>CM053792.1:349039246-350239246 GCA_028749045.1 Cupressus sempervirens | reverse complement strand
CTCTAAATAATATTATTAATTAAACTAATAAATATATATTAAAAATGTTGCATGACTTAATAAGGGAGAGAAAGCTTTAATTTAATAAAGTTTATTTTCATTAAATTGCATAAAGTGTGTGCATGAAAATTAAAATATAATAATTAAAGACAAAGAGTTTTCGCATGATTGCATGATCAAAGCCCTAATTTGGGGAAAAAAAGATTTTTATTAAGGATATCAGAGCTCATTTCTAGATACAAAGGTTTGGAGGAGCCAATTTCTGAGAAGAGGGTTTTCAAAGAAAAATGAAGATTCTTGTGTGTTTGTGCGTTTATTGTTTTAGCATTAGATCTAGGTAGGATCTTGTGGGTTTGTGTAATAGTTGTTCATTCTTTGAATTCCTATCTTATTCGTGTATATTGTCTTTTCCTTTCAAAATTTCTCTGGGTTGAAACCCTTGTTTGAGAAAATTGATTTCCATTATAGAATTGTCTATGATTTAATCTAAAACCTCATTGTGAATTTATTGTTCTCATGTTTCAAATTCTTGTGTGCTTAATATAAAAATGAAAACTAAAACCCTAGTTGTTATTGAATCTTTGTGTTTGAAAATGAAAGTGAAAACTTGAAAACATATAGTGATCATTGAATGTATGTGTTTTCAAAACAAGATGAATTATAAAAGTTACTTTTGTATGTACTCTTTCTATGGTGTGTGATTTTTCTATTGGGTATTGGGTTGTCTTAGTACTTTGACCAAATTAGGATGTTTACTAGAGGCTTGGGAGTTCTATTTTGTGATGTCATGATGATGTTTTGATCACGATATTTTATACTCAACCATGGTAATGTGTCTTGTATGCTCTATGAGGTGTTGTGATCTATTGATTGTTATTACTTTCTAATGTTCTTGTGTTAAACTATGGTGAACAATGTACCTATTTGTTTAACCTTTGAGTCTTCAATCAAATATTTTTTGATTACTTTCCAATTGCTTGTATAGGATTGAGGTGTTTGTATGATTTGTTCTTGGTGATGTCATGTTATGACATGGATTGGTTTATGAGTACTTGATTTTTTATCAGTCTTGTTAGGATGATCATTTTGGTGAAATCTATGATTATGATTAGTGATTTTTAGTATTTGTTAGTTTCTTGTTTAAGAATTGATGTATCGTATGTGGTCTTTTGTGATCTTTTGATTTTATTGAGCTTAGGGTAGGTTATCTATATGTCATGTTGGGAAGTGGCTTGCAATGGAGGATAGAGCCCTAAAGAGGCTACTTGGGTAACCCATTGTATGTTGTTTTAATAAGTAATAACATATCATTAAATGGGTTTAAAATGAATTAACAAGATATGACACCATAGAAAGTCACTAGGGAGCCAGAGGATTAAAGGACTAGCTTGGTAACCTTAGAGCTGACTTGTTAGTATGCCTTGTCAGTACAAAAGGATACTAGTGTTGCATAGAGTCACTAGGGGGATAGAGGATTAAAAGACTCACAAGGTAACCCTAGATTTGGTTCATGCAATGACACTTGCCCACATGCATAGTAGATTTCCTATATGTCATTGTTGCATTTGGGTTTAGTTGATACTTATGTCTTGGTACACTTTGAGATAGTTTTCTTTTAGGTGATTCCTTGAACTTAGATGTTGGTTTTGAATTTTGAGTTTGGTATCCTATTTGGGAATTGAGATTATCTCCTCAACACGATGGGAGTGGACCTTTTTGGGTTCCACAAGGTTGAGTAGTGGTGATTTTTCTTATACCATTGAGATCTGACCATTGGATGTCACTGTTGAATGTGTTTGTCTAGATGTTCCTTTCTATCTATTCTTGTATTTCTATGATGGATGTTTATACTTAGTGTATTCTATTTTATTTCATAGATCTTACAAGATGATGTAATTTATTTCATGATGTATATTATTTCAGCCTCACATACCTTGTGACTTGTACAGTGGATGATTGTGCATTATGATTATTGCTAAGTGGCATTCGAGAGGACTATATATTATTTAAATGGATTCATAATTGTATATTATTATTTGATGTGGATTTATTATATATTGGATTTAGTGTTAATTAAAATTATATATAATTCAACATCATGGGACCCTTACGAGTTGTAACCTATTTATGTGTTGATGATGTATGAGTGTATGTTAATTCCTTCCACTATTCTATAACTATTGTTGTATCTTTATCTTAAATTTTTTTTGTCAAACTTAGTAAAACTTTAGGTTAACTTCTTCTAGGTCACATAGTGGGGTGTTACAAAATAATAGTTGGCAACAACCTTAGCAAGGCTGACAACAACCTCAACAAGGTTGGCAGTAACCTCAGCAAGGTTGGTAGCAACCTCAGCAAGGTTAACAACAACCTTAGAAATGGAATACCTAGAATCTAGTCAGCAAACCCTATTGCCACCATCTCAGCAAAAAATCTAATGCCTCCTCCTGTACCCACTAACACTCCTCCCAAGAAGACCCAACTACTAGTTCAACCTAATCCAAATCCAAACAATACTAAATAGTAGGCTCAATAGTGTAGTTATGCCATCTTGTTGAATGATATTCACTTAAGGTCAGGAACCACTTTTCTTGCACCCCAAAAGCCTATAATAACTAAAGTTGAAGATCCTTTTACTAAGCATATAGATGAGTCAAATAAGAAGACCTCTCCTATAGCTAAAGAACCTTCATTTCCCCATAGGTTGATAGAACAAAGCTAGCCTATGGAGAACCATGCAGTCATTGATTTCCTTAAATAGCTAAAGAAAATGACAGTAAAAATACCATTGTTGGATGTTATTAAGGAAGTCCTTACCTATACTAATGCTATTAAAGAAGCATGCATTAAGCAACCAGGCAGGAAGAAGAAATATCTAAAAACCATTGATGTCCTAGGAAAATTGTTTGATTTAATGCTAGAGAAATTAACCATACCTAACTACTCTAACCTTGGGAGTTCTATAGTTACAGTCATTATTCATGGGATCCAAGTTCAAAATGCTTTGGTTGACCTAGGAGCATCTATTAATGTCATGACAAATGAGGTATTGTCTCGGCTACATATCATTGGCCTAAGAGAGACACCCACCATTCTTCAACTTGTTGATAGCTCTACCATTAAACCAGATGGGATGATAGAAGATGTTATAGTCACCTTAAATTATGGGGAGTGTCTAGTTGATTTTTTTCTCTTCCCATAGGCTAATATGGGAGGATATCCTTTAATTTTAGGAAGATCATGGTTGGCCACTGTAGATACCTATATAGCTTGCCAATCTGGGAAGATGACAATATCCAATGGTATTTGATGGTGATTTTTTTCTCTTCCCAAAGGCTAATATGGAAGGATATCCTTTAATTTTAGGAAGATCATGGTTGGCCACTACATATGCCTATATAGCTTTCCAATTTGGGAAGATGAAAATATCCAATGGTATTTGATGGCACTCAAAATTGCATTCCCATTTTGAGTGACCATTCCAAATTTTGAGTTAGTTTTGAGCCCTACAAATGCTTTTTGTGCATTTGTACCCAGCTGTTGAATTAAGCTTAAGTGGTGTTTTATGTTTCTAACACCTTGAATTTAGCCTATCCATGCATTCTATGATGATAAACTTACATTATGAACCATTCTGTGAAGTCCCATTTTGAGTAGTCTTTAGTTCTGCATTTTTTGCCTATGTCAAATAGCAATAGAGGGCCCAATTTTCCTTTGAATATATTTTATTTAGTTATGTTTCATGACTTTCCACATTTAGGATGTTTATTATGCATATCAAAGAACCTATTTTCCAAGTTTCAAGTCATTTCAACATGTTTTGATTAGGTTTTGAATGTCTCAAAGTCAGTCAGTTGCCTCTATTATAAATCTGCAAATTGTGCATATTTTTGGGTAGCCTTGTTTGACAAGTTATAAATTTGACCCAGTTGACCTAAATAAGAAAATTCCTTTTGTATCATATTCTAAGGGTCAGAGACTTTCTACACTCTAAATTTGATCTTATGATAAATCTATTTGTTCAGTTTTCAAATGTGATTCCTAGGGCAATTTATAAGTTTTATTGGTAACCAAAGATGCAGAATGGTCCATAGCCCTATTCAGGATGTTATAACTTTAAATCCATGATTGCCTGGATCAAATGGGTTTTTCCCCTACATTCTATTCTAAAAATACTATGAGTGTGCCAATTTTCAAACCTTGACGAATTTGTCTACACACTTTTCCAGGGTCATTCTATTTGTGAAAAATACTTTTTTACTGATGTTTCCAGTCCTACAAATCCAGATAGCTAACTTCAAATGTTCGCCAAATGCAACCTGTGATTCTTCATAAGCCCAAAGCATAGAATTAAATTCTCCTCATGACAATGAACTATTGTCCTAGTTTCTAGAACCTCAAGTGCCCATTTGCCTAGTTTTCAGAGCCAAAACCAAATGCAATTTCCAATTTCTTGACATGTTTATTTGTAGGTGATTATAAGTAAGCAAATTTGGAGGTTGATATCTTTTGACCCTGATGTTGTCATGTGATTAGATGTGGTAGGCCTGTTGAATGTGTTAGAGAGAATAAAAGTTCAAAGTTTCGAAGCCCGACCAAGTATTTATGATAGTTTTTAAAGTTGGTTATTAGCCCTTCCTATCAATGAATCACAGTTTAAAGAACAATGATAAAATGAGTTTTAAGTGATGATTCAGTGCTCAATTTTGATTCCAGATAGTTTGAGGTGATCAATGGATCAGTTTACATAGTCAGTTGTTCAAAAATTTATTTATTTTTAGTCAGAACCACTTTGGGGTCTGACTGATTACATCAAATTGATGAAATTGCACATGGATTAAATGGATTTTCTTCTAGACTGACACTTATGACACATTGATACTTTTTTATTTTCAGATGATTAAAGGAATGTGAATATCCTAGGGATTATAAGAGAGAGGAAACCATGGTGTTGTAAAGTGAAGAAAGCCAAACCCACAAGTAAAAAATTAAGGCATGTGGGTGCTGACAAAGGGAAGCTTTCCCATAGTTTTGAGCTGAGCCACCCACATCTACAAGGGAGATGGTGTAGTCTAATCCAAAAGAAAATCGGGCAAGAAGTGACTAATACAAAATAGAGTACCCACAACCATCTCCACGCCATGAGAACACCCCACATGGCAGAGTTAACATCCCAAGCATACATCCAGTAACCCATATGGACCCAAATTTGATATAGTTCAATAGCTTGAACTTTGTATGTTTAGTCATCAATACCCAACTAAGCTCGTGATGAAACCATTTGCACTCAAAAAGTTTGTTGAAAAGGCATATGTACAAGAAATTTTATATAATCATAGAGACTCCATTACTCATGCACAATGATATGGAAAGGGTAAAATTAATCTAGATAGGACATGCTTGACAAATAAGTCAGTCTAGTGAAACATGAACACACTTTCAAATTCCCAAGAAACAACCAATTTATAATCTAAAATTCTAGGGCACATACATAAAATAGTATTTATAATGAAATAGAGCATAAATAATATTACCTAAGCTGAGCAAAGAAATTGGGCATGTCGTGAGTATTACTGCCAATTTGGCCAAATGTTAAGGCAATGATAATAATTACAAGTAGATTGGTGATTGAATGATCAAGATATGTATGCTAGGGAAGATGACCTCATCTCTCTAGAAGAGTCATAATAGTAGGCCATGTACCCAAGAGAGTTGCAGGAAGCATCCTCATGTTGCAAGGTGTCTAGGGCAGAGGTCCACTCCAAATGTAGTGAGCCCCACATTGAAGGATAGGCCCATGGCATTGGTAGAGGGAAAGCCATTCACCAGACCACAACCAGTGAGCAGGGGTTTCCTATGCAATCATGAAATGTCTTTTGATTTGTTGTCAATTTACAAAATAGAGGAGGTTGCAGCATCATAGGATAAGCATCAATGCAAGCAGAGTACATATTTTGTTTGTCCCACATTGGATGGGTCGGGGCAAACATTTTAGTTTATAACCCCAAAACCATAATTGTCAAGTAATTAAAGTAGCTCACTTGAGGACAATGTGGATGCACACAAGGAGGGGTCCATCTAGCTAGGTGGCATGCAAAGTCAAAGTTTTGACTTGGGTTTCCAAGTGTTCATCGTGAGATCATCAAACGGAGGATGGAGGCTCCTGATGTTATGACTTTGTCATGAGATCAAGAGAATCAAAAGTGATGCCACGATCTTATGCCAAGTCATGTGATCAGAAAATCAAAATATTAAAGCCCTGATATTATGGTGAAATAAGGTTAGCATATGGTTTCTATAAAACATTTTGGAGGCTTACGATCCTACAGAATTCGTAGGATCGTGCAAGGTTTTTATTACAATACGATACTCTAAAATGTGAAGTCATCGGGAGATCGTGAAAGGCTAAATGTGAAGGTAAGATATCATGAAAATGATGACTTTGTAAGATCAAAGGAGGAAGTGTTAAGAAATAAGATGTTAAGGGAATCTAAAATTAATTAATTAAAAGTTTTCCAAATGGTGATATCCAATAAGAGGTGGACAAGTGGCAAGGAGAAATTGAAAATAGAAATAGCTAAAAAGATAAAATTTAGATTATTTCAAATGTACAGAGATTCAATTTTTTGAGGTATTGAATGATTTAATGATGTTATATAGTTTATACTATATGATATTTTAAATTTTTAAATTTTAAAGTTCTATTCATGGCCCAGGAGCCAGATTTTCAAATCAGTCTCAGGGGCACAATTTTTGTTCGAAATGTGTAGTGTAGCATACCATCAAAATTGGGAAGAAGTGAACTTTTCATTTCTAGGACCAATTTTTGTGCAAGTATTAACCATGAGGAGCTATAGGCAGATTTGTGTTTCCAGGGGCTTGTCAGTGAAAATTGCAAATTTATGTTTTGTGATGATTTGAGGATTAGAAATGGTTAGATTTATATTAGATTTGACTTCATCATCAGTTGTAAGGATGATTTTATGGTTTTGAGTGCAATTGGAAATAATCAAGTGTTTTTGTCAACATCACAATTTGATTTCACGACAAAGGCAAATGTGACCAACTAAATCAAATTTTGAGCCTTCAACTTAGATTTGATTTGTACTTGATATTTTCTCCATGAGATATTTTGCTAATTTCCTTAGGGAGATATTTTGGATATTTTTGCATCATTTATGATCTTAATTGTAGGTAGATGAAGAAGTTCAATTTCAACAATTTTAGATTGAAGACATTTCTAGGGGGATAGATGTTAGTTTTAGATGGCAACTCCAAAAATATCTTCTCTTCTATATATCTCCCTTCTCTACTCTTTGTAAGGGTTCCAGTTTTTGGATATTTTTCATTACAGTGTAACTACTTTGTGGTTCCAGTCTAGTTGAAATCCTTTCCCATTATTGTGATACCATTTTTCCCAATATTCTTCTATTATGAACAATAGTAGTGTATTTTTTGTGAGGCATTTCATATTATATAGTCATTCATTTTGTATTTACTAAATTTTGGCATACAGATGATGTATTGGTTTCAAGGAAATTAATGCAAGAGTTTAAACTTGTTAGTTTCATTTTGATTCTCATCTCCTTCTTCTATTATCTATAATGTTTTGTGTTTGAGAATGAAGAGCTTGAACTCAGTTGCAATACCTTAAGGTTGTATATTAGAATAGATTTACTATTGGAACAAAGATCCATGTAAATTCTTGTTCATATTGATAGAGTTGTAGGTTACACCAGGAGGATATTACCATAAGTATGAGAGTTTTTATGTAGATTGATATTTTTTTGTAAGTCAAATAGATAGATTAGATGTCTAAATATATGAGTATACTTTAGGTATCCATCTATATGTTAAGGTTTAGTTGATGCCCAATGGATAAGGGACTGGTTAGCTTGGAGGTTACATGTTCTCTATTGTTGCATACCTGAATGATGCTGAGATCCATATTATCAATTGAATATCTTTCCCTTTATGTTTAAGAACTAGAAGAATTTTGCCTCACTTGGTTTATCAGGTTCATGTACTCTATTATTAGCTATTTCACCCATGAATGCTTGTATAAACATAGAAGATTTAGGGATTTTATTTGTTATTGACATTCAGTTGTATGCTTTTACACTGGTACCATATAAAGAATTTCAGGTCCATCCGCCTAGGTCTTACAGAGCCTGAAGAAGAAGAAGGAATTATCCTTATAGTTGGCCCAAGACTGTAGTCAAGTGCATCCATCATAGGAATTTGCTAGCCTTAGATGTATTGGTCTAGTTTCTTGGTTATTTTCAAAATTGTTAAATCAGGAGCCAGCAGTATTCATATCAAGAACCTAACTATATACTCTTGTGCTTAACCATTATTACTAGATAACTAAGTAATTTGGCTAGACTTTAGTGATAATGATCTAGTAGTAAACTCCATCCATTATTTGATGATGATAGGTAGAGAATCATTTATAGTTGCTCAAGAAGAAGATGAAATAATTTCACCCATTGTTTTGAATGAATATGGAGCAGAATCTCCAATGTGTCCTCAAGCTGAATGTATCTTACTATCTTAGAAACCATTTTACCATCCTTGAATTCACCACATCATTTAGAAGCTTCATAGTTTCTCCATTCATTATTACCTCATAAGATGGATTCTTCTCTTGTTTCTCAATTACTCATGGTAGATAAGGTTATTAAGATGGAACTTGATCCAAGCAAAGAATTGAATGTAAATAATACCTTATCACCCTCTCAACAAAAAGCTATGTTGCAGTTACTAAGGAGAATCAAAGCATATTTTCTTGGAATTACATGGACATGAAAGGATTAGACCCTATGCTCTACACTCACAAGATTTACATCAACCCTGACTTCAAACCTATTTAATAGCCTCATAGGAGAGTTAACCCTATCTTTAAATATATAGTTAAGAATGAATTGCAAAAACTATTAAGTGTTGGTTTTATATACCCCATCTCTGATAAGCAATGACACTCACCCCTAATCATAGTACCCAAGAAGGGAGGAAAATGTTGAGTTCATGTAGATTATAGGAAGCTCAATTCATCCACTAAGAAGGACCATTTTTCCTTGTCATTTATAAACCAAGTCCTTGACAACCTAGCTGGCAAAAAATATTTTTCTTTTCTGGATGGTTTCAATGGTTGCAAATAGATTCAAATAGCCCTAGAAGATCAAGAAAAAAAAACTTTCACCTACACATGGGGAATATTTGCCTATTCAGTCTTGCCTTTTGGCTTTTGCAATGCCCCAACCACATTTCAATGAACTTTCATCAGTTTCTTTTCAAATATGTCTTCTAATTATATGGAGATCTACATGGATGGTTTTATTTTTTATGGTGCTACTTTTGAAGAAGAAAAAAAAAATCTAGAAATAGTACTCAAAAGGTGTCAGGACAATAACCTTTCCCTAAATAGTGATAAATGTTTTATGATGGTGGAGGAAAGGGCAGTACCAGGTCATTTCATTTCATGTAAGGGAATCCAAGTACATCCAACAAAGATTGAAGTCATTAGTACCTTGCCTATACCAGAGAAGCAGAAGGATGTATGCAGTTTTTGGGACATGCTAGATATTATGGAAGATTTATTAAAACTTCAGTCAACTTGTAGCACCTCTATAAAACCTACTCAAAAATGATTTTGAATTTTCCTAGGACTTTGATTGTACAAAATCCTTCATAGAACTTAAGGAAGTTCTTACTATAGTGCCTATTTTGAGAGGACCCAATTGGGGCTTGCCTTTCCACATTCATACAGATGCCTTAGACTATGTCATTGGTGTTGTGCTAGGATAGAAAGTAGACTCAGTTGAACATGCCATTTATTTCATTAGTAAGAATTTGCAAGGTGCAAAATTTAATTACATAGTCACTAAAAATGAATTAGTTGTAGTCATCTATGCCTTCAATAAGTTTAGACACTACATTATTGGATATGAAATATTTTTTCAAACCTATAATTTTAGGAAGATTGGTTTGTTGGTTGTTGCTCATGCAAGAATTTGACATCACCATAGTTGATAAACCTAGTAAGGCCAATGTGGTAACTAACTTTATCTCTTGGTTACATGTCCTTAATGATCCTACAACCATTGATAGTTTTCTAAGTGTGCACCTTTTTTTGTTATCCACACAAAACCCATGGTATGAAAATATTGCTAACCACCTCACCATAGGTAAAATTCTAGTTCACTCCTTTGCCCAAGCAAGAAAGTTACTAGCAAAGAAGAGCTTCAATTATTCATGGATTGTTGTATTTATGTTATATAATAGACCTGATCAAGTCATACATATGTATCTAAGAGAAGATGAAACATATGATGTCTTAAAGGCATATCATGATGAGTGCTGTCAAGGTCACTTTGTGGCCAAAAGAATAGCCTTCAAAATCTTGACAGCTGGGTATTATTGGTCAAGGTTGCACAAGGATGCAGCCAGATATATGAAGAAATGTGACAAATTTCAACAAATGGGAAGACCCACTAAATTAGATGAAATACCTCTATAGCCTCAAGTAGTTGTCACACCCTTTGACAAATGGGGGATTAACTTTGTAGGACCCATTAAACCTACTTCACTGGGCAAATCCTACATTCTAGTTCACACTGACTATGTAACCAAATGGGCATAGGCTAAAACAATGAAGCACCCAAGGGGTTATCAACATGGATTTTTTTTGTATGAATCCATCTTTACATAATTTGGCATTCCTAGGTGTAGACACCTAAAAACCTTTAGAAAATAAAGTATTTTTATTTTATGAAAAAGTCCTGATGACATCATCATTTATTAATTAATTATTTAATTAATTTTTATGCCATTAAATCTCTTTATCTTAATTAAAAATATTTAATTAAGGAATCCCTCCCAAAAATGTTTAAATCTTATTTAAACATTATTTTCTTATTTATTAATTATTTAATTAATAAATTGACCAAAAAACCCAAAACAAATAAAAAAATTATTTTTTGCCCAAAACTTGGCCATTTTCTTTAAGACCACTAACCTCTTCCAAAATCTTCTAATCCTTCTTTAATTTTAATTAAAGGCTAATCCCATCATTTCCTACCCCTAATCCCAACTCAAAATATTTAATTAAGATTAAATATTAATCCTCATGTTTATTAAAAAAGTTTTAATAAATATCTCCTCAACCCAAACCCTTGAAATAAATAAAACTTTATTTATTTCCTAAAAATCTAATTTATCCTCATCCTAAGAAGTTCTAGACTCTTCTAGAAAGTCTTCATCCTCATCTTAGGAAATTCTAGACTATTCTAGAAAGTCTTTATCCTCATCCAAAGTCTAGACTCTTCTAGAAGATGTCTTTAAACCTAATCCTAATCCCCTCCTAACCTTGTCACATTCCCTAAACATGGGTTAAGAATTACTAACCCAAGCCAAAGTTAATAAATATCTCCTCCTTCACCACCCTCATTAAATGCCATCCACTTGCCTATCCCTAAGCTAATCCTAAACCATCCTAATCCATCCTCTAATCATTTGCACAAGCCTAAGCAAGCTTTAAACCCTCCTAATCAAGTCCAAGTCAAAATTTCTCTCATCACCCTCAAAATATCTCAACCATAAAACTTTATGAAGCCCACTAGGCCATAAATGACTCTTCCAAGCCCTTTTATTGCTCTTACAAGTCATTATGAGGGTCTTTATGAAGATTTTATCCCTTGAGCCTCCTTTGTTGACTCATCCTTCCCCTTTTCTCCATCCTCTCACCATGTGACATGTGTCACTCCCTGATTGGTTGTAAGGAAGCACAATCCATGTGCTCTCCTCTCATGCAATTTGAGCCTTCTATAAGCTTTTTCACATCCTTGCATCCTAGCCCTTGATCCCTCAAGCCCTTTGCCTATTAGAGGAATCTTCTCCCAAGTCATTTTAACACAATCCATGAAGTAAAGTCATAATGCCATTTTGAGAAGCCATTTTACATCAAAACCATACACTCACACCCAAATTCCAACTCCATTTGAAGCCCTTTTTGAAGCATAAGCTTGAGCATACATCCTATCTATTTAGACAAAGCTACTCAACAAGAGAGCTTCTCATTGAGAGAGCCCATTAATGGCTCATATTCTCAATTGAGAGCTCATCTTAGTCTATCTTGAAGTTTATGAATTTTGTTTAGTTTGTAGAAGATTTATTCAAATTTGGTTTCTATTAGCATACTAACATTTCTCATATACACTAGGAAATTGACATCTAACTAGGGGACTCAATTTACATCAAATTTGATAACTTCTCTTATGAAGGAGTATGCTATGAGGCATGGTAAATCATCACCTTATCATCCCCAAGCTAATGGTCAAGTAGAACTTACTAATGGGGAGCTAGAATCCATTCTCACTAAGACTATAGCACTCCATAGAAAGGACTAGGCCATACACCTTCCTAAAGCTCTCTAGGCTTATAAAACCTCCTAGAAGCCCACAACTAGTTTTAGTCTCTTCGAGCTTGTTTATGGTAAGTCAACATTAATGCCTATAGAATTTTAATATAACACATGAAGGACTATCTTAGAGCTTGGGATAGAACTCACTATTACCAAACATGACCAAATCCTAAGTTTAAATGGTCTTGATGAATGGAGGAAATATGCATTGAACAATACTAAGCTCATTCAACACTAGAGAAAATAGTGGCATAACAGGTTTATCAAATAGAAAATGTTTCTTGTATGAGATTGGGCACTCCTTTATGACTCAAAGTACTAGCATAACCCAGGGAAGTTCCAAACATGCTGGTTAGGACCGTATGAGATTATTGTCATATTTCCAAATGGTGCAGTTCAACTATCTACTATTGATCCTATTTGCTTCAAGTTACTTGTCAATTGGAATTGTCCTAAGCTTTACAATAAACTAGTTAGCCGTGAAAAGTTCCTACTACAATTGTAGCACAATGAGGATATTTTCATTCGTGTAGCCAAAGAGTTTGGATCTCCTACCCTAACTCCTAATACTATTTGACTCTATTCAAGGCATTAATAATAAACACTTCTTAAAAATGCTTTCTTCCCATCCATTCCACTTCACCTTCTCTCTCTTCCATCTTACCATTCCATCCCATCACTCTGTCAATTCTGATGATCTTTTTCATAACATCTTTCTTGCAGTAATTGTCAGGTACCTACTATATAACTTTGCATGCATTTTATTTTATTTTATTCATTCATTGTTAGGATTTGATATTGTTTATAATTATTCACTCTTGCATATCCTGGCCTGGTGGGACCTGTGCCTTTATTTAGTTGAGAGGAGGAAAATATTTAATATTTTCTTTCAGATCAATTTCAAATCACATGTAACTTAAAAATTTCATTGAAATGACTAGAAAGAATTGCATGCTTAATGTCACATGTTGATGACTTGTCCTTTTGTGATTGCATCATTATGAAATTAAGGACATTAAAAGTAGTTACTTAACTTTTAATGATGATTTGAAATGTGTTCAGGTGACAAACCTATACATGAATGGGAATTATGAAATTTGATGCATGAAGGATATTATGAGATATTGTGTATTAAACTCTCCAAGTACACATCATTTTTCTAAAATAACCAAGACCAGTGCCATAATATTGTAAAATTTGGTTCAAGCTCTAACACATCATGGTTTTTCCATAATTTAGATGGAATTAACCATGGGTGGAGGTCTAGAGAGGAATGAGGCAATTGATCACTGAGTTCTTTTGGGTGATGCAGTTAGTTGTGAAATGTTTAGAAGAAGGGGATGATTGGACTATTGTCTTAGTTTAAAGGGATTTGATGAAGAGTTTTCTCTTCAATTCATGAGCACCTTAAAGGATGGTGTCATAGTATTTGAAGGCCTAAGAATTGAATTCTCAGAGGAGGTGGTAGCCGAGGTTGTTGGGTTGTCCTAGGAAGGCAAAAATTGGGAGAAAGAGTTTGACCTAAAGACAACTAGGGCACAATTTAGTATACACTAGGATCCTCCACTCGACATTGATAAGAAACAAGGTACTTCTAGCTTATCCTTGCCAATGAAATTTATTCAACTAGCCATGTTTATCATCTAGTACTTCACATGTGAAGGATGTTACACATACCTGCATGCCCTACATTTCAAAATGTTGGCTCACCTATGGAATGACTACAGACAGGTAAACCTTCCAAATTTCCTATTTAGCATTGTTAAGAAACAAGCTTCTCTAGTGCAGTCAAGAAAAGATCAGTCTATCTCTCACCATTTCTTAATAAAATTGATCATAGAAAGTGAATTGAATAAGAAAGAAATTGGGTCATGGGAGGAGTTTTTGCAGTCAAAAGGGGTAGAGCCTAGGTTGGTCGACCCTAGAGGCCAAGGTGTCAAATAAAGGGAAAGAACATCCACTAGTTTTTGTAAAGTTGTTCCTAGAGCTAAAAATGCTCCTAAAGCCTCTCCCTCTAGTTCCATGCTGAATAAGAAGAGGATTTATAAAGTTGAGCCTTCCATTGTTAACAAAAAGAGAAGAAAAAATGTAGAAGTTTCTAGTGCTCTTAAGGCCCCATTAGCTACTAAGAATAGGTCTCCCATTGAGAAAGATAGAAGTAAAATTTTGGAACCTAAAGTAGAAAGGTTAGAACAACAACCAAATAAGGAGAGTAACCTTAATGAAACCCTACACTCTCAAGAGGAGCAAGATCTAGAAAAACCTCCTAAAGCCCTTGTGGTGGAAATACCTGTAAGAAAGAAGAAATGAAAGAATCCTCCATGCTTGTCAACACCACCCACGAGGTAAAATATGAGACTCTTTGAGAGTAGGGTTCCTAAAGACTATGCTCCCATAGTTAGCCTTGAATTTTTTGAATGTGAAAATATTCCTCTCGAGAGGAAAATTTGTAACAAACTGAAGCCAGTGAAAATGAGAGCAAAACCCAAAATCTACAACTAGGAGTTGATTGTAGTGTTAATTATATACTTATTAATAATGATAAGGAATCTAGTGAGCTTGAAATATCTAAGGAGTTTAAATGAAACGCTAACATTCAATATATTAGTGAAAATTCTGTAGAAATTCCTTTGGAGAATTATCTAGAATTTAGACCTGAAATTGTTGAGGAGGTACTAGAAAAACTAGGTCAACAAGGGTTAAACACATTAGCTATAACAACCACTGAATCCAGTAGTAAATAAAATGTAGAGGCAATAGTTTTTAAAATAAAAGGAAAGTTCTCCACACCATAGAGTATCAACAAACCTCTCCATTTGGAACTTGAATGGATAGACCTCTTTAATCAAGAGCCATTGCCACCACCCAATTTGTCTACACCTTTGTCTGTGGGAATTAATTTATTTCAACATCTATTATGGGAGACAAACCAATGGAAATTGGAGAAAGAAAAATTAAAGCATATTATTAATTAGTAGAGTTGCTAGTTGAAACAAAGTTTAGATTAGAATGAAGTCCTGAAGAGAAGAATTGAGCAGATCTCTAGATTGATTCCTAAGTTAATGGAATGTAGGTCACCATCACTAGTATATGCTTTATTTCTTAAAGAACAATTTGAAAATTATAAATTGACTAGAATTGTGGAAGGTTTTAATCCCTCTATCTCTATGCCGCATGAGTTTTATGATGCATTTCAATCTATTCCCATGGCTTTGAAAACTTTAGTGTGTGAATTGTATCGTCACAATTTAATAGTACCTAATGACACCGAATGGAACCCAGTCCTGTATGTAGGGGATGTGTAGTTAAGAGCCATAATTTCATGGATATAGAATGAAATAAGAAGAGAAAATCAAGCTGCACCTTATAGGTAGAATGAAATGATAGCATCCTTTTTCATGAGACCAAAAGTTCAACATCCTAGATGGACAAATCTTGATTGGATTTCTATTTTGGGAAATCCTACAGGACTTGATAAGGTGAGTATAGTCAAATAATGGGCCTTTATAGACTAGGAAAAACACTTATCATAGAATGCTGAGACATCAAATGTTTCCTCAAGGCAATGATGGGTTAGAATGCCATATGATCTAAAAATAAGAGAACCCCACTCTCCACAAAACTTGACTCTTTCTACAATTAGAATTCCTTGGTATATTAACTTGGGGAGAAATTAGTGCAAACATTGGTTACCATTAAGGTATTAACCCACAATTCTCATGTCACTACTACTAGTAGAAAATGTTAATTTAGAGGATTATGACATGATTGTTGAAGTTCAATGCTGGAAGAGGTTCATAAAGAATTGTGGTTACTCCAATTATCTGAAGAATGAGATAGGAGAAAGGACACCTAGTGACTAGAGAGTGTGGGCCTAGATTAGGAAGTTCATAATTGCTAGGGACCAGCAATAGATTAGTTGGGGAGAATGATGAGCCTTAGAAGGACATTATTTTGAGAACCTTTTATCTTGTTTTTAGACAATTATCTTGCAGAAAATTTTTATGACTTTATGGTTTAAGAAAAGGAACTTATGTTTTTATGAATATATTATCTCTATATTAAGACATGAAGATTGAAATATAGACAACTCAGATATGTTGTGTTTGCTTGAATCTATGGACTTCTATGGTAAAATGAAGGAATATTACATGTTGATAAATGTTTCCTCATCCATGCTATGTTTGGTTCCTGTAGCCATAGGATTTGTAAAGAGTGATAGTTTGAACATTATACCTTTTCTAACATTGATGATTAAATAAATAAATAAATATATGTATGTATGTATATATGTATTTATTTATGTAGATGTTATTGTGTTCAATGTTTTGTAGGTACTTGTCATGCATATTCAATCAGTGTTCAACACTAAGTCAAAGTCAACCAGATTGATGAATCACCACAACAAGTAGATTATTGCGTGATTTCTATTATGGTAGCACACAAATATAGCTCCCTCAACCTAATATATTGTTGGAGGATTTGAATCATAATTAATGATATTTTTGTTGTAAACTTTATGAATCTATAATTGATCCTCATTGATGGAGTGATTGTACAAGTTGGAAGTTGTTGTATTTTTCCTTTAAATAATGCCTGATGTAGCTTTGAAAGAATTTCTTTTGGCTAGAAGAAAGATATAATAGATTGTTTTTTCATAACAACAATGTGTAATCCTATTTTTAATTAGATGTAATCTCTTACTATGAATGAATGGAATACAAAGTTCAAGTTTCCATCTTCTGAATTGATTGTCTTTTCTGTTCACTTATCCAAAGGGGCCCACTTGGTGAGTGAACTACTTTGTTATAGTAGATTTCATTTCCTTGTTTCTTTCTTTGTAATGTAGACTTTTTTTGTTCATGTAGCCATTGATAATAGAATCATTGAAATATTCCTACAACATAGGTGTATAGATAGATTTACTATTTGTAACAATACTCTAAGCTTTAAGATAAGATGTCATTCTAGTTCCTAGTTTAGTTTCCTTTAGCATTCCTTTTATGTTTTAGTTGTAATGACTTAAAGAGGAATCAGAGCACATACTTTGTAGCAACCCTCTCAAGCTTGCACTCTTGGTTTGACAAAATAAAATGAAGTTAGTGCACTATTCTTAGGAAAATACATGATTTTGTCTAACCATGGAGTCAATGTGAAAGATGTCCAATCGCTTATTACTGAGGTATTTAGCTGACTGGCCAATCTTGCTCTTAAAACTAGACTTTTTCATTTTACCCATTTGACATTATTTGCACATCACTTTACTAGGTTTTCTTAGTCGTGGTAACCCTCTAACTCTTTTCATCTTTCTAATGCTTACCAAATTATCAAATTTCACATGACATAGCCTCTTATTCCATTACCAATTAAATTCAAATTGTGCAAATAGACAAGTTCCTTTAGATAGGTCTAGATAGAACTAGTTACTTCTAGTTTTCTCTCCACTTCCAACTAGTTCATCAGTAGCATCATAGATATTTGCATTCTTGTTATGAAAACTAACTTTATAGCCTAAACTTATCAACTATGCCACACTCAACAAGTTATATTTTAAACCATCAACATAATATGCATTGTCACACTTGATCCTATCATTTGATTTAATTGATCCTTTACCTTTCACATAACATGATACCTCATTGCCAAACTTAACACTACTTCCATTATAATGATCTAGCTTCTCAAACTTACTTGTATCACCACTCATATGATGTGAGAAATCACTATCAATTATTCATCTATCATTCTTAATCACATGTGAGATTAATACAATTTTATCATCTTCATCAGAATCATATTTCATTGCAACATAAACAAGTTCTTCATCATGATCATCATAATTACTATTAGAACCATGTTCGTCAACAATATAGTAATTTTTCTTACCTTTATCCTTGTAGTCTATTTTATCTCTATTTCCTCTATTGTCTCTATCATCTCTCCTTCCTTTATATTTGAAGCCTTTTCTTTGCTCTTTTCCATCTCTTTCAAGATATCTAGTAGCAATATGACCAAATTTATTACATGTAAAACAAATAATAGGAATTTTACCTTTATATTTGCATTTTCCTCTAGTAAGTCTTCTAGCCAACAATGTTCCAAGTTCATCAATGTCATCATTGGATCCAATGTTACTTTCTACATACTTTCTCTTCTTCTTTTTCTTAGATCCTTCAAGGGTTATTTGTGCTTTGAATTTGGATTCAAGATTCGTAGGGGAATAATTATCAAAATTTGACAATTAAAATGTAGTAAGTCTACTAATCATACTATCCAAGATCAGATCATTACCAGGCATACACCTAGTTCTTGAATTATATATACTCTAATTGCATAGATATGAAGTAAACTCCTCAATACCTTACTTATCAAAGTCTCATCAGATATGCCTCCTTAGGCTCCTCTATTAACATTCATCATGTCTTTGATTTGGCCATAGTACTACGCAACAATTTCACCTTCTTTCATTCTCATGTCATAAAACTTTCCTCTCAATATTTCTACCTTAGCTCTTAATAGATTTTTTTCTCCTCCAAGTATTTTTACCAATTTTTCCCATATTTTATTAGTAGTAGTCCATTCCTTCACATCATCAAATTCTGCATAACTTAGGGTTGTTGTAAGTTCAATCATCATTTGGTTGTGCTATTTCATCTCTTTTATTTGTTCAACTATTATATATCTAGGCACCTCAATATATTATTTTTTCTAGGTAGTGTGATGTGGAATCTCCAATACCATATAAGTGCAATCTCATCAATATTTTCCATGATGGGAAGTTCTCCTTATTTAGCTTAGGTATCTCTCTCTTGTACATATTGATCTTTGGCTTGAGTCCCTTCAAACTTTCCTTACAAGAACCAAAGCTCTGATACCATTTTTTATAATGATTTGTAATAGCTAAGAGGGGGTGAATTGGTTATCCTTAGGTCTAGATATAAAAATTCAACTTTTACTAACTTCAAATAGATTAATCAATCTCAGATACCTACTAAGTCTATATAGCATATGATCAAGAATTTAACATTTCATGCAATATCTAAATTCTTTGTGTCTATATTTGTCAACTACCAATAATTAAACTATTGTGAAATATACCATGCATAACAATAATATCCAGACATGAAAATAAAACTTTGACACTAGGATTTAACATGGAAAGAGAAAAATGACCAAGTAACATGCAAATAATTTTCGCTCTTGTGAAGTGAGCTTGGTTAGGAGCCAATCTCGTTAAAGGTTATACAACACACTATTAAATGTGACCATGTTAAAGGATTTAATCACCCTATTAGGAGTGGTCATGTTAGAGGAATTTGGATCATTCCATTAGAATGTCACCTTAATTAAAGGATTTTAGAATGACTGCTAGATCAACCTTGATTAAAGGCTTTTGATTCATACAATAGTTAGAATAGTAGGTTTGATCTATAAAGTAGAACTCACTTTACAAATTTAGATCTCCATTCACTCATCTACTGATTCATCAAATAGCCTCCATTGACATCTCCATCATTGATCTTCTTGGAATCTCCTCAAGCAATCACTCTTCACTTAACTCTTCATACTTGTCCTTTGTTGTTATTCTCTTCATAGCTTCTCCTCAAGATTATCAATAAAAAATAAACAAACCATAGACAACATCTCTTATGCCTCTTTAAATATGTAATTTCAATCTTTTTCTTCTTAAACATCACCTTTGATCTTATGATTGGGTCAGATTCATTAAATTCTTCCATATTTTCATTCTTCTTCTTCTTGAAACTTCTACTCAATTCCTTGCCTTTGATTGCTTAATAAAATCTCCTTTTACATTAAATATTCCAGCTCATCAATCCTTATCTTTCATGTACTTTGACTAATTCAAAATTCCAACTATGTTAGCCTCAAATTCAATTCTTTCTCAAAAAATAACTTTTGGTGTCACTCAGCAATTATTATATTCTTTTTCTCAGATGTTACTATGTAACTCAACATACACTATAATTTCTCACTTGGTATCAACAGGCTTGCAAGGGCATTATTATGCTCAATCACTACCAAAACTTCTTCATACATTTTCTTGACAATAAATAACATGTGGCTTGAACTATTTTGTTTGACTTCTACTTAAGTTCCTCATTCTTTTGCTTCAGCTCCTTCGTTGTCTAACCAATACTAATACTCAACCAAGTTTATCCTTTTGATGTGTTTCAACTCTAAGCTTCATCTAAAATGTCTTCTTTAATTCATGTATTAATTGAAGAAGATATTATCTCTTCAATGACTAACTTATCAAATTCCCATTGAATCTCCATGATACTTAATTTTCTCATCACTTCAACAACACTAGCTCACATTTCCATCTCTTCATTTTAAATCATATTCATCAATCAAATGACACTCTACACTATTAGTAAAATGTCTCTCTAGTAAGTTTGATATTATGTCTTACCAATAGGTTTGACATTAATGAAAACATAACAATTTCTCCAATTATAGTTTCCAACATCATGAAGGCAAGAATGCTAGGATTATTAGGGGCTTGTAAGATCATGGTACTAGTTTGGCAAGAATGCAAGTACTAGGTAGAATGTGAGAGTTTGAGGAGAAAAGGGGTACTAGAAATAGACAATTGGGTTGGGGATGGGTATACTAGTAAATCCAAGGGTTTGTAAGAGTTTGAAAAGGTAATTTGGTAGCATAAACAAGGATGGATAGTTGGTTAATTTTATGATATAGTGGTGTATTGACACATTAGTATTATGAGAGAGACATTTTCTAATGTTACAAGATGTGGAACACTTCACAGTAGCAGAGTGGGCATAGATTAATGCCATATAGTATTGTTAGGGGCTTGTAGGATTATAGTCCTTGGTCAATGAAAATGTAGGTAGAGGATAAAATGTGATATTTTGAGGTGATATTAGGGCACCGAGAAGACATAATTGGTTGGGGGTGGGTAGATTGGTAACTCTAGGGGTTTGGGAGACTTTAGGAAGGTAATTTGGTAGCATAAAAAAGGACTAACAATTGGTTAATTTTTGGATGTAGTGGTGCATTAGAACGTTAGTATCATAAGAGAGATGTGCAGTTATGTTATAAGGTATAGAGAACTTCAAAGTGGGCATAGATTGATGTCATTAGTTTGGGGTAACTAGTGAGAGTGCCCCATAGGCACACATATATGGTGATGGTTATAAGATTATGAGAGAAAAAATATTTAGAGACAACTATGTTACATTCCCCAACAAGGGAGATGACAATGATGTTGGAGGTAATATATAAGATATTTAGGTTTCCTATATGAGGTACATGCAACTAGAGATGTGATAGAAGAGCATATAATATGACTATTAGTGGGTCTTGGGGTTCCATTTAGGATCTAAAAAAGGTTAGTTTTCCTTAGATCATCATTTAGATGCAACACCATAGAGATTAATTTTTTTTAATGTATGTGGACTAGTGTCTGGGTACCTTTCCCTAGACATGGGTGGATAGAGTGTTACATTGGGCTTGATTCCCACAATAATGCAGATTATCGATGTAGGCATCTAAATTACATGGGGTTCCCTTATGCTGGTGGACTTTTATTTATATCTTCATTTGATTTTATACCATGGTTGAGATGGTCAAGAGTGGAGCATAGCATTCACATATTTTTTATAGGTGTGGACATGGGAGCATATTGCAGTACTCAGACTATTTGGTCAATAGGAAAGAAAAGAACATGAACTCATGGTATAAAGTTGGGAAGAGCCTCTTACATATCATCATATAGATTATTTGGATTATTTATTGATGTTAGATATGTTACATGGAGGCCCTACATGGGGTTAGGTCCACGGCCAGAGGAGCAATTTTAGTTATTGTACACTATGACTAGACTTTGTTTTTGGGTGGTGAGACTCTAATGTGGAGCAATGCCACCCTGATAGGATTATGAGAATTTTTGGATGGGCTTAGGTGTTGATATTTAAGCCATATCTATTAGTGTCCAAACTCTAAGTCATTTACTAGGAAAGGATTAACAACCATCATTGCAATTGGGTTATCTAGTAAAGGTTGAGCATAACAAAGGACTTATTTATTTTTCATTACATGCCAAACAAGTTAGTGATTGTCAAGAACCCTAGTTGAGACCGAGCATACATGTAAGTCAAGTTACTTTAGTGGAGACTAAGTAAATTCAAAAGAATTTTTTTTCTTAGAAAGCAGAGAAGCTTATGCATATAGAAGTCAAGTGCTAGTATGAATGTTACTGATGATCAAGTGTTAAGACATTCAGATGTCGAGTAGCTCAATTTTTTCATACAAGTTTGTAATTGTACAAGAAACTATGTAAATCATTTTGGATGACTTCCATATGATATTTAATTTTTGTAGAGAAAGTTAAGATGGAGATTACACATCATTAAAAAAGGTAATGATCCCAAGGAATGCATATCAACCAATCAAAAAATTAGATATAAATGGAAAAAGATGATGAATTGTAAACCATCGATTAAGATCTAGAACTTTTGAAGAACACCTATTTAAGAAGGATTCTAACCCTAGAATCAATGTAGAGAGCATATGAGTGAGAGATAGAGGAGTATATGCATGTGTGAATGAATGCACAAGTGAAGGAGTGAAAGGACATAACAATTAAAGAGAGACTAAGTCTAGAATCAGTTCATACAAGAGAAATTGAAGTAGTGAAGGACTATAAGGAGATACCAAATTGAGAGATAAGATAAAACATTGTATAGAGGAGATCCAAAATCATCTTGTAGAAAAAATCAAGGGTCGAGTATTGAATCGATTTTGAATCAAGGAAAATCTCTTAATCAAGTGATCCTAACAGGTCTATGTAAATCTCCCAACATACTCCTTACTTAATTGTAAGTGTGAAATATGTGATGTCATCTTCTAGTTGAAATCTCTTGGTAATTCATATTAGCCTATTATGTGACCCTCATAGGATAATATGGTGGTTAGAGGGTTTTATTGGGGATTGACACTTTATGTTGGGGCATAATTTTATATTATAATATTATAATAAAGTGAAAATATAAGAATATCTTTTATCCCACATTGAGGAGAAAAGTAAGTGAGTTCCCACAAGGAAAGAATAAAGGGGACATGAGAGGTTCTTTTCTTATCATCTGATTATTTTCATTTTCATTTGATGAGTTTGTGGAGCCAAGGGTTTCAACATTTTCTACTAGAGAATGAAGTTCTTTTGTGTGCCTCCATTTAAGCTAGTGAAATACCTAATGAATTTGGTATTGGAAGGACATCATACAAGTGTTTTGTTTGATCATATTGGTCAAATATACTTCAAGGGGTTGGAGCTATTAGAGAAGAAAAATCATCTTTTCATTGTACCAAATTTGTGGCCTAGGGCTAGATTGTAGAGTAAGATTGAAGGAATAACTCAAATATGGCTACACTAATTTATTGTGATGTTATCACTACTACAAAGACTCCCTACAATAAAATCTATATTTCTTGAGCATTTTCCAGGTTTCTATCCATTTACATTTTGCATTGCATTATATCAGAATCTTATATCATAAAGTTGTCAAAAGGGATTAGAATAGTGAACATCATGGAAGGTGTTTCCCTAATGTCTTATTGTTACATATGCATATTTTCTTATTTGCAATCAATGTTACATAAAAACATTTCCATCTTCATTGTTAGATGATTTGGATTTCTTTGCAAGCATATTTATTAAAGTTTGGCATTTGGAAAACAATTAAAATTTAGATCTACAATATATCTCTTATGTGCAAAGTGTTTAATGAAATTCTTAGGTTAGGAAATCAAAAAATTAAAATCATAATTGCAAGGGATATTACATTGGTATTAGAGCTAAATCCTTCCATCTCAAGGGTTTAGAAATTGCATGTAGCCATCTGAGGTTGGCTCTCACATATTTTACACTTCCACGTGAGCTTTGTTTGATAGGGAACAAGAATTTGACAAGCAATCAAACACCATGGGTGACAGACAAGAGGGTAGCTGTGAGGCCTCGCCCTGACCCTTCGTAGCCTTAGTTGTTACTTTATCATTTTGATACTCACGACTTGAGATGTCGAGACTTTATCAGATACTTGAACATATTATATTATTTTATGTTGTGTGGTGTTATTTTTAGATATTTAATGTTTGTCATTTAATGTTTTATGTATATGTATGTTGATGAATTAAGTAAAAGGTAGGATTAACATTTTGGTTTAAGATATTTTAAATGGTTAAGAATTGAATAGGATGAGAGGAACCCTAATTTTTTTATAGATGGATGTTTTAATTTTTGTGATTCCTGATATGTATATATATATATATGTACATGTGATTTTTGGGACTATTGATGTGTGCAATGAGTGTGTAGATATTTTAGTCGAGGAAACTGACGAAGGAAATGAACCGATCCCTATGTGCTAATTTTGGAAACCTTGTTGTTCGTAATTCAAGTGTTTTATTGTGAGATGGGTGAATGTGTCTTTCTATGATCAGTAAATATTAATGTTCGTAACTGTGTTCTTTTAGTGTCACTTGACACTCATGAATTTTTTATGTTCTTCAGCGTGCTAGTTAGGGTTAGCTATGTAACCTTTGGACCTAAGTCAGATTTAGTTAGTGTCTTTTGCTAATTTGGTTCTTAATCAAGTTTAGTCATCCCTAATCTGGATTAGTGCTTAATCTGCATTGTTAGAGTTGTTAGATGGTCCTATTTAATTCCTAGCTTTTGTTTGGCTCTAAACCTATTCCTAAGGCTTTAGAACATGAAATTTTTATACCCAAGGGGTATAGGTATGGGTTAGGGGTCTTTTCCAACCCCTAAGACCCTTTTATTGACTTTTGAGGTCACTCAAAAAGTCTCTTTTTGCCTTTGTACGAAAATTGACTATGGCTACCATGAGTTGTCTCACCTCACCTCCACTTAGTGGTTAACCATAGTATGGGTTGAGTTAGGAGCTTCTAGATTTGTAGGTGGGTGAGAGAAGTTATTGATCCCTTTGGTGGTTGAGTTTGAGGCTTATTTAGAGGCCCTTCTTGGACTAGTGGAGGTTGTTACCCAATCTCTACATTTAGAGAGGAGTCTTGGAAGATTGGAGCAAGGAAGGGAAAAGCTCTACTCAAACTTGTTCATTGCCATTACCTCTTTGTCAAGGTAGAAATTCACATCTCTCTTGTACAGATTTTCATGTTTGTTTCATGCTTATGCTACCTTGTTGTTATTTGAATGTTTGTATGATTGTGGGTATGTTGGGAAGATTTGAAAACCATGTTATTTTGGATGATTTCCTTTCATGTTTTTGTTGAATTTTGAGATGTTCTTGCATGGGTGTTTTGGCATTACTCACCCTTGGAGAGGGAAAAAGTGGCCAATTTTAGGAAAGGGCATTTTAGTTGGACTCCAACAATGTAGAGTCTTTTCTCAGGATGAGAAGAGGGAGAGAGGGTAGGGTGTTATGGGCCCCTACCTATTAGCACAAACCACATATGAGTTTTGGCATGTAAGAATGGAAGAATGAAAATTCTTGATTTATAGCCCCGATTGGGCACCCGATTTGGTGTTGTGTCTGACATAGAAAAGCTCTGATACCATGTTAGAATCTGATAAGATTAATAACCTAGAAAACTAGTGCAAAGAATAAATATCTAAACTATGAATGCAAATGATACAAAATCAAAATAGCATCATAGAGTTAGTCTCTAAGAGAGTAATGCAAATGCTGGAAGAAAAATAGCATTAAGAGGATGCAAAAATAAGAGATCCAAATACAAGCCAAGTAGCATGCTTATATAGGCTAGGAAGAGAGAGGAGGTGGCAACACCAACCAATGAGGAGCAACCATCTATCAGACTAAAGATAGCAAAGTATCTTCCCAAGATAGCTAATGGATGCTCACATGTAGGAAGGTGACACCTCACAACCATTCACCTAATAAGACATGCTTTATTAACCTAAGCTAGATTATTAAAAGTGTAGGAAAACCTAGCAAAATAGGAAAAATAAAAAACTACACTAACACCCCCCCATAAGCGAAGCTTAGGTGGATGCCAACCTAGCAAAGCTATGAAAGTAGGAAAATGGGTCCCGGCAACAAGGCCTGATCAGATACCCAATACAAGAAAAAGAACTAGATGAAGGAAACTAAGTCTCCAATCTAGGAAATGTCCCAAAGAGAGGAACAAAAAAGAGCATGAAGCATCTCCGAAGCATGAAGCTGCAAACACTGTCAGAAGAAACTGCTGGAACCCCCATTGAAATAGTGCATGACCAGGTAGAGAAGACAAAGTCTGAAGAGCTGATCAATCGAAGAGGTGACCTCCAAAGTAGGAATGAATGAGTGTCTATATAGTAGATGAACCATCTCACCGAAATGCATAGGTGCCTAGCCACTGCATCTGCCTAGTACATAGGAACAAAAACTGAATACGTAGATCACTCAACCAAACCAAAGAAGAAATAAAGCCAACAGGTGAACCCCCCATAATGCTGAACAGGGAGAGGGGTGACAGAAACACTGAAATGCAATGCCAAAAACATCTGCAAGAAGAAGAATTAGGAACACCAATAGTGCAATAGAAGTACAAGCACAGGATAAAGGGTGATGTCACCGACACACTGCATGGGCTAATGTCATGGAAGAAAAATTCACTTGACAAAGGTGGATGAGCACAAAATGGAAAAACATCATGACCCCCCATGGCACTTTATAACTGAGTGTGAGTACAAACAAACACAAGGTGTACAAGATCCCAGATATGCAAAAGTAGGTAATTATCTCAATGCATTTACAAAAAAAGGAATACAACAGAATAGAAGCATAGAATGCTCAGAAGTCAGAAAGAAGAGTGAGCTAAAAGAACAGAAGAAGAGATTCCAAGACCTCTAGAATCCAAGTAATCTGCCAGAGTGCAAAAGTGCAAAACTCGAAGGAGAAAGAACCTAGAGCAAAATCTAGATAAAAGACCTCTGCAACTGAATAACTCATAGAACCATCTTTCTAACAATATCTGGCGAGCCCAGAAAAGAGTCTGAATGAGCAAGATATGGCTCCCAGAAGGAAAAATAGAACATCTGGCTTTGACTACCAAAATAGGCAACCAGACTATAGAAAAATTAAAAAAACCTATACTATCATCTCTGTCTTAGAACCAACTTTTTGACGCATTTTTTGAATCAAAAAAATACGTCCGTATGCTCAAGTTATGGAAGAAAAATCAATAGGGCCTCCTTATGAAGAGCATATGCTAAAAGTGAAACTTGGGCACAATAATCAAGGAAAAAAATAGCACCACTGCGATCTACTCAAAAAATCATGCACTTTCAAAAAAAGAATCACCTCGATATGAGGTCATATGAGAAAGTTATGATCCTTCGAAGTTTCCAAAACGAGAACTGTGCACAGTCACAGCTGAGAATCTGCAATTGAAGAATTCATGCATGAAAATCAAAAAATAACTCCACTAGTGGATAGAGCACAAAAAAATAGCCAAGTTCATAACAAGAATCATCAAAATTAGAGTCCGTATGAGCAAGAACGAGACATTTGAAAACTGTGTTCAAATCTGTGACTGCCAATGGAGAGGGGTATGGCTGTAGCTTTGCATGCTCGATTCTGCAAAATATACAGCTTGCATGCAACATCTAAAAGATACCCAAATGGTTTTTCAAGACTGCGAACAAAACCCAAAAAGCATTTTTCTTGTTGATGTATAGAAGATGTTGTTGTAGTGTAAATCAGACGCCTTTAATAGTAAAAAATGGCTCCAAAAATCAAAAAATGACCTCAACAACTAGAATATGACATGCAAATGTTGGATTAGCTTCCTAAGTCCATCAATGACATGCTGGAACCTGCAAAACTGATTGAAAACTCCAAATATGCAAGTTGGTTGTCAGATTTGAGATTGAAACCCCAGAGAAAAATCGTTTTTGTCAAAACTTTTCTGATTCTCGAGATCATCCAAAGATGCAAGAGAAGAGCATACTTCATTTTTCAAAAAACTACAATAAATTTTATTTTCCCTCCCCGAATCTCTCAAATAAGGAAACTAAAATCTACTCTTGCACATAGAAAAGCTCTGATACCATGTTAGAATCTGATAAGATTAATAACCCAGAAAACTAGTGCAAAGAATAAATATCTAAACTATGAATGCAAATGATACAAAATCAAAATAGCATCATAGAGTTAGTCTCTAAGAGAGTAATGCAAATGCTGGAAGCAAAATAACATTAAGAGGATGCAAAAATAAGAGATCCAAATACAAGCCAGGTAGCATGCTTATATAGGCTAGGAAGAGGGAGGAGGTGGCAACACCAACCAATGAAGAGCAACCATCTATCGGACTAAAAATAGCAAAGTATCTTCCCAAGATAGCTAATGGATGCTCACATGTAGGAAGGTGACACCTCACAACCATTCACCTAATAAGACATACTTTATTAACCTAAGCTAGATTATTAAAAGTGTAGGAAAACCTAGAAAAATAGAAAAAATAAAAAACCACACTAACAAAAGAAGAAAAAGAAATTATAACTTACCATATAAACTAAATATCCTAAACTTACCTAGAAAACTTTATGTCATCAATTCATACCCATCTTCCTTGGGGGATGTCAGTTAACTTGCTTTATAAAAGGGTTTTGTTGCAAAGTTTTGTTTGCAAAGTCAACTGTCATCATGATTGACAACGTCACTGTCTCCCATGTCCCATCTCCTCTCCATCCTGGGTGCTCACTTTTTTGGAAGGTAATAAAGTTGTTTTGTTTTAAAAAAAAAAACAAGCTAGCAATTTCTTTCCACCCCCCTCATCTCCTACGCTCACTTCAGGTCCGTTTGGCATGCAAGGGGAGGAGAAGGGTGATAGGTTTGCATTTTCAAACTTGGGATAGTGCACCACGCTTGGGAACTCGCCCAAGCATGTGGGTTTTAGGCTAGGTGGATGGGATGGTAAGGTGGATGGGATGGTAGGGTGTTGGGGGGGAAGTTTAGATAGAGGGTTAGAGTTTAGGGGTTTGGGGTATTTATTTTATGCATGGTTAGTTTAGTTGTTTTTTCTTATTAGTTAGATTAGTTAGTTTAGATTTAATTTAGTTAATTTTTGAATTAAGTTTTGTTTTTATTTCAAGGAAGGATTTAATTTAGTGGAGATTTAATTGTAGTCAGATTTAAATTAGCTTAGTAATGTTAGTATTGTTATTAGTATTAGTTAGTAGATTTAATTGGATTAGTTTTAATTTATTGGTAACTAAAATAGTATGTTTAAGTTTTCATACATTTTTTTTTAGTTTAATGTTATAATTATGTTAGTTTAATTTATTAAAGTTTTTTTTTTGAATTAGCAATAAATTATGTTTAGTTGAGAACTTACAATAGTAAGATTTAACTAGTTTTTACTTATTGGATTAAGTGTATTTAGTTAAGTTTTACGTTCAATGTATATGTTTTAATTAAAATAGATTAAGCAAATTGTTATTAGAATGCAATTTTAATTATAGTTAAGAGTTTTGATGAGTAAATAAATTTATATGTTTTTTTTTTTTCTTTAATTTTAGTTAGTAATTATTATACATTTAAAATGCTTAGTAAATTTAATGATTTAATTCCTCCTTAGGACTATAACTAAGAAAGTTTAAATTTTTATCTGGTATTAATTGGAAGTGTTTAGATTGTAAATTCATTTGGAAATTAGTAGAAATTTTATGAATAATTTTAGAGTGATAGTAAACTAGCAAGTATCTCAGTTATTATGTTAGCAAATGATAGGCTATTATATAATGTTAATTAGTTTTTCTTTACTCATTTAGTCAAATTTGAAATGGTTTTCTATAATTTTTAAATATAGTGTGGTATTAGAAACAAATATGAAACAAATGTTGTTATTAAATTAATAACGAGAGTTCAAGTTTAATGTATTATTCCTCCACAAGTTTTTAAACTTAAGATGAAATGTAGAGAACCTTTACTTTAAACTGTGATCACAAACGTATCTACTTAATAAATTTTAATTATTGTTAAAAAAAAATAAAAAATTGTGTGTGTTTTTGCCCCCTAGTGTGGGCATGACAGTAGCCCACCAAGACATAAAAGGAATGAGGATCAAGAAAAATGGGAATTTTCAAAACAATAGTTATAGAACATGATCGGATGACTTAGGCTTTGCAGGCACTCACCAGCATGGTTCAATGCATGAACCCACATGTAATACAAAATCAAGAGTAAGGGGATAACATGAGTGTAGTGGGCTCACCTAGATCTCATAGGATGCACTCTAGGATAGTAGGCATTCCTACTTGTCCTAACTTCATGAGAGATGAGCCTGAGATAACACCTACATAAGAAGTAGGAGAGGAGACATTTGTAGATATCATCATTGCTACAAATGATGAATGGGATTTATTAGCTCCACAGGTGCAAGGGAGGATGACATTTGAGAGGTTCGTTAAGCTGAGGAGAGATAATTATAGGACACAAGGATAGGATAAGAGACCTTGTGGTGAGGCTAATGAATTCAAGTATACTATAGGGAATCTTTCCTTGACTATATTTGATAGTAGTGACAAAATGATAGTGCAAGCTTGGATTCACAATCTTGATACCTTCTTAGCACTAAGACCTATGACCAAAGTAGAGGCAATAAAATATTCTATGCTACATTTAGAGGGAGATGTACATAATTGGTGGTACCATGGGATGGTTACCCTTCAACATAACCAAGTGACTTCATATCAAGACATTGTGGATAGGTTGGTAGAGAGATTTGATAAGAAGGATCTAGAAGTCTACTTTAGGTAGTTTACATAGTTGAGATAGATAGGTAGATTGGAGTGATTCATTAGTGACTTTCAGAGGCTATCTATTATGGTGCCAGATATCTTGGATAGGAGATTTGTTTTGTTCATTAAGGGATTATCTGAACCACTAAAGGGCTAGTTAAAAGCCTTTGATCTGGTCAATTTGTAAGAATAAATTAAGAAGGCTAGAAGTATGGAATAAAGAGCCATAGGAAACAAATTTCATTCAAATGGTGCATCATCTAGCAAAGACAACAAACCCTTCTTCAAGAAGCCTAAGAGGAATAAAGCAAAGGCTGAAAATAAAGATAAATCATTTTCTCCTTTGGATAGAGAGACATTGATTGATTTAAAGAGGAAAAAACTTTGTTTTTATTGAAAAGGACCCTATGACATGAACCATTGCTATCCTTTGAGGCCAAATGGGAAAGAAAACAAGGATATGTGGGCTTATTATGAGGATTCTGATTCTAAAAATTTAGATCAGCAATCTAAAAAATAAGGAATCAATTGAAGAAGAGGAAGGCATGTATGATGAAAAGTTGGAAAAATGGCTATAGGTGATGAGAAGAGTGAGGGTAGACTTAATAAGGCCTATCTCACTAGTGTATTACAAGAAGGATCATTTAGGATGAGAAGGGTATTGGTTGGCCAACAAGTTATCACTTTTCTTGATATAGGTGCAACTCAAAATTCTATTGATTTCAAGTTGATTAGGAGGCATGGGATATAGACAAAGCATTTTGAGGATCTAAGAGTGAGGGTAGATAATGACTACATACTCAAATGTGACAGAGATATTATAGGTTTTCCCCTCAACAACTTTGATTTCAAAGTAGATTTTTATGTTGTTAACATGGGTGATACAGATTTAATCCTTGGCATGACTTGGATACATGATATTAGAGAGTTCACTCTCAATTTGAGAGATATGGAGATGTAGTTTCATTCAAATGGAAAGACCTATATACTTAAGGTCATTCATGATAGTGGGTTTAAGATGATGTCTTATAGATGCATGGAGAAATTTTTGAGACATGACCAGGATGAGTGGGCAGTCCATTGTACTTGAATGCCATCGCGGAGGCAAAGAAAAAATAGAATATCACCTAGACAAATAGGAAATAAGAATCAAGCACTCCAAGATTTTATATGGCATATCACTAGGAAGACCTTTGAATAGAGGTATTGATCATATTATTGAGTTAGAGAAGGGTGTTAAACCCATCATGATCACACCCTATAGGAATCCAAAGAGATTGAGAAAACCATCAAGGAACTACTTACTATGGGGAATATTAGATAAAGTAAGTCTCCTTTTGCATCTTCTATGGTTTTGGTGAAGAAGAAGGGTGGTACTCTTAGGATGTGCATATATTACATGGTCCTTAACAAGAATACTATCAAAAATAGACACCTCATCACACAAATTGATGAGTTATTAGATGAGCTACATGGAGCATGTTTCTTCTCCAAAATTTATTTGAGATTACACTATCATCATCCAATTTAGAGAGAAGGATATAAAGAAGACAACATACAGGTGTCATTGTGGCCATTTTGAGCTTGTAGCTATACCATTTGGGCTAACTAATACTCCAGCTACTTTGTAGTCCATAATGAAAAGGGTTTGTCAGCCCCAGTTGAGGAAATTTGTATCAGTCTTCTTTGATGATATCCTGATGTATAGTAGGACATGGGATAAACATGTCAAACACTTAGACACTATGTTGAGAATTCTTAGCAAAGAGTCCTTGTATGTGAAGGATTCTAAATGTGATTTGGGATTATGAGAGTTATTATATTTGGGTCACATTGTCAGTGCTCAAGGAGTACACATGGATCCTAAAAAGATTTGTGTTATTATTGGATGACCTACTCCAGTGAACCTGATACTATTGAGAGGATATGTAGGATTCTGTAGGTTCTACAGGAGGTTTTTTAGTTGATATTCCAGGCATGCAACACCCTTGATGGACTTGATGAGAAATGGGTCTTTCTTCTGGACTCTTGAAGCACAAGAGTGTTTTGAGAAATTCAAAGAGTTGATGACTTCTTGTCTAGTGCTAGCATTACCATATTTTAGCAAACCTTTTGAGCTACATTACAATGCATTTGGTGAAAGTGTTGGAGCAGTGTTTATGCAGGATAAGTACCTAATTGCTTATGAGATTAGGAAGCTCAAGGGGGGTGAGAGGAGCTTCAACATTTATAATAAGAAATGTTGGCTATAATGCATGCTTTGGAAAAATTTAGGTAGTATTTAGTGGGTAGAAAAATCAGCATAAAAACATACCACAATAGCTTAAAATATTTCTTGTGGCCAGGAGATCTTAATGGAAGGCAAAAAAAATGGGTAAGTAAATTACAACCATATGGCTTTGATATTACCTATTTCAAGGGAACATAGAATGTAGCAACATTTGACCACACTTTATATATATATATATATATATATATATATATATATATATATATATATATATATATATATATATATATATATATATATAAGAGGATTGGAGATATTTGATCCTTATAGAGTATGCAAAGGAAACATGGGCATCGAGATTCATAAATAGATCGATCCTAAATAGTGATTTCACCTTTGTAAATAGGCTCATTATTTACAAAGGGTGCATTTATTTGGTGTCAGGGTCAGAGGTGAGAAGGATGGTGTTAAGATTTTTTCATGATTCACCTATGGCAGTACAACCAAGTTTTTACAATACCTACCGATAGATTTGTGAGCATTTTTCTTACAAAGGGATCAAAGTTGAGGTGTTGTAGTATGTTAGAGAGTGTCCTACCTACCAAAAAAATAAACAAGAGCACTCTTACCCATGTGACTTACTTTAGCCACTTTCAATTCCTAATAGGAAGTGAGAGTGGTTATCTGTGGAATTCATTATAGGACTATCAAGAGCCCAAGGTAGAGATTTTCTATATGTTTTTGTTGATCAGCTTACAAATGTTCTCACTTCTTCCCAATCATTTCCACATACAATACAATATATGTGACAAATTAATTCTTCAAAGAGGTATTTAGGTTACATGGCTTGCCTTGGAGCATTGTCAATGACAAGGACAATATGTTTATGATTCACTTCTAGCAAGAGTTGTTTAGATTGTGTGAGATTGAGCTCACTTTGACTACTATCTACTACCCCTAGATAGATGGTTAGACATAGATAGGGAATAAATGGGTTGAGGGATACCTTGGGAACTACATAGTGGGGTAGCAAAAGGCTTGGGTTATGTGGACATATCTATGTGAGTATTTCTATAATTGAACTTATCACATGTCTATCCATATGTCACCATTCATGGTGCTATATGGATATGAGGCACCTGGTTTCATGTATTTTTTATATCAGATGGTAGAGTTCCTAGTGCTGGAAACTTATTATAGCAATAATATGTTGATCAAAAGATGACTAAAGGGAATTCAAGGTAGGTGACATGGTATATTTGATGTTGCATCCTTACTGCTAGTCTACTCTCAAAAAAAGTGGTGTTGAGAAACTTAAGCCATGTCATTATGGGCCTTCTAGGGTGATCAGAAGAGTTGGAGAGGTCGCTTACAAGTTGGATTTTCTAGCAAAGAGAAGAATCTATAATTTTTTTCATGTCTCATGTCTCAAAATGGCATTAGGACATCATGCAATACCTTCAGTAGTGTTTCCTCCCTTAAATGATGAGGGAAAGTTGATTCTAGTACCTATGTCTATCCTAGAGTATATAGAGAAATAGCTTCATAGGAGGACCATTAGGGAATATTTAGTGAAGTGGAGATATTTTCCAGTGGAGGACCTCTCTTGGGAGAGTGAGGAGATTTTTAGCATTCTCAATTGAGATTTCTCGAGGAAAAGTAATTTTAGGAGGGGCAAACTATGATGTTCCCTTCCAATTGACATATCACAATAATTAAGATTATCCTATTACATGACCCTTGTAGGATAATATGGTTGTGAGAGGGTTTATTGGGGATTGGCACTTTATGATGGAGCATAATTTCATATTATAATATTATAATAAAGTGAAAATATAAGAATATATTGTGTGCCACATTAGGTAGAAAAGTAAGTGAGCCCCCAGAAGGAAAGAATAAATGGGGCATGATAGGTTATTTTCTTATCATATGATTATTGTCATTTGCATTTGATGAGTTTTTTGGAGCCAATGGTTTTAGCATTTTCCAATGGAGAAAAAAGTTCTTTTATGTGCCTCCACTTGAGATTGTGAAATACCTAGTGAATTTGGTATTGGGAGGACATCATACATGTGCTCTATTTGAGCATATTGGTGAAAGATCCTTCAAGGGGTTGTAGCTATTGGAGATGACAAATTAGTCCTTTAATTGTGCCAAATTTGTCGCCAAGGGCAAAATTGTGGAATACAATTGAAGGAATAAGTCAGATATGGCTACAGTGATTGATTGTAGTGTCATCGCTACTATAGTGACTCTCTATATTAAAATCCATATTTCTTGAGCAGTTTCCAAGTACCTATCTGGTTACATTTTTAATGGTATTGTAGTTAGATTTAAATATCTTGGAGCATTTTGTAGGGATTTAGAAATCAATTGTGGAAGTTTTTTAATCTAATTTAATCATAATCTTATATCAAAAAGTTGTCAGAAGGGATTAGAATATCATTGAACATCATAAAAGGCATTTCCCTAATTTCTTATCATGATAGATGCATTTTTTTTATTTGTAATTACTATTATACAAAAACATTTTAATATTCATTGTTAGATGTTTTAGAGTTCTTTGCAAACATATTTATTAAAGCTTTGTATTTAGAAAGCACTCATAATTTAGATCTATAATATATCTCTTGTGTGCAAAGTGTTTGACAAAATTCTCAGGTTAAGAAATTAGAAAATTAAATGTGAGGCCTCACCCCGACCCATCATAGCATAGATATTTTATTTACATTTTGATATTTGAGACTTTGATATTTTAAAACCTATTTGAGACTTAGATGGATAGTGCATTTTTTTATCTATTGATTTTGATACTTTAGTAGTGTTTTACATTTATGATATGCATTAAGAACCTGATATTGCGTATGAAATGATCAAACACATATGGATGTAGTTTTATGACATGACAGTTCTAGATTATAATGTGATGCAAATGTTAATTGGATTATGATGATTTATGATATCCAGATGAATGTTAAATTGATTATGATGATTTATGATATGCAAATGGATGTTAAATTTATTATGATGGTTTATGATATGCAGATTGGAGATTCTAACATCTTGAATGATTTAATTGAAATGATTTGAATTATGTTAATATGGATTTCATAAAATTCAAAATTATGCATTTATGATATACATTTTATATGATCCCCTTGGACTATTGATGCTTGATTTTAATGTGTAGGAAGTGGAACCATGGAAATTCTTGGGGGGAACAAGTTCCAAACCTATGTGAACACAGTTTAACCGAGATGAATCTTTGGAAGATTCAAAAGCCTTGTTGTGAAAGTATTTTGCTTTGTAAATGTAAGTGTGCTTGTATGTGGAAATGTTAATCATAAAGATGCATTAGAGACATGTCATGGGATGTGGAATGTGTTTTAATGTGTCACTTGACACTTGTGAACTTTGTGTGTAATTGACATGTCATTTAGGATTTTGGTCATGCTGACATTTTACCCTAAGACTAATTACCTTGCTAATAAGTAAGTAAACCCACTTGACAAGGGGTAGGGTGGGTCATAATCTAAGGAAATTCGAATTTGGAATTGGCTAGAGTTTTGAGGGGTCAATAGATGGTCCCAAGGTGTCTTTTATGTTAAAATAAGTTACCCATATGATAGTATATCAAGTTAGGGACCTGATTTTGACCATGTGAGTGCCTAGACAGCCTAGGGGGGGCCTTTACCCATGCATTCTTCCATCAATTCGAATTTGGAGTTGTCACATGTGTTTTCTCCCATGTTCCCGCTATGTCAAATATAGAAAATCAAGAGGAGACAAATTTGTAAGAGGAAGTGGCTAGGTGTCTTTGCTAAAATAGTTAGTGGGAAGGTCTTATTAGAGAGTCCTGGTCAAATTAGTGGGTTTTTCACCCACTCTCTAAGTTTAGAGACAGTTAGGTTTTGGAGGGAGATTAAGGCAACTCTACAACAACTCTCATTGCCTTTAGCTTGGACCAAGTTTGGTGTTTCAAACCATGTTCATATTCTTTCTTTTAGTAATGCATATTAAATTTGCAAGTGTGGATAATTTGTCAAGGGAGCATGCATTGTATTGTGAATCTTTGCATTATGTTGTGGCAATATGAATGTGTATTGTGTTCTTATAGATTTCTTTTTTTTTCTTCTTCTTGATTTTCTTGTATTGATTTGAATTTTGAGTATGATCATGGGTGTGGAGGCTTCACTCACCCTTGGGAGGGAAGAGAAGCCTTGGGCAAAGGGATTAGTTAGGCTCAACATTGTAGTTGAGAATATTTACCTAATGATGAGTTGTTTTGGGAGATACAAGGGGTTTGTGTGTATGAAGGAGGAGATTTTTATGATGGCTTTGAGAGGAAAATGTAATTGCAATATGATTTCTATGTTGGTTATGGCATCTCCTCTTTGAAGAGTCCACCTTGACCCTATGTGAAATGATTCTAATGTTGAATCAATGTGCAAGCCATGTGAGGGATTTGTTTTGTGTTATGTGTTATGTTTATGCAATGGCAAGTGATGTATGTGTGTAACCCATTTGGATCTTGTTTCCCCTACTTAGTGGGTGGCTTCATAGAAGACTAGGATAGGAGGTGAACTTCCATGGTTCCTAGTTTGTGTGTGTATGCAAGTCTTGTGAAGATGGCTTCCTTGAAGATATTAGGGTTTCACCCTTGACAAAGTTGAAGGAAACCAAGTATGTAAAGAGAGACAAATGTTTCATGTCATCTTAAATGTACTATAATACCAAACTCCCATTGTGATTTCATTGTGGTGTAAAAGAGAGTTGATATCATTGTTTATTGGTTGAAATTGTGAAAGGAGAGATTTAGAAATGGTATATATTTTATTTGTAAGAAAATATTCATTATGAGATTGATGTATTATGATGAAGTTGTGTAATAAGAACCCTTCTTCTTATGTTATCTGTAAATCATTTGGCAGAAATATTTCATAAATGGTGGGTGGAAGAATATTATAGATATAGTTGATCAAATTAAAATATAGATGTTACATTGTAAATTCATATGTTACAAAATGGAAGAAAAGTTGCCATACATTGGTAGTTCATTTTGTGTGTATGAAAACTAGATCACTTGGTTTTCAAGTTCTAATCAATTCCTAAGTTAGAACACCCACCACATCATTAAATATGTTCACTAAAAATATCATGATAGGACATGAGGAGAAAAAAAAAAAAAAACTAGCTTGATAAATTGTATACATAGTCCAAATGGATAAGGAAACCATCCTATAGGTGTATATTATGCCTTTGGAAAATGTATGGAAAAGAGAATTTATTCCTTCCCCAAGATTACAGATCAATAAAATGAAAAAGGAACTATGCTTGATTCCCTAGTAAGTGCCTATAAATTTAAATATTATAATATTAATTAAATAAGATAGGACCTCCTAAGGTGTTTGCAAGAAATGTCACCTAGGGAAGATGCATATAATCATAACATAGTATAAAAGAAAAATAAATAAATTATGATAGCAAACAAAGTACACAAGTGTAAACACAAATAAATACATAGAGAACAAAAATAAAAGGATAATCATACCCTAGACTGAATTTCCACCTAGGCATCCTCTTTTAAAAAGAAAAGGGAACAGAAAAAGCAAAAAGCTTAATGTAGAATTGGGGAATAGTGGTCCCCACTATAACTTGGTGCATACACAACTTATCTAAACCTTTAAAAACAATTGGCACTTTTGTTATATCCTAATGTGAAGTTAGGACTGTTGCCCGAAGGAGCCTCCACCTTGGATAAAACAAACTTACTTGGGCATAGTGTTTTATAATAATGTCCAATTCCCTCAAAATGTTCAAACTCATCTAGGTGTACATACAAGGGAGCAAGACTTTGTTTTGTATTTTACATAAAGTCAAAAATGTCTCCCCTTCATGTCCACCTTGGGAGAAGAGAGCATGACCTCTCACCTAGGGAGTATACACCCTTGGGAAGGAGGTAGGTTTGGGAAAAAAGGGGAATTTCTTTTTAATATGCATTGACTTAGGGACAAGGGAATATTTAACCTTGGAAACCATGTTTATTTTAGCTATGGAGAGTTGGTAAAAGGGTTAAAGTGGGCACGTGATTCATGGCATGGGGATTTGAATTGGGAAACATGATTTGCAATAACTAAGGGAGATATTATGCATGTGAGTTTTATGACAAGATCCACATTTGGATTATGGGGTGATTAAACAAAACTTAAGAAAAATTTAGATATATTAGTAGGCAATGGTAATGGTATTAAAATATATTATTTTATTTTTATTCTTTTTTTCTTATTTAATGTTTATGTGTAGTGAAAGGAATGTGTTTTTTAATTTACTTAGGATTTTCTTTTTAAAATGTTTGGGTTTATTAGGATTTAGGGAGAGCACTCATTAGATAGGATTAATAGTAATGTTAAGGGATATTATTATTGATTAGGGTAAGGAGTGAGAAGTTATTAGGATTATGTTAATTCTTTAAGGGTTTGTCAATAACATTTTTGGATTAATATAGTAGTTCAAGGCATGTGTAGTAGAGAAAGTTAGAATGAGTATTAGGGGTGGAAGATTTAGGATTCTATGATAGCCTTGTCTAATATTAATTATACATAATTAATGAATAAAATAATTTTAAAATAATTGTAAAAATAATATGTAATTAAAATAAAATAAATAAAGAGTTATGTATGACAATTACACTTGAAAAGAGTGCCCTAGTAAATAACCTACATAATATCAAGATTATGTACATGAAAGTAAAATATGAAAGAATGTGAAAAATATATGACACATTATGATGGGAAAAGAAATTTTATGAATGTATTGTAATTGAGCACCAACAAATATGCTAAACATGAAAATAATTAACCTTGACACTTAAGGCTTGGTTGGAGTATCAACATACCTAGAAGTCGCTCGGTGTTACCTCCCACTCATGATCAAATTAGTGATACCATAATGTAATTAACAAACATGAATTGTAGACTTCATTCTCTGATTAGTTCAATAGAGTATATCTCTTCTACATAGATACATGTGTTTTATCCCTTGATGTACCTTTCAAAAAATAAATTGTTGGTTGTGTTTTTCCTTGTTAAATTTAGAGCATGACATTAAAATTAGAATTACAAGGGATATTAAAAAATCCTTTAATAGGGTAGGACTAAAAATCTTGAATCTTTTAATAGGGAATACCCCTCATAGGGTAGATCATATATTATGATCAAACTATGAGGCCTCGCCCTGACCCATTGTAGCATAGTGATACATTATTATTTTGATACTCATGACTTGATATGTCGAGACACTATCAGATACACTAAACATTATTATGTTATCTTATGTTGTGTGATGTTTTACTTTTAAATATTTGATTTTGTAATTTAATGCTTTATGAACATGTATACTGATGAAGCAAGTGAATGCAGAATTAACACTTTGATTATGCAATTTTAATGATTGAGAATATGAGTAGAACAAGATAAACAACTAATTATTTGAAAGATGGATGTTTTAATTTATGTGATTTCTTTGATACATTATATACATATATGCATTTGATTTTCTTGAGCTACTGATGTGTACAATGAGTGTGCACGATATTTTAGCCGAGAAATCTAATGAAAAAATGAAACTGAACCCTATGTACCATTTGTGGAAACCAAGGTTAAATCTAATGAAATATGTAACCTTGTTGTTCATATTTTATTTGTATTGTAGTTTGAAGGAATGTATCATTTTGTAATATTTAAATGTTAATGTTTTTTAATGGTGTTTTTATAGTGTTGCTTGACACTTGTGAATTGTATATGCATTCTAGCATGATAGTTAGGGTTAACCAAGTAACCTAAAGATCTAATTTGGAATAGGATAGTGACCTTTTTGCTAATCGATTAGTAATCAAGGTTAATTACCCCTAATCTAGATTAGTGTTTAATCTACATTTTGAAAGTTGTTGGATAGTCCTAAAAATTTTCTAGCTTTTGATAGGTCCCTAATTAATCCTAAAGGCCTAAAATCATGAAATCTAAGTACCCAAGGGGTATGGGTATGGGTTGGGGGCATTTTCCACCCCTCTAGCCCCTTTTGTTGACTTTTATGGTCTCTCAAAAACCTCATTTTTTCTTTATTGCGAAAATTGATTGTTTCCATCATGAGTTGGATAAATTTAACTCCACCTTGAGGTTAGCCTTAGGTCTAGTTGAGTTAGAAGCCTCTAGAACTTTAGGCAAGTGGGGTAGTTATTACATTTTAGAGGTGGTTGAGTTTAGGATCTTATTTAGGGGCAATTTTGAGAGGGTTTTGGGTGTTCACCCAACCTCTAATTTTAGAGTGAAAATAAGGATTGAAGAAGGAGAAGAAAGGGAATGCTCATCTCAGACTTGTTCAATTGCCATAACCCAAATTTGAAGGTAGGAATACTTCACCTCATTTTGTTCATGTTGTGCTTCATGTTTTAGTTTTATTGCTTATGTATGTGTGTATGTGTGTTGAGTATGTTGGGAGTGATTGAAACAAGTTTTCTTAAATGTCTTTCTTTTTTGTTTTAGTTTTGAATTTCGAAGGGATTTTATGGGTGTATTGGCATTACTCACCCTAAGATAGGGCATAAGTGGCCATGTATAGGGGAAGGTCTTTAGTTGGACTCCAACAATGTAGAGTCTCTTCTCTGGACAAGAAGAGGGAGAGAGGGTAGGGTGTTATAGACCCCTACTCATCATGATGCAGGAGCATTCAGAGGTATAAGGAAAATCCTGTGTCACCCAAAAAAATGTACTTAGACATAGTTTCTAGTTCATGTGTTTTCATTTTTGGATACCCATTTGGGTCAAATAAAGGTTCCAACTCTCACAGTTCCACTATCAATGTTCGTGTAAATTTTGAAAAAATAGGAGTATGTAATTGAGGCATCATTTTGGTGAACTAGGAGGTGTAAATTGGCCAAATGAATGTAATTGTGATTTAGAGCATTCTAGAAAAAGAATCAGGTCAAAAGGCCCCACGGTTTGAAAGTTATTGCAATTTTTCAAGTTTTGGAGACCTCCTAAGATTGCTTCAAAGTCAGGTTAGTGGCATTAAATGACATCGAAAAGGGCCAAAAAATGGGGGATGAGGAAAGATATCCATAGGTCTATAGAGCACTTTGAGAGCTTTTTGAAAATGTAAACGGTTTGTCAATTGGAGCTACGGTTCAAAATTTATGCCTCCCAAAAGTTCGATTACCGTATTTGGATTCTTCTAGATTTGCACCGACTTCTAATGCAGCTTTTGGAACCTTCTATTTGGTCTGTGGATGCCTACTAGCACTTTTTAGAATGTACTCCTAGTCCTTAACCCTCTGGGGTCTATTTAAGGAGATTTCTGGCATTGTAAAAGGCAGTTCGGAGTGGAGTTAGAGAGGAGGTACTGAAAGGAGAAATTATCTCTAGATTTATGCTATTGTAAGCCCTTAGGGCATGTTTTGAAGTTTATTTCCTCTGTACTGAATGTACTAGCTTATTTTTCAGTTAATACAATTTCCCTTTTCTATTGTGTCCATTCTGTTCTTGGGTTTATGTCCCCATCAAGTGGTATCAAAGCTGGTTTTCCTGAGTGTGTAGACAGAGCACCGATTGTGAGGCAGTTTACACTAGGACTGTGTGGTTGTGGGTTTGAGTTAAGAAGATGCCTCCACTAAGAGAGCATGGTGAAAGGGCCAGACCTATTAATCTTGAGGAGGTTAGAGCCCTCCAAAGGCAGGTACAAGCATTGCAGGAGGAGCTCTGTAGAGGAACAATTGTGGCCGCAAGTGATGAAAGTGAAGATGACAATGAAGAAGATGAAATTGGACCAGAAGGGGAATTTGACGAGGAAGTTCTAAATCATGTAGAGGAAAGGCTTTTTAGGGCCATTACTAAGTTTGGGAAAAAATGCACAATTGAAGTGGGTGTATTTTTAGGAAATCTAAAACCAGATGAGTTGATCGATTGGATCAATGAACTAGAAGAATACTTTGAGTATGAGGATATCAGGGACCTAGATAGGGTTAAGTTTGCAAAGGCCAAACTGAAAGGCCATACCAAAATCTAGTGGCAAGAGGTTCAATTGGAAAGAAACAGAAGAGGAAAGGAGAAGATCACAAGGTGGGATCGCATGGTGGACAAATTGAAGAAGTAGTTCATTCTTATGGACTACAAGCTTGATTTGTTTAAGAAGATGCATGGGTTAAAGCAAGCAGGAAGATCAGTCCAAGAATATATAGAGGAGTTTTACCAACTCTTGATTAGAGTAGGGCATGTAGAAGAAAATAAGGAGAAGGTTTCTCATTATATCAGTGGGTTGTGACCTAGCATCTAGGAGGAATTAAGTCTGCTAAGAATGACCAGCATTGAAGAGGCATACCAGTTTTCCCTACGAGTTGAAGAGAAGCTGAATAAAAGGTTCGAAGGAAGACAAAGAGGGTGCGGTCAAGGAGGAAGGGGAAGTGGTAGATCATCTGGAGGCTGCAATGAAACCCAAAAGAAAAATGAAGATGTGGGTACTACCAGGAACTAGAGGAATGAGGGTTTCAACCGCTCCCATGATCAAAACTTTGGAAATTAGAGAGGAAGAGGTAGATGACATGGACAAGGAAGAGGAGGCTTTCATGGTACCTATTTCCATTACAATGAAGAAGGTCATCATGCCTTTGAATGCCCTCAACGACAAGGAAGGAAGGAGAGGAGAGCTGAGGGCCAAGCTAGGGTTGCTCATGTGGATGAAGATGCCCAATCATCACATTCAGAGGATGCAAAAAGAGGAGAGACCTTGGTAAATGAAAGAGTCCTACTAAGTGGTGAGATTGAACCAGGAAAATGGAGGAGTTTGTTCTGTACCAGGTGCAAGTCTGAGGATAAATGTTGTGACGTGATCATTGATGGTGGTAGCACTGATAACTTGGTATCAGAAGAGATGGTCTCTAAGCTGAAGCTCAAGAGGGAGAAACATCCCCAGCCCTATTGGATTGTTTGGGTAAAAGATGATCATAAGGTCTTGGTAAGTGAACAATGTTTAGTGAAAATCAAAATTGGGAGTTACCATGATGAAGTTCTCTGTGATGTTATTTTGATGGATGTTTGCCATCTATTGTTGGGTAGACCATGGCAGTTTGATAGACATGCAGTACATGTGCTGCAGTGGTAGAGAAGAGAAACGCTATAAGAGGCAACATTGTTGAAAATGTAATAGGAAATTTCATGTTATGTTTTAAATTCTTTTAGTTTTTGAAATTTTTAATAACGTCCTACATGTGGTGGCATACCTAGAGTAGCAGTTCGATAAGCTCTCCAGATATAGCCATCTAGGACCAGGTGTGTGGATCTTAAATTAGAATAGTTTTTTTTAGTTCATAGGTGGAGTGTTTAATGATTTTTAGAATCCAATAATAGGTAGTAGGCAGTTTTTGGAATATTCCTGACTTAGAAAATGACTGTCTAATATTGGTAGAAAAACGTTTCAGATTCTTATCCTTTTTTTTGATAGAAGACATTCTTCTTTTCTAAAATAAGAAGAAAATGTTTCACATCCTTTAATAGGAAAAAGAAAATCAGTTTTAAGAGTGAGCCAGTCGGCTATGTAAGACACGAATCGAATTTGGAGAGGTATGAAATTTTTTTTAATTTTTTCTTTGTGCAATTTTTTGATGGTCTGAGTTTTGAACGGATTTTTCTTATCTTCTCACTGGAAACAAGTTGATAGTTTGCAGAAGATTAAAAAGTTTTAGTTTTGGGTCGAATTCGGTATGTTTGCAGAAAATTAGTCTCAGTGCATGGGTAATATCTCCCAAATGAACCGTTAGATTTCTCTCAAATTTGTATATGTTTTTTGAAACCTAGTTACGAAAAATATCAATGGTTAGATTGAGAAAATATTGTCTGATTCAAAAGTTATACATGTCTATTCATGGGTCTATCTAGAGACAGCAAGAAGCAATGTTTTGCAGAAAAATATACTCCGATGCGTGGTCAATATCTCAAGTTTGAACCATTGGATTTATCTCAAATTTTTATATGTTATTTAAAATCTAGTTATGCCAAATTTCAATGGTTAGATTAAGTAAATCTTTTTTGGTTCGAAAGTTATTCATGTATGAGTGCAGGTCTATTCGGAGGCAGCAAGAAGATATTTTGGGAGATTTTATTTTCAAAGTTTTGTTTTGAATCTGATTTTAGTGTGTGATCCTGGAGGTTGTAGATGCCCCTTGAAGCAACTTAGTTGAGTGACTGATTCCTCCTGAGTTTTCCAAGGTGTGGCTCTACATCATTTTTGGTATCATAGACCAGCAAAAGGTTTGGAAAAAAGTAGTTGTGTATATGTTTGTGTGATTGTGAAAGATTGAGAGAAATAGTCTGAGAAGAAGTCCAGGAGACTAGATAAGAAGAAAATAACCTAGCTGAGGAATGATGGGACAAGAAGAAGTAGCTTTATTGTATCTTTTTAGAAGGTATCGGCAAAGAAAGGATTCTAAACAGAAGGAGATAGAGGAAAAGAAGAAAAGAGAGAAAGAAGAAAGGAGAAAACAAAGAGAAGAGCTAAGCAAGATAGAAGAGGAGATAAACAATTTGAGAAGGAGACTTGAGGAGAATGACGCTAAGTTGAAAGAGAATAAAGCTAAGTTGAAAGAAGTGCAGCAAGAACACAAAGTGCAACAACAAGAAGTGCAGCAAGTATCTCTTGACGAGAGCAGTAACAAGACAAGCCCTATTGGATTTGAATGCAAACAATCTATAGTTGAAACAGTAACATGTCCTTTGAAAATAGAGAAGAGTAAAATGTTGGAAGGTACTCCTATGGAAAATATTTTGGAGGCAACTAATGAAGCCTTAAATATGCATAATGAAAAAAAATGTCAAGAGGAATGGCATGAAGATGAAGCTAAGGAATGTGTAACAACAAGTTCTAAAGAAGAATCTGATTTATGGGAAAAATTTGCAGCCATTGTGGGAGAATGGAAAAGGCATGGTGGTAGTACGAAAACTCAGCTTGAAGAAGAAAGGAAAGAGTGTAATACTGTTATTGTTCTTGAGCAAAGTTGTAATAAAAAAGAGATATTTGAAATTGAGATTACTACAGAAGATCAAGATAATGATAAATGTTTAATAAAGGAAGAAGAGATAAATATGATTCTTAAGATTCAAGATGTGAAACTGGTTGATAGTCAAGAAGCAGATAAGTTTATGGTTACTATTGATGAAGATAGATATGATGCACATTACATGGTGTATAAGGAAGCTCATATTAAAAAAGAGAACTCAAATAATCTTAATGCTGATGATATATTTTCTTCTAATAATGTTTATGTAGGGATGCAGATTTCATGTATAGTGAATCATGCTGGAGAATTTTCTGTGACATTTACAGCATTAAAGAATCAAAGCTACAATGTGGAGAAGTTGGATATTATTTTCATTTTTCTTGTAGATATGCTCATCCTAGTTCAAAGAAATTAGAAAGTTTGAAAGAAGAATGAGATTCATTTCTACAACACATCATCTCAAGAGGACTTGAGATTCATTCTACAGGGGAGTATGCTGCAATGGCAGAGAAGAGAAATGCTATAAGAGGCAACATTGTTGAAAATGTAATAGGAAATTTGATGTTATGTTTTAAATGCTTTTAGTTTTTGAAATTTTTAATAACGTCCTACATGTGGTGGCATACCTAGAGTAGCAGTTCGATAAGCTCTCCAGATATAGGCATCTAGGACTAGGTGTGTGGATCTTAAATTAGAATAGTTTTTTTTAGTTCGTAGGTGGAGTGTTTAATGATTTTTAGAATCCAATAATAGGTAGTAGGCAGTTTTTGGAATATTCCTGACTTAGAAAATGACTGTCTAATATTGGTAAAAAAATGTTTCAGATTCTTATCCTTTTTTTGGATAGAAGACATTCTTCTTTTCTAAAATAAGAAGAAAATGTTTCACATCCTTTAATAGGAAAAAGAAAATCAGTTTTAAGAGTGAGCCAGTCGGCTATGTAAGACACGAATCAAATTTGGAGAGATATGGAATGTTTTTTTTATTTTTTCTTTGTGCAAGTTTTCGATGGTCTGAGTTTTGAATGGATTTTTCTTATCTTCTTATTGGAAACTAGTTGATAGTTTGCAGAAGATTAAAAAGTTTTAGTTTTGGGTCGAATTCGGTATGTTTGCAGAAAATTAGTCTCAGTGCATGGGTAATATCTCCCAAATGAACTATTGGATTTCTCTCAAATTTGTATATGTTGTTTGAAACCTAGTTACGCAAAATATAAATGGTTGGATTGAGAAAATATTGTCTAATTCAAAAGTTATACATGTCTGTTCACGGGTCTATCTAGAGACAGCAAGAAGCAATGTTTTGCGGAAAAATGTACTCCGATACGTGGTCAATATCTCGGGTTTGAACCATTGGATTTCTCTCAAACTTTTATATGTTGTTTAAAACCTAGTTATGCCAAATCTCAATGGTTGGATTGAGTAAATATTTTTTGGTTCAAAATTTATTCATGTCTAAGTGCAGGTCTATTTGGAGGCAGCAAGAAGATATTTTGGGAGATTTTATTTTCAAAGTTTTGTTTTGAATCTGATTTTAGTGTGTGATCCTGGAGGTTGTAGATGCCCCTTGAAGAAACTCAGTTGAGTGTATGATTCCTCCTGAGTTTTCCAAGGTGTGGCTCTGCATCAACATGATCGACATGCAAACACATACTCTCTGACAAAGGATGGAGTTTGCCACAAATTGAAGCCCATGAAAAAGGAAGGTGAAAAGGTATGTAGCAGTGCTAGGATTTGTCTTGTTGATGAAAGGAAGTTTTTAGATGGCATGAAACATTAGCATATGTGCTATGCTTTGATTCTTAGGAAAGATAAAGAAGGTAGTAGTGAAATACCACTTGAAGTTTCAGATTTACTAGTGGAATTTGGAGATATTATCTTTGATAATGTTCCAGATGGATTGCCACCAGTAAGGCAAATCAGTCATCAGATAGATCTGATTCCAGGAGCTAGTTTTCCTAACAAGGCTGTCACAGGATGATTCCTACTGAAATAGAGGAGCTAAATAGATAGTTTTAGGAGTTGTTGAGTAAGGTCTTGATTCGAGAGAGCCTGAGTTCATGTGCAGTACCTGCATTACTCACACCAAAGAAGGATGGAGAGTGGAGGATGTTTACAGATTCTCAAGCTATAAATAGGATAACCATCAAGTACCGATTTCCTTTGCCAAGGATGGATGATCTTATGGATTGCTTGAGTGGAGCTCAATACCTCACAAAGATAGATCTCAAGAGTGGTTATCATCAGATATGGATTCGAGAAGGAGATGAGTGGAAAACAACCTTCAAGACCAAGGAGGGTCTTTATGAGTGGTTAGTCATGCCCTTTGGATTAACAAACACCCCAAGCACCTTCATGCGGCTCATGAATGAGGTACTTAAGAAGTTCTTGGGAAAATTTGTTATTGTTTATTTGGATGATATTTTAATTTTCAGCAAGACTTTGGAAGAACATTTACTGCATATTTGTAGTGTCCTTGAAAGGCTAAGGGAAGAGAAACTGTTAATTAATCTGAAGAAGTGTATCTTTGCAAAAAGGGAGTTAGTCTATTTGGGGTTTGTTATATCACCTGAAGGTCTCAAAATGGATCCAGAGAAGGTAAAAGCCATCTTGGAATGGCCTACTCCAAGGTCTGCTACTGAGGTAAGATCATTTCATGGTCTGGTTAGTTTTTACAGGAAGTTTATTAAGAATTTCAGTGGCATATGTGCACCCCTAACTGATACAATAACAGGGGATAGAAAAGAGTTCAAATGGACTGCAACAATTGCAAGAAGTTTTGAATTTCTAAAGGAGGTAATAGAACAACTTGTGTTGGCACTTCCAAATTTTAGAAAAGTGTTCCAGGTGGATTGTGATGCTAGTGGAAACACTATTGGGGCTGTATTAAGCCAAGAAGGTAAGCCTATTGCATATTTTAGTGAGAAATTGAATGATGCAAAGAAGAAGTATTCTGTTTATGATCAAGAGTTCTATGCAATAGTTCAGACCTTAAAGAAATGGAGACATTATTTATTGCCAAAGGAATTTTTTTGGTATATTGATCATCAGGCATTACAGTACCTAAATAGCCAAGGTAAATTGAATCAGAGGCATATGAAGTGGGTAGAGTTCTTGCAGAGTTATACATTTGTGTTGAAGCATAGAAGTGGAAAATCAAACAGGGTTGTAGATGCACTAAGTAGGAGATAGTTGTTGCTTACAGTAATACAGGTTGAAGTAGTTGGGTTTGATGAACTTAGGAATTTGTACCCCGAGGATCCTGATTTTGCTGAAGCATGGAAAGCTTGTAAAGAACCTGTTGCTGTAGATAGAACCAAGTGGTTAGACTATTTGATTCAGGATGGCATGTTGTTCAAAGGTAGTCAATTGTGCATTCCAAGGAGTTCCATGAGGGAAAATCTGATTAAGGAGAAACATAGTGGAGGGATGGCAGGACATTTTGGTCGAGATAAGACCATTACCATTCTTAGAGAACATTATTTTTGGCCTCAAATTTCATAAGATGTGAAGAAGTTTGTACAGAGTTGCCAGGTTTGTCAAGTTGCCAAGGGGTTTAGTCACAATACTGGCCTATATCAGCCATTGCCTATTCCATCAAGGCCATGGGAGGACATAAGTATGGATATTGTTCTTGGATTGCCAAGGACACAAAGGGGTAATGACTCAATATTCGTGGTGGTTGATAGGTTCTCCAAAATGGCACATTTCATTCCATGCCACAAAACTCATGATGTTGTCCATATTGCAGACTTATTTTTCAAAGAGGTGGTAAGATTACATGGTCTTCCAAGGAGTATAGTTTCTGACAGAGATACTAAATTTGTGGGGCATTTCTGGAGGACATTGTGGAAGAAGTTGAGAATAGACCTAAAATTTAATTCCATGCATCACCCGTAGATTGACGGCCAAATAGAAGCGGTAAATAGAAGTCTGGGCAATTTGCTGAGATGTTTGGTTGGGGATAAGCCCAAGGGATGGGATTTGATTCTACCACAAGTAGAGTTTTCTTACAATAACTCTATAAATAGGAGTACTGGAAAATCACCATTCTAAATTGTATATGGGAATAGCCCAAGGACTGCACCAGAATTGAGGAAGATAGAGCAAGGGGAGAGGACAAGTGCTAAAGTGGAAGAATTTGTTGAACATATCAAGCCTCTACATGAGGAGGTTCAAGCACACATTACCAAGATGAATCAAGAGTATAAAGCTAGGGCTGATCAAAGGATAAGACATAAGGAATTCCAAGTAGGGGATCTAGTCATGGTGCACTTATGAAAAGAAAGATTTCCAGCCGGTACTTACAACAAGCTGAAAATGAAGAAATTTGGCCCCCTGCAAAATTTTAAAGAAACATGACTCAGGAAATGCATATGAAGTGGAGCTGCTAAATAGTATTCACATTTCTTCTATTTTCAACATTGCAGATTTAATAGAGTATCATGATGATGGTGCAAATGAGGAGCTGGTGTTAGAGCCATGTCCAATTCCTGCTTCTAAGAAGGAGGAGATAGAAGACATCCTAGATCATCGTGTGGGAAGGAGTACCAAAAATAGGCACTATGAAGAGTACTTGGTCAAATGGAAAGGATGACCGATCGAGGACTCAACTTGGATTTCAGTAGTTGAGGTTTCCCATTTGGGATTTCCTCTACCATTCATAAAGTGACAAGGTCACTTTTCAATCTACTCTGGGTGTTTGATGCAAGAGCATCCAAAGGTATAAGGGCAATCTTGTGTCACCCAAAAAAATGTACTTAGACTTAGTTTCTATTTCATGTGCTTTCATTTTTGGATACCCATTTGGGTCAAATAAAGGTTTCAACTCTCACAGTTCCACTATCAGTGTTCATGTAAATCTCAAAAAAATAGGAGTATGTAATTGAGCCATCATTTTGGTGAACTAGGAGGTTTAAATTGGCCAGATGAATGTAATTGTGATTTAGAGCATTCTAGAAAAAGAATCAGGTCAAAAGGCCCGACGGTTTGAAAGTTATTGCAATTTTTCAAGTGTTGGAGACCTCCTAAGATTGCTTCAAAGTCAAGTTAGGGGCATTAAATGACTTTGAAAAGGGCCAAAAAATGGGGGACAAGTGAATCTATCCATAAGGCTATAGAGCGCTTCGAGAGCTTTCCAAAAATGTAAACAGTTCGTCAATTAGAGCTACAGTTCAAAAGTTATGCCTCTCGAAAGTTCGATTACCGTTTCTAGATTCTTCTAGATTTGCACTGACTTCTAACGCAACTTTTGGAACCTTCTATTTGGTTGGTGGATGCCTACTAGCACTTTCTAGAATGTACTCCTAGTCCTTAACCCTCCGGGGTCTATTTAAGGATATTTCTGGCATTGTAAAAGGCAGTTCGGAGTGGAGTTAGAGAGAAAGTACTAAAAGGAGAAATTATCTCCAAATTTATGCTATTGTAAGCCCTTAGGGCATGTTTTGAAGTTTATTTTCTCTATACTAAATGTACTAGCTTATTTTTCAGTTAATACAATTTCCCTTTTTTGTTGTGTCCATTCTGTTCTTGGGTTGTGTCCCCATCAAGTGGTATCAGAGCTGGTTTTCCTGAGTGTGTAGACAGAGCGCCAATTATGAGGCAGTTTGCACTAGGATTGTGTGGTTGTGGGTTTGAGTTAAGAAGATGCCTCCATGAAGAGAGCGTGGTGGAAGGGCCAAAGCTATTAATCCTAAGGATGTTAGAGCCCTCCAAAGGCAGGTACAAGCATTGCAAGAGGAGCTTCGTAGAGGAACAATTGTGGCCGCAAGTGATGAAAGTGAAGATGACAACGAAGAAAATGAAATTGGACCAAAAGGGGAATTTGATGGGGAAGATCTAAATCATGTAGAGGAAAGGATTTTTAGGGCCATTACTAAGTTTGGAAAAAGACCCACAATTGAAGTGGGTGTATTTTTAGGAAATTTGAAACCAGATGAGTTGATCGATTAGATCAATGAACTGGAAGAATACTTTGAGTATGAGGATATCAGGGACCTAGATAGGGTTAATTTTGCAAAGGCAAAACTAAAAGGCCATGCCAAAATCTAGTGGCAAGAGGTTCAATTGGAAAGAAATAGAAGAGGAAAGGAGAAGATCATAAGGTGGGATCACATGGTGGACAAATTGAAGAAGCAGTTCATTCCTATGGACTACAAGCTTGATTTGTTTAAGAAGATGCATGGGTTAAAGAAAGTAGGAAGATCAGTCCAAGAATATACAGAGGATTTTTACCGACTCTTGATTAGAGTAGGTCATGCAGAAGCAAATAAGGAGAAGGTTGCACGTTAAATCAGTGGGTTGCGACCAAACATCTAGGAGGAATTAAGTCTGGTAAGAATGACCAGCGTTGAAGAGGCATACCAATTTGCCCTATGAGTTGAAGAGAAGCTGAATAAAAGGTTCGAAGCAAGACAAAGAGGGCGTGGTCAAGGAGGAAGGGGAAGTGGTAGATCATCTGAAGGCCATAATGAAACCCAAAAGAAAAATGAAGATGTGGGCTAGCAGGAACCAGAGGAATGAGGGTTTCATCCTCTCCCATGATCAAGACTTTGGAAATCAGAGAGGAAGAGGTAGAGGACGTGGACAAGGAAGAGGAGGCTTTTGTGGTACCTATTTCCATTGCAATGAAGAAGGTCATCATGCCTTTGAATGCCCTCAATTCTACATGAGGAGGTTCAAACACACATTACCAAGATGAATCAAGAGTATAAAGCTAGGGCTGATTAAAGGAGGAGACATAAGGAATTTCAAGTAGGGGATCTAGTCATGGTGCACTTATGAAAAGAAAGATTTCCAGCCGATACATACAACAAGCTGAAAATGAAGAAATTTGGCCCCTGCAAAATTTTGAAGAAACATGATTCAGGAAATGCATATGAAGTGGAGCTGCCAAATGGTATTCACATTTCTTCCATTTTCAACATTACAGATTTAATAGAGTATCATGATGATGGTGCAGATGAGGAGCTAGTGTTAGAGCCATGTCCAATTCCTGCTTCTAAAAAGGAGAAGATAGAAGACATCCTAGATCATCGTGTGGGTAGGAGTACCAAAAAGAGGCAGTATGAAGAGTATTTGGTCAAATGGAAAGGACGACTGATCAAGGACTCAACTTGGATTTTAGCAGCTGAGGTTTCCCATTTGGGATTTCCTCTACCATTCATAAAGTGATAGGGTCACTTTTCAATCTACCCTGGGTGTCTGATGCAGGAGCATCTAGAGGTATAAGGGCAATCCTGTGTCACCCAAAAAAATGTACTTAGACTTAGTTTCTATTTCATGTGTTTTCATTTTTGGATACCCATTTGGGTCAAATAAAGGTCCCAACTCTCACAATTCCACTATCAATGTTTGTGTAAATCTCAAAAAAATAGAAGTATGTAATTGAGCCATCATTTTGGTGAACTAGGAGGTGTAAATTGGTTAGATGAATGTAATTGTGATTTAGAGCATTCCAGAAAAAGAATCAGGTCAAAAGGCCCCACGGTTTGAAAGTTATTGCAGTTTTTTGAGTTTTGGAGACCTCCTAAGAATGCTTCAAAGTCAGGTTAGGCACATTAAATGACCTCAAAAAGGGCCAAAAAATGTGGAATGAGTGAATCTATCCATAGGGCTATAGAGCACTTTGAGAGCTTTCAGAAAATGTAAACGGTTCGTCAATCAGAGCTACGGTTCAAAAGTTATGCCTCCTGAAAGTTCGGTTACCGTTTCTGGATTCTTCTAGATTTTCTCCGACTTCTAAAGCAGCATTTGGAACCTTCTATTTGGTCAGTGGATGCCTACTAGCACCTTGTAGAATGTACTCCTAGTCCTTAACCCTCCGGGGTCTATTTAAGGAGATTTTTGGCATTGTAAAAGGTAGTTCGGAGTGGAGTTAGAGAGGAGGTACTGAAAGGAGAAATTATCTCCAGATTTATGCTATTGTAAGCCCTTAGGGCATGCTTTGAAGTTTATTTTCTCTGTACTGAATGTACTAGCTTATTTTTTAGTTAATATAATTTCCCTTTTCTGTTGTGTCCATTCTATTCTTGGGTTGTGTCCCCATCAAGTGGTATTAGAGCTGGTTTTCCTGAGTGTGTAGATAGAGTGCCAACTATGAGGTAGTTTGCACTAGGATTGTGTGGTTGTGGGTTTGAGTTAAGAAGATGCTTCCACAAAGAGAGCATGGTGGAATGGCTAGAGCTATTAATCCTGAAGAGGTTAGAGCCCTCCAAAGGCAGGTACAAGCATTGTAGGAGGAGCTCCGTAGAGGAACAATTGTGGTCATAGGTGATGAAAGTTAAGATGAAAAAAAAGAAGATGAAATTGGACCAGAAGGGGAATTTGACAAGGAAGTTCTAAATCATGTAGAGGAAAGGCTTTTTAGGGCCATTACTAAGTTTGGGAAAAGACCCACAATTGAAGTGGGTGTATTTTCAGAAAATCTGAAACCAGATGTGTTGATCGATTGGATCAATGAACTGAAAGAATACTTTGAGTATGAGGATATCAAGGACCTAGATAGGGTTAAGTTTTTAAAGGCCAAACTGAAAGGCCATGCCAAAATCTAGTGGCAAGAGTTTCAATTGGAAAGAAACAAAAGAGGAAAGGAGAAGATCACAAGGTGGGATCACATGGTGGACAAATTGAAGAAGCAGTTCATTCCTATGGACTACAAGCTTGATTTATTTAAGAAGATGCATGGGTTGAAGCAAGCAGGAAGATCAGTCCAAGAATATATAGAGGAGTTTTATCGACTCTTGATTAGAGCAGGGCATGTAGAAGCAAATAAGGAGAAGGTTTCTCTTTATATTAGTGGTTTGCGACCTAGCATCTAGGAGGAATAAAGTCTGGTAAGAATGACCATCGTTGAAAAGGCATACTAGTTTGCCCTATGAGTTGAAGAGAAGCTGAATAAAAGGTTTGAAGGAAGACAAAGAGGGCATGGCAAAGGAGGAAGGGGAAGTGGTAGATCATTTGGAGGCTGCAATGAAACCCAAAAGAAAAATGAAGATGTGGGTACTAGCAGGAACCAGAGGAATGAGGGTTTCAACTGCTCCCATGATCAAGACTTTGGAAATCAGAGAGGAAGAGGTAGAGGACGTGGACAATGAAGAGGAGGCTTTTGTGGTACCTGTTTCCATTGCAATGAAGAAGGTCATTGTGCCTTTGAATGCCCTCAACAACAAGGAAGGACAGATAGGAGAGTTGAGGGCCAAGCTAGGGTTGCTCATGTGGATGAAGATGCCCAATCATCACATTCAAAGGATGTAGAAAGAGGAGAGACCTTGGTAAATGAAAGAGTCCTACTAAGTGGTGAGATTGAACTAGGACAATGGAGGAGTTTGTTCCGTACCAGGTGCAAGTGTAAGGATAAATGTTGTGATGTAATCATTGATGGTGGTAGCACTAATAACTTGGTATTAGAAGAGATGGTCTCTAAGCTAATGCTCAAGAGGGAGAAACATCCCCAGCCCTATCGGATTGCTTGGGTAAAAGATGATCATAAGGTCCTGGTAAGTGAACAATGTTTAGTGAAATTCAAAATTGGGAGTTACCATGATGAAATTCTCTGTGATGTTATTTCTATGGATGTTTTCCATCTATTGTTGGGTAGACCATGGTAGTTTGATAGACATGCAGTACATGATGGACATGCAAACACATACTCTCTGGCAAAGGATGGAGTTCGCCACAAATTGAAGCCCATGAAAAAGGAAGGTGAAAAGGTATGTAGTAGTGCTAGGATTTTTCTTGTTGATGAAAGGAAGTTTTTAGATGGCATGAAACATTAGCATATGTGCTATGCTTTGATTCCTAGGAAAGATAAAGAAGGTAGTAGTGAAATACCACTTGAAGTTTTAGATTTACTAGGGGAATTTGGAGATATTATCTCTGATAATGTTCCAGATGGATTGCCACCAGTAAGGAAAATCAGTCATCAGATAGATCTGATTCCAGGAGCTAGTTTGCCTAACAAGGCTGTCACAGGATGACTCCTACTAAAACAAAGGAGCTAAATAGACAGGTTTAGGAGCTATTGAGGAAGGGTTTGATTCAAGAGAGCCTGAGTCCATGTGCAGTACTCACACCAAAGAAGGACAAGAAGGAAATCTAAAATTGTTAATGGATTTTAGTTATGTTGGGATATTTCTCCTGGGAATTGAAATCTTGCGTAAAATATATTTAAACTAATTGTTCAAGAGGTAATGATGTCAGATTTTCTTACTGGTTCCTTCCCGGTGGAGCCTTTGACTCAAGTGGTCAATTAAAAAAAAAATGATTGAAAAGAAAAAATCTTGTGTTTTTTGCCCTTGTATTTTGGGCATGAGATTTTGGTATTAGAGCCTATGTTTCAACACTAGGAACATAAAACCATTATGCTTTTGAAACTTAAAAAAAAACTTTAAATTGTGTAGGATGCCTCCTGACATACAAAGCAACTAATGAGGTAGAGATCACAGGCTTAGAAGTGGTAGAGTGGAATAGGAGGATGGACCACCACCTCCACCACCACCACCACAAAACTTAAATTTGGATATTTTGGATGCCCTTTAGACATTGATTGGTGTAGTCTAATAGAGGATACTACCTATAGTATATCTAGGGCAGTAGATTCCCAAAGTGGAAGTAGAGGAACTTAGAGGAGGTGGGACTAGAGGTAGAGAGAGGAGTAGGAGTCCCCTAGTAAGGTAGGTAGAGGGATAGGGCAAGCATGAGGGTGATTCAATACATTAGAGAGAACCACCAATCGATAGACCTCCTAGACATATATGAGATGATATTAGGGAGTTGATACAACTTGGGCTACCATTCTATACCAGTTCCACTAAGAGAATAGTAGCAGAGGCTTGGGTACAGAGTCTACAATGGTGCTTTGGATTACATCCTTATGGGAGTAATCTAAAGGCATGTCTAGCAGTCCATTAGTTGAGAGGAGATTCCTCTAATTGGTGGCATTAAGAGGAGACTATAGGAGGAGTGAGGATGGATACACTCACATGGGAGTCATTCTTGGAGAGATGTTGGGAGAGGTACCTATCTGAGCACTTTAGATAAAAGTAGATAGAGGAATTTCATTCTCTATATTAGAGGGGTCTCATAGTATCTTAGTATGAGAGAAAGTTTCTTGAGCTCCTTCCATATGGTTAATACGTGAAGGATGAGAAACTATGAGTACATTGCTTCATCATGGGTTTGACTTTCTCACTCTAGGGTCTAGTATGCTTGGATTTACCTACCACATTCAAATAAGTAGTTGAGATAGCACTAGTTGTTGAGGATACTTGGGGTAGATAGGATTCATAGGATTGGTCTCATAACCAAAACACTACCCAGTAGAAACCCCCTTGGAAAGGGAATAAGAACATAGCAGGGTCCTCTAAGGGCCAACAATCTCAATAGTAGAAACCACAACAATAGCAGTAGAAACCTTCACAGGGTTATCAAGGCTCCAAGCCCAAGTAGTGGTAGTCATAGGGTCCCAAATAGGATCAGAAGGTACAAACCCCATAGTCATAATTAGTGAAGACTCAACAGTCTTCTAGCAGTGGATATAGTGGATCTAGCATGTTAGGAGAACCACAAAAGTCTAGATCATAGTTTGTATGTCCTTATACCTGAGGACCATGCTACACTTATGGTGGTGTGGGTCATATAACTAGAGAGTGTCTGTAGGGACAATCATTTGGTGGTTAGAGAGGGGCCTTTTCAGAGCTGGCAATTGGTGACATGGGCTGATCCCATAAAAAATTTGCAGTGGTTGACAACTACCAAGTTGAGAATTAGGCCATAGTTATCAAGGCTACAGGTATTATATAGGGTTGTATGGTTGCATTTTTATTTAATTTTGGAGCTACTAACTCATTTATATCTCCTTATATAGTGGAGCATTGCAAGCTAGTGGCAGTTAGACAGGATGTCAGTTGGGAAGTAGAGTAAGCCTCAGGAGCTAGAGTGTTAGTTATTTCCATGGTGCATAATTGCCTAATTCAGATTGGAGACATGTCCACAAAGTTTGATCTCTGCATTACCCCTCTAGGTTCTTATGATGTTTTTCTTGGCATGGATTGGCTTTATGCCCATAGTTCCAAGATGGATTGTTGATATAAGAGGGTGGAATGTGTGGGTGAAGATGGTATCTCTAGAGAGATCTTTAGAGTAAAGAGACTCGTATCTCTTCATATGATTTTTGCTATATAGGTTAGGTGGTGTATGCATAAGGGATGTTAGTTGTTTTCTATTACCATTAGTGATAGAGAGGAAGATTAAGAGGGAGAGCCATCCCCTGATGATTTTCCAATCCTGTAGGAGTTTGTAGATGTGTTTCCTTCAAAGATCCCTAGTATGCCTCCACCTAGAGCACTAGATTTTTATATTGATCTTGTGCCAGGAGTTGAGCTAGTATTAAGAGCACCATACAGGATGACTAATCATGATCTTAGTGAACTAAAGACTTCATTGGAAGAACTCTTGGAGAAGGGGCATATTAAATCTAGTGTGTCACCTTGGGGTGCACTAGTGATCTTTGTAAACAAGGAGGATGGATCACTTAGGTTGTGTAATTATTATCGGCAATTGAACAAAGTGACCATCAAAAACTAATATCCTCTTACTAGAATTGATGATCTCTTCAATTAGTTATAGGGTGCCTAAGTATTTTCAAAGATTGATCTAAAGTCAAGTTAACATCAGTTGAGGATTGTGGGTAGTGATATCCCCAAAACTACATTCCATACAAGGTATGGTTACTACGAGTTCACCATGGTACCATTTGGCCTCGTGAATGCTCAAGTTTTATTCATGAGCCTCATGAATGGAGTGTTTTGTACATTTTTAGATAGGTTTGTGGTCATTTTCCTTGATGAAATTCTAATATATTCTCATGATGAGAAGGAGCATGAAGAGCACCTAAGACAAGTATCGCAGAAGTTGAGAGAGAATCAATTGTTTGGCAACTTGTCAAAGTGTGCATTCTATAGACCTAAAATAAATTATTTGGGTCATGTCATTTTAGGTGATGGTGTCTCAGTAGACCCATCAAAGATTAGGGCCATCATGGATTGGGCAACACCCACCAGTGTCACTGAAGTGAGGAGCTTTATGGGACTAGCAGGATATTACCGACGCTTCATTGTGGGATTCTCTAGATTCGCACACCCAATTACATATCTTCAAAAAAAGGGGAGGAAGTATGAGTGGATAGAGAAGTGTGATAGAGCTTTTCAAGAGCTCAAGAGAGCCCTCATGAGTGCACCAATTCTTGTAGTACCAAATCCTTTTGTGGATTTTTTGGTGTACATCAATGCATCTTTGGATGGTATAGGGGGAGTCCTTATGCAGGATGGATGACCTATTTTCCTCAAGTCTAGAAAGTTGAAGACTCATGAACTCAATTACCTTACTCATGATCTAAAGCTTGTAGTAGTGGTACATGCTTTAGTGAGGTGGTGACACTTCCTTCTAGGTCATAGATTTGAGCTTCATTCTAACCACTAGAGCTTATAACACATATTTACTCAGCCAAACCTTAATGCTAGGAAAAGAAGGTGGATGGAGTTCCTTTGTGAGTATAATTTTTATGTTCATTACATCAATGGAAAGGGGAATGTGGTTGCAAATTCCTTAAGTAGAAGGTTCCATGAGCTTTCATCTATGACTACTTGCACTAACTTGAGAGAGTGGATCCTATAGCACTTGCTAGCAGATGAGCTTTATGCAGAAGTTAGTCAAATAGTGCATTCTTAGAGACCCTTGGAAGGGAAGTATTTAGATTATTCTTTGGAGTCTAATGGACTTTTGTATCATAAGGGATGTATGTATGTAACTTCCATTTGGGGTTTGTGTGAGCTCATTATACTTGAGGCTCACAAAGTACCCTTTGTAGTGCACCCTAGTGTTAAGAAGTTACATGCAGATTTGAGGTAGTTGTATCACTGGCTAGGCATGAGAGTGCAGATTGCTAACATAGTTACGAGATGCCTCAAGTGTCAGAGGGTGAAGGTAGAGCACCATCATCCTGGTGGGATTCTTCACCCTCATGAGATTGTAGAGTGGAGGTGGGATTCTATATCTATAGATTTTATTGTTGGTCTCCCCATGTCATCTCACCACCATGATGCCATTTTGGTGACAATTGACATGTTGAACAAGGTTGCTCATTTCTCACCCGTGCATACTACATACACATAATGAGACATAGCTTAGGTGTTCTTGTAGGACATTGTCATATTTCATGGCATTCTATGTAAGATCATCTCTGATAGAGACTCTTTGTTCACTTCATCCTTTTGGAGAGAGTTGCAAGCAACATTGGGCACTAGGCTCAATTTTAGTACAACATACCATCCTCAGACCGACAGTTATGTTATGTATGTACATGAAGGATCAGTAGGTCAAATGGGAGGAATACCTACATCTTCTTGAGTTTTCCTATAATAATGGGCACCATTCCTTCATAGGTATGTCACCTTATGAGGCCTTGGATGGAAGATCGTGCAAAACACCATTGAGTTGGGATAGAATCTAGGATCGAGTATCTATTGGCCATCAATTAGTAAAGGATATGGAGCAGCAAGTGACCCTAATTAGATAGAACCTAAGAGAGGCATAGGATAGGTAGAAGAAGTATGCAGATGCGAAGGGGATAGATCGAGAGTATCAGGGTGGAGATAGAGTCTTCTTGAAAGTGCAACCACACAAGAGTCTGATTCAATTTGGAAAGGGCTCTAAGTTGGAACCCTAGTTTGTTGGACTGTTTAAGATCCTAGAGAGGATAGGACCAGTTGCATATTGTTTAGCTTTTGCCTAACCCATATCCACGATGTGTTTCACATTTTAGTACTTAGGGGATACATTTATGATGAGTTTCATATTATAGATTGGGATGCTTTGCAGGTGGAGTCAGATGGGTAGTTAGCACTAGAGCCTATCCATATTATTGCCCAATAGACCCTAGCTCTTTGAGGCTAAGAGCTAGACTAGGTTAGGGTCCAGTGGGATTGTTACGATGAGGTCATGGCTTCATGGGAGGATGCAACACAGATCCAATCTCAGTTCCCTTATCTTTTTTATGAACTCTTGGAGGAAGTTCATGCCTAGTGGGGGAGGATGTGAGGCCTCACCCTGACCCATCATAACATAGTGATACATTATTATTTTGATACTCATTCCTCGATATGTTGAGACACTATTAGATACACTAAACATTTTTATGTTATCTTATGTTGTGTAATGTTTTACTTTCAGATATTTGATTTTGTCATTTAACGCTTTATGAACATGTATACTGATGAAGTAAGTGAATGCAGAAATAACACTTTGATTTTGTAATTTTAATAATTGAGAATATGAGTAGAATAAGATAAACAACTGATTATTTGAAAGACGGATGTTTTAATTTATGTGATTTCTATGATATGTTATATACATATATGCATGTGATTTTCTTGAGCTACTGATGTGTGTAATGAGTGTGCGAGATATTTTAGCTGAGAAATCTAACGGAGAAATGAAACTAAACCCTATGTACCATTTGTGGAAACTAGGGTTAAATCTGATGAAATTGCAACCTTGTTGTTCATATTTTATTTGTATTGTGGTTTGAATGAAAGTATCATTTTGTAATCTTTAAATGTTAATGTTTCATAATAGTGTTTTTATAGTGTCGCTTGACACTTGTGAATTGTTTATGCATTTCAACATGATAGTTAGGGTTAACTAAGTAACCTAAAGATCTAAGTCAGACTAGGATAGTGACCTTTTTACTAATAAGTTAGTAATCAAGGTTAATCACCCCTAATCTAGATTAGGGTTTAATCTGCATTTTGAAGGTTGTTGGGTAGTCTGAAAATTTTCTTAGATTTTGATAGGTCCCTAATTAATCCTAAAGGCCTAAAATCATGAAATCTAAGTACCCAAGGGTTATGCGTATGGGTAGGGGGAATTTTCCATCTGCCTTGCCCCTCTTTGTTGACTTTTATAGTCACTCAAAAACCTCATTTTTTCTTTATTGCGAAAAATTGATTGTTTCCATCATGAGTTAGATAACTTTAACTCCACCTTAAGGTTAGCCTTAGGTCTAATTGAGTAAGAAGCCTCTAGAAATTTAGGCAAGTGGGGGAGTTATTACATTTTAGAGGTGGTTGAGTTTAGGATCTTATTTAGAGGCAATTTTGAGAGGGTTTTGGGTGTTCACCCAACCTGTAGTTTTAGAGTGAAAATCAGGATTGAAGGAGAAGGAGAAGGAAGGGAATGCTCATCTCAAACTTGTTCAATTTCCATAACCCAATTTTGAAGGTAGGAATGCTTCACCTCATTTTTTTCATGTTGTGCTTCATTTTTCAATTTTATTGCTTATGTATGTTTGTATGTGTGTTGACTATATTGGGAGAGATTGAAATAGGTTTTCTTAAATGTCTTTCCTTTGTGTTTTTCTTAATTTCAAAATAATTTTATGGGTGTATTGGCATTACTCACCCTTGGATAGGGAAGAAGTGACCATGTATGGGGGAAGGTCTTTAGTTGGACTCTAATAGTGTAGAGTCTCTTCTCAAGATGAGAAGAGGGAGAGAGGGTAGGGTGTTATGGGCCCCTACTTGTCAGCACAAACCACATATGAATTTTGGAATGTAAGAATGAAGAACATAAGTTCTTGATTTTATAGCTCGAAAAGGGCACCTATTTTGGTGTTGTGTCTGACATCTCATGTTGGAAAAATCCACATTCTCCCTAGTCTGGTTCAATGTTGAACCTGTTGTGTAAACTCGGGATGGGAGTGAATGTCTGATTTTTTCTTTATTTTATGATTGGTTGTCTCCTAGTTAGTTATTGTTCCCTCAATGATCACCGTGATGTATTGCAGAATTCATAATGGATCCCTTCTTAAGGGCTAAGAAGGAAATTCAAAATGGTTAATGGATTTTAGTTATGTTGGGAGATTTCTCCTCAAAATTGAAATCTTTTGTAAAATGTATTTAAACTTATTGTTTAAGTGGAAATGATGTTAGGTTTTCTTACTGGTTCTTTCCTAGTAGAGCCTTTGAATTAGTTGATCCATAATAATAAAAAAATTGATTAAAAATAAAAATAAAAATTCTTACATGTATTTTTAACCCTTGTATTTTGGGTATGACATTTTGGTATCAGAGCCTGTGTTTCAACACTAGGAATCTAAAACCATTATGCTTCTAAAACTTAAACCAAAAATTTAAATTGCATAGGATACCTCCTATCACACAAAGCAACGGATGAGGCAGAGGTCATAGGGCAAGAGATGGTAGAGTAGAATAGGAGGATGGACCACCACCTCCACCACCACAAACTCCTCTACCACCACCACTGAACTTGAATCAAGATATTTTGGATGCCCTTTAGACATTGATTGGTGTAGTCTAGTAGAGAATCCTACCTGTAGTATAGCTAGGGTAGCAAAATTTTGAACTAGAAGTAAAGGGACTCATGGGAGGTGGGCCAAAGGTAGAGAGAGGAGTAGGAGTCCCCCACTAAGGTAGGTAGAAGGATAGTGCAAGCATGAGGGTGAGTCAATACATTAGAGAGAAACACCACTCGATAGACCTCCTAGACATATAGGAGATGATATTACGTAGTTGATATGACTCAGGCCACCACTCTATACTCATTCCCCTGAGGGAATAGTAGCAGAGGCTTAGTTATAGAATCTACAATGGTGCTTTGAATTAAATCCTTATGGGAGTAATTTGAAGGCACATCTAGCAATCAATCATCTAAGAGGAGATGCCTCCAATTGTTGGCATCATGAGGAGACTATAGGAGGAGTGAGGATGGATACCCTCACATGGGAGTCATTCTTGGAGAAATTCTGTGAGAGGTACCTATCTGAACACTTCAGATAGAAGTAGATAGAAGAATTTCATTCTTTATATTAGAGGGTTCTCATAGTAGCTCAGTATGAGAGCAATTTTCTCGAGCTCCTTCCATATGTTTAATACAAGAAGGATGAGAAACTATGAGTACATCACTTCATCATGGGCCTAAATTTCTCACAACAAGGTCTAGTCTATTTGGCCTTCCCTACCACCTTTAGATAGGTAGTTGAGATAGCACTAGTTGCTGAGTATACTTGGGGTAGACAAGAGTCATAGGACCAGTCTCAAAACTGAAACTCTACCTAGCATAAACCCCCTTGGAAAGGGAATCAAAACTATATAGTAGGGTCCTCTAAGAACCAATAGTCTCAGTAGTAGAAACCACAATAGTAGAAACATAAACCTTCATAGGGTTATCAAGGCTCCAAGCCCAAGTAGTGGCAGTCATAGGGTCCCAAATAGGATCATAAGGTATAGGCCCCACAATCATAGTTAGTAAAGACTCAAAAATCTTCTAGGGGTGGATACAATGGATCTAGCAGGTTAGGAGGCCCACAACAGTCTGGATCATAGGGTGTATGACCTTATACTTTAGGACCATGCTAGACTTGTGGTGGCATGGATCAAATAGCTAGAGAGTGTCCATAGGGACAGTCATCTGGTGGTCAAAGAGGGCCTTTTTAGAGCTAATAGTTGGTGGCAAGGGTAGATCCCACAAAGTTTTTCCAATAGTTGACAACTGCCAAGTTGAGTATCATGACATAGTTATCAAGGCTATAGGTATTATATAGGGTTGTATGGTTATAGATTTGATTCTAGAGCTACTAACTCATTTATATCTCCGTATGTAGTGGAGCATTCTAGGCTAGTGGCAGTTAGATAGGATGTTAGTTGGGAAGTAGACTTAGCCTTAGGAGCTAGAGTGTCAATTAGTTCTGTGGTGCATAATTGCCCGAATTTAAATTGGAGACATGTCCATGAAGTCTGATCTACACATTATCCCTCTAGGTTCTTATGAGGTTATTCTTGGCATGGATTGGCTTTATGCCCATAGTGCCAAGATGGATTGTTGATAGAACAGGGTGGAATGTGTGGATGACGATGGTATCTCTAGAGAGATCTTTAGAGTAAAGAGACTCATATCTCTTCATATGATTTTTTCTATACAACTTAGATGGTGCATGTGAAAGCGATGTTAGTTGTTTGCTATTACCATTAGTGATAGAGAGAAAGATTTAGAGGGAGATCCATCCCTCGATGATTTTCCAATCTTGTAGGAGTTTGTATATGTGTTTCCTTCAGAGCTCCCTAGTATGTCTCCACATAGAGCAATGGATTTTCATATTGATCTTATGCCAAGAACCAATTTAGTATCAAGAGCACCATATAGGATGACTACTCATGAGCTTATTGAACTAAAGACTTAGTTGGAAGAACTCTTGGAGAAGGGGCATATTTGACCTAGTGTGTCACCATGGTGTACACCAGTGATCTTTGTAAAGAAGGATAGATCACTTAGGTTGTGTATTGATTATCAGTAGTTGAACAAAGTGACCATCAAGAATTGATATCCTCATCCTAGAATTGATGATCTCTTTGATCAGTTATAGGGTGCCCAAGTATTTTCAAAGATTAATCTAAAGTCAGGTTACCATTAGTTGAGGATTGTGGATAGTGATATCTAAAAAACTACATTCCATACAAGGTATGGTCACTACGAGTTCATCGTGGTACCATTTGGCCTCATGAATGCTCCAACTAGATTCATGAGCCTAAGGAATGGACTATTTTGTACATTTTTGGATAGGTTTTTGGTCCTTTTCCTTGATGACCTTTTGATATATTCTCATGATGAAAAGGAGCATGAAGAGCACTTGAGACAAGTATTCCAAAAGTTAAGAGAGAATAAGTTGTTTGGCAGCTTATCGAAGTGTGCATTCTATAGACCTGAGATACATTATTTGGGTCATGTCATTTTAGGTGATGGTGTCTCTATAGACCCATCAAAGATTTGAACCATCATGGATTGGCTAGCACCCATCAATGTCACTGAAATGAGGAGCTTTATGGGACTAGTAGGATATTACTGACACTTCATTATGGGATTCATTAGATTGGCATAGGCAATCACATCTCTTCAAAAAAAGGGGAAGAAGTATGGGTGGAAAGAGAAGTGTGATAGAGCTTTTCAAGAGCTCAAGAGAGCCCTCACAAGTGCACCAATTCTTGTAGTACCAAATTCTTTTATGGATTTTTTGGTGTGCACTGATGCATCTTTGGATGTTATAGGGGTAGTCCTTATGTAGGATGGATGACCTATTTTCTTAGAGTCTAGAAAGTTAAAGACTCATTAACACAATTACCCTACTCATAACCTAGAGCTTGCAGCAGTGGTACATGCTTTAATGAGGTGGTGACACTTCCTTCTAGGTCATAGATTTGAGCTTCATTTTGACCACTAGAACTTGCAATACATATTTACCCAGTCGAAGCTTAATGCTAGGTAGAGAAGGTGGATGGAGTTCCTTTGTGAGTATGATTTTTATGTTCATTACATCAACAAAAAGGACAATGTGGTTGCAGATGCCTTATGTAAAAGGCACTATGAGCTTTCATCTATGACTACTTGCACTGACTTGAGAGAGAAAATCCTATAATACTTGCTAGCAGATGAGCTTTATGTAGAAGTTAGTTAGATAGTGCATTCTCAAAGACCCTTGGAAGGGAAGTATTCAAAGTATTCTTTGGCGTCTGATGGACTTTTGTGTCACAGGGGATGTATGTATGTACCTTCCATTGAGGATTTGTGCAAGCTCATTTTACTTGAGGTTCATAGAGTACCTTATGCAGCACACCTTGGTGTTAAGAAGTTACATGTAGATCCGAGGTAGTTGTACCACTGGTCATGCATGAGAGTGCAGATTGCTAACATAGTTGGGAGATGCCTCGAGTGTCAGAGGGTGAAGGAAAAGCACCATCATCCTGGTGGGCTTCTTCAACCTCATGAGATTACAGAGTGGAAGTGGCATTCTATATCTATGGATTTTATTATTGGTCTCCCCATATCATCTTGCTGCCATGATACCATTTTGGTGACAATTGACATTTTGAAAAGGTTGCCCATTTCTCACCAATGTGTACTACATACATAGCACGAGACATAGCTCAGGTGTTCTTGTGAGACATTGTCAAATTTCATGGGATTCCCTGTAAGGTCATCTCTGATAGAGACTCTTTGTTTACTTCATCCTTTTGGAGAGAGTTGCAAGTAGGATTAGGCATTAGGCTCAATTTTAGTATAGTGTACTATCCTCAGATTGACGGTTAGACCGAGCAAGTGAATTAGGTTTTGGAGGACATGTTATGTATGTACGTGATGGACCATTAGGTCAAATGGGAGGAATACCTACATCTTGTAAAGTTTTCCTACAACAATGGGCACCATTCCTCCATAGGTATGCTACCTTATGAGGCCTTGTATGGAAGACCATGCAGAACACCCTTGAGTTGGGATAGGATCAAGGATTGAGTATCTATTTGGCATCAGTTAGTAAAGGATATGGAGTAGCAAGTGACCCTAATTAGACAACGCTTGAGAGAGGCATAGGATAGGCAGAAGAAGTATGCAGATGCAAAGAGGATAGATCAAGAGTATCAGGTTGGAGATAGAGTCTTCTTAAGGGTGTGACTACACAAGAGTATAATTTGATTCGAAAAGGGCTCTAAGTTGGCACCCTAGTTTGTTGGACCATTCAAGATCCTATAGAGGATAGGACCAGTTGCATACCATTTAGCTTTTCCACCTAGCCTATCATGCATCCACAATATGTTTCACATTTTAGTATTTAGAGGATACATTTATGATAGTCTCATATTATAGATTGGGATGCTTTGTAGGTAGAGTCAGATGGGCAGTTAACACTAGAGCCTATCTGTATTATTGCTTGATTGATCTTAGCTCTTTGAGGCTGAGAGCTAGACTAGGTTAGGGTCTAGTGGGATTGTTACAATGAGGTCATGACTTCATGGGAGGATGCAGCATGGATGGGATCTCAATACCCTTATCTTTTTTATGAACTCCAGGAAGAAGTTCATGCCTAGTGGAGGAGGATGTGAGGCCTCACCCCAAACCATTGTAGCATAGTGATACATTATTAATTTGATACTCATGACTTGATACGTTGAGACACTATTAGATACGCTAAACATTATTATGTTATCTTATGTTGTGTGATGTTTTAATTTTAGATATTTGATTTCATCATTTAATGCTTTATGAACATGTATACTGATGAAGTAAGTGAATGCAGAATTAACACTTTGATTATACAATTTTAATGATTGATAATATGAGTAGAATGAGATAAACAACTCATTATTTGAAAGATGGATGTTTTAATTGATGTGATTTCCCTGATACATTATATACATATATGCATGTGATTTTCTTGAGCTACTGATGTGTGCAGGATATTTTAGTTGAGAAATCTAATAGAGAAATGAAAGTGAACCCTATGTACCATTTGTGGAAACTAGAGTTAAATCTAGTGAAAGATGCAACCCCATTGTTCATATTTTATTTGTATCATGGTTTGACTAAATGTATCATTTTGTAATCTTTAAATGTTAATGTTTTGTAATAGTATTTTTATAGTGTCACTTGACACTTGTGAATTGTATATGAATTCTATCATGATAGTTAGGGTTAATCGAGTAACCTAAAGATCTAAGTCAGACTAGGATAGTGACCTTTTTGCTAATCAGTTAATAATCAAGGTTAATTACTCCTAATCTAGATTAATGTTTAATTTACATTTTGAAGGTTGTTGGATAGTCTTAAAATTTTCCTAGCTTTTGATAGGTCCCTAATTAATCCTAAAGGCCTAAAATATGAAATCTAAGTACCCAAGGGGTATGGGTATGGGTTGGAGGCATTTTCCACCCCTCTAGCCCCTTTTGTTGACTTTTATGGTCGCTCAAAAACCCCATTTTTGCTTTATTGCGAAAATTGATTGTTTCCATCATGAGTTGGATAACTTTAACTCCACCTTGAGGTTAGCCTTAGGTCTAGTTGAGTTAGAAGCCTCTAGAACTTTATGCAAGTGGGGGAGTTATTACATTTTAGAGGTGGTTGATTTTAGGATCTTATTTAGAGGCAATTTTGAGAGGGTTTTGGGTGTTCACCCAATCTCTAGTTTTAGAGAGAAAATTAGGATTGAAGGAGAAGGAGAAGGAAGGAAAGGTAGGAATACTTCACCTCATTTTGTTCATGTAGTGCTTCATGTTTCAATTTTTTTTCTTATGTATGTTTGTATGTGTGTTGAGTATCTTGGGAGGGATTGAAATAAGTTTTCTTAAATGTCTTTCCTTTGTGTTTTGCTTTGAATTTCAAAGGTATTTTATGGGTGTATTGCAATTACTCACCCTTGGATAGGATAGAAGTGGTCATGTATGGGAGAAGGTCTTTAGTTGGACTCTGATAGTGTAGAGTCTCTTCTTAAGATGAGAAGATAGAGAGAGGGGAGGGTGTTATGGGCCTCTACTCGTCAACATAAACCACATAGAGGTTTGGAATGTAAAAATTAAGAATGAAAGTTCTTGAGTTTATAGCCCTGAAAGGGCATCTATTTTGGTGTTGTGTTTGATGTCTCCTATTGGAAAAATCCACCTTCTCCCTAGTCTGGTTCAATGTCAAACCTATTATGTAAATTTGGGATGGGAGTGAATGTCTAATTTTGTCTTTACGTTATGATTAATTATCTCTTGGTCAGTTTTTGTTTGTTCCATGATCACCGTGATGTAGTGTAGAATTCATAATGGATCCCTTGTTAAGAGTCAAGAAGGAAATTCAAAATGGTTAATGGATTTTAGTTATGTTGGGAGATTTCTCCTCGAGATTGAAATCCTATGTAAAATGTATTTAAACTTATTGTTGAAGTGGCAACGATGTCAGGTTTTCTTATTGGTTCTTTCCTAGTAGAGCCTTTGAATCAAATGGTCAATAAATTATAAAAATTGATTGAAAAGAAAATCTTGTGTGTATTTTTTCCCTTGTATTTTGGGCATGACATTTTTTTATCAGAGCCTATGTTTCAACACTAGGAACCTAAAACTACTTGTAGTACAGCCAACAAATTCTTGAACTGGAAGCAGAGGGACTCAGAGGAGGTGGGGCTGAAGGTAGAGAGAGGAGTAGGAGTCCCCCACCAAGGTAGGTAGATATATAGGGAGAGCATGAGGGTGAGTCAATACATCAGAGAAGACCACCACTCGACAAAGCTCCTAGACATATAAGAGATGATATTAGGGAGTTGATATGACTCAAGCCACCATTCTATATTGGTTCTACTAAGGGAATAGTAGCGAAGGCCTGGTTACAGAGTCTATAGTGGTACTTTGGATTACATCCTTATGGGAGTAATCTGAATGTAGATCTAGCAGTCCATTAGCTAAGAGGAGATGCCCAATTGGTGGCATCAGGAGGAGACTATAGGAAGAGTGAGGATGGATACCCTCACATGGGAGTTATTCTTGGAGAGATCCTAGGAGAGGTACCTATCTGAGCACTTTAGAGAGAAGTAGATAGAGGAATTTCATTCTCTATATCGTAGAGGTCTCACAGTAGCTTAGTATGAGAGAAAGTTTCTCAAGTTTCTTCCATATGTTGAGTACATAAAGGACAAGAAACTATGAGTACATTGCTTCATCATGGGCCTAAATTTCTCATTCTAGGGTCTAGTCTATTTGCCCTTCCCTACCACTTTCAGATAGGTAGTTGAGATAGCACTAGTTGCTAAGGATACTTGGGGTAGATAGGAGTCATGGGAAGGGTCTCATAACCAAAACTCTACCTAGTAGAAACCCTCTTGGAAAGGGAATCAAAACTATATAGTAGGGTCCTCTAAGGGCCAACAGTCTTAGTAGTAGAAACCATAGCAGCAGTAACAAAAACCTTCAAGAGTTATCAGGGCTCCAAGCCCAAGAAACAGTAGTCACAGGCTCCCAAATAGGATCAGAAGATACAGACCCCACAGTCACAATCAATGAAGAATTAGAAGTCTTCTAGGGGTGGATGCAGTGGATCTAGCAGGTCAAGAGGCCCACAATAGTTTGGATCATAGGGTGTATGACCTTATACCTGAGGACCATGCTACACTTGTGGTGGCATGTGTCATATAGCTAGAGCGTGTTCATAGGGACAATCATCTAGTGGTTAGAGAGGGGCTTTTTCAGAGTTGACAATTTTTGACATGGGAAAATCCCACAAAGTTTTTGCAGTGGTTGACAACCACCAGGTTGAGCATCAAGCCATAATTATCGAGGCTACAAGTATTATACAAGGCTGTATGGTTGTAGTTTTATTTGATTCTAGAGTTACTAACTCTTTTATATCTCCTTATCTAGTGGAGAATTGTAGGCTAGTTGTAGGATGTCAGTTGGGAAGTAGATAGCCTCAGGAGCCAAAGTGTCAATTATTTCCATGGTGCAAAATTGCCCAATTCAGATTGGAGAAATGTCCACAAAGTCTAATCTATGCATTACCCTTCTAGGTTCTTATGATTTTGTTCTTGGTATGGATTTTATTTATGCCCACAGTGCCAAGATGGATTGTCAATAGAAGAGGGTGGAATGCGTGGATGAAGATGGAATCTCTAGAGAGATCTTCAGAGCAAAGAGACCCATATCTCTTTGTATGATTTCCACTATGCAGCTTAGATAGTGCATGCAAAAGGGATTTTAGTTGTTTGCTACCACCATTAGTGATAGAGAGAAAGATTTAGAGGGAGAGCCATCTCTCGATGATTTTCCAATCCTACAAAATTTTATAGATGTGTTTCCTTTAGAGCTCCCTGGTATGCCTCCACCTAGAGTAGTGGATTTTCATATTGATCTTATGCTAGGAGCTGAGCCAGTATCGAGAGCACTGTATAGAATGAATACTCATGAGCTCAATGAACTAAAGGCTCTGTTGGAAGAACTCTTGGAGAAGGGGCATATTCAACCTAGTGTGTCACCTTGGGGTGCACCAATGATCTTCGTAAAGAAGAAGGATGGATCACTTAGGTTGTGTATTGATTATCGACAATTGAACAAAGTGACCATCAAGAAGCAATATCATTTTCCTAGAATTGATGATCTCTTTGATTAGTTACAAGGTGCCCAAGTATTTTCAAATATTGATCTAAAGTCAATTTACCATCAGTTGAGGATTGTGGATAATGATATCCCCAAAATTACATTTCATACAAGGTATGGTCACTACGAGTTCACCATGGTACCATTTGGCCTCATGAATGATCTAGTTGTATTCATGAGCCTTATGAATGGAGTATTTCATACATTTTTGGATAGGTTTTTTATCATTTTCCTTGATGAATTTCTAATATATTCTTGCGATGAGGAGCATGAAGAGCACCTGAAACAAGTATTGTAGAAGTTGAGAGAGAATCAATTTTTTTATAGCTTGTCAGAGTGTGCATTCTATAGACTTGAGACACATTATTTGGGTCATGTCATTTCAGGCAATGGTGTCTCAGTAGACCCATCAAAGATTAGGCCCATCATGGATTGGCCAACACCCACCAATGTCACTGAAGTGAAGAGCTTTATGGCACTAGCAGGATATTATTGACACTTCATTGTGGGATTCTCTAGATTGGCACACCCAATCATAGTGGAGCATTGACAACAAATTTGTTAACATCTATAAGTGATATGTTTTGGTGTAGAGTAAATTGTTTTCAAAAGATATCATATAAACCCTAGTTTAAATGGCATCATCAAGTGAAATGTTGAAGGATAGCAATGCTAAAATTATGAGGAATGACAAGTGTCCTCCACCAAATTTCAAGGGAAGTGTAATTACTATGAAGATTGAAAATGATATTTCTAACCTATCATCAATTCCACCCAAAGTGTTAATTATTCAAGATGTAAGATCTTGCTACCTATGCAAAGTAGGAGAGATTGAGATTTTGAAATAAGGGAAGCTTATGAGAATCTATGTGAAAATGGAGCCTTCAAAGATGAGAAAAAAATAATTATTGATAAAGGGCTTACCTGTACCCTAGGGTTTGGTAAGATTTCAAGGTAGAAGGGATAAAGGTCATGCTCAGTCACATCCATGACATCAAGGTATGGCTAGAAGGTGGTCCAATCAAGATCATCAAGGCCATAATATGCTAAGTAACTAGTTATCCTACCTTGGATTGATCCAAAAGCATAAGGAGTACAGTAAAGAATGAAATTGAAAAGATAACATAAGAAAAGTGGAATGGTAGAGGGATGTCAATTGATGGGATAGAAGATCCTATAATTGAATTTCTAGTTCATGTGATTGCACACAAGTTTTACCAATTTAGTCGACTAAACAATGTACCCTGCATTATAGTGGATTTGGGATATAAAATTGTCAAGAAGAATCATACTTATGACCTTGCTGAGTTGCAACTACAATAGTTATCAAAAAACTTGGCGGCAATCATAAAAGCAAAAATACATCATGTAAGTTTAGATATTTTCTAGTATGCATATTTTTATGTGTACAAAATTTATTTCCTATGATGGGAATAGTACCATGGTGTAGAAACTAACCTTGTATAGAGAAATTAAATTACTTTATTAATAGTTTGGGATAAAATTTTGAATCCATAATGGAAAACTATTTTGAGGAGTTCAAATTTAAAATGACAAATATAATGAGAATTCCTTATTCAATCATTGATAAGTATTATGATGAGGTATGTTTTGTAGTGGAAATAGATTTTGTACACTCTCAAGCAATAATATGAATAATTTCATGGTTAAGGCCTATGCCTTATGAAGTAAATGTTGATGAGGTTTCAATAGCAGTGACTGCACTTTTGATTAAGGATGTTGATGTTGATGCTAAGCAATTTGGTACATATAAAACATTAATACAAGAATTAAATGCATAATCTAGTGTGCCTAATACTAAGAATAAAATAAAGAGAAAGATTCTTTAGGACAAGAAGAATGAAGAAGGGGAAGGATCAAAACAACCTGTTGAGGCTGAAGAGGGAAAAGGAAAAGAATTGGGTATTACTAAGCCCAAGAAGACAAAGTAGAGAAAGGTAATAATTGCTGATCCTAAGGTTAAAGATGATCTTAGTAGAGATGTGAAGAATGTTCTCACACCTTAGAAGCCAAAAATAAAAATCATAACAAGATCAAAGACAACTTAGCCCCTAGCTATGAAGACTAAAGGAAGTCCATCAAAGAAGAGACCGACCAACTCACCATAGAAGACTATACAAGAAAGGTTGAGGAGAAATTTGATCATGGAACATGAGGAGTAAGATGAAGAAGAGACCAAGTCTGATGAACCAATCAAATTGAAAATTATAAAGAGAATCCCTCAAATGACTATAGACTAGGTATGTGAAAATTTTATAGAATCTAGAAATTTTGCAAGATTCAAAGACATTACTTATGATTCTTTGAATAGTGATGATCGAGTTAAACTTGAAGAAGCTATGATAGATATGATGATTAAATTTAGATGTACACCCTTGGAATTGGGAAATGGATTCCCAATAGGTTTGTACAAATGAGTAGATGTTAAATGGAAGTGAGCATTATCCAATGAAAAACAAATAAGAGAGACTACATTGGCTCAAGCTATGCCAGATTTGGGGAAGATACATATGTATATAGCCCTTAAAGATTCTATGAAGAAATATATATCAAGAGATAGAGCATATAAAATTTTGAAGAATAAAGCTCATGAAGTTGAGCATGATAGTATTTAGGTGTGGAAAGAGGTATTTGGAGTGACTACTCCAATAGTAGAGCCCAAAAAAGGTAGAGATACAATTGAATTTGAGGATGCATACAAAGAAGAGGTTGCCAAATTAACTAAAGAAATCAAGAAACTAGTGCATCAAAGTGAACAACAAGAGGTTGTTACTATAAAAGACATATCTAGCACACCTCTACAAAACCAAAATGTGCTCACTGAGAATTATATGTAGAATCTCATGTCTAACATGATTCTACCTTGTAGAAATCCATCTTTGTTACAAGTTGTAGATTATCTAAAGATTGAGACTAAAAAGTCTAATAAAGTAGAGGTTACATCAGTAGTAGAGGATACAAGTGTTGAGCTATAGGGCAGGGTAATAATTGTGTTTACACTATTAAATTGTATGCCTATTCCTCATAAAGTAGAGAAGAAAGAAGTAGTTAAAGACATAAAAATGGAAATATAAGAAAAGACACCAAAAGAGAAATAGGCTTCACTAGCTCTTGTATAGTTGTTGAGTGCAAAGCCTATAGAATCATTGGAGAGAACACCTAATCAATAGGTGAAACCTACTCAAAGGAGGCAACAATAGAAAATGAGATCAAGTGAGAAGGGGAAACGATTACAACTATCACTTCCCAGTGATACAACCCCCAGACCTCAAGTTTTGACACAATCTAAAGAATAGGTAGATGAGTCAATTAGTCCAGATGAGGTAATTTCCTTACCCATGTATGACTTGAACAACTTAATACTTGAGAAGATGTAATAACTGCAAACCTTTTTGAGCCACAAGGAAAATAAATAACAAATGAGAAGATAACATAAGAAGAAATATGTACTACACACTATTAGAGATATTTTTGTGGATGCATTTGAAATAACTAACTTAGATGGTCATCATCCAGTTTTGGATTAGTTAGTATATATAGTTAATAAAGTATGGGCAAGGATATAGAGACCAATAATAAGCTAATACAGTGGTCTGAAAGAAGATTTGAGCATAATTTATCGGCAAAAGTATCTCATGAACTTGTAAATAGACAGGCATAACTTTCCAAATTGATCAAACAGTTGGAAACAATTCTGAATACCATTCATTCATTATACATGAAGTTGAGCGATGTTGAGTTTTTTTACACTGGAAAATCAACGTTCTATTTATCTATTAAATTCTTATATGAGGGAAAGTGCTATTTCATTGGGAAAGAAGACAAGTTCAAGGTCACTCTCATATAATAAATTGACAATTGTTGAGAAAAGGTTAGCCGAGCTCATGACTAGAGATAGTGAGATCAGGAATAAGTTGATCTTCATCTAAATCCAATTATTACCCCTTTTGGAAATTATTTAAAAAGAAGTATCTATTACACGTAATATTTTGAAGGAGGACACACATTTTGCACACATTAAAGGACTCATTAATGTAGCTACTGAGCTAGAAATTTAGTTTCAAGTTTTGGAGAAAATAAGGGAATAGTGAAATAAAGGTTGTGTAGGAATTCTTGCAAGCCATAAACAATTTTTGGATAAGAATCAACTAACCCTAGCAGCCCCAAGCCATCAGTGACAAAAAAGGGGGAAATAAGAAGAATAAAAGGTAAATATATTGAAATGACAACAATAACAAGGAATAAATAAAGGTAGAAGTCAAAGACATCAGATGTTACAACATCGATATTTTATAGATTTAGATTATAGTCTCAAGGGAAAATATTTTTTTAATGCAATGACTATGTGTGATAAAGTGTTTTTGCCACTAATGTCAAAGAGCATGATTTTTGATCTCTAAGCCTATGTTGTATATTAGTGTCCAAACACTTAGTCATTTAATAGGTAAGGATGAATGGTCATCATTGTGATCGAGTCATCTAGTCAAGGCCAAACATAATGAAGGACTTATTTATTTTGCATTATATGTTGAAAAAGTTAGTGATTGTTGAGCACCCAAGTTGAGACTGAGCATATATGTAAGTTGAGTTACTTTAGTGGAGACCAAGTAAACTGGAAAGAAAAATTTTCTAAGAAAACAAAGAATCTTATGCAAATATAGGCTGATTTCTAGTATTAATATTAACTATGATCGAGTGTTAGGAAATTCAGATGTCGAGTAGTTTATTTTTGTCATATGATTTTATAATTTCACAAAAAACTATATAAATCATTTTGGTTGACTCTCATATGATATTTAATTTGTATAGAGAAAGTTAACATGGAGATTACATGTCATCACAAAAAGTAATGATCCCAAGGAATGTAGATCAACCAATCAAAAAATCACATATAAATGATAAAAGATGATGAACTATAAATGGTCAATTGAGATCTAGAACTTTCGAAGAAAACCTATTTAAGGATGATTCTAACCCTAGAATCAATGTAGAGAGCATATGAGTGAGTGATGTGTGTGTGAAATGCGGGCCTCAGATCCTCACAAACACTTCAACATGGTCATTACCTGCGAGATCATCCCAAAATAAACATTGGATTATTTATCTAAAAAGTCTAATAGAGTGACATGTCGCCTTCTAACTAGAAGGATTATGCCTTTTCTCTTAGAATGAGAAGTGGGAAACCAAACCTCTAGAACAAAGGATTTATGTAGCTAAATGAAAGTGTAATTAATCTAGATGAGAGATGTAATTGTTAATCTAAGAAATGAAGAAACATGCTATCCTAAATGAATGCATTTTTAAGCTAATATGAGATTACAATGTAAGAATTAAACTAAGAATGCAAGAACAAATTGAGTCAGTATTTCTACATAAGTTTGACACAAATTCCCCATTTTCAACCTCTGTAATGAGGAATGGAGAGCTTCTTTTATAGAATCGAAGAGGTGATCGACGATCAAGATTAATCAAAATCGATGATCAAGATTGAAGAGGAGAGCCAGTCATAAAGAAAACTTCCTCATGAAAAGGGAGTTAACTGGTTGCCTTTGAGTGATAAAAGGAGTTAACTAGTTCCTTTTTGAGTGATAAAAGGAGTTAACTGGTTCCTTTTTGAGTGATAAAAGGATTTAATTGATTCCTTTTTGAGTGATAAAAGGAGCTAACTGATTCCTTTTCGAGTGATAAAAGGAGCTAACTAATTCCTTTTCGAGTGATAAAAGGAGTTAACAGATCACCTTTTTGAGAATATTTAATTTAATAAAATAGAATATGACCTCATAAATGGATAACTTTAACTAATTGAATAATAAATTCCATAATTAAAAAGAGGAGATATCTTATTAAATTCAATAATTAAAAAGAGGAGATATCTTATTAAATTAATTGCATTTAATTCCTTTTTATATTAGCTAAAGAGGTCATTTTAATTTAATTAAATTAAATCAATAGATTTATGTATCTAATTTGAGTCAATATTTAGGTGTTAAATAAATAATATGACTAATGCAGATTAGGATTTTTTTCATTTGACACCTAGGTCAAGTAGCAATTATTAGAATTAGAATTGCCTAGTAAAATAGGACTAAGAATGCCAATTTTGGGGTATTACGTTTTCCCCTCTTTTAATGAATGTGCAAGCAACACATTTGATTCAAAGAAATCAAAAGTATAGATCAAGAAATGAGATTGGTTCTAAAATTGATGATACTAAGACCATTTGATTATCTTTTAAAGGTTATCTCTAGAATGAAACTTAACCTTAAGGGATCCAAATAGAACACTTAGATACTGAGATTGATAGTATAAAGATTGTCAAATTTTATACAATTGTTCCCAGAACAAGACTCAACTCTCAGGAATTAGAATTTAGATTTTCCCAATACCTATCCATTAAAATATTACAAGATTAAAGATGACACATAAAATTATCCCCAAAACAAGGCTTAATCCTCAAAAAAATTATCCCTAGATCAAAGCTTAATCCTTAGCAAGAATTTGGAATTATCTCCAGAATAGAGCTTAATCCCCCAGAGTCTAGATAGAACATGTGAATAGTGGTCCATAAAAGATAGTAAGATCGAATCATGAGTCATAGAATCATCTTCAGAATGAGGCTTGATCCTCAAGAGTCGGGGTTTAGATTGTCTCAATACTTGTCTATCAAACTCTAACCAGAAATGTTATAAGATGTGATTAGCTAATCAAAAGATGAGATAGATAACATAGATGCATGATAGAAAGGTGCAAGATGCCCCAATTGATGAGTACATAAGATTTAGATTGAGTTGAAATTTAGATTCAATGATGTAATCATCCTACTCCTTTGGGAGCAAAATCAAAGGATGACATACCAGAAATGTGATGTAACACAGTATATCAAGAGATACAAAAGAAATGTGAGATTCTGAAGAGCATAGAAGGGATCAGAATGATCAAAATAAAATTTGGAGTCAATTCAAAGTGGTTGTGAGGTCCAAAAGACCAAGTTTGACCAAAGTTGACTTGAGTTGACTTTTTCCTGAAATGTTGGGAAATTTGAAGCAAAATGTGATTTAAAAAGATTCTAAGATTCACAAAGTATCAGCAAAATTAGACTGCACAAGCATTCGATCGTGTCGGTCCCAAAAATTTAAAGTGTGAATTTGATCTGTTTAAGTGTGTCAGATCTCAAATTTGATCCCAAAAATGAGTTTAGAGTAGCCAAGAGAGTGATTAATTGATCATTTGTGTTGTCATGAAGAAACATGATACTTTTAAGAAGTCAAGAATTCCTCATCATGAAGGAAGTAAGTAAATCTGCAATCAAACCATGTGTCTATGCAATGCAATCCTATGTTAGATGCATTCTTAAACTAGATGCAACCCTAGGTCTAGTTACCATGCTTCGATAATTATCATTACTGAGCATGTAGAAAATCCAAAATGTCATACAATCCCCACTGACATTACAATCATAGGAATATTAATAGGACATCTATTCTAGTTTTGTCAAGATTAAATGTAAGCATTCAAGGCACAAAAAGCCAGAATGACCAAAACATTTGTCCTGTTTAATGTAGCAAGTTAACCTAAGCATCAAAGCATAAATGCTAGGATGACTAGAATGTTTTTTTTGTGTAGACACACTAGACCCATGAGATATCCTTCCTATGCTAAGTAATTAGTAAGTTTTCTATCCAAAACAACTCCTACATTTGTAACTTGAGATAGAAATGTGTTAGATATGCTCGCAATGACCCATACTTTCACTTAGCAGGATGAGTATCAATAGTTACTACAACATAGATAATTCACTCAAACAAGCAAGGAAAAGAACCAACCTCAATTAAAATTCCATATAAAAGTAGTCAAGGTACACACAACCATCCAATACAAGATGGAGGCTCTTATAGTGGATGCCCCTCTTTATATCAATGTTTCAGATCATTGGAACTAAATCGCAAATAGAAAACAAAGAAAAGATCATGCCACTAGTCCTCACTCTCCTAGTTGAAAGAGACATCATCGAGTCACTTGAAGAGACATGATAAAGGAAAAATAAAACAAACATAGAAAAGCTCAATATATCTCAAACAGATTCAACATTTTGATTTTATTTTCTGTGTTATAGGATTGATGCTAAGTATCAATGTTCAGAACACATTTGAAAGAAATCTCTTTAGTAAGGTGAAAATAGTAGAAAAGTATAGTTAGAACAACTAGTGAGTGAAGTCAAAGAGGAATCTTTAATAAGAAGAACCTTGGTAGGAACTGAGTGATAGTAGATAGACACAATTAGAATAACTAGTGATTGACACGAGAGAGATCTTCCATAACAGGAGTCTCAAAAGTGACATGAGTGATAGTAGATAGACACAGTTAGAACAACTAGTGACTAATGATGAGGCTAATTATTGCATCTATTTTATGATAGTTTTAAAAACTTTGTTTAACATTGTTTTATTTTTATCAAGACATTTGTGAACTTATGTTTACCTAAACTGATGATTAACCTATGGGTAGATAGTATGTCATCTTTTGCCAACATTATATATAATGCAATATTTTATATAACCATCAAAATGTGTTTCCTAATATTTGAATTTAATTTGATAATGCTTATTTTTGAATATCTCTACATTATAACTAACCTATTAGCAATTAAGCTAAAGATGATTGGAAGAATTCAAAGATGAACATTGAAGACAACCAATAGCATTCAAAGAGAAAAGGTGTTGAGGTTTAGCTATGGTGGAAAAGTTATAATGGTACCAAAGGGCATAGCTACGAGTATGGAGGAGCTATGAGGACTTTTTATATTCTCTACATTCATTATTATATCAAAGTGGTTGTCTGGACTTTATTATTCTTGCCTTGAGCTGTTATCTTTCCTTCTTTTTCTCCTATAGATTTATAGCTAGTTTGTTTTCTTTTGTATTTTGGAATAAGTGTTGATCTTCTATTTATAGGGATCCGACCAATTGTGTTAGCGGTTAGAAGAAGAAAGATTATAACAAGAAACTATTAACTCTTGCAGTGATTTTTTTTTATAGTTCTATGTATTGTTTCCATGTAATGAATTTCTAAAACATAATGAAATAGTTCTTGGCTTACATTCTGTGCTAGTAGATTAGCAGAAGCCAACCAAGGGGGCCCACTTGGAAGGTGGATTAGATTAGAGTAATGTAGATTTTTTTTAAAGCATCCTTAGTTTTGCAAGTAGAAGTTGTAAGTTCCTTCCTGTAGCATCATATTTTGTGAATGTTCTTGCCACATCTATACGAATTGTTATAGTAGATGAACTGATTTGGAATATATGTTAGCATTTCATTGCATCTACAATATTCATTTCAGTAAAGAGTTAAGAGTGTTAGTTTCTTGTAGCACCAGTGTAGGTTCTTTCCTTGCATTTTACTTTCTTGTAGCATAAGCATAATGACTCATTAAGAGACCTAGTGCACATACTGTGCTGACCATTTCAAGTATATGTCCATGGGTTGAAAAAATTAAATGTACCTCATGGTGGGGAAAAATAATCTTTAGATTGAATATACTATTCCTAAGCATGGCCTTGAGCATGATTATTATACACCTAGTGTAAGGAAAACTAACTGATGTGAGAGATGTTTTGTGAGAGGAATCTCAAAACTGATACAAGCAACAGTAGGAAGATAGAGTTAGAACAACTAGTGACTAATACTAGAGAGATGTTCCATGAGAGGAATCTCAAAAGTGACATGAGAAATAGTAGACAAATGTAGTTAAAACAACTAGTGATGGTTGCAAGAGAGATTCCATGAGATGAATCTCAATAGTGACACAAGCAATAGTAAGCAGACATAGTTAAAACAACTAGTGATAGTTGCAAGAGAGATTCCATTAGAGGAATCTCAATAGTGACACAAGCGATAGTAGGTAGATGTAGTTAAAACAACTGGTGACTATCACAAGATATTTCTATGATACTATAGGGTGTTTCCCCTGAGTTATGACAAGATTCAATCCATGGATACATGAGTGAAAGTAGCAAATTAAAGCAGGAAAGAAACTTTACATGAGCCAGAAGATGCACTTAAGATATAGCATCGGGAACAAGAGGCACCTATTTACCAAGTTTTCACCTTCTTGGTAAAAATTCTATTTTTGTTACCATGATGCCTATTTCCAAGTTTTTATCTGTGTGCTAGAAGAAATGACCTGTTGGGAGCATGAATCAACAAGAAAACATTAGTTCAAATCAAAACATGTAACAAGAATTTATCAAAATGAAAAACTAAACTAATGCTTGCTTGATTTCTACAACTCAAAGTAGCCAACAAATCAAGTCTTCTAGCCACCTCTATAGTTCAACAAAGGCACCCATGAGAGGCTTTGGTTGTGTGTTAAGATGGAGGGTATGTTTGGTGTGCTCTCCTAAACACAACAATGGAGTGAATCTCTTGAGTGGATGTGCAAATGTGAGTGAGGATGCAATATGATACTAAAATACATGAAATGAAGAATACTTCAAGAAATGGCTATGGAGAAAACCATACTTGAAAGCATTCAATGGTGAGAATATGAAACGCAATAAATAAATTAACTAGATATGCAAGCTAAACTAAGATGTAAATGAGATGGAGATGAGAAAATACATGTAAAATAAACCAATAATTCAAATGCAAAGCTAAACCAGCTACCAAATGGTTAGTATTCACCTAGAAATCTCTATGAAAACTCAAACTACAATGAAAACCCTAGCATGAAAACTCAAGACTCAAAATGGCATGGTAACAATGCAATAATGGGAGATGAAAATGCTTAAGACAAGGCCTCTATTTATAGGCTTGAGGGAGGGCTTGGTAAGGTGGCATCCATGTAGATGCTACATAAGGTGACATGCAAGCTATGCAAGTGGTCAAGAATTCAAAGTTTTCTCACACATGTGTGAGCAAACTTGAGAAGAAGAGTGGGAGACAAGAGTGCAAAGGAGAGTGTGCAGGCATGCCATCTCACACATGTGTGAGCACACTCTTAAGCTAATAAGGGGGATTAGGAAGAAGATTAGAAATGATTAAGTGTGATTAGAGAAGAAGAAGTAGGCTTAAGAGGATGAAAATGATGGTTATAGGCTAGGCTCTAGGTTAGGCTCAAGATTAAATTAAATGAGATTTAATTTAATCATGGGTTTAGAGGAATTAATGGGATGTGTGGATTTAAATAAAAAAAAATTATTTAAAAATGGGGAAACATGGAGGATCATTTGTTAAATTAATTTAACACATTAAGGCTAGAAGTATTTAAATTAGATTTAAATACTTAAGAGAATGAACTCATTTAATTAATTAATTAAATTAAATAAGTAGAAGAATCTAAGAAATATAATTAATTATGATGTCACGGGCAATATTAAAATTAATTAATATAGTGTTTAGGGACGATTTTAAGCATCTACACCATCAATGGCACATTTTTTGTTTTTCAATTTTTTTTTATTTCCTCTTTTTGATTTTTTTGTATTTTTGAATTTTTCAAATGTTTTTGGTATTACCAAGGCACCTATTGCTAGGTTTTCAACAAGATAATGATTTTTTCAGGACTTTTTGCAATTTTTAGATTTTTTCATCTGATTTAAATATATACAAAGAGCTTCTAAGATCAAATCAGCTATAGAACCACTTTAGGTGGAGAGTTTTGATGGGCTCCTTAAGCACCTCTCCCTCAACTATAGAAAGTTGGTAAGCACCAAATCCAAACACTGCAATGACTATGTATGAACCAAGCTAGTTGGATTCAAACTTCTCCTTTTGTACTCATTGTTGTTTATTCTTAGGGTTTTCTCTTAGAATGAGATCACCTAGTTGGAAGTCACATGGCTTAACTTTCTTATTGTAACTTCTAGACATACATTTTTGATAAGCTTAGAGATGATCGCACACCACTTGCCAACATTCATCTAACAATTCTAGCTCCTAAAGCTGAGATATTTTATAGTCTTCATTAGGGATGAGACCCTTTATGGAGATTCTCAAAGTAGGAATCTCAACCTCAATGGGAAGCACAACATCCACTCCATATACTAAAGCAAAGGGTGTTGTACCTGTTGGAGTTCTAATACTTGTTTTGTAAGCCCATAAAGCTAGATTAATCTGAAGGTGCTAGTCCCTTCTAGATTTACTAATTGTACGATACAAAATCTTAAGGTTTTCCTTGTTGGATGCTTCCACTTGACCATTACCCTAGGGGTAATAAATAGAAGACCAATGTTCTGTGATTCTAAACCTTTTACATAACTCCTTAAGATCCTTATTTTTAAACTATCCTCCATTGTCAGTAATAATGGAGGAAGGTAGACCATACCTACATATGATGTAATTCATAATGAACAAAGCTACACTTTTCCATTTTTTATGGAAAGAGGGACTACCTCTACCCCCTTAGTGAAGTAGTCTATAGTGGTAATGATAAACTTATGTCCATATGAAGAAGATTGGTGAATCTGATCCACAAGATCAAAGGCCCACTGTTGAAATGGCCATAGTGTAACAAATGGAATTAGATCTCTATTTAGAGTGTGAATTAGATTCCCATGGATCTGACATTTCTTATAGGACTTAGAATATTTGATTATCTCTTGCTCCATATTCGGCCAATAGTAACCAGCTCCAATAATTTTATGAGCTAGTGTCAAGCCATTTGAGTGAGATATGAAAATGCCCTCATGTACATCTATTAATGTGTGTTTGGACTCATTAGATTCTAGACACCTAAGGAGTCTTCAATAATAACATACCATGAAGCATTACAAATAAGGCGATGTCCTTCATTCTGGGTTAGATTTTCAAGAATGGTTTGAACATGCAAGTAAAAGTATATGTGGTGGTAGTGAGATGAGTCATGTCCTACTATAGAATAGATCATCCTAGATTTGGGAGAGTCGTAGATATGGTAGAATAATGTTTCCACCAAGAACTCATGTCAGAGATCATTTTCTGGTATTTGTAACAAGGAAGCAAGAGTAGCCATCGCATCAACTACTTTGTTGTCTACCCAAGGAATCTATTGAAAAGTGATATGAGAAAAGTTTTTCTTCAAGTTATCCACCATGTGTTTATAAGGGATCAATTTCTCACCCTTTTTTTGATATACATCACTGACCTAGTTGATTATAAGCTATGAATCACCAAAGATGTTTAATTGATCCACTCTCCACTCAACTACAATATTCATGCCATTAATGAGAGCTTCATACTCTAAAATATTAATTGTACAAGGAAGAAAAATCTTATATGCCTTAGGCAATGAGTACCTCTATGGTGTGTTGAACAAGAGTCCAACACTTGATCCCTGTTGTGTGAATGAACCATCGAAGAACATCATCCAAGTTTGATGTGTAATTATTAGAACTGATTCATCAAGAAATTCAATGTTGAGTGGAAGAGTAATCTCCATTGGTGCTTTTGGTAACTGATCAACAATTGCTTGTCCTTTGATAGTCTTTTGTTCAACATACTAAATGTCAAACTCATTTAGTATCATGACCCACTTAGCCAATTGTCCTTTTAGAGCTTCTTTATTGAGTAAGTACTTTAGTGGATCAATTTTAGCAACAAGTCACGTAGTATGAGAAAGCATGTAGTGTCTCAAATTTTGAGAAGGAAAGAAAACTTCCAAGAAAACTTTCTCAATGATACTATAATTCATTTCATAAGAAATCAGCATGCAACTCAGATAGTAGATAGTTCTTTCTTTGTTATCATTGTCTTCTTGTGCTAGCAAGATACCTAGAGATAATTTTGTTGCTAAAATATACAAGATAAGAGGCTTCTTGTGAATAGGAGGCATCAAGATTGGTCTATTGGCAAGGTATTTCTTTATCTTTGTTAAGCTCTGCTTGTAATCTTGACTCTAATTGTATTTCACATCTTTATGCAGCATCTTGGTAAAAGATTGTGACCTATTTTCTAGTTGTGAGATGAATCTATGAATGGATTGAAGTATACCTCGTAAGCCCCTTATCTAACTAATATTGTGAGGTGGAGGCATGTCCATGATTTCTTGAAATTTCTCTAGAACAACCTCAATTCCTTTTGTAGAGACAATGTGGCCAAGTAGCTTCCTAGATGTCACACCGAATACACAATTCTTGGAGTTAAGTCTTAGACTAAATTTTTCCATACGATCTAGGATAGGTCTGAAATCTTGAAGATGACTATTTTGTTTTGCACTCTTAACTAAGGTATCATCGATATAATCCGCCATTTTTTTATGCAAAAAAATTGTACTAACTGCCCTCTGATATGTAACACCAGCATTTTTCAAGCCAAATGGCATCACATGCTAGTAGAAAGTTCCCCATGCACAAGTGAAAGTAGCCTTTTCCTAATCTTTCAGTGCAATTTTGATTTGATTATAACCAAAAAATCCATCCATGAGTGAGTACATTTCATATTCTATCATCATATCCACTATCATATCAATGTTGGGGAGTGGAAAATCATCCTTTGGACATGCTAAGTTTAGATCTCAGAAATCTATACAAACTCTTATAGATTTGTCATGCTTGGAGACCAGAACAATGTTTGATATCCATTCAACATAATCAATAGCTAAGATGAAACTAGCTTTCAAAAGCTTTTCCAATTTAGCTTTGACAAACAATGCACCATGAGGATGCATTTTTTTAAGTTTTTGTTTGACTAGATTAACTCTTGGTGTAATGGAAAAGTGATGCATTATGAGATCAAGATCTAATCCTGGCATGTCTAAATATGTCCATGCAAAGTTTATCTTTTTCTCTAGGAAGAAGGCAATGAATTCTTCCTTTTCCTCTAGAGACAACAATTGTGCAAGATGTATCATGTGAGGATGTTCTTTTGTTCCCAAGTTGATTGACTATGTTGGTCCTATCAACACTAATGATCTTTACTAAAAATGACTAGGAAGTGCATCAAATATCTCATCTATAGGTGCCTCAAAGAGGTTTTCACCCTTGGACACATCTTTTATTTTTACTTTTTTAGGTTCTGACACTGCCACAATGTGGTTTTCACCATCAAAATTTTTATTTCTTTTCCTTTTGATTTAATGAATAAGATATTTGATGTTAGCTTCAATCATGTTGACACTTTGTTTGCTGGTGGAAGAAATTATAGGTTCATCAATGTTTAAGTAATAGGTAAGAGCATAGTCATTCTAGAATGTAGGGACTTTGCTAGATACATTAGAATTCTAGTCTATAAGCTTAGGATAGGTGAGTGAAAGAGAAGTGGTGAGTTCCATAGCATTCACAATATAATCATCAAATGCTCAGACAATTAATTTGAGACCTAGAGTGGCTTCGTCCGTAAGTGTGTTTGAATATCTCTGAGTTCTACATCATTAATTGAAGACTCAATGACACCAACTAGATAAGACTTATCTAACCTAACCCTAGATGCTTCACCTACCTTGAGGAAGTTTTTGTAGACATGAACTTGATCTATATATTTGTCTATAGTTGCCTCTAAGAGAGATTCAAATTCATATTCCTTAGAATCTATGCTACATGGTGACAAACTATAAAATTACCCAATAGTGATAGGGACAAACTCTCCTTCATCATTTGTATTTTTACAAAGATACTCAATGTGCAAAGCATGACTAGACTCTTTTGGTTCTTGTTAGGTATTATGTGAATTAGTAGTATCATCAGAAGTATCACCATCACCATCCATGGTGCTAACATGTGGTACAAAATCATTAGTTTCGACAAAGAATTTAGCAAGATCATTAGGAATGGGATGAGGACAAGGATCCTCATCATCAACATCATCTTCATGATAATTAAACTCAACTTATGACTCATTTTTAGATGAATTTTCAAGTTCTAGCACAAATTTATTGATCCCTAGATGGAAGGGAATCTTCTTGAATCCTAGACCAGATGTATCTTGGTTTCTCCTAGCTATCACTTTGATCAGATCAATTAGACCATTTTTATTGCATCCAATAGGACCAGTTCCCTTGTAGCCAAATATTTTCATGAGTTTAAGACCTAGACCATACTTCTCTTGAGTAATTTTTTGAGACAATTCTATGAGGTCAATTGGAGTTTCTTCTTTATAGATCCACGCATCAATAGCTCTATTTTCACTTTCCTCCTTAAGAGGGATAGTAGCTTTGACAAATGTACCATTATACTTAGTTTGAGGTTTCAACACAAAAGGTCTCTTCACTTCAGAGGGTCTCCCATAATGACAAGGAGATTTAGGAAGAGATGTTAATGATAGAATAGGTTCCATTTGTTATTCACCCATTCTAGTTTCTTTCAACTTTAGTGACTGCTCGATTTGCTTCAGCTTGTTATCATGATAATCTATAGACTCTCTATTAGTAGGAATGACGTTTGTAGTATATTTCAACATGTTACATGTACAGTGACTTCAGAGCCATGAAATGGGAATTTTATGCATTGATGATAAGTGGAAGGTACAACTTGCATCTCATGCATCCATGGTCTTCCTAGCAGAATATTATAAGGTAAAGGAATGTCTAGGGCTTAACAAGTGACATCCCTTTTTACAAGACCAAGTCAAAGAGGTAACACAAAAAGACCCAAATATTTTTGCTCGACTTCATCATATGCTTTGATAGTTTTCTTGTGTTGTGGATCAATAGACTCTTCAGAATATTCTAATTGTTTGAGCAAAGTAGCAGAGACAATATTCAAACTAGCTCCATTATCAATAAGAACATGTCAGACACATTTCTGGTGTATCATAACCTCAATGTGTAGAGGTTGATTATGTGGGTGATATAGTGAATTGTCATCTTCATCAGAGAAATTCATATAGTAAGGTGAAGTAAAATTACCTACCATAGCTTGGAACCTCTCAATATCAAGATCTTGAGGGACACTTTCCTTAGTGAGGGCTTTGTCAAGAATCTGCCTAAGAGCAGGTGAGATTTTGAGTAGTTCAAAGATCATGATTTGAGCATTTGTTCGCTGTAATTGATCAAGTATACTATAACCAACAAGTTTTGTTCCTTTGCTAGATGGACTAGCAAAAGGTTTATCTTTGTGTTGTTCTATCTCAAGAGCAAAAGGTGTGGGGCCTTTAAGTACTAACCTAGCATGAGAATGCGTAACAATGTTGGCACAAGTTTGTGATGACTCACTGTCAAATATGTTGGAAGTAGGACCCCTTAAGAAAAATGGTATCTTAGGTTTAGTTTTTTCTTGTTTACCCTTGATGGTGATAATTTCACAATGCTCAACACCTACTGGTTCAACCATATGGACTATCTCATCATCATTTTTAGAGTATGTATAGTTGACCTTGTTGTCAAGCTTTGGTTTTGAGTTTTCTCCTTTTTCATATTGAGGGAATGGCTCCTTGAAAGCCTTGTGATTTGAGTTCTTTTTATGTCCATCAAAAATAATGTCACCATCATTGATTAGATCTTGGATTTTGTGACACAAGTTGATACAATTACTAGTTTTGTGACCATTGTTTTGGTGGTATTCACAAAATGAATTTTTGTTCCACCATGGTGGTCGTGGTTGTGGATCAGAAGGACGAGAATTGTCCAATGGAGAAATGAGTTTGTTTTGTAACAAGGTCTTGTAAACCACATCCAAAGGTTCACCAAGAGGTGTAAAATCTCATTTAGGGCATGTAGCCCATGAGTTCCTTGGTTTGTTCTTAGATGTCTTATTGTCAAGAGGAGTTTTCTCAACATTCTTGGATGCTCTGAGATTATCTATAAGATTGAACACTACCTTGGGAGGTTTAGGAGTGATGTTATCAACAAATCCATCATGCACAACCTCTTGTATTTTGTTCACATATTTGCACTTGTCTTTATTAGAGGTTAACCCTTGTTTAGTGTCTTTTTGAAGGGTTATTTCACCCTTTTTTACCATGAATTCCTCTATTTGGATAGCTTGTGTGACCATGTCTTTGAAGGTACATGGACCTTGAAGTTGAACTCTATACCCAAAATCAAGTAGGAGGTTATCCATAAAGATGTCAAGTTTCTCTATTTTCAGGATTTTATGTGAGTATTTGGTGTAAAGTTGTCTCCATCTCTAAAGGAATGTGAGGAAAGGTTCCCCAACTCTCTATTTAAGGTTGCACAAGTCTTGAATATTAACCAAGTGATATATGTTGTGAGAGTAATGTTGGACAAACAAGTTAGAAATTTCATCAAATATTTTGATACCAATAGGCAAGTGTGAGAACCACTCCATATCCTAACCACCTAGACTTGGGAATAAACACATGAGATATGTCTGATTATGCATAAATTCCATAGACATGGCACCAAATTCTCACAAATGATTTTGGAGATTAGTGGTACCAAAGTATTTATCATACTTAGGTAACTCAACTCCTCTTGGAAAAGGAGGCATGTCTATACTCTTGTCAAAAGGAAATGGACAAAGCGCCTCTAGGGTGTATGCTTTTGTAGGTTTGTCCTTATCATGCATCATTAGGGCTGACTGTTTTTGCATGATTTTCAATTTCTTTTGCAATTTGGAAGTCTCAGTTTCCTCTTCATGTTTAATGATAGTTTCAATGTTAAAGTGATGAGGTAGCTTGGCTCCCTCTTGGGCAAGTTTCAGAAAGTATTTCTCTTTCTCTTTGTGAAGCAAGATCTCCATGACCTTATGGAAATTTTTATCTTTATAACATTTTTTGATATGCTCAGGGAGTATTTATACCTCTTCTTCATTCTCATCAGTAAAATATTCCCAATCTCTTTTAGTCTTGTGTTGATCTTTGTCTCTACTATGTTCTCCATGTTCTAGTTCTAATTTATCCATTTTAGGGATGTGATAAGTTTTGGTCTATGTTGGTTGAAAAGGTTGTCTAAATAAGGATTCAGTTGTGTTGTTTGGAGATGTATGACCTTTTCTGGTTTTAGGATCCTCTTGATACAAGGGGTTCCTCATTTGTTGTAAGTTTATAGAGAGTGTTCTCTGAACATGAGATGATTTGACAAGTGAGGGGGATCATGAAGATTCCTCACTAGATGAACTAGAGATAGACCATGTATAAACTAAAGAGTGACCTATGCATGATTAGTACCCCTAGCTCTACCTCATCTAGGTATTTGGGGATAAAACACATTTCCACTTCTTGTTGCCACAGTCATAGACAAGGACAAAAAGAAATAACTTAAACAAGGACCACACTAGAACGCAGTCTCAAAAAGAAAGATAAGTGTACTGTATACTAAGGTACAAGTTGTCTAAGTAATGGATAGAACAACCAAAGAGTATGCCTATTGTAACACAAAGTATGAAAAGCACAAAAGACTAAGGATACAATAAACAAGAGACAAGACTAGTTTGTGTGTAGGTCACAAGTTATTAGCTAAGAAAGAATGCACTTTTTGACATTGTTTGCAGATAGAAAAGAGGTAAAATGTTAAAGATAACTGACCAGATTTAGAGCACAGGTAGCTCTAACAGACAAGAAACTAAATTTTGAAGCAATTTTTACAAGTTTCAAACTATTCTACATAGATTGTTGGTTGTTTGGATAGATTTCAGATAGGTAGTAAGACTATTATCAAATTTTGGACAACACTTTGGTTGTTTTGAACAAGACAATTGGTTTTTAGATAAACATGGGAAGCAAGCAGTAGCCAAACAACCCAAGTGAAGAAAAAACTATATATGAGCAATGTTAGTATGCTAATAGAAACCAAATTTAAATAAAGCTTCTACAAACTAAACAAAATTCATAAACTTCAAGATAGACTAAGATGAGCTCTTAATTGAGAATATGAGCCATTAATGGGCTCTCTCAATGAGAAGCTCTCTTGTTGAGTAGCTTTGTCTAAATAGATAGGATGTATGCTCAAGCTTTATGCTTCAAAAAGGGCTTCAAATAGAGTTGGAATTTGGGTGTGAGTGTATGGTTTTGATGTAAAATGGCTTCTCAAAATGGCATTATGACTTTACTTGATGGATTGTGTTAAAATGGCTTGGGAGAGGATTCCTTAAATAGGCAAAGGGCTTGAGGGATCAAGGGCTAGGATGAAAGGATGAGAAAAAGCTTATGGAAGGCTCAGATTGCATGAGAGGAGAGCACATGGATTGTGCTTCCTTACAACCAATCAGGGAGTGACACATGTCACAGGGTGAGAGGATGGAGGAAAGGGGAAGGATGAGTCAACAAAGGAGGCTCAAGGGATAAAATCTTCATAAAGAGCCTCATAATGACTTGTAAGAGCAATAAAAGGGCTTGGAAGAGTCATTTATGGCCTAGTGGACTTCATAAAGTTTTATGGTTGAGATATTTTGAGGGAGATGAGAGCAATTTTGACTTGGGCTTGATTAGGAGGGTTTTAAGCTTGCTTAGGCTTGTGCAAATGATTAGAGGATGGATTAGGACTGTTTAGGATTAGCTTAGGGATAGGCAAGTGGATGGAATTTAATGAGGGTGGGTGAAGGAGGAGATATTTGTTAACTTTGGCTTGGGTTAGTAAGTCTTAACCCATGTTTAGGGAATGTGACAATGTTAGGAGGGGATTAGGATTAGGTTTAAAGACATCTTCTAGAAGAGTCTAGACTTTGGATGAGGATAAAGACTTTCTAGAATAGTCTAGAATTTCCTAGGATGAGGATGAAGACTTTCTAGAAGAGTCTAGAACTTCTTAGGATGAGGATAAATTAGATTTTTAAGAAATAAATAAAGTTTTATTTATTTCATGGGTTTGGGTTGAGGAGATATTTATTATAACTTTTTTAATAAACATGAGGATTAATATTTAATCTTAATTAAATATTTTGAGTTGGGATTAGGGGTAGGAAATGATGGGATTAGCCTTTAATCAAAATTAAAGAAGGATTAGAAGATTTTGGAAGAGGTTAGTGGTCTTAAGGAAATTGGCCAAGTTTTGGGCAAAAAATAAATTTTTTATTTATTTTGGGTTTTTTGGTCAATTTATTAATTAAATAATAAATAAATAAGGAAATAATGTTTAAATAAGATTTAAACATTTTTGGGAGGGATTCCTTAATTAAATATTTTTAATTAAGATAAAGAGATTTAATGGCATAAAACTAAATAAATTAATTAATTAATAAATGATGATGTCATCAGGACTTTTTCAAAAAATAAAAATACTTTATTTTCTAAAGGTTTTAGGTGTCTACAAAAACAACTCGAAGGGGTCTTGATGTTTGGTTTGTTTGACAAGTTTTGACAATGTTTAAAGACTCAATAACAAACATAATTTTATCCCTAAAATAGAAAATTGGTAGAGAAGGCAAAACCTTTGTGCCACAACTTATGTGAATGCGCACACATCACACAACCATGTCACCCACTACAGGGTGCCCATGTTTTTGGTGTATTCAAAAGGCTCAATAACATATATGCTAAATGAACACCCTTGTCGTAGGGGTCAAGTTCGTATATGAGCTTCCAATGCCTAGTTGCATGCCTATGGTGAGTTCTATAAGAGAGATTATTCCTCCTCCTTGCACAAATATTATGTCTCCTTTCAGAGGTGAACCAAGTAGTGACTAAATACATAGTTTTTACTTGGCTTCCATTCATACTAATCCCTAATGGCTTCACAAGAAAAGTTGAGCCCACCAAACCACACCAACATTTGTAAGTGCACACACTTGACTAGCAAGATTAGGGCTAGTGCCAACTAGTGTAGTTTATAGAGCCTCTTCTTGATATGTGATATTAGAATGAAGAAGAGGAAATTTAATATGGCTTTGGAGTCTTTCACTCAACAAAGTTTCTTTATTAGAGTGAGGTGGAATCTTCAAAAAAAGGAGTGTGCTCACTTGGGTCATTCTCGAAGGTTGGATCACTCTAGTAGGCCCTCTATAGGATTGACTAGGATTGGTGGTTTTGATCTAAGGGTCAAAGTTTTTTATTTCCCTCAAGGATAAAGAGCATACTCCTATACCTCATTTCCTTGCCCAAACTTGCAAGACATGTTAATCATTGAGTTAGCTTAATCGATCCCACCTTGGCCTATTCCAAGACTTTGATCCCCTAAAAGGAAATCATCATCTCTTCATTAAAGGCTTCATTTGGGAGAACCACTAACTTGCTTGCCTCCCTCAAAATCCATCTTTCAGAGGATTCTAGGCTTTTGATTAACCCTTGGTCATGACCTCCAAGTGGTAAAGAGCATACTCCCCTATTCCCCTGTCTTGCACCCTATGAAGTTCACAAGCCCTATTTATACTATGTGTCAAAAGCAATAAAAGAAGACACAACATTTATGTGGGTTTGAAACAAGTCTTCATCATGCATATCTTTGACAAGCATCCTACATTCACATAGTCAATATATGTTTTAAGTATTTGGATAAAATGTGTCTTTGTAAAGTGTCCTACAAACCACTGTTAAGCTATTGAAAACTAGAAATCCAAGTGAAAATACTTCAGAAAACACCATTAGTCAAATAGAAAGTTAAATATGGGAAAATAAAATTGAAATTTTTTTGTTCTTTTTTATACCCATAAAATAGCTTAGAAAATATCAAAATATATGAAAACATCAAAAGTCAAAATTCATTTTATACTCTTTTTTTAAATAATAATTTTTTTAATTTTTTGAAATGTCCTACAAACCAATATTAAGCTACAAAAGAAAGAAAGAAATCAGAAATAAAATGCATAAAAAACATCATTAGTCAAACATCATTAAAAACTGTAATCTAGAAAACTGTATTGTTGTAGAATTTCATGTGAAATCTTGCATAGAATTGCATGAAGAAACAGAGTGCACCATGTGAGAAACTACACACTTATGCACTTCTTCACACAAGAAAGTATAGATGAAGATGCAAAATCTTTAGGTCTCTGCACAAAAATGAGATTTCTCGCACAAAAATTTGGAAACCTGTATGGACAAATGCAATAGAATAATAAAAAATGCAAAAAATAGAGAAAATGAGGCTAGAAAATTTGTTTTTTTGTGCCCCACGGTGCACACTAGAAATGTGTGTGTGAAATGTGGGCCTCATATCCTCACAAACACTTCAACATGGTCATTACTTGTGATATCATCTTAGAATAAACATTGGATTGTTTATTTGAAACGTCTAACAAAGCGACCTGTTGCATTCTAACTAGAAAGATTATGTCTTTGCTCTCAGAATGAGAAGTGGGCAACTAGACCTCTAGAATGAAGGATTTATGCATCTAAATGGAAGTACAATTAATCTAGATGAGATATGCAATTGTTAATCTAATAAATGAAGAAATATGCTATGCTAAATGAATGGATTTTTAAGCTACTATGAGATTGCAATGTAAGAATTAGACTAAGAATGCAAGAATATTTTGAGTCAATATTTCTACATAAGTTTGACACAAATTCCCCATTTTCAACCTTTTTAATGAGGAATGGAGAGCTTCTTTTATAGAATCCAAGAGGTGATCGATGGTCGAGATTAATCAAAATGGATAGTCAAGATTGAAGAGGAGAGCCAGTCATAAAGGAAACTTCCTCATGAAAAGGGAGTTAACTGCTTACCTTTGAGTGATAAAGGAGTTAACTAGTTTCATTTTGAGTGATAAAAGGAGTTAATTGGTTCCTTTTTAAGTGATAAAAGGAGTTAACTGGTTCCTTTTTGAGTGATAAAAGGAGTTAACTAGTTCCTTTTTGAGTGATAAAAGGAGCTAACTGATTCCTTTTCAAGTGATAAAAGAAGTTAACTGATCACCTTTTTGAGAATATTTAATTTAATAAGATAGAATATGACCTCATAAATGGATAAATTTAACTAATTGAATAATTAAATTCAATAATTAAAAAGAGGAGATATCTTATTAAATTAAATATATTCAATTCCTTTGTATATTAGCTAAAGAGGTCATTTTAATTTAATTAAAGTAGAACACTTATAATTAAATTAAATTAAATAAATAGGTTTATGTAGCTAATTTGAGACAATATTTAGCAATTAAATAAATGATTAATGTAGATTAGGATTTTCTACATTTGACACCTAGGTCAAGTAGTGATTATTAGAAATAGAATTGCCTAGTAAAATAGGACTTAGGAATGATTGAATAAACCAAAGTTGGTTAATATGGCAATGTGCCAATTTTGGGGTATTACAAGTGATAGAGGACTATATGCATGTGTGAATGCATTTTCAAGTGAAGGAGAAAACAAGGATATAATAGAGCAAGAAAGGCTAAGTCTAGAATTAGTTCATACAAGGGAAATTGAGGCAGTGAAGGACTAAAAGGAGATATCAGATTGAGAGATCGGATCAGACATTGTACAAAAGAGATCCAAAGTTAACTTGTAGAGAAAACCTATAAGGATAAACCATAGACAAAAATAATAATTACATGCAAATACAAACAATATCAAAAAATAATAGATTGCACAGAAGATAACACAAGACACCACGATTTAATGTGGTTCACCCAATCCCTAGGCTATGTCCACCAAACAACAAGTCCAATATTATTATGATCTAGTGATTACAACTTGATTACTATCTGTAATCCCTTACAAGTCAATACCACTACAAGATGCAATTTTTACACCACACATTATGAAACAATCCCTAACCCTAAGCTCTTTTATACAAGTATTTTTACCACTTTAAGTTTGTAATTAATTATTACATGTTGGCCCAAAATCCTAAAAAAATAGGGCCCAAAAATTTTGTTCGTATGTATAATACTTCTCTAATTAGTCACCATAGGCTAATAATCTCCCACTTGGGAACTGATTAGGCTCTATAGTAGACAATAATCTTCCACTTGGAGACTGATCATGAAGCTATGCCACTACTCCATGAGGCTCCCACTAGATCAAACCACCGTGGACTCTATTGTTCTTTTATTCTGTTCAATATAGAAGACCAACCAAAGCTAAAGAGGAGTTCAACATCTCACTTGTCACTACCTTTGTAAACATATTTGTTCGATTTTCATCTATATGTATCTTGTTCAGCTTTAATTGTCCATAATCCAAAACTGATCGAATGAAATGGTACCACAATTGAATGTGTTTTGTCGTTGAATGCAAAGCTGAATTATTTGCAAGATGGATGACACTTTGACTATCTATAAAAAAATAATTATCCTTCTAAGGGTGTCCCAATTATTCCAGGAAGTACTAAAGCCATATCATCTCCTTAGCTACCTCTATAGTAGAAACATACTTTTCCTTTGTAGTGGATAAAGCATTAACCTTCTATAACCTAGAAATCTAGCTCACTACTACCCCACCAACAGTAAATGCATAACTTTTAGTACTCCACCTGGTATCAATATCTCTTGTCAAATTTGAGTCAACATATCCTTGTAAACTAGTAGTAGAGCCTCCAAAATGTAAACACTTTCTGAATGCTCCTCTCAAGTAACTAAGAATCCATTTAACTACATTTCAATGCTCAATTCCTAGATGACTCATATGCCTACTAACAACTCCTACTGTATTTGAAATATCTACCCTTGTACATACCATAGCATACATAAAGCTTCCTATAGCTAAAGCATAAGGTACCTTAGACATCTTATCCTCCTCTTCTTGTATCTTGGGACACATCTCCTTAGTCAATTTCAAATGATTAGGTAAAGGTGTGCTAATAGCTTTAGCATTCTCCATAGAGAAGCGTTGCAACACCTTTGTAATATAATTAGATAATGTCAATTTCCTATTCTTTCTATCTCTACAAATCTTCATACCAAGGATTGGCCCCCAAACCCTTCATAGAAAATGCATGTGCTAAATGGAATTTCAACCCCTTAATATGATCCATGTTAGACCTAGCTACAAGCATATCTTCAACATATAAACATAAAATAAGGAAGTTGTCATCATCCAAACTCTTAAAGTAGATACAATGGTCTAAATCACACCTACTATATCTGTGCTCATGCATAAAATTCTCAAATTTTAAATACCATTATAGAGGTTCTTGCTTCAAGCCATGTAAACTTTTTTTCAATATGCACATTCAATTCTCCTTACCTTTGACCTCAAATCCCTATGGCTGAGCCATATATCTCTTCATCCAAATCACCATGAAGGAAGGCTGTTTTAACATCAAGCTACTCCAAATGCAAATCTTCAATAGCCACAATACTTAAAATAGTATGGATAGAAATCACTTTAACAATAGGGGAGAATATCTCATCAAAATCAATGCCCTTTATGTGCAAATACATTTACAACTAACTGTTGTGGTTTCACAATGCACACCCCATTTCCTAATAGAAATGGGGACCCCCTACTTGATTTCTTGGCATTTTAGAGTCCTAGTCTAGGATCTGAGCCATTTTGGCATCTTTCTTAGTCCCCTAGTTTACATTTGAGTCTCACCCAAGTGGCTTGTTTGTTTAGGGATTGAATATTTAACAATTGAAGGCCTTTTTAGCAAGAACAAGGCACACCAGTGCACCTAAATAGGTGTGACGATGCACCAAAACATGTGAGGGAATGTTTTTGGAAGGCCAAACTACCATAGCTATGCAACTGCGGAGCTGCAGACCTCTACATTAGATAGGAGGGTGGGAGAGGCTATAAAAACCTACTTTCCTTGCCTCATTCTTACTTTTTCTTTCTTTTTTCTTTGCATCCTCCTACGACTGCACCTCTGTGTTGTAATAGCTTCACTTCCTTTAGGTCCACTCCATCCTTGTGCAAGATGTAATATACAATTAGCAAAGCATATTGGCATGCTCTAGTGTACCCAACTTCATGTGCAAGTGTGCACCAATATTCAAAGTTCAAAATTTGGAAAAATGAAAAACAATGTTAAATCCTTAAAAAGCATTCAAACTTGGTGCACACTCATGCACCTAATTTGTGCACTAGTGTGCACCATAGTAACTTAAAACAAAAAACAAACAAGACCCAAGTTGGGGTGCATTGACACACCTTCTTAGCTGAGTTGATGTAAACCTTCCCTACACAAAAAAAAGAAAAAAACACAAAAAATAATACTCAATATAAAACTTTAGGTGTGCACTAGCACACTTAACTTGGTGCACTAGTGTGCACTTGAAATTTTGAAAAGAAACTTTGAAAACCAACAGAAGTGTTGTGCATCAGGCACACCTCCTTGGTACCCCTGGTGCACTATATTTTTTGTTTTGGAGTTTAAAATAGGTTTTTTTGTGTTTTTAAGTAGTTTCTTTTTTTGAATTTTCTACAACCTAACCTTAAGGTTTGAATGTGTCATATTCCCTTCAACTTGAAATTAATAAGTATCTTTTGTGTAGATATAATGGCATCCTCTTCATCTTCCTTGAGTGAGAAAATGACTTTGAAACCCATTGTATTCAAGTTCAAGGGCATTCCAACAAAGTCACATTTTCAGGATGATAACTTAGAGATCAAAGATACTGAATTAGGACATAATGACTTGGGGGAATTCCTAAATATTTACACAAAACCTACTGAGAGGTCACAAATGGTTTCTAAACTCATTTGATCAGGATTTTAATAATGTAGCTTCACACCTAGTGTCGATATAATCTTTAAAGCTTCTCATGACACTTGCAGAACACTTTATCCTTGAGGAGAGGGTTGTGAAGAGTGTTATAGGAGAAATTTTCCTTGATCTATGCCTAAAGAATATTGAGAAAGTATTCCATCTCCCTAGGGTAGATCAGTTCTTTAGGCTTACATATGAATAGGCAGAAAGGTGGTACTATGAACACATTAAGGAAGCCTCAAAGATCATTCAATCATTGTATTTGATAGAGAAGACTCCTCTAGGAAAGAAGACTAGCCAAATAAATATGACTAGGGGATACATGATTGAAGATATTTGGTACTTGATCATACTTTTGAGTAGAGTTATGGGTCTACCGATAGCTGGGCATCTAAAAATCTTTATGGTACACTTCATTGAAACAATCAAGAAAGTAAAAACACCACTAGATTGGGCTCCTGCTCTTAGTGAGAATTTGTGTGAAGAATCAGTGGTAGTAAAAAACAAAAGGAAGTTCTATATGACATCATATTTGGTGTATCTATTGGTTGCAAGAGTGATAGACTATCTAGGGTTGTACAAAAGGGGTAGCATGCAAGATGATAACACATGGCCATACATTGTGTACCCTCAACTAGTAATGAAGAGACTTTTAGAGTAGAGCAAGGAGTACATAATAGTTAATGATGCAATGGCATAAATAATAGTACTTGGAGCATACTATATTTAGTTCTAGACTTTTACATATTTGAGGGTAGCTAGTACAACCATTAACCCCAAAGAGCTCTCGAGGTATCCTTGTGATAGACTTGTTCTCTTGGAGATCTCTTGACAAATCTTGTCTACCTATGACAAAGTCAGAAGGAGACATAAAAAATGTTAGACCTAGCCATTGACTATAGGACCTTTTCAGGTAGATCAAAGACCAGATATCCCCTCTTTTAATTGTGAATGAGATTAATATGCCTTGGAAGACTAAAATTCTCCATGACCATGTTTTGAAAACATCAGGAGAGTACAATATTTAGTAGGAAAAACATTCAGCCATGAAGAAACTATTGAATACCATTGGATGAATGCAACAAATGACTATGATATCTGAATAAGGGATTACTATAGAATGACTTTGTATCTGGTAGAAAAGGCCTTAAAAATAAAGATTCCATTGAAGATATTGTGACAAGATTATGAGGAGTTTCTTGATCCTCTATTCAATAGGGATAAGATAGGTGATAGGCCTATTATGAATGTTGAGGTTGATAGGGAGGAGAATTTAGATATCAACCATAAGGTGAGGCACATCATTAAAATGACATAGGATTGGACCAAAAAACCATTCAAACTTGATAAATACCTAAAATAGTAATATTTAATGCACAAGCCCATCTAGCCAAAGGTAGAGGGAAGAAAGTCACCATCCCTACATTCATGACTCAGTCACTAGTAAGGCCCAAGATGATGCATCAACTCAATAGGCCAGTGGGATATTATTCAACTTAGAAGGGTGGAGGATGAGGCAAGAGGAAAAGAAGTTCTCCTTAGAGAGTTCAGCCAGAAAAGGGTGAAATCCCAACACCTTCGTAGCAAGGAGAAGAAAATATACAAGGGCTAGAAGATACTGAAGCTTCACAAGTCTAGGTTGATCATCAAGTGCCACCTACTACACCAAGCTAGATGGAAACAGATGGAAATAGAGGTTGAGATTCAAGAATTTTTCCAACCTTGGCAAGTAGAACAAGCATCCCCTTCTATGCCTAAAAATGAAAGAAAGATTAAGACTCTAGTCAAAAAGAGGCAAAGGGTGATCAGGAAACTAGTTCCTATCCCATACATCCCTAAACCTATTCCTGAAGAAGATGAAGAGGATGATGATGATGATAATGTACCTTTGAATAGGAGGACCAGGCTAGCTAGAGGCATAGAATAGGAAAGAAGAAGAAGTTCTATGGCTACACCACCACTAATCCCAAATGAACCTCTACAAACTACCACATTAGAGGATGAGATGCAATAGTGGATTGATGAACAAGATATAGAGGGGACCGATATCTCTAAGATGTTAGATTTTCATTTCATGCCTATTGGAATTGAATTGGTAGGAGACAAGATCTAGGATACATCGACTAACCAACCTCAATAAGAGGATTGGAATTAGATGCCACCAGAGTCAAAAGGTCATGAAATTATTCTATCACTAGTACAAGTCATAGTCATCATAGATAAAGGCTTTGCTGCTCCTCTGCCACCAAATATGGAAGAAGAATAGGTTTGAGAAGAGTAGGAGGAAGAGCCACAACAAATATCTATTGATGAAGTGTTTGAAGAAGGAAAAATGGTTGAATATCCTTAGTAATCTTCCCAAGACACTAAGGTGAGAACTGTGGGCTCCACAGAAATAAAGATTGTTGATGAAGAGCTATCACAGAAGGAGAAAACCCTAGAAAGGAGTGACAAGGGAAGGAAGGTAGTAGATAAAACTCCTTCCTCCTCAAAAGGAAATTCCTTAGCTCATCACGTTCTAAGGTGGCTCCAAAAAGAAGTAATCAGGAGCAAGAAGTAACAATTCACTTCAAAAGAGGAGGACAAAATGGAATTAATAGATATGCTAAGGAAACCTGATTCACCTCCTAAAGAAGCACAACCCTTGGCCTTCATTATGAATGATTTGAATTAGGACCTTTTTTCTCATGTAGCTCTTCCTCCACAATCAAATATTGAAGAACTGACTCCACACGATTACCAAATTTGGGAAGTCAGGCTCGAGAAACCCACCCTAGAAACAACAAAGCTGATGGTCACAACTAGGATAAAGGAAGTTTTTAGAAGCCTAAAATAGGATGGGGCAGAGTTGGTGACACTTCAACACAAAAATGAAATCCTAAAAGGGTATTTTAATGAAGTTGTTGGCCCTTTGGACCCTGTTAACCTCGAAGAGACTCTAAATGTAGCTATCTAAAGAAGAGATAGGGGAGGGGTGCAATTGGATCCATTTTTGAATGCCTATCCACAATGGCATGAAATTTTTGAAGAAAAGGGTGTACTCATCATCCAAGGTAATCTTAAGCTGCTAGACATCATGAAGGAGAATGTGGATAAAATGGTAGCAATTTTGAATCAAGATTTTAGTCTTATGGATGAGATACATACCTAACAAAAGGATTTATATGTACTATAGGCAATAAATGGCCAATGATATAGAATACTCATGGATTTATATATGATGGAAGAATTAGATTTAATTGATGATTGGATAGAAAAGATAGTAGACAACAATAAAGTAATGGAATCATTACATGCGAAGATCCACCAGCTCAAGGAGCATGCTTGAGAGCAAATTTTAGAAGAAGAGAAACATTATAGCAATGCATGTCTAGACATTTTTGAAGATGATGAATGGGAGAAGTTGATACCAATAGAGATAGTAGTCCAAAGATTCAAAAAGATTTTTGAAGAAGTTTCTACCGATGAAGACATTCGGAAAGCATTTAGAATAGAAGAAGCCTTGCTAGAGCTAGATACCAAACTTGGGAATTTTGCTAAGACCCATATAGAGGTAGATAATTACAAGCAGAAGGTCAAAGATAAATACAATGCCTTAGATTTACTAGATGTAGCAAAGGTCACTGAGATTATTGAGAAATTCAAGGGCAAGCACCTAGACATAGCTCTAGTATGAAGTGGCACAAAACCTAGAAGCTGGAATTTCATTTTTGCTACTTAGTGAAATTTTGCATTTTTGGACCCTTGAGGTGTGCTAGTGTGCTGGTGCACATTTTGTCACAAAGTGTTGGAAGAATTTTGAAGAAGTCAGAGGTGCACAAGTACACTGATGCACTTTCTTCTGAGGTGTGCTTTTGCAGAGGTGCACCAATAGTTAACTACCAATTCCAAAATTAGAGCTTTCCATGCACTGAAAATGCATTTTGACAACAGTTTAACTTTGACAAATGCCTAGTGAAGGTTGAGCTTCTATTTTTGACACTTCTGACACTTCTACATGGACTAAAGGCTCTCTTTTTCTTATTTTCTCATAATTTCTTTGTTTTATAACATGTAAAGGCTCATGCATCCAATTAATGATATAAAAATTGATGGAGTCCTATTAAGCACTAGTTAGATAGTTAGTTTGTATATAATTAGTTTGTTTTAATTAATTTAGAAGAATATGATTGCATGAAGATGTTTCTCACTCACAATAAATATTTAGGAGATGATTTCTTATAAATACGGGAATGTAATATGTAATCAAGCCCATTGTTATTTTGCAATAATATATGAATTTCATGCTCACATTTTGAGTGTAGTGATTCTTGCCTAAGTGTGTTATATTTTGTGAATGTATGTTCATGGAATTGCGATTGAGCCAAAATTTTATTGCATTATTCCTGGTTGTGCAATCATTTAATTCTAGTGTTTGCTATGATTTTACGAATTCTGTTGACATATCTAGTTCAAGAAGAGATCACCCATTTTGTTCCTACATAAATTTTTGTCTCACATGAGCACACTTTCTGTGGCCTTGCAATTTGATGAAAAGTGAAACATCTTATGGTTACTAAGAAAAACCCATTGATGATTGCATCAGTGGAATCAAGGAAGCGCTGATCCTACTTTCATTAATTACCCACCAATTTCTTTGAAAGATAAACTCACAGATGTGTTGTTTTCGTAGCTTATGTCTATTAGGATTTTACTTTCTTGTTATTTTCTTAAGTTTCTTGTTACCTTATCTTCATTATTTTATTTATCAACCCCTTATTAAATTAAGAATTCATATTAGTTGCATTGTTATATTTCATTCATAAAAAAAATAGAAAATACAAAAACATAGTTCTTTTGCGTGTCTTATTTTGAAGCAGGGAATAAATTTTACATCTCATCCAAAATCATCCAAGCTAGAAAAGGCCTCCTCATGAACAAAAAAATTTATCTTCAATTGAGTGGATTTAAGTAGGTTGCAAGATCAACCAAAACATTGGAGTTGATCCACAAAGATTGACTTTTCAAGAGAGGAGTTCAAGAGGATTCCTATCGTTAAGCATCGTACAAAAAAATAGCTCAACAGAAGTGGTGCTACAAGGAGGGCCATTTTGATGTTTGGAATAGAAGAAATTTTTTCCAAAACTTCAAAATTCTACACTTCTTACAAGTTCAAAAATTTTCTTAGTTTTTGAGAAGTTCAGGTGTGCTACTGCATCTGGTGTGTTGGTGCACTGTTGTGCTAAATTCTGTGGTGCACTTCATTTTGTGAGAAAGTATACTTCTAAAGAGGTACACTTTTTCTATAGTTGATGAAAACTAGAGGTTTTTGATCTAAAACCCCCATTTTAGTGAGCTTTAAGATATTCACCAAGTGTACATGAGTTTCTTGAGCTTACCCATTTTCATAAACCACATAGTGATAAAGGAATACCTTGAATTCAGCCACTTCCATTAAACATTTCATCATCTTCTTCAACTTTTCCTTTGCTTCAACCACTTCATAGACCACTAAATATTCCAACAGTTCCACCTCCACACCAACCACCATTAGGTCCACCAAATCCTTTGATGGCCTTTTTGCAAATGTGGTAGATTCACCCATCAACTTGACAGTAGTACTAAATGATCTTCCAAAGAATCCTAAAATGTTTTTCCCAAGGTTCATCTATGGAGAGACACAAACCACCAAAGATCACATTAAGGTGTTCAAGGAAAATTTCAATTGGAAATAGATTGCTAATGAGAATGTGGTTCTTTGCCTATTCCCCTACTCTTTGGGGGAAGATGCCTTTAATTGGTACATTAATCTACCACTTGGATGTATTAGAGATTGGGATACCTCTAAATTTTTTTTTGGAACAATTCAAAACTTTCATCAACTGAGTTGTGCTACAACAACAATTCATAGCAATCAAGAAGGATCCAACTAAGATAGTGTTATGCTTTAACCATCACTTTCAAATGGCACACCGTAAGTTGGAAGTGCCATATACTATACCCATTGGAGCTACTATTCAAATTTATCTGAACACTATGGACCATCTTACTACCATTTTTCTAAGAAGACTTCCACCAACAAATATCAACACATTGGATAAAGTCTTCATAGAAGTAATCACCTTCACTAAGCAAGCCAATCCTAATGGAGGAGGATTGATGCTTCTAGCTCAGGTTGTCATAGCAATGCCAACATACCCTATCAGAGTACCCACGATGCCTAGCTAGTTCATACCTATGAATCTAGTTCCATTATAGTAGGCACCACCTCCACAAAACCCCACTCTGACATATCCAAGGTATGAACCCCTGAATGCTACTTTCCTTGAACAAAAGGGAATAGTTTCTGTAGAAGTGGACAATAGCTTTATTTTTGAATTTGTTCAAATGAAAAGACTATGTCACAAATAAACAATGAGCTAACTCATCTAAGGTTGTCACAAGGACAAAATAACAATTTTCAAAGGAACAACACTATTTCCTACAACAATAATTACAGCCAAAATTATAGTAGGAACTTAAATGGAAACAACGATATAGGAAACAATAATGGAGGGAACAACTTCAATCCTCATAATCATAATAATAGCTTCCAAAGACAAAACCAACAATGGAACACTCATCCAAATAATGGAAGCATTCCTGTAGACAATAGTAATAACAATGTTTAGTATACAAATATCAATCAATATGAGGATGGTCAAAATGCATCTAATAATGATGGTTCATACTGTGATGGAAATCAAGAAATGGCTCAAAATTCAAAAGTAAATGACAATGCTCCTCTTGTGAGATTTAATGCTATGCTAGTAGAATCCTATGATTCTACATAGGATGCATAGGTAGAATAGCTAGTCAATGAAGAATTCTCATTCACATTTAGCTAGGAACTTGACCTTCAACATGAAGAGATGTTTTCTTTTCGTAATGAAAATCAAAATACATACAATCTCAAAAGTAGAAAAGAACCAATGATAGATGCAATTCCCCCAACACTACAACCAACTCCTCTTGATCTAAGAGTGAGTAATAATTTGATACTAGTTAAACCACCATATGGAGGACAACAAAATTAGAACCAAGAAAATGTACGTACAATATTAAAAAATCCTACTTGGTCTACTAAAAGATATAGTTCCATAGAAGATTTGAAGCAAATAAGGGCCAACATGTCCATGTTTGACATGTTGCAAAATTTTCCACAACAACAAGAAGTTCTCATGAAGACTCTGGATCATAAAAAGGTATCCCATAATATGAATACTACCCCTCAAAAGATAGTATCTCAATAAGTTAATGTTGTAGAGGCAATGCCCACTATGTTTAAAGACAAGGTTGAGGTGCCCCTATTTTTTCTTAGCATTAGGATATATGGGAAGAATCTTCACAATTTCCTAATTGATTTAGGAGCTTCATTTAACATCATGTCATTTGCCATAGCACAAAGGTTAGGAGTCAACCCTCAACCTTCCAACCAAATAGTGATATAGTTGGACAAAATAGAGATCAAATTCATTGGTGTGTTGAAAGATGTTCGAATACAATTAACAGTTAACCCATAGATTCAAGATGTCATTGTTATGCATGTGGTTGATATCCCAAAAACATACAGATTACTTCTAAGTAGAGAATGGAAAAATGCCTAAGGGGATGGTTTTCCACAAATTTTACTTAGCTTTGGTTACCATGGAAAGGTTTGAAAAATCAAATCAAAATAGATGCATAGCGAAAGTTAAAAAAAGATGATTACAGAATAAAATGCCCCCAATGAGGTGGCCTTCTTACAAATAAATTTGGGCTCCTACAAGGTAATGGTTTTTTATACAACTTTGATCAAAATATAAGATGATCAAGATATGGACTCCACAATTTCAACCCTAAATGATAAGGTCATAACACAATTCATAGACCACATGATGACCAATTTATAGTGTCTATGAGGAGAAGCTAACCCCAATATTCTCCTCCTTCTAGGATTTTGTCGATTGCATAAAGTTAGCCATTCAGAGTTTGAATGTTCATCATGTCAAGAAGCAGTTGCTAAGGTAATAACATAGATGATGGAAGTAGAGAAAGGCAATGATCCAAAAAATGAACCCATAGAAAACCAAAGTTTTGCAAGCATGTCTAACTCTATTGAAAAGATTGAAGAGGAAATTGAAGATCTAAATTCATCATATACTGATACTTCTTCAGATGGCAGAGGTTTGTCTTCTCCTCCACCCAGAATGATCAAAGTTCAAAGAAGAAGATGGTACATAAAAGGCCAAGGATGGACTTCAATAGTCATTTATCCTAAACTTAAAGTGGAAAAAATCAAAGATTTGATAGGATAAATTTAGGACAAATGAGAAAAATATATGCTCCTAGTTTCAAGGAATGACAATGGAAAATTAGTAAGCCCACCCTGTGAAAGACTAAAATGGGTACCCAATCTAGACAATCCTTCTAGGCTCAAGTAAAGTAAAAGTTAATGGAAAATAAGCATAAGGTTAGAAAACCCAATTTGGAAACTTTTCTTTGATAGTTTCAAATGAAAATTAGGAGCTGACATAGGTATTGAGTTCATCAATCCAAAAGGTAAGTCATTCTACATAGCATACCGATTGGAGTTTCGATGTACTAATAATGTTGTAGAATATAAAGCATTGATCTGAGGAATTCTTTTTGCACTCCAGAAAGGAGTTAGAACTCTTGTAGTTGAAGGAGATTCTTAGTTGGTTATTCAACAATTGAAGTCATTATATTCCTATAATGATAAGAGGTTGCTTGCTTATAGGAAAAGAGTATGGGACTTATTGGATGATTTTGAGGTTTTGAACATAAAATCTATTCCAAGGAGGAAAAATGTGGTAGAAAATTCTCTTGCTATTTTAGTAATTGCATTACAAGGAATTGAAAGTACAAAATTAAAATGATTTTCAATTGAGTTCATTGATGCTCCATCTATTCCTGAGAATATCACAAACTTTTAGGTCTTTGAGGATGATCAACATGTACTCAAATTTTTTATATGCAGTGGCCATTTTAAGGGGTAATAGGTTGATGACACTCCAGATGACAAACTTGAGGACAATGAGCTTCAAGATGAAGATGGAATCCTAAATTTGAAAATGAATATTATTCCTAAGGGGATGATCAAGTTGGAGCACTTTTTTATCATGAAAAATCAGTGTTTAATAAAAGGACTACTAAAGAGAAAGGGATCAAGGAATGCAATTCATAAAATTTAGGTGTAGATGATTATCCTAGAATGGTAAGGATTGGTAAAGCATGAAATCCACAAGAAAGGGAAGACATGCTCAAATTGCTTACAGAATATAAGGATGTCATTGCTTGGAGGTATGAAGAAATGAATACATATGATCCTCAAATTATTACGCATGATATTCCACTCAAACCTGATGCCAAACCTTTCTAACAAAGGTAGAGACCTATTAATTCTATCCTCAAACCTTTAATAATAAAGGAAGTCAAGAAGTTATTGGATGCCAAGATTATTTTCCCAATGTGCCACTCTACATGGGTGGCTAATTTAGTTCCTATATGAAAGAAGACTCAGGAGATTTGAGTTTGGGTGGATTTTTGTAACTTGAACCTAGCATCTCAAAAGGAAAATTACCCATTACCTTCGGTAGATGAGGTCTTGCAAATTATGAATGGTTCAAAGATGATGTCTTTCTTAGATGGATATTTAAGATATAATTAGGTAATGGTAGAAGAAGAAGATATGCTAAGATGACCTTTACAACTAAATGGAGAATGTTTGTGTATAGAAGAATTCCTTTTGGACTGATTAATGTAGGGGCTACATTTCAGCAAGCCATGGATGAAGCTTTTAAGGAAATTATAAATAAGTGTATAGCTATCTACATGGATGACTTAATTGTCTTTTCAAAGGATCAAAGTACTCACATAGCTGATTTAAAATAGGTATTCAACAGATGTCATAAATATGGTATATATCTCAATCCCAAGAAATGTTCATTTGGGGTCACTAAAGGAAAGCTCCTAGGTCATATTATTTCTAAAGCTGGCATCTCCATTGATCCTGATAGAGTTGAAGCCATTATGAAGTTGTCACCTCCTCATAGTCAAAAAGATCTTTAAGTCTTTCTTTGGTAAGATATATTTTGTGCAAAAAATTGTAAGTGGATTTGCAGAAATAGTCTATCCCCTTAATGATTTACTCAAAAAGGGGGCTAAAATAGAATGGGTTCTAGAGATTAATAAGTCAATTGAAGATATCAAAGTGGTCATTTCTATGGCCCTAGTACTCGTAAGTCTTGATTATGAATTACCCTTCAAGATATATTCTTTTTCTTCAGAACATTAGTGTGCTGGGATCCTGATGTAGAAGAAAGAAAAGGAAGATGAATGACTTATTGCTTTTATGAGCTGCCCTCTTAGAAATGTTGTGTTAAATTATTCTAACCTCAAAAAATAATCATTTTCTTTGATTAAAGAAGTAAATAAGTTTTTCCATTACATACTAAGAAGAAAGGTGTATGCTATTGTACCTAATCCAACAGTGAAGACATTACTAATGCAAAATGAATTTGCTGAAAGATGAGGGAAATGGATGGCGATATTGCAAGAATTTGACTTAGAAATTCAACCCATGAGGTTAGTTAGAGGTCAAGGGTTGTCAAAAATGATAGTAGACAATCAAATTCAAGACAAAAATTAATTTAGATTTGATGGTGAAATAGATACAAAAGATAAAATGAAGATGGTTGTATCTCAAGTTGATATTGGTCAAGGTGTAGTAACAAATGTATGGTACTAGGATATTGTTTACTATCTTCTATAGAATTAGTGCCCTAGCTAGATGAATATTTCACAACATAGAGAACTTAAAATTAAGTGTGAATCCTATATGTTGCATGATAGAAAGTTGTACAAAAGGAACTATGAAGGAATTTACCTAAAGTGCTTAGGTTATGAGGAAGCAAAGTAAGTTCTAGAATAGTTTCATGATAAGTATGGTACAAGGCATTGTTTGGTAGAAGCAACTACTCATATGATTTTAAGATCAGGTTATTTTTGGCCCATGATATTCAAAGACACTTTTGAGAACATTTTCATATTTTCCAAACTAGTGCTAACAGGGAAAGACACTCGACAATACCATTACAACTAGTGTATGAGGTACACCCCTTTGCAAAGTGGGGGTTCGATATCATTGGTCCAATCAATCCACCATCATCAACTGGAAAAACTTTTATTCTCACATCCATGGATTATTGTACATGATGGACAAAAGTAGACACTTTCAAAAATTACACTACTAAGGTGGTAACAAACTTGTTGGAGGAACACATTCTTACTAGATTTTGGATGCCATTTGCCTTAGTATGCAATAATGGATCAGCTTTTACATTAGTATTATTAACTCAATGGGCATTTGAAAATAAGGTTATTATCAAGTTCTCTTCAAATTATTACCCACAAGGAAATGGGGTTGCATAATCTACAAACAAGAACTTGATCACAATAATAAGACATTTATTGAAGGAGAATCCTAAATATTGGCATACACAACTCAAATACACTCTATGGACAGATCGAGTGAGGGTCAAGAACACCTTGGGGATCTCTCCATATTTTCTCATTTATGGATAAGAGCTATTATTCCTGCTTAGTCTCAAGATTCCTATTTTGAAATTCACGAGTGGGTATGTTGAAGATGCTAACAAAGTAAAAATAAAATTCATGAATCTTTTGGATATTGATGAGAAATGAACATCTCCATTTGATCACATGGCTAAAAATCAAGTTTTTGTGAAGAGGTGGTTCAACAAGAGGGCCATGATAAAATCCTTTAGAATTTATGACCTTGTTCTACTTTGGGATAAGATGAAATAAAAGCTAGGTGACCATACTAAGTTTCAACACTTGTGGATTAGTCATTATCAAATCACAAAAATTCTTAGAAAAATACTTTCAGGCTTATTCCTTACAGGGGAAATTTGTTCCATTTCCAATCAATGAGAAATTTTTGAAACATTATTTTGAAGCCCAGAAGACCCCAAAAAAAAATAGTTAGATTTCATTTCTACAAGTGTGTTTATTTTCTACAAGAGTTTTTTTTTCTTTTTCTTTTTTTTCAGTTGCATGTTTGCTTTTAGTTGTGTGTTTTCTTTCAAAGTTGCATTAGTCTAGGGGGTAGGCACACTTGAGATTTTATCTTGACATATCTTACAAACTACTCTTTTGGTTCTAATTTTAGGAAGATTTATTTCTTTGTCAAAACATTTTGACAATCGTGTGTCGTATACCAATGAAGGAACATATGTTTCTTGCAATAATAGGGCACTTTTAGTCTTGAATTCAGGATCATAGATTAACAAGTTCTCAACACTTTGCAAATTTAAAGATCAATTTTCTCAAGTGTTGTTGAATTAAGGTTGAAGATAGCAAGGGATGATCCAAACCCCAATTGGCTCAAACATAAGGGTCTCCTTGGAGGAATTTCTAAGATCATTATTTGGTGTGAAAGTTTCCAAAAGTTATAAAAGAGGAATGCAAGGGATGTTCACAATAGACCAAATCCAAGAAATGACACCAATGTCCTAGCTACATAGTCTAAGTGTGGTCAAGATATAGAAGAAAATTAAAAAGAAAGAATGGTGTTAACAGTGAAGGATTCTAAGAGATCTAAAAGGGAAAATAGATACACATTCAAAATGAGCTTTCTAGTACCAAATCATTGCTTCATCCAAGAATCAAATGGTGAAATAATGAACTGTATGGAGAAAATATTCAAAAAATTTGCCAAAAAATTTAAAACAAAAGTGACAACCCACTAAGAGCCTTCAAACTGATTCTCTCATCTAGTTAGGAAAAGAATTGATAAATGACCTTCGTGGAGATTCCCAATGGATGAGCCAAATGGGGTGGAAGATTGTTTCCATGTTGTCAGAAGATTTTAATAGACTACATCCTAAGATGTCAAAGGAAATGAATCACAAAACACACATTGAGCTTGGAGGTTTTGGATCCTAAAGTTTTGATTGTGAAGTCATTCAAAATATGCTCAGAATGTTCGAGATTTAGTTTGTGTTTGACACATGTTGGAGGAATGTTTGCTAGTGAAGAAATGCCTTTGTCATTTCTTTCTTTTTTGGGTCTACTTGTTGTGGTTTCACAATGCACACCCCATTTCCCAATAGAAATGGGACCCCCTACTTGATTTCTTAGCTTTTCAAAGTCTTAGTCTAGGATTTGAGCCATTTTGGTGTCTTTCATAATCTCCTAGTTTGCGTTTGAGTCTCAACCAAGTGGCTCATTTGTTCGAGGATTGGATATTTAACAATTGGAGGCCTTTTTAGCAAGTAAAAGGCACACTAGTGCACCTAAATAGGTGTGTTGATGTGCCAAAATATGTAAAGGAATGTTTTTGAAAGGCCACACTACCACAACTACACAACCATGGAGCTATAGACCTCTGCATTAGACTAGAGGGTGGTGGAGGCTATAAAAACCTATTCCCCCTCCCTTATTCTTACCTTTTCTTTCTTTTGTCTTTGCATCCTCCTATAACCGCACCTCTACACTGAAATAGCTTTGCTTCCATCAAGTTTTCTCCCTCCTTGCACAAGATGTAATATACATGTAGTAAAGCATATTGGTGTGCACTAGCACACCCAACTTGGTGTGTGAGTGTGCACCAATACTCAAAGTTTAAAAATCAAAAAAATTAAAAACAATGATAAATCCTTAAAATCACTCAAACTTGGTGCACACTCAAGCATCTAATTTGGTGTGCTAGTGCACACCATAGTGACTTAAAACAAAAAAACAAACAAGACCCAAGTTCAATTTGCATCAATGCACCTTCCCTACACAAAAACAAAAAACAATACTCAATGTAAAACTTTAGGTGCACACTAGTGCATGTAACTTGGTGCACTAGTATGCACTTGAAATTTTGAAAAGAAACTTTGAAAACCAACTGAAGTGTTGTGCAGTAGGAACACCTCCATGGTGCACTTGGTGGGCTATATTTTTTGTTTCAAAGTTTAAAATAGATTTTTCCATGTTTTTAGGCAGTTTAGTTTTTTGAATTTTGTATGACTTAACCTTAATATTTGAATGTCTCATATTCCCTTCAATACTAAATTAATAAGTTTCTTATGTGCAGATATAATGAAATCCTCTTCATCTTCCTTGGGCAAGAAAATGGCATTGAAACCCATCATATTCAACTTACAGGGCATTCCAACAAAGTCACATTTTTAGGATGATAACTCAAAGATCAAAGATACTAAATTAGGAAATAAGAAATTGGGAGAATTCCTGAAGATTTGCAACAAACCTACTGAGAGGTCACAAATGGTTTCTGCACTCATTTGATTAGGACTTGTCAATGCAACTTCACACCCAATGTCAATACAATCTTCAATGCTTGTCATGACACTTGCAGAATACTTTGTCATTAAGGAGAGGGTTGTGAAGAGTGTTATAGGAGAAGTTTTCCTTGATCTACACCCAAAGATTTTTGAAAAAGTATTCCATCTCCCCAGGGCAGATCAGTTCTTTAGGCTTACATATGAACAGGTAGAAAGGTGGTACCGAGAACACATTAAGGAAGCCTCAAAGATCATTCAATCATCATATTTGATAGAGAAGACTCCTCTAGGAAAGAAGAATGGAAAAGGTAATATGACTAGGGGATACATGATTGAAGATATTGGGTACTCGATCATAGTTTTGAGTAGAGTTATGGGTCTATCAAAAGCTGGGTGTTTGAATATCTTTATGGTACACTTCATTGAAATAATCAAGAAAGCATAAATGCCACTAGATTGGGCTTCTACTCTTTGTGAGAATTTGTGTGAATAATTGGTGGTGGTAAAGAAAAAAAGAAAGTTCTATATGACATTATATTTGATGTATCTATTGGCTGCAAGAGCGAAAGACTATCTAGGGTTGTACAAAAGGGTAGCATGCAAGATGCTAACACATGGCCATACATTGTGTACCCTCAACTAGTAAAGTAGATACTTTTGGAGCAAATAAAGGAGTATAGAATAGTTAATGATGCATTTTTATTCGCTATAATTATATTTATAGAAAGGTATAATACGAAGAGGTTATCAGATGATGCAATGGCATAAATAATAGTACTTGGAGCATACTATATTTAGTTCTAGACTTTTACATATTTGAGGGTAGTTGGTACCACTTTTAACCCCAAAAAGCTCTCGAGGTATCCTTGTGATAGACTTGTTCTCTTGGAGATTTCTCAACAAATCTTGTCTGCTTATGATAGAGTAAAAAAGAAACATAAAATAATGTTGGACTTGGTTGTTGACTATAGGAGCTTTTCAGGTAGACCAAAGACAAGATAACCCCCCTTTTGAGTGTGAATGGGATCAATATCCCTTAGAAGCATACAATTGTCCATGACCATGTTTTGACAACATCAGAAGAGTACAATATTTAACAAGCAAAATATTTAGCCATGAAGAAGCTATTGAAGACCATTGGATGAATGCAAGAAATGACTATGATATACAAATAAGGGATTATTGTCAAATGAATTTGTATCTAGAAAAAAAGGCCTAAAAAATAAAGATTCCATTGAAGATATAGTAGCATGATTTTGAGGAGATGCTTGATCCTCTATTCAAAAAGGATAAGATAGGCGATAGGCCATTATGAATGTTGAGGTTGATAGGGAGGAGAATTCAGATATCAACCATAGGGCAAGGCACATCATTAAAATGACATAGGATTGGATCAAGAAAACATTCAAACTTGATCCAATACTTGAAATATTAATCTTTCATACAGAAGCCCATCTAGCCTAAGATGGAGTGAAGAAAGTCACCATCCCTACATTCATGACTCAGTCACTAGTAAAGCTTGAGATAGTGCATCAACTTGATAGGCTAGTAGGATATTATTGAGATTAGAAGGGTGGAGGCTAAGGCAAGAGGAAAATAAGTTTTCCTTAGAGAGTTGAGCCAAAAGAGGTTGAAATTCTAGCACCTCTACAATAAGGAGAAGAAAATGTACAAGAGCTAGTAAATACTGAAGCTTCACAATTCCATGTTGACCCTCAAGTGCCACCTTTTGCACCAAGCCAGACAAAAATATAGGTTTAAATTCAAGAAGTTTACCCACCTCACCAAGTAGAACAAGAATCCACTTCTATGCCTAAAAAGGGAAGAAAGATCAAGACTCTAGTCAAAAAGAGGCAAAGGGTGATGAAAAAAGTAGTTCCTATCCCATCCATACCTGAACCTATTCTTGAAGAAGATGAAGAGGAGGATGATGAGGATAATATACCTTTCAATAGGAGGACTAGGCTAGCTAGAGCCATAGAATAGGAAAGAAGAATAAGGTCCATGGATACACCATCACCAACCCTAGACAAACCTCTACAAACTACCATATTAGAGGGTGAGATGCAATAGTGGATTGATGAACAAGATGCAGAGGGGACTGATGTCTTTAAGATGTTAGATTTTGATTTCATGCCTATTGGTAGTGAATTGCTAAGAGACAAGATCCAGGATACACTAACTAACCAACCTCAACAAGAGGATTGGAATTAGATCCCACCAGAGTCAGAAGGTCCTAAAATTACTCCTTCATCTTTAGTAGAAGTCATAGTCATCATAGATAAAGGCTCTACTACTCCTCTACCACCAAATATAGAAGAAGAATAGGTTCAATAAGAGTAGGAGGAAGAGCCACAACAAGTATCTATTGATGAAGTGTTTGAAAAAGGAAAAATGGTTGAATATCCTCAGCAAGCTTCCCAAGACACTAAGGTGAGAACTATGGGCTCCACAAAAATAGAGACTGCTGGCAAAGAGCTATCACAGAAGGAGAAAACCTCAGAAAGGAGTGGCAAGGGAAAGAGGGTACCAAAGTAAACTCCTTCCTCCTCAAAAGGAAAGTCCTCAGCTTAGCATGTTCCAAGGTGGCTTCGAAAAGAAGTAATCAGGAGCAAGAAGCAACAATTCACTTCAGAAGAGGAGGAAAAAATGGAATTAATAGAAATGCTAAGGAAACTTGATTTACCTCCTAAAGAAGTGCAACCCTTGGCCTTCATTATGAGTGACTCAAATTAGGACCTTTTTGCTCCTATAGCTCTTCCTCTTCTATAATCAAACATTGAAGAACTGATTCCACAAGATTACCAGATCCAAGAAGTCATGCTCGAGAAATCCACCTTAGAAACAATAAAGTTGATGGTCACAACTAGGATGAAGGAAGTTTTCAGAAGCTTGGAATAGGATTGGGTAGAGTTGGCGATAGTTTTGTGTAAAAATGAAATCTTGAAAGGGTATTTGAATAAACTTGTTGGCCCTTTGGACCTTGTTGACCCTGAAGAAACTCTAAATGTAACTATTGAAAGGAGAGATAGGGGAGGGGTGCAATTGGATCCATTCTTGAATGCCTGTCAGCAATGGTAGGAAATTTTTGAAGAAAAGGGTGTACTCATCATCCAAGGTAATCTTAAGCTACTACACATCATGTAGGAGAATGTGGATAAAATGGTAGCAATTTTGAATCATCATTTTAGTCTTATGGATGAGGTATGTACCTAGTGAAAGGATTTATAGGTGCTATAGGAAATAAAAGGCCAAAGATATGGAATGCTTATGGATTTATATATAGAAGAAGACTTATAATTATTTGATGATTGGATAGAAAAGATAGTGGACAACAATAAAGTAATGGAATCATTATATTTGGAGATCCACCAGCTCAAGGACCAAGCTTGAGAGAAAATTTTGGAAACAAAGAAACATTATAGTGATGCATGTCTAGACATTTTTGAAGATGATAAATGGGAGAAGTTGATAGCTATAGAGATAGTAGTCTAGAGATTCAGAAATATTTTAAAAGAATTTTCTACTTAAGAAGACATTCGGTAAGCATTTAGAATAGAAGAAGCCTTACTAGAGTTGAATACCGAACTTGGGGATTTTGTTGAGACCCGTATAGAGGTAGATAATTGTAGGCAAAAGGTCAAAGCTAAATATAATGACTTAGATTTACTAGATGTGGCAAAGGTCACTGAGATATTGAGAAATTCAAGGGCAAGCACCCAGACATAGCTTTAGTATGAAGTGGGACAAAACCTAGAAGCTTGCATTTCATTTTTGATACATAGAGAAATTTTGCACTTTTGGACCCTTTAGGTGCACTACTATGCTAGTGCACCAAGTGCCCTAGTGCACTTTTTGTTACAAAGTGTTGGAAGAATTTTGAAGAAGTTGGAGGTGTGCAGGTGTACTGATGTGCTTTCTTCCAAGGTGTGCTTCTCCAGAGGTGCACCAACAATTAGCTACCAATTCCAAAATTAGAGCTTTCCCTACACCAAAAATGCATTCTAATAGTAGTTTAACTTTGATAGATGCCAAATGAAGGTTGAGCTTCTATTTTTGACACTTCTAGACACTGCTACATGGACTAAAGGCTCTTTTCTTCTTATTTTCTCATAATTTCTTTGTTTTATGACATGTAAAGGCTCAGACATCGAATTAATGATATAAAAATGGATGCAGTCCTACTAAGAACTAATTAGATAGTTAGTTTGTATATAATTAATTTGTTTTAATTAATTTAGAAGCATATGATTACGTGAAGATATTTCTCACTCTCAACATGAATTGAGGAGATGATTTTTTATAAATATGAGAATGTAATATGTAATCAGGGTTGCCATTATTTTGCAATAATATATACTTTTGGTGCTTCCATTTGGAGTGTAGTGCTTCTTTCCTAAGTGTGTTATATTTTGTGAATTTATGTTCATGGAATTTTGATTGAGCCAAAATTTTATTTTGTTATTCTTGGTTTTGTGATCTTTTAACTATGGTGTTTGCTATGGTTTTACGAATTCTGCTGACATATCTAGTTCAAGAAGAGATCACCCATTTTGTTCCTACATAACTTTTTGTCTCACATGAGTGCACCTTCCATGGCCTTGTAATTTGATGAAAAGTGAAACATCTTATGGTTACTAAGAAAATTCTATCAATGATTGCATTATTGGAATCAAGGAAGTGCCACTCCTACTTTCATTTGTTACCCACCAATTTCTTTGAAAGCTTAACTCATAGACGTGTTGTTTTCGTAGCTTATGTCTATTAGGATTTTACTTTCATGTTATTTTCTTAAGTTTCTTATTACCTTATCTTCATTATTTGATTTATTAACCCCTTGTTAAATTAGGAATTCATATTGGTTGCATTGTTAGATTGCATTCATAAAGAAAAAATAGAAAATACAAAAATATAGTTCTTTTGTGTGTCTTATTTTGAAGTAGTGAATAGATTTTACATTCCATCCAAAATCATCCATACCAGAAAAGGCCTCCTCATGAAAAAAAACATTTCTCTTCAACTAAGTGGATTTTAGTAGGTTGCAAGATCACTCAAAACTTTGGAGTTGATCCACAAAGATTGACTTTTCAAGAGAGGAGTTCAAAAGGATTCCTACCATTAAGCATCATGTAAAACAATAGCTCAACACCAACTTGGTTTTAAATCTTTTCTTACCTCCATCCTCTTCTTTCAACCTATAAAACCATTTATTCTATAAAGCCTTTTTACCTATAGGAAACTTGCATAAATGCTTTGTCTTATTTGTCAACAAATACTCCATTCAATCTTTCATTGTAGACTCCCACTATATCTTAGTATCCACCTACATAGCTTCATCATAACATTTAGGTTTACCATCATCAGTAAGTAAAATAGAATAAAAATAAGGAGACAATATTTCTAGAGGTCTACTTAGCCTTGTTGACCATCTAACATTCAATTGTGTATGTGGTATTTGTTGTTGTGATTGTTGTACATCATGAGGAATTTTTGGAGCATCATCTTTTGGAGTATCATCCAACACTACATAATCATCTTCTTTCTTCTCACGTTGCTGTAATAGATCTTTATACAACACTTTCTCATTCAATATGACATCCTTGCTTCTTACAATTTTATGATTTTAAAAATCCCAAAGTGTATAAAAAAATTCATCAATGTCATTTCCAAAAAAATACACATTTCATTGACTTAGCTTCCATCTTGGTTCTATTTTTAGAATCTATATGCAAAAATCCTTCACAACTGAAGGTTTTAAGAAAAGAATAACTCACCTTCTTACTAGTCCATGCTTCCTCTAGACTACCACAACTGAAATGAGTAGAGGGACCTCTATCAATCAAATATACAATAGTATTGATAGCCTCTACCCACATGTTTAAGGGCAACCCATCATGTAACCTCATGTTCCTTGCACACTACATTATAGTCTTGTTCATGCTTTTAGCCACTCCATTTTCCTCTAAAGTCTTTGGAACAATTTTCTATCTATGAATACCATTAGTGGAGAAATAATCTTCAAGTTCAAGACTAAAATACTTACCACCATTATCAGATCTAAGACATTTTAATTTCTTACTAGTCTCATTTTCAACCAAACATTTTTATTCTTAAAAGTTTGAAATACATACTATTTTTGTCTAAGGAAATAAATCCATACTTTTGTAGTTGCATCATCAATAGATGTAACATAATAATGAGAGCCACTAGGGGAAGATACTTGATCCAGCCCCCATACATCTGTATGCACAAGCTCTAATCTCTCACTTTTCTTTTCCTTCCCAGTCTTCACAAAACTCACTTTCTTTTATTTTCCCTACACACAACTTTTTTCCTAAACGTTCATATTTCTTTGAAACAATCAAAGTAGAAGGAACAATATGACCTGTACAATGATATAAGGTTCCTACTTTCACACCTTTTGCTACTACAAGGGAACCTTTTCAAACCTTCCAATTTTTTTCACTAAAAGTAACTACACAACCCTCATCACTGAGTTTCCCTACTAAAATGAAATTCTTACTCAACCTTGGAACATGTCTTGCCTCATGTAGTAGCTAATGATTCCCATTATACACCTTAATCTTAACTTTTCCCTTTCCAACAATCTAATAGGGTTAATTATCCCCCAAATAAATAAGCCCAAAATCTCTTTGGACATAATCAATAAAATAACCTCTTTGAGGTGTAGCATGAAATGACACACTAGAATCTAAAACCCATGAATCATCAACACTTTCTAAAGATAGAAGTAAAGCATCCTCTTTGGATTTTTTACTTACCACATTTTCCTCCTTGTTCCCTTTTGATTTATCTCCTTCATTGATATTTTGAGTGCAATAATCTTTCTTCTTATACCCTAGTTTACCAAAGTATGAACAATCTCTTGGTCCTCTAGATTGAGACCTCATCCCCTTTGACTTTCCTCTTGATTTCCCATGATTTCTAGAATTATTTTCTCTCTCAATCGTTCTACCTTTTCTTTGTGTGTTCAAATCACTTCTTGATGTAGATCTACCTGAGGTTTTTCTATGAGTTTTCTCACTCAAAATAACATCAATCACATCATCATATTTTAGGTTATTAGATATATAGATAAAATTACTCATAGCTATTACCAAAGCATTTTTGCTTTCAAGCAAAGAACATAAAACCAAAAGAGCCCTAATTTCTTCATCAAAATTAATACCCATAGAAGATAACTAACTAGTAATAGTATTAAACTCATTCAAATGATCCACAACAGATCCACCATGTGTCATTTTCATATTAAATAAACACTTTATGAGAAATACCTTATTTGAAGCAAAGGACTTTTCATACAACTTTTCTAAGGTTTCCATCAACTATTCTATCTTTTTTTCTTTTATAATGTTAACAATCACCGATGGTGCCAAGCATAATCATATGCTTCCAAGTGCCTTTCTATCTAAAATCTCTCAGCCCTCAATTGTCATAGTTCCCTAGTTCTTAGTTTTGCCTTCCAACGGCTTCCATAAATCCTTCTGATAAAGATAGTCCTTTATTTGCATCTTCCATAACTAAAATTTTTGCCCATTAAACTTGTCAACCCTTAGCTTACCCTTGTCCACCATCACTCCCATTCAATTGTGGGACTTTCTTGTAGAGGATAACTGGAAAAAAAACCTCACTCTAATACCACTTATTAGGATAAACCATAGATAGAAATAACAATTATATGCAAATATAAACAATATCATAAAATAATAGATCACATAAAAGAGAACACAAGACACAATGATTTAACATGGTTCACCCAATCCCTAGGCTATGTCCACCAAATAGCAAGCCCAATATTATTACAATCCAATGATCACAACCTGATTACAATTTTTAATCTCTTATAGTTCAATACCATTGCAAGAAGCAATTTTCACATCGCACATTATGAAACAATCCTAACCCTAAGCTCTTTTATACAAGTATTTTTACTACTTTAGGGTTATAATTAATTATTATATGTCAACTCAAAATCCTAATAAAATAGGGCCAAATTTTTTTTGAAGTATGTACAGTACTTCCCTAATCAGTAACAAAACTAAGGGTCAGGTACTAATTCTATTTTGAATCAAGAAAAATCTCTTAAACGAGTGATCCTAGAAGGTCTATGTAAATCTCCTAATGGAGTCCTTAATTGTAAGTATGAAATCCTTTAACAGGGTAGTACTTAACTATCTTGAAGCTTTTAATAGGGTATACCCCTCATATGATAGATTATATATTATGATCAAACATTGTAACCCTATTAGGTTAACTTTATTGTTGCAATAATGAAGATTTTTGGGTTTGATCCCCACCCCAATATTACCTTAACATTGAAGTGTTTTTGGGTCACCAAATCATTTGTATTATGTGTTGAATCTTTCATGGATGTGATGTATTTCATTTACTAATCAGTGTTACAGTTTTAATCTTAGATCTAAGATATGAAATAAATTAGGTGTGAATTCAGTAATTTGGTTTTATAAGTTAAAGTTTAAGATCTTGATTCACCCCTCCCCCTCGTATCTTGTTTCCCAACAATCTTTCCAACACTTAGGATGTTCCCATAGGTCTAGTGTGGTATAGGTGCATGGCATGGGAGTCTAATATACTATTTAGGCCAAGATTGTGGAGGGATGCAATTTTAGTAGGATGGAGGGACATGTAACCCATGACACAGGACTGGTTTAGAGGGTTCGTAGATGTTGGTGCTATTTAAGCATTTATGGATTAGTTTAGGTGGCCACAAGTAGTAGGGAAGTCATAGGTACCTCAAGTGGTATCTAGGGCTAGGGAGGCAACAATGATGGAAAGACAAGGATGCTGTATTACTTGAGTGAGGCAAAGAGAGAATCCAATCCATGGGAAACCTAAGAGGATGGTACACCATGTTGTAGAGGGGAAAGGAACAAATATAGAAGGATACAGGGTAAAAACACAAATCTGTATAGCCTTTTAGGATAACAAAACCTATTTTGGTCAAATCTTATTTGTCTATCAAAACTCTTTTTAAAAAAACACTAAAAATACCCTTTTATAGATCTTAGATTCAATATCATCATTATATAGTTTTTTGATGTTTTGATTAGTTATAATATGGTATAAATTCAAAATATTAGAAGTCGATATTATAACATTTCAGAAGATGCAACCACAAAAAAGGAAAAAATAGGAAATCTTATCAAAAATATTAAAAATTTATATAATATCTCTAGAGGGGAAAGTCATCTTCACGAATATGTAATTTTTTTCCAAAAATGAGTAGATTTGATAGGGAAGTTTTAATGAGAGGGAAAAATTATTGGATTCAAATAAGGTCGACCTTGAGTACTTATAAAAAATAAAATATATGTCAAAATTAATTATTTCTTTTTTGTTCCATAGATAGCTATACATTCCATCTATGAGATATTTTCAAATAATAACAGAAAAAGATGATTTGCATGTACTTGTTTGATGGGAACTACACTCTATATTTACAGTTAAAAAAGGAACTTCAATTTTTTTTAAAATGAATAAATTCTAACTCAAAATAAAATAAAAATTATAGGCATAAAATTCATCCAATCATACACATGTCACCACTTTGCATCATCTTTATATTCTAAACACATATACCATTTTTTTTTGTCATTAAAGTTGAACACTCACATTCTGATATCCTTTTTCTTTATAAAAGGTGATATAGGTTTGTGCTTTTACCCTATACGTCCTTAGTAAATGGATGTATATGGTGGACAGGGATTGTAGGAATCACTTGTTATCTAGGTCCTAGTAGGAGGATCTGGTGGAGGAGGGTCATCTAATGGAGGTTAGGATAGTGGGGTAGAAGTGTGATTGAAATCCTTGTAGAAGACACACTATGTCACTAGTTGACTATTGCAAAATACACATGCAGAGCAAGATTAGATAATACTAAAGAGAGATCAGTTTGATATTGAGTGGGATAAGGTACAGGGTTCTTATGATTATCTACATCTTGAGAGTGATGAGCTTCATATAGAGAGGGATAAGTGATAGAGGATGTGGAGATAATGAAAGCCTAGGTGGCCATGGGAGTAGGGATGTCCTGAGTAGATGTGGATGACATTTGGGATATGTAGCATGAGGTTACTGATAAATGGGATAGAGTGGGATTTGAGAGAGCTCACTATTATGCATTCATTCTCATAGATCATATAGAGAATTATCAAACTTCCACTCAATTAGGTATAGTGATTAGGATGGAGGCTACTAGCAGTAATCATTTTGGGGGTAGCTACACAAAGGGTAGGGATGATACATATGAGAGGGGGTGGATGAATGCAAAGGAATGAAATATATAGCTCAATTATTGGGTTGGTGTAGATGGACGAGACACAAATTTTAGGGGTGAGGGGAGGAGGAGAAGAGGTAGCTTAGGGGGGAGAGAAGTAGAGGGGAGGTATCTAGGTGGAAGAGGTAGTGACATGCATAGGGGCAAGGGGTTAGGTATTTTTGAAGTGGAAATCAACAATTTTTGTGAGGATTTAGGTGATGCCACCACTTCTCTAGGTCCCACATAGGATTCCCTAGGGATGGATCTAGTTGTAGTATTTTCACTACCTACAACACTTGATGAACCAGAATTTTGAGAGATAGATGGGTAGTGATAAAATCCATTTTATGGAGTGATGTATTATACACATGATGTGTACATAATGCATTTTTATACTTTTAAGGGCAAAGACTCCAATGTACTATGTGATGAACATTTGATGGAATTTTATTCTTTTATGGGTGGGATGTATTCTTTGATTCTTTGTGTGATGATATATATATATATATATATATATATATATATATATATATATATATATATACATATACATATATATATATATATATACATATACATATATATATATATATATATATATACATATACATATACATATATGTATATATATACATATATATATATATATATATATATATATATGTATATGTATATGTATACATATATGTATATGTATATGTATATATATATATATATGTATATATATACATATATGTATATGTATATGTATACATATATGTATATGTATATGTATACATATATGTATATATATACATATATATATATACATATATATATGTATATATATACATATATGTATACATATACATATACATATATGTATATATATACATATATATATATATACATATATATACATATATATATATATATACATACATATATGTATATGTATATATATATATATATATATATGTATATATATACATATATGTATATGTATATGTATATATATATATATATGTATATATATATATATATATATATATATATAGAATGGGTTGTCATGGGTGGAATATATGTGTGTTGATAGATGATGTGTCACTTATCTTTTATGATATTCATATGATGTTATTAATTTATTCTTGTAGGATGTGATGCAAGATTGACTATTATGATGGATACAATTTTATGTGGTGTATATGCTAATCAATGTGATGTGTATTTGTGATCCTACTAATGATGCAGTTTACATGATGCAAATGTGAACAATGATTAATTATTATTTTATTAGGTAAAATAAGTTTTAATGAGTGCCTAAAACCTAGAAACATACAAGAGGATCAAACATTAAGCCTAGAACAATAAAGAAACAACAAAGGAATAGTAGGCCATAGAAGGCCAAGAGAACAAGTCAAAAAAACAAAATCCTCTAGAAGAGTAGGCTAGCCTTAAAAAACTAGAAATTGAAGGAAAACTAGAAAAGCTAGGGGAACCAGTGGGAAAGCAATATTCTTGACCTGCTTAGCAGCCTTGAGCTCCATCATATCCATAGTTTCAGCTGCATCACTAGTTAGCTGAATGTCATTAGGAGAATCTTCCTTGTGCCTCTTCTTGATATTCAATCTAGTCCTTTTACCAAGGCCCTCCTCCAAGGGGTGGACCTCATCTTCTTTGTCCCTGTTATGCTCATTCCCCTTCTCATCTTTGTCCCCTATGCTAACCTCTATCATATTATGCAATTGTTTAATATTATCATTTAATGCTTTGATAATTTGGAAGCTCTAGTTAGTAGTGTTGTAGAGAGAACTCTCCATTCTTTCCATACTATTTTCCACATCACTAACCCTATTTTCTATTTTGTTGATTCTATCATTCCTAGAATCCCCCTCGATCCTTTCTAGCACTTGCAACTTGTTTTTAATCTCCTCAGTCTCATGGAAAATCCACTTGATGGAATGAAATTTTCCCACCATGCTATTTCTAGCATTGTTGAGAAGATTCATCTCCACTTCCTTGGCATTAACACTGAGAATCACCATGGCTAGGTCAATGATCTCATCCAAATGATTTTTTCCATCTTTGCCCTCCAAAACCTTGGGATGAATAGTTTCTCTAAAAATGCCCATTTTAGCCATCTAGGTCTCAAATTTTCTCTAAAAAAATTTTCTCCTCTTTGAGCTGACAATACACATGGTTTTGTTTGTGCCATGTTCCTCATTTTTCTCTTTTTAGATGTGGAGAGGGGAGTCCTACCCCTTTGGATCTTGGCCCTAATCATTATTCCTCATGCCATTTCTCAAATCCTGATCAACATTTATTTCATCTCCTCTTCTCTTATTGGCAGGGCTATCCACCTTCCTATGACTAGAGGCATTGCTTCTAACCAACATTTTCATAGTGATATCCTCCTCCATGTTCATTCCCTCATCCTCCTCATTATAATAATCTAAAGAATTTTCTTTAGTTTTAATATTTTTTCCTATTGAGCCTTTCTCAACCTTGTTCATTTTCTTCTTGGGTTCACTTTTCTTATTATTTTTCCCTAAATTCTTAATAGTCTTAGCAACCTCATCATCATCATTAGAATGAATCCCTATACTATCCACAGTATTTAATGGAAGATAGGTTATCTCAGTATCCTTTGAGAACTCATCTTTCTAGGAAATAGATCTGCCATGGGTTTGAACCTTAAAGTACTCATAAATCAGCAAAAGAAAGTCCTCCTAAAAATTGGGATTGGCATAAGATTTCTTTCTAGACCTCATGATATTCTTATTAGCAAAGAATAAGAGGTAGTAAGGGATAGATATTTTAGTGCCATACCTGAAGTTCTTAAGGATGACAAAATTATGGGTATTGATGCTATCATACCTAGTATCCAGCATGATGTAAGAGATGATCCCCTAAGAAAAAATCGCCATAGTTTTTAAATGGAATTTGGCTCGTAGTATATCTCCATCTTCACCAAATCATTCTTGGGAAAATATTTGACAACATTAAGGGAAACCTTCTTATCCCTATAGAATTTGATGCCATTAGTGGGGGACTACTATAACACATTCATTGACCTAGAAATTGATTCCATAAATTTTTATTTTCCCTTCTCTCTAAGAATTAACCATAACCTCTATCATTGTAGGGTTCCAGTCATGAAATCTCTAAAAGAAATTCATAATACCCCCTTCCTTCAACTTCTCCCAAACCTTTGACCTTTTCCATTTCACTACTCCATCCTCTAGCTCTCTACGGTGCCTTTCTCCCACCATAGTGTTGTAATGAGTTGGGATATTGCTATGTAATCTCCTAAAGAAGTGAACTACCCTGTGATTTTTCTCACCATTTCTTAGCTTACTTTTAACTTAGGATTATGAGAGAAATGATGATTAATGTTTATGCATATGTTTTTTTGTATATTGTTATATGAGATGCATTGAATGACGAAAATGAGATGAAATGATCTATATGTAACTACTGAATAAATATTGGAGCTAATATAAAATGTAATTAAATGATAATTCTTAATGTTAGATAAATGATAATAAATGAATTCAGTGATAAAGATAACTAATGCACCTAAATGATAACATAATGAAGATTGATGAAACTAATGCAATTAAATGATAAAGATTACTAATGCACCTATATGATAACACATTAAGATAAATGAGACTAATGCAAGGAAATGATAATGATTACTAATGCACCGATATGGTAACACATTAAGATTAATAAGAATACTGCAATGAAATGATCACGATTATGAATGAACCTAAATGATAACACATTAAGACTAATTAGACTGATGTAGTGAAATGATAAATATTAAAAATGGGCATAAATGATATCACAATTAATGTTAATTAATATAATATAATTTATTGATAATGATAACATAATTTTCTTAAATATATATGTAAATGGACATTCAACTAAGTGGAATGTAAAAATAAGGATAAAGAAGATGATGCACCTAGAAAATGAATGATGAATGCAAATAATTGCAACTAAAATGGAATTAAAATGAAATATTACTATTGAATGATAAATGTTAAGTAGGATGCAACTAAATTATTTTCATAATGCAATTGAGATGTAATGATAATGAATGATGCAATATCAATGGAATAATAAAAAAAGGAATGATGAATGTAATGAAGATGCAAGAAATGTATGATATATACAATAAATTTAAGATTAAATAAATTAATGTTGGCTGAATTTATAATGAAACTAATATACGACTAAAAATAACCAACTAAATTAATGTGCAATGAAGAAGTGATGTAAAAAATGAGTTAATGCAAAGTGAATGTAGAATACAAAATATCATTGACTAATTGTTCCTCTAGGGTGGGGGAGATATCACTTGCATAATTTTAAAAAGGATTTAAGACAACAAGAAGTTATGAGTGATAATGGGGAGATTGGCTTTCAAATTGAACTCTTAGGGTGGGGTGCTTATTGGAATTCTTTAGAATAACTGAGGGGGTGTGAATCAATTATCCAAGGTCTAAAAGTACAATTAAAACTTTTCACAACTTAGTGAACCCATAAAACATTTTCATCATGCATGCATCCATTAGATTATGTAATCACTTAAACTTGTAGGTTACTGTCAAATCAATTTGCAGAAATGTAAACATGAAACATAATAGATTCAATATCATATTTAACACAATGATTTAACATGGAAACCCAATTTTGGAAAAACCACCAGTAACATGCTACTCATTCTCACTCTTCTGAAGCGATGCCATGTGAAAGGTAAACCCTATTAAAGGTTATAATACACACTATTAAATGTGACCCAGTTAAAGGATTCCAATTACCCTATTAGGAGTGAGCCTTGTTAGAGGACTTTAGATCATTCACTTGGAATGTCACCCAGTTAAAGGATTTACAAATGACTGTTACATCAACCTTAATCTAAAGGATTTAACCTAGTATGATACAATAATTAGAAAGTAATAGTAAGGCTTGATCTAATATAATAATTTACAACACACTTGAAGATTACAGATCTCTATTTTAGTCCTCCATTCTTCTAGGCTTTCACACACTTAAGCTCTTGTAGCTTTTTCACCATTCAAGCATCCATACCCTTAAGCCTTCTTATTTTTCTTGCCAATGTAGACTCTTCTCTTAGGTCATTGAATGAATCAATACCCTAGACTCCTTGTCTTCCTTAGGTTCTTGCACATGACAATCCTTTCTTTTGACCAACCATCTCTATAAACAAAGAATTAAGATATTTTATCATTCATCCTCTATCATCCATTTTAGGGTTAGGTTATATTAGGTAGGATTCAATGAATCAACCCTATATTTAATTTCAGTCCCTTCTAGAAACTTCACCTTCAATCCTCTTGAATTCACCTCAAAATGGTTAACCATGAATTTTGTGCCACTAGCTCATCAATCTTATCTTCTACACGGTTCACACGATCCAAGAAATCAAACTTGTCAACATATATTCATCAAATTCTTGATTTTTCTCATTATGCTAACACTCAACATTAATTGGCTTCTGATGCTCGACACATACTACATTGCTCAACATCCACTATCAAATCACTCGACATGAACTATAGTTTGTTGGTGCTCAGCATCATCTAAACTTTACTCGGCTTATACTAAAATTGACATTGCTTGGCTCCAATCTTGGAAAAAAAACTTCATTTAACTTTTTCTTCTGAATGTAATTAGTGTAACCAACCTTTGCAACCTTAAGTAGATTATCAATACACTATAATATCACTATCTTAACTTATTCTTGTACACCTTTTCCATATCATAATTCAACCTTTCTTCTAGGAGCTATTGTTACCTCATTTGATCAAATCCTCTTCATCAATCAAAGAAATGATAGTACTTAAATCATATAATAAATTTTCTTACCAAAAAGTAGTAGGTTTGACATCAGTGACAAAAAAAATGATTGAAACACATTTATCATACTTGTATCAATGTATTTTCAACAATGCATTGGATGAACAAGGACTAAGAACTTTTGGATTTGTTGGGTGTTTGGTAGGATGCAATAGGAGAATAATTGTAGAACTAATATTCATAGAATCATTTTATAGGATGTTGTATAAATATAATCTTTCGGATCTTTCTCAAAGTCTGGCACAACTTTACTCTCTTTTTTGTTTTTCCCTCTGAAATGGGATTATATGTGTTGGCAATATAAGAGGAGTAACTAAGAGGGTAGGGTGAATTAGTTACCACTAAAATAAATCCCAGATCCCTTAGATGTCAACATAGAACACAAACTTTATTGAAAATATTATTGCTCAACAAACACAAGAACTCAGTTAATACTGGAAAATATTTTTTAACTCGATAACTGCTGAAATAACATTGTAACTCAAAAAATTCTTAACATGAAAATATTATGATATTATCCATGATTAAACTTACTTAACTTACTTTCATACATAAAATAAATAGCATGAACACAAGTAACTTCAAGATTTAATGTGGAAACCCAATTTGGAAAAAATCACCAATTGCAACTATTTATTGATTTTCACTCTTTTGAAGTGATCCCTATTAGGAGCCAACCCTATTAAAGGTTACAAAACACACTATTAGGTGTGACCCTATTAGAAAATTTAATCACCCTATTAAGAGTGGCCTTGTTAAAGGTCTTTAGACACTTCAATCTAGAAATGCCACCTTGTTATAGGATTTATAAATAGCTAGTAAGACAACTCTATTAAGAGATTTAGATCAATACTACAATAGTTAGAGAGTAACAATGAGATGACCTAATTTCTAATGCAACTAAATTTCTGATTATAGAGCTTTATTCTATCTTGAATACTTGATCCTTCCTGATTGAATGTATCTTTGTAGCTACACAAGGATATTCTTCTTACCCTTCTAATTCTCTTCCTCTAAGCATCTTCTATTCTTCCATACACTTGCACTCATTCATTCCTCAACTTGACCTTATACTTATACCTTATGCATTTCCAAGTTAGCTTTAATAAAACTTAAAATAATTAATATTCATATCCTCTATCATCTAGAACCAACAATCAAATCTATTAAACTCATTATGCCAAAATAATAAAATCCTTCATTAGTCGATCTTGGTCAGTAGACACTAACTTAGAAATGATTTTTCTATGTTAACCAAGTGAACTTGGTTAACACTATATCTTCTCTAACTTTCTTTGGTAATCTAATGAGCTCGGTTAACACTGGTTCCATCCAACTTTTCTTCATTAACTAAGTAAGCTCAGTTAACACTTAACTTCAATGAACTTCTCTTTGTTGCATGAGTGAACTCAATATGCATTGCTTTATGAAGTAGGAAAACATTGGAATGCTTGGCAGACATAGGAAACTATCTTCATCACCTGAGTGAGCTCGACATACACTAACTGGAAAAGATATGACATTTTGTGCAACATCAAAGACAATACACAATTAATCAAATTTTTTCAAAAATCTCCCTCTTTGTCATTGATGGCAACACAAGATGTCATAATACATTGAAATTTTAGATCAAAATAATAGTAAGGATAATATCCTTAGCTTCATTCTAATTCTCATCTATGAGAACTCCCTCTATTACTGTGAACTCCCTCTAGTTTAACTTTCTCCCTCTATTAGCAAACTTTGTCTTCAACATTTAGACCAAGTTCTCCCTCTTTGACATCTTTGCAAATTCTCCCTTATTATAGAACTCTTCCTTTATAAAACTTTTAGGAATATCAAAGCAAAACCCTCCTTCTTTGACATCTTATGCCAAAGATAATATTCTATGAATATTAATGTACCTCATGTACTAATTCATATCCAATCTATCCTTTCAATATTGCATTAGCTGATAGATTTTCAACATGCCCTAGTTGATGCATTACTAAAATTCATTTAGTGAGCTTAAAATAGGAGAATAACCCCTAAATTACCTCTTAGATACAAAAATGTAGCCTTAGGTAATGTCTTAGTGAATATTTCTATTATTTTTTCTTTAGTATTCACATATTTCGATCTTACCTCTTTATCTTGCACCAATTCTCTCAGAAAGTGATATTTTATTGCAATGTACTTGGTCTTGGTATGCATCACAAGATTATTTGATATATTAATTGCACTAGTAATATAACCTCTAGATCCTTGATTTCTACCTTCATACTAGCCAACTATTACTTGAACCAAACAACATTGGAGCAATTAATTGCCTTTGCCACATACTCTACCTCTATCGTAGACTGAGAAATGCAATTGTGTTCCTTGCTTGTCCAAGACAATAGTATTTTACCAAGAAAGAATGCTCCACCACTGGTTCTCTTCCTATCGTCAACACTCCCTACCCAATCAACATCTGTGAAAGCCTTCAAATATGAAGTGTCTCCTTTTTTGTACCATAATCCATAGTCTTCAATATGATTTAGATACCCCATGGTTCTCTTGATCACCATCATATGATTTTCTTTAGGATTTGCTAAGAATCTTGCCACCATACCAACTGCTAATGCAATACCAGGCCTTGTATGCACTACATATTGCAATTTTCCAATCATTGATCTGTATGTGGTTTGATCTTCCTCCTTGTAATCATCATTTTTTGAAAGCATATGTCAAGTAGACATAGGTGTTCCAACTAGTCTTGAATCCTTGATTCCAAATTTTTTAGTATCTCCTTGATATATTTAGATTGAGTAATATAGATACCATCTTTCTTCTATTGAATCTACAACCCAAAAAAGAATTTTATCTCTCCAAACATAGAAATTTCAAATTTCTTACTCATTTCCTCTTAAAAGGATTTGCACAAATCATCATTTCTAGTAAACAATGTGTCATCCACAAATATTTTTATCACTAAAATCTTCTTGTTTGGTCCTTCTCTGATATCTAGGTTGTTGTTATCATTTGTTCTTTGAAAACCAATCTTTATCAAATAGTTATGAAGTCTTTCATACCAAGATCTAGGATCTTTCTTGAGACCATACAATTCTTTGTGCAATTTACAAACCATATCATTTTTGCTAGGATCTACAAAACCTTCTAATTGTTCTATGTAAACTTCCTCTTCAAGAATTCCATTCAAGAATGTGGATTTCACATCTACTGGATAAACTTTAAATCATGTATGTGAACCATAAGAAATTATAGTTATGATACCTTCTAATCTTGCAATAGGAGAAAAAGTTTCACCATAATCAATATCTTCTTCTTGACAATAGCCTTTGCATACTAACCTTCTTTGTTTCTTGAAACTTTTCCATCTTCATTCAGCTTATTTTTGAAAACCTACTTTGTGCCAATTACATTTTTATCCTTTGGTCTAGGAACAAGAGTCTAGGTCTTATTCCTTTCTATATGTTCTATCTCTTTATTCATTTCTTTAATCCAACTTTCATTATCCAAAGCATCTTTAACTGATCTAGGTTCAAATTTAGAAAGTAAACATGTACCTTTCAATTTGTTTCTTGTCATTGTTCTATCAAACTTGTCTCCAATGATCTAATCAACTACATGGTGCCTTCTAACATATCTTGCTAACATAAGTACTTCAAGGATTTAGAACTATTGTTATAGTTCTACAATGCACACCCCATTTCAGTAAGAAATGGGGACCCCCTACTTTCTAAAGATTTTTGGACTCCTAAAATCAAGATTCTAGTCATCTTGAAGTTCCCCACAAACCCCTAGTTCATGTCCAAATCCTACCCAAAGTTCAAAGAATATACTCAATCAAAATCCAATAAAAAAGGGCTATATATGAAGGCTTTGGCACACTAGGTGCACCTAACTAGGTGCACTAGTGCACCCAAAATGGAAGCAATGTTTTTTTTATGTGTGTTGCATAAAATTGCACAGTTGGCACACTGATGCAACTATGTTGAGTCCTTATGAGGTTATATAAAGGTAGGGGGTTCACTCTCCCCTCACCTTGTTCATTCTCTTCACTACACACTCTGCAATTTGCATCCCTCATGCTTTTCTCCCGTGCTAGCTCCTGAGGTTCACAACACCACACACGTCTAGGTGCAATTTTTTCTTACTTCATTTCCCTTCACTCCACCTTCTTCTTTGACTTGCAACAAAGGGAATGTTAAACAAGTGTAAGATGTACAGTAGCGCACCTAATTAGGTGCACTTTTATGCACCTCCTCCATATAAAACACAACACTCCCTAAACTAAAAATACCTCTAAACATAGAACAAGGTGTGGGTGCACACTAGCACACCTATCTTAGTGCACCTGTGCACACCCACATATGCAAAAACTTAAAATGAAGCATAAGAAACCAAGGATGGGTGTACAGAAGTGCACCTAATCTGGTGTGCTAGTGCACACCTTGAGTATAAGAATGTGGTTTCAAAATTGTGCATTTGGAAAACCTAATCTAGTGCACCAAGTATACCAATAGGTTTTGTTAAAAGAATAGGGTTTTCTAGTGTTTTTCAAGGCATCTAACTTTTGGGGTTTCATGCAAGTAAATTGTAAGGGATAATTCTTTTTTTTCTTCTTTAACTCTAAACTAATGGATGTCTTTTCATGTAGATAATGATATAATGCCATCTTCTTCAACCCCTTCAGGTGAGAAAATGGCTCTAAAATTGGTAATCTTCAAGTTCCAAGGTGTTCCTCTAGCTAAATCAAGGTGTCATGATGCCTACTTAGAAATCAAGGATACAAAATTATGATACACAAATTTGGGATAATTCTTGAAGATATGTAATAAACCCATGAGACATTTTCTAGGGTTCTTGCATTAATCTGATTAGGGTTGGTAAATGCAGCTTCACACCTAATGTTAGTACAATCTTCAAACCTTCTTATGAAACTTGCACAACATTTTGTCCCAGAAGAAAGGGTGATGAAGAGTGTGACAAGAGAGATCATTCTCGATCTATAACCCAACAACATTGAGAAAGTATTCCATCTCCCAAGGGCTGATCAATTTATCAATTAACCTATGAGGTAGTAGAAAGGTGGTACAAAGAGCACTTCAAAGAGGCTTTTGAGATCATCCAATCCTCTTATCTTATAGAGAAGAATCCTCTAGGGAAGATAACTTGTAAAGTGGATATGACAAGGGGATATATGAAAGAAGATATTGGGTGCTTGATCATACTTCTAAGTAGAGTAATCGGTCTGCCATCAACGGGACACCTAAATATCCTCATGGTGCACTTTATCAAGACCATCAAGATAGAAAAGATACCACTTGACTTGGCCACCACCTTGAGTGAAAACTTGTGTGAATCATTGGATGCAGTTAAGGATAAAAGGAATTTCTATATGAGATCTTACCTAGTATATTTATTATCCGCAAGGGAAATTGACTATCTAGGGCTATACAAAAGAGTTGACATGTAGGATCCCAATGCTTGGCCGTATAATGTTTATCCATAATTAGTGAAGAAGAGACTCTTGGGCTAGAGAAGGGAATATAGAATTGTCAATGATGAATGATGCCTTCATATTTTCCATAGTCAAATTCATAGAAGGAGATTATGTGAAGAGGTTATCAGAAGAGGCAGTGGCATAGATAATGACACTCAAAGCATATTACATTCATTTCAGAACATTCACATATCTAAGGGTAGTTGGTGCCACCATCAATCCAAAGAAGCTCCCAACATATCCTAGTGATAGACTTGTTCTTTTGGAGAGTGCTCGACAACTTGAGTCTGCATATGATAGAGTTAGGAAATAGTGTAGACCATGTTGGACATGGCCTTTGATCATAGGACCTTTTAAAGTAAAGTGAAAATAGGATATTCCTTCTTTTGATTGTGAATGGGATAAATATCACCTAGAAGAGTACAATTCTTCAAGGTTGTGCTTTGATAATATCAAGAGAGTCCAATCTCTGGTAGGCAAGGGATTCCAGCATGATGAAGCCATTGAAGACCATTGGATGAATGCGAAAAATGACTATGATTTCTATCTTAGGGATTATTATAGAATGACTTTGAATTTGGTAGAAAAAGCTCTGAAGATAAAGATTTCATTGTAGATATTGCAACAAGACTCAGGGGAGCTGCTTGACCCTTTGTTCAACGAAGATAAAATTGGGGAACAACCCATTATGAATGTCGAGGTTGATAGGGAAGAGAATGATGATATTAATCATCAAGAAAGGCATGTTATCAAAATGATGCAAAATTGGATCAAGAAACCATTTTAACTTGATCTAATACCTAAGACAATGGTTTTTCATGCATAGGCCCACCTAGCCAAAGTTAGAGGAAAGAAGGTCACCATCCCTAACTTTTGTAGCTCAATCACCCATTAGGCCTAAAATAATATACTAACTAGACGGACCAATAAGATACTATTACTCTTAGGAGAGAAAGGAAAAGGGCAAAAGAAAGAGGAGTTCTCCTTAAAGAGTTGAACCAAAAGAGGGTGAAATCTTGACACCTCTATTGGTGTTTGAAAACGTTATCGGTTTTCAATTATCCCCATGAGAACATGACACATCTAGGGGTAGCTAACTCCCATTATTAACATATCATTTCAGACACAGGGCCAACTATAAGGCATGACCCTTCTTCTACTTCAGGCTCTACAAAACCTAGGCGGGTAGACCTATAGATTCTTTATATGGTACCAATTATCAAAGCATACACTGAATCTAATATGAAGCAGATAAAAACCCTTATATCTCCTAGTAGCTCATGAAATAATATCAATCTAAAGTAGCTAAATGCAAATCTAGGAATCTCATAAGATGAGTGAGGGCATTCTATTATAGCTCTTCAACATGAAAGGGGAACAGTGTTTGATTATTGATGTTGATCTCAACAAAACATGACATGAATAACACAACCTTATGATCCTTCAAAATGATCAGTGCCTTATCTATTGGGAAATTCACACAAAACCCTAACACACATTCCTGAAAGTCACTGACATATGCCATACATCAAGACTTCCTGATCTATCTATCCACTTTGTGAATTAGACATCTGCATCTTTTTGAACCTCATACTTGACTTATCCCTTCATGAAATCTGTAATCCTATGATGATGAATCAAGCATTTACATAACTCTTTGAGTCATAAGAAAAATAAATCAACAGATACAACCAATAGGTTGCAACTGAGTTTCATATTCTTTGTTACAAAACACAAAAGATCAAAAATAGCCTGAATGGGAGACAAGATATTAGAATGAAGATTGACTTACTGCTGCCTTATCATTCATTTCCTTGAAACAAATTACAATAAGATGCATAAAATTTAAATGTGAAGTTACCTAACAAATCAAACTATCTGTATTCTTATTTCTTGTTGTTCATTACATGAGAAATTTGTTGAAGAATGGTATCACAGATCTGAGAGAACTCAAGATTGGAACCATGAATGGTCTCTCAGTTACAAAAAATTGGAACCCCTACAATGGAAGAAAGAAAGAATAATATAGGATAGATGAATTCCTAGATCTCACATGCAACAACCATCTGTTGACTTAGAAATCCATCTCCTGCAACTAAAAAGACTCTCTCTAACCTCTTTCTTCCATCTAATTTGATTTTGTTTCATCATTATCTACAACTGATTTGCAAAATATCTCTGCTTAATGATGAAAAACTCTTTGGGTCACCAAAATATCTGATTGCGCCATGAAAATGCCAGTGAAAATGAGTTTTTACTGAGTAAATCTAAACAAATTTGACCCTAACTGCATTTCCATTGCCTTTTACTAATATTCAGGTCATTACCTTGACAAAAAATCAAAACTGAACTTCCTGGTCTGAATATGGTTGCAATTCAGGTACCTGATAGAAAACCTTGTACTGCTCGAACAGAAAGATTCCTGTGCAAAAACTAACCTCGAAATCAAAAAGTTTGTCTTCTCATGATTTCAGCTAATATATGATAAGGCATACTTTGCATACCAAGAGCCCCTTGAAAGTCGATTCAAAAATAACTCCTCTGCTAGAAATATCAGGTCTGCACATTTGGATTTTAAATTTCAAAAATTTAAAATATCTAATGTTCAAACTTTATAATATGCATCCTTTTGAATTAAAACTCAATCACGTGCATTTTTTAGAAAATATATTAAAAAAATTTATCTTTTCAAACATTATATATTTTCCCTCTCTTTCCAATCTGGGTCAACGAGCTTTGACCAACTTGTTTCCATGTGGCAATCTAGGATTTGTACACCTCTGCTCTAGTCACCACATCAGTGCCACCAAGACCCTTGCCATGTGTCAAAAATCTACTTTCCCACATTACTTATTGAGTGCACACTTTGTTTTTGTAGGGAAGCACCAATCATTGGATCGTGACATGTGTCATGATCCTGTGTGTCTCGTTTGAACTACTCGTCCTTGCCATCTCATCATTCACAGGACCTGTGATGCCATGTGGCACCCAGGTGCATCCCCGCATTATTTAACTACCCCGCAACTTCATATTGTGGGGAAGCACTATTCATCAATCTGGCCACGTGTCGACATCTGCTGCAATCTCTAGTTTTGGGTGCCAACTCATCATTACTGCATGTCCATTTAAAATTTTGATCTGTCATGCTGACATCATCCACATTTGACTACAACATCCAGCATGCAAGGGGCCCACGTCTTTCTTTGTGGCCTTTAAAAGGCATGTCTCTTAAGACACAACTCTTATTGCTTATAGTTGTATTTAAAGTTTAAAAAACTTTTAAACGTGACAAATGTGGGATATTGGGTTAAACAACCCTGCTCCAATGGCTTCCAGAATGTGGGTGCTACTTTTGCTATGTCTTTTCAATGCATTTTCTTTGGTTGCATCTTTTCTTGCCCAAGTCATGGACTGTCAGCTTCTTGCGATGCATGAGTCTTCTTTGACTATGCTTCTTATACGTCGGTTTCATTCTATGTGATCTATCTTTACCTTTGTGTGGGCATTGTCTCTTCTCTACGCATTGAAAATTTGGTATGGGTTTTTCCCTTTGGTGCATGGGCTCTGTGCTTGAATTGGCACCTTCGATGCCGCACGGGTTTCCTTCATGCCCTGCAACTTCTCTTTTGTTGACTGCGGGAATGCCTCCCCTGTTCCTCCCTATTTTGCTAAGTATTAATGTAGTGCTTTCCTTGCAGGGTAGCTTCTTTAAACATGTGTGCTAACCTTCTTGATGCATTCTGTTGGAGCTCTCCTACATTTTAAAAGTCGTAGCCTCCTCCAAAATTGCATGGGTATTCCTTTAAATTCCGTGAATGGAATAACCTAATGTGCTTTCCTTTTAAACTATTAAACTTATTCAATGATGCTCTGCCCTTTGCAATCAATGTGTTATCCATTCCTTATATGGCATGTTCCTCTATCCTTTTACATGTGCCTAGAGCTTCCTTTTTGCATAGAGCTACCTGTACATATGCTTTTATTGCTTTGTTGTGGATTGTCTCTTCTCTGATTAGCGTGAAGGTTATAGAGACATGGCGGCATGAATGCTTTGGCATTTCTTGCTGAAGTTGTGGCTTTCTCCTTTGAAAGTATGGGCAGTCCCACTTTACCTCTTACATTCCAAACTTCCTTTGCCTTTGTACTGGCTTATTTATCTTAAGCTTGGCATGAGTTGTTCTTTTAAAATGACTCCATTCAAATTAAGATGCCTTCTAATTTCATTTGCCATCAATGACTCTCCTATTAGCTTCAAATAAAATGTTTTAATCTTTTTGTGTGCAACTTATTGCTCTTGGCACAAAGATTTTCCAATATGGGCTTCAAAAAGGCAATATATGTTACAAACTCTTTGAAGCTTTCTTGCTCTAGTATCACATCCTTGGCAGCAGTTGTGGTTTCTGAGATGCTTTAGGTATAAGTGGATTGCCAAGCTAGAGTTCATCATAAGGCTTGGTCATGAAGTCAAAAGAGAAGATTTTTCAAAATGATAATGGAAAACAAGCCTCTTCCAAGGTTTGAAACAGCAATTGAGTAATTGCATCTTAAGAAGCGAAACTTTTCAAAACAAAACTTTATCACAAATCCCTAAACTTGTCAATCTTTTTATTCTTTCAATCATTTACAATGATCCTCCAAATTGACAACCCTTTTGTGCATAAGATTGTAACTCATAGTTCATATGCCTATAGAGCCATTTTCTCCTTATTACTTCAAATAATTTGATCCATTTTATCCAACTTCCTATCACAATCATTTAATGATCATAGTCATCAAAACATTCTCTAACTTATTTCACTTCCCAATAGCTTATCAATTTGACAGAATTAGTTGGGCCCCAAAGTGGGTCCGGCTAAAAATATTTTGAATTCAAACACCTGAACTATCAAACTAATCCACTGACCATTTGATGCTGATTAGAATCAAGTTCGACCACTGAAAACCACTTTTAAAACTCATTTTTCAATGTTTAGTCAACTGTCAAATATGCGCCAGGAGGTCCATTGACTGGCTTTGAAAGCTAACCAAATCAACGAATCATGCCCTGAAGTTGAATACACTGAGTCTTTGCTCTACATTCTTGTACCCTGTCAAATCTCATCTCATGAAAAATTTGAGGTCAAAAGATATTGACAGCCAAAGTTGCCTTCTCAGATTTACCTGCAAGTAAACATGTCAGAAAACCATAAACTGGGTTTGGATTTGGCTTGGAAAACTGGGCAAACGGACACTTGAGGTTCTAAAAACTAGGACTCTAATACTTTGCCATGAGGACAGTATGATTCCACAATTTTGGCTCATGATGAATAACAGGGCACAACTAGTGGACGTTCAAAGTAGGCTACTCAAAATTTTGCAACTAAGAACATTGACTGAAGGTGATTTTAGCAAAAAAAATTGGCTTGGAAAAGTGTGCAAACAGATTTGTCATGACTTGCAAACTGGCACACTTGGAGTATTTTTAGTATAGAACACAAGGAAACAAACCATTAGATCTTTCCAATCATGGATTTCCAGTTATAACATCTCGAACAGGGGTCATGACAAATCTACAAATGCTGACACCAGTAAAAAGATAAAAATTGCATTTGGAATCATGTTTGAGAACTGATCAAACGAATTTGTCAAGACTTAAAAATTGAAACATGGAAATTCTCTAACATTTACAATACAATGCAAAAGGAATTTTAACGTTTTGGTCAACTAGATCAAAGTTATAGTACGTCAAACAGGGCTTCTCAAAAATGTGTGCAATTTGCAAATGTGTAAAAATAGTATACTACCAACTTTGAGGGATTCAAAACCTAATCAATTGAACTCAAAATGACTTGAAATCTAAAACATAGGTTCTCGAGTATGGACACTAGACACTCTCAAAGTGGTGAACCACAAAACATTCCTGGGTGCAAGATATTCAATCACAAACACAGCCTCCTGTCACTATTTGATACTTAGGTGAAAATGCAGATTTGATATTTGCTTCAAAACAATACTTTGCCAAATGACTTGAGATGTCAATTTAACTTCATGGCATAGGTAGATGCACTGAATGGAAGGTGTTAGAAATATTAAACACCATTTATGCATTAACTCAATAGCAGGGTACAAACTGACAGCCATGTACAAAGTCATTTTAAAGCATTTATAGGGCTCAATTTCACAATGGTGCTCAAAATTGACCATGCAATTTTTTAGTGCCAACAACCTCCATAGCAAAAAGAACAAAATATACAAGGGTTAGAAGATACTGGAGCTTCCTAAGTCTAGGTAAACCCTCAAGTGCTACCAGCTACACCTAGCCAAGCAGAAATAGAGGTTGAAATCCAAGAAGTTTCCCTTCCTTGGTAGGCATAACAAGTATCCCCTTCCATGCCAAAGAAAGTAAAAAGGATTAAGACTCTATTCAAGAAGATGCAAAGGGTGATTAGGAGGGTAGTTCCTTTCCCATTTGTTCTAGAAACTATCCCTAAAGAGGAAGAAGAAGAGGAGGATGATGTACCTTTGAAAAGAAGAATACAACTAGCTAGAGCCACTAAACAAGAAAGAAGAAGAAGTTCCACTATTACAACACCATTGATTCCAAAAGAACCTATTCAGAAAACTACATACGAGGTTGAAATGTAGCAATGGATTGATGAATAGGATGTAGAGGGCACTGAAATATTAGAGATGTTAGATTTTGATTTCATGCCTATAGGGATATAGTTGTTGGGAGATAATATCTAGGATAACCCAAAAAATGAGCCCCAATAGGAAGATTGGTCACAAACGCCACCAAAACCACAGGGTCCAAAAATAACTCCATCATCCTCATTGTAGGTCACAAATGTTAACAAAGGCTCTCCTACTCACTTATCTCTAGGTTCTAAAGAAGAACAAATTCAAAAGGAGCTAGAGGAACAACTACAACAAATATCAACTGATGAAGTGTTTGGGGAAAGGAAAATGGTTCAATATCCTTAGCAGGCTCCCCAAGACACCAAGGTAAGAATTGTGGGCTCCAATGAAATTGAACCTATAGAGGAAGAGCCATCATAGAAGGAGAAATATATGGAAATTATTGATAAGGGAAAAGGGAGCATGGAACAAACCTCTTCATCCTCAAGAGGTAGGCCTTCGGTGAATGAGTCCTAAAGTGGTTACACAAGGAAATGATCAAAAGTAAAAGGCCACAACTCAGCATTGATGAAGAGGATATGATTGAGTTGATTGAGGTTCTCAAGAAACCTGAGTCCCCTTTAAGAGAAGCAAGATCATTGGCATTCATCAATAGTAACCGAAATCAAGATTTATTTGCACAAGTGGCTATCCCTCCTAATTCAAAGATAGAAGATTTGGGTCCCCAAGATTATTAGATTAGAGAGGTTTTTCTCAGGAGGCCCATATTATATATAGCCAAGCTAATGGTCATGATGGGGATGAAGGAGGTGTTTAGATGTTTGGAGCAAGCGGGGGAAAAAATAATGACACTTCATAGGCAAAATGAAATTTTGAAAGGATATTTAGCTGAAGTGGTTGTTCCCTTGGATTCTGAACACCCTGAGGATACTCTTACTATAGCACTTGAAGGGAGAGATAAGGGTGGAGTGTGTTTGGATCCATTTTTCAATGCCTATTAGTAACGACAGGAAAAATATGAGGAAAAGGGTGTGCTTATCATCCAACGAAACCTGAAGCTACTAAATGCTATGCAAGAAAATGTAGATAAAATGGTAGAAATTTTGAAATAGGATTTCAGTATCATGAATGAAGTACATGCATGGTGTAAAGATTGATAGGTACTAGGCCATAAAGGGGTAGAGGTACAAGTTTCTTATAGATGTATATAGAATAGAGGAGTTAAATTTAAATAATGATTGGATTTAAAAGATAGCATACATAATAAAGTAATGGAAACATTACATGCGAAGATCCACCAGCTCAAGGATCAAGCCCGAGAGTAGATTTTGTAGGTAGAGAAACATTATAGGGGTGCATGTCTCAACATATTCGAAGATGATGCATGGGAGAAGTTGATGCCAGTAGATGTGGTAGTAGAGAAATTTAGGAAGGTTTTTGAAGAAGCTTCTATTGATGATCACATTTGGCAAGTATTTAGAATAGAAGAAGCCTTGTTAAAGCTAGATACCAAACTCGAGGATTTTACTAAAACTTAAATAGAGGTAGATAACTATAGACGAAAGGTCAAGGACAAGTATAATGCCTTAGACCTACTAGATGTATCCAAGGTCACCAAAATTATTGATAAATTCAAGAGCAAGCATCTAGACATAACTCTAGTATGAAGGGGAACAAAACCCATAAGCTAGAATTTTAGTTTTGACACTTGGTGAAATTTTTGCATTTTTGAACTTCGAGGTGAGTAGGTGCACTAGTACACTAGTGTATTAATATGCTAGTGCACTTTTGTCACAAAGTGTTTGAAGATTTTTGGAGAGGTGCACAGGTGCACTGGTGTGCTTTTTCTAGAGGTGTGTTGACAATTTATTGCCAGTTCCAAGATTAGAGATTTCCATGCATCATAAACTAATTTTTGATAGCAGTTTAACTCTGACTAATGCCCAGTGAAGGATTAATTTCTATTTTTGGCAATTCCAGACACTTCTACTTCAACTAAAGGCTTTCTTCTTCTTATCTTCTCTCAATTTCTTGGTTTTATGACATATAAAGGCTCATACATCTAATTAATGAATATAAAATGGATAGAGTTCTACTAAGCACCAGTCAAATTGTTAGTTTGTATATAATTAGTTTTTCTTATTAATTTAAAAGAATATTATTGCATGAAGATATCTCTCACTCTCAACACAAATTGATGAGATGATTTCGTATAAATTCAACATTGTAATATGTAATCAGAGCAGCCATTATTTTGCAATAATATTATGTTTTTGGTGCTTGCATTTGCAGTGTAGTTATTCTTTCCTAAATGTGTCATTGCTTTGTGAATTTATGTTCATGGAATTTTGATTGAGCCATAAAATTTATTGCTTTGTTTTTTATTGTGCAATCTTTTAATTCTAATGTTTGCTACGGTTTGACGAATTTTGCTGGTGTATCTAGCTTGAGAAGAAATCACCACATGTGCCTGCATAACTCTTTGTCTCGCATGAGTGCACTTTTTGCGCCCTTGAGATTTGATGAAGAGTAAAACATCCTATGGTTATTAAGTTTCCCATCGATGATTACATCAATGGAATCAAGGAAGCATTTCTTTTGTTTTCATTGGTTACCCACCAATTTCTCTGAAAGCTTAACTCACAGACATGTTATTTTCTGTAGCGTATGTCCATTAGGATTTTACTTTCACATTATTCTTTTTAAAGTAATTTTTATTTTCTTTACTAACCCCTTGTTAAATTAGGAATTCATATTATTTGCATCATTAGATTTCATTCATTGGAAAACATAAAAATAAAAACCTTTTTGTGTGTTTTATTTTGAAGTAGTGAACAGAATCTACATCTCATTTGAAATCAAATGAACCAACAAAGGCCTCCACATGAACAAAAAAAATTATCTTCAACTAAGTAGATTCTAGTAGCTCACAAGATCACCTTGAACCTTGGAGTTGATCCCCAAGACTTACTTTTCAAGAGAGGAGTTTGAAAGAATTCATGCCATTTAGCATCATGCATAACGATAGCTCAACAGAAGTAGCACTAGAAGGAAGGCCTGATTTTTTATTTTTGGAATAGAAAAACAATTTGCCAAAATTTCAAAATTCTACACTTTTTACAAGTTCAAAAAAATTTCTGAGTTTTTTGAGAAATTTGGGTGCACTAGTGGGAGCTAGTGAGCTGGCGCACTGGTGAGCTAGTGTGTTGGTTCATTGGTGCATTGGTGCACTGATGAGCTGGTGAGCTAGTGCGCTATTGCACTACTAAATTAAATTCTATGGTGCACCTCATTTTGTGAGAAAGTATACTTCTACAAATGTGCACTTTTTCTAGAATTGATGCAAACTGGCAAGTTTTCATTCAAAATCTTTGTTTCAGCAAGTGTTAAGATCTTTACCAAGTGCACATGAGTTCCTTGAGCTTACCCATTTTTGAAAACCATGCAGTGACAAAGAAACATCTCAAATTCAACCACTTCCATTCAACATTTCATCATCTTTGTCAACTCCACCTCCACTCTAACCACCTAGTGGACCACCACATATTCCAAAAATTCCACCTCCACAACCACCTTTAGGTCTACCAAATCCTCTAATGGTCTCTTTGAAAATGTTGTAGATCCACCAATAAACTTGAGAGGGGCACTCCATGACCTTCCCAAGAATCCTAAGAAGTTTTTCCAAAGGTTCATTTATGGAGAAACATGAAGTGCCAAAGATCACATCAAAGTATTTAAAGAAATTTGCAATTGATAGAAAATTGCCAATGAGGATGTGGTTCTTTGTTTATTTCCATACTCTTTAAGAGAAATTTCCTTTGATTGGTATGTTAATCTACCACCTAGATGTATTGGAGATTGGGATACTTTCAAAAAACTATTCTGAGAACAATTCAAAACTTTCATCAACCCAGCCATGATACATCAACAATTCATATCAATCAAAAGGGACCTAGCTAAGATGGTTTCATGCTTCAACCATCACTTTCACATGGCATGTCACAAGCTAGAAGCACCATACACTATACCAGTTGAAGTTGCTACTTAGATTTATCTAAATTCTATAGACCATCTTACTACTATTTTTTTGAGAAGACTTCTTGCAGCAAATATTGACACATTGGATAAAGTCCTCACAGAAGTGATTACCTTCACTAAGAAAACTAATCTTAATGGAGGAGGAATAATGCTTCCAGGTCAAGCGATCACAACCATGCCAATATACCCTATTAGAGAACCCACAATGCCTAGTCAATTCATACCTATGAAATTAGTTCCATTACAATAGGCACCTACTCTGCAAAACCCCGCTCTAACATATCTAGGGTATGAATCTCCAAAAGTTGCCTTCTTTGAGCAAAAGGTAGCAGTGCCCGCTGAAGTAGATAATAGCTTTGTTTTAGAATTTGGTCACAATGAATTGACTCATCTAAGATTGTCACAAGGATAGAATAACAACTTCCAAAGGAACAACACTGGTCCTTACAAAAACAACTATGGCCAAAATTATAATAGGAACTTTAGTGGAAACAAAAACAATAGTGGGAACAATAATTCAAGCAACAACAATGGGGGGAACTATTTCAATTCTCTTGATCATAATAATGGCTTCCAAAGATAGAACTGACAATGGAACACCCATCCGAATAATGGAAGCATTCCTTCCAACAATAACAATAATGATATTTAGTATATAGATATTAATTAGTATGACGATGGTCGAAATGCATGTAACAATGATGGTTCAAATTATAAGAAAAATCAAGAGATGGCTCAAAGTTCACAAATAAATGACATTGCTCCTCCTTTATAGTTTAATGCTATGCTATTAGAATCCTATGATTTTACATAGAATGCACAAGGAGAAAAGCCAGTTAATGAAGAATTCTCATTTCCATTCAGATAGGAACTTGACCTTCAACATGAAGAGATGTTTTCTTTTCACAATTACAATCAAAATACATATAATTTGAGAAGTAGAAAGGAACCTATGATAGATGGAATTTCTCTAGCTTTACAGCCAACTCCTCCCAATCTGAGAGCAAGTAACAATCTGGCACTAATTAGGTTGCCATATGGAGGACAACAAAATTAAAACCAAGTAGATATACCACAATATTGAAAAACCTTGCTTGGTCTAATGAAAAGTATAATGTTGTAGAGGACTTGAAATGAACCAATGCCAATATGTCCATGTTATAAATGTTGTAAAATTGTCCACAGTAGTGAGAAGCATTGATGAAGACCCTAGATCATATGAAGGTATCCCATAACACAAATACTATCCCTCAAAAGATAGTATCTCAATAGGTTAATGTTGTGGAAGCAATGCCTACTATGTCTAAAGACAAGGTTGAGGTGCATCAAAATGTATGGGATGAATATTCATAATTTCTTGATTGATTTGGGAGCTTATTTATTGTCATGCCCCTATCAATAGCACAAAGTTTAGGGGTCAATCCTCAACCTTCCAATCAGATAGTAATATAGCTAGACAAAACAAAAGCAAAAGTCATTAGTGTATTGAAGGACATTTGGATACAGTTGACAGTTGACCCCTAGATTCAAAATGTCAGCTATAGATGTGGTTGATATTCCAGAGACATATGGGTTACTCTTGAGTAGAGAATGGACAAAATTCCTAAGAGGATGATTCTCTACAAATTTCACCCAATTATGGTTACCATGGAAGGGATTGAACAAAAATTAAAAACAATGATTGTAGAGTACAATGCTCTAAATGAGGTGGCATTCCTATAGTAGGATTTGGGCTCATACAAAGTGATGGAATTTGATATGATCCCCACCAAAATATCATGTAATCTAGATAAAGAACTCAAGATACCAATCCCAAAGGATGAGATCATGACACAATTCATAGATAGTATGGTGGCTAATTTACAATGTTTAGGAGGAGAAGTTGACCCTTGTATCCTACTTGTTCCAAGATTTTGTCGATTTCATAAATTTAGTCATTTAGAGTTTGATTACTCATCATGCCAAGAGGCAGTCACAAAGGTGTTAACACACATGATGCAAGACAAGGATTATAATATTCTAGAAAATGAACCCGTGGAAAATAAAAGTCATATAAGCTCAACTAAATTTGTGGAGAATATTGAAGAAGAAATTGAAGATCTAAATTTTTCATATAGTGATACTTCTTCAGATAGTGGAGGTTTGTCTTCTCCTCCCCTAGAATGATCAAAGTAGAAAGAAGAGAATGGTACATAAGAGGCTAGGGAGGGACTTTGGTAGTAGTCCATCCAAAACCTAAAGTGGATGAAATCAAATAATTGATAGATGAAATTAAAGACAAATAGGAAAAACATACGCTCTGAGTCTTGAAGAATTACAATGGTAAATCAATAAGCCAACCCTATGAAAGATTACAATGGGTACCCAAGAGACAATCCTTCCAAGCTCAAGTAAAGGAAAAATTGAGGGCAAACAAATATAAGGTTATAAAACCCAAAGAGGATCCAATTTGGACACTTTTCTTTGATGGTTCCAAATGCAAATTAGGGGCCGGCACAGGTATAGAATTGGTCAACCCAAAAGGTAAATCTTTTTATGTAGCATATTGATTATAGTTAAGATGTACTAACAATGCTATAGAAATGACAAGTTGATCCAATGAATTCTTTTTGCATTGGAGAAAGGAATTATAACTCTAATAATCAAGAGAGATTCTAAGTTGGTTATATGACAAGTGAAATTGTTATACTCTTGCAATGACAAAAGTTTACTTGCATATAGGAAAAGAGTGTGGGATTTACTGGATGATTTTAAAGCTTAAACATAAGGTCCATTCCAAGGAGGAAAAAAATGGTAGAAGATGCTCTTGCTATTTCAGCAAGTGCATTACAACCAATTGAAAGAACAAAATTGAAATTATTTTTAGTAGAGTTGGTTGCTGCTCCATCTATTTCAAACAATATTATATAATTTCAAGTCTTTCAAAATAATCAATACATACTTGAGTTTATCATGTGCAATGGCCACTTTAAAGGGCAAGAAATTGATGATACTCTAGATGACAAACCTAAGGATGCTAACCTTAAAAACCAACACTATTCCTAAGGGAATGGTTGAGTTAGAGCACATCTTTGATCATGATGAATTGACACTTAATAAAAGAATGATGCAAGAAAAGGGGATCGAGGAATGCAATGCATACAACTTAGGTACTAATGAAGATTTGAGAATGGTCATGATAGGGAAAGCATGCAATGCACATCAAAGGGAAGATATGCTTAAATTACTTAATGAGTATAAATATGTTATTGCTTGGAGCTAAAAAGAGCTAAAGATGTATGACCTTGAGATTATAACCCATGATATCCCCTTGAAACTAGATGCCAAGCCTTTTTAGCAAAGACAAAGACCTATTAATCCTATCATTGAACCTCTGATAATGATAGAAGTTAAGAAGTGACTAGATGCTAAGATCATCTTCCCCATTTGTCATTCCACATGGGTGGCCAATTTGGTTCATGTATGAAAGAAGACTGGAGAGATTCATCTTTGTGTTGATTTTTGTAACTTGAACTTGGCATCTCAAAAGGACAATTGTCCTTTACCTTGACTAGATGAGGTTCTACAAATTGTGAATGGTTCAAAGATGATGTCTTTCTTAGATGGATATTTAGTATATAATCAAGTGGTGGTTGATGAAGAAGATCGGCTAAAGACAGCTTTTACAACTAAATGGGGAACTTTTGCCTATAGAAGAAACCCTTTTGGAATAATTAACACAAGTGCTAAATTTCAGCGAGCCATGGATGAAGCTTTTAAGGAATTGGTCAATAAGTGTATAGTTATCTACATGGAAGACTTAACTATCTTTTCAAAGAATTGAATCATTCACATTTTTTATTTAAGGTGGGTATTCAATAGATGTCGTAAATATGGCATATCCCTCAATCCCAAGAAATGTTCATTTGGAGTCACTAAAGGAAAGCTCCAAGGTCATATCATTTCTAAAGCTAGGATCTCCATCAATCCTAGTAGAGTTGAGGCCATTATGAAGTTATCACCTCCCCATAGCCAGAAGAAACTCAAGCCTTTCTTTGGGAAGATAAATTTTGTACAAAAATTCATAAGAGGATTTGCAAATATAGATCATCCCCTTAATGATTTACTCAAAAAGGGAGCTAAGACAAAATGGGTTCCAGAAACTAAAAACTCATTTGAGGATATCAAACAAGCCATTTCCATGGCATCGATACTAGTAACTCCTGACTATGAGCTACCTTTCAAGATATATTCCTTTTCTTCAGAGCATTTGTGCACAAGAATCCTCACACAAAAGAAGGAAAAGGAAGATGAAAGACCTATTGATTTTATGAGTTGTTCTCTAAGAAATGCCAATTTAGATTATTCCAACCTCAAAAAACAGTCTTTTGCTTCAATAAAGGTAGTAAAGAAATTTTGTCATTACATACTAAGAAGTAAGGTGTATTCAATCATACCTGATCTAGTAGTAAAGACATTATTAATGCAGAATGAACTTGGTGAAAGATGAGGAAAATGGATGGCAATACTTCAAGAATTTGATTTAGAAATTCAACCCATGATGTTGGTCAGAGGTCAAGGATTATAAAAAATGATAGCTGATAACCAGGTTGAAGATGAAAAGGAATTCAAGTTTGATAGTGAAATGAATGAAAATGACCAGAAGAAAATAATAGTATCTCAAGTTGATATTGGCCAAGGTGTAGTAACATATGTATGGTATCAAGATATTTTTTACTACCTTTTACAAAACTAGTGCCCTAGTTTGATGAATAGTTCACAACATAGGGGACTCAAAATGAAATGTGAGTCCTATATGCTACATGATAGAAAGTTGTACAAAAGGAATTATGAAGGAATCTATCTAAAATGCTTAGGATGTGAGGAAACAAAGGAAGTTCTAGAATAGTTTCATGATAAGTATGGTATGGGGTATGGTTTGGTAGAAGCAACTACTTATATGATTTTAAGTTTGGGTTATTTTTGGCCCACAATATTCAAAGATACCTTTGATCATGTATGATCTTGTCATATCTGCCAAACTAGCACTAACAAAGAAAGGCACTCGACAATGCCATTACAACCAATGTATGAGGTACACCCCTTCACAAAGTGGGGGTTGGATTTCATAGGTCTTGTCAATCCACCATTTTCAAATGGACACACTTTTATTCTCATAACCACAAATTATTGTATGAGATGTATAGAAGCAAAAACTTTTAGAAATTACACTACTAAGGTAGTCACAAACTTCTTGGAGGAACACATTGTTACCATATTCAGAATGTCATTCGCCCTTGGGTGTGATAATGGATCTACTCTCACATTAGTATTCTTGACTCAATGGGAATTTGAAAATCAAGTCATTATCAAGTTCTCTTTGAATTATTACCCACAAGGAAATGGGGTAGCAAAATCTACAAACAAGAACTTGATCACTGTAATAAGATGGTTATTGAAGGAGAATCCTAAAGATTGGCATACACAACTCAAATATGCATTATGGATAGACTGAGTGAGGGTAAAAAATGCTTTGGGGACATCTCTATACTTGCTTGTTTATGGATAAGAGCCAGTGTTCCTGCTTAACCTCAGGATTCCTATTTTGAAATTCATGAGTGGGTATGCTAAAGATGCTGACAAAGTACAAATCAGATTGATGAATCTCTTACAAATGGATGAGAAATAGATAGCTACATTAGAGTACATGGCTAAACATCAAGTAGATGTGAAGAGGTGGTTCAAAAAGAGGACCATGATAAAATCATTCCAAATTTCTAACCTTGTTCTACTTTGGGACAAGGTGAAAGAAAAGATGGGAAGCCACACCAAGTTTCAATGCTTGTGGATTGGTCCTTATCAAATTACAGAAATTCTTGGAGAAAATAGTTTTAGGCTCAGTTCCTTATAAGGGGAATTAGTTCCATTGCCAGTCAATGGGAAATTTCCAAAACACTATTTTGAAGCCTAAAAGAACCAAAATAATAATAATAATAATATAAGTTAGATTTTATTTTCTACAAGTGTGTTTATTTTCTGTAGGTGTATTTGCTTTCAATTGTGTGTTTATTTTTAGTTGCATGTTTGTTTTCAATGTTGTGTCAGTCCAGAGGGTAAGGTTCACTAAATATTTTATCACAAAATATCTTGCAAACAATTCTTTCAGTTTCGATTTTAGGAAGAGGTATTTCTTTGTCAAAACATTTGGATGATTGTATGTCGTATACCAACTAAGAAATGAATGTTACCTACAGCAATAGGGGGACTTTTAGTTTTGAGTTCAAGATTCTTGACCAACAAGTTCTCAACACCTTGCAAATTTAAAGATCGATCATCTCAGGTGTTATCAAACCAAGGTTAAAAATATAAAGGGATGGTCCAAACCCCAATTGGTTCAAATAGAGGGGTCTTCTTGAAGGATTGCTAAGATCATTTTTTGGTGTGAGAGTTTCTAAAAAGTTCTAAAAGAGGAATGCAAGGGATGTTTACCAAAGATCAAATCCAAGAAATGACACCAATGTCCTAGCTACATAATCTAAGCATGGTCAGGATATAGAAGAAAATAAAAAAATAGAGAAAAAGAAAAGAAAAAAAAAGAATGGTATTAAGACTAAAGGATTCTAAAATATCTAAAAGGGGTAATATAATAAATAGATACAAATGAAAACATTGCTTCATCCAAGAATCAAATGGTGACATTATGAACTACATGGAGAAATCACCCAAGGGATTACAAAGAAATTTAAAAGAAAAGTGACATCCTAATAAGAGCCCTTGAACTGATTCTCTAATCTGGTTGAGCAAAGGATCGACAAACAACCTTCAATAAGATTTTTGATGTATGTGCCAAGAAGGGTGGAAGATTGTTTCCAAGCTGTCTGAAGATTTTGATTGATCATATCCTAAGATTTTGAAGGAAATGAATACTCTAAATACACATTGAGCTTGAAGGTTTTGAGTCCTAAAGTTTTGACTATGAAGTCATTCGAACTTTTCTTGGAATGTTTAGGATTTAGTTGGTGTTTGGAACATGTGGAAGAAATGTTTGCTAATGAAGAAATGCTTTTATCATTTCTTTCTTTTGTCAAGACTATTTTTTGTAGTTCTAAAATGTACACCCCATTTCAGTAAAAAATGGGGATGTCCTACTTTTCAAAGATTTTTGGACTCTTAAAATTCGGATCCTAGTCATCTTGAAGTTCCCCACAAACCCCTAATTCATGTCTAAATTCTACCCAAAGTTCAAATATCATAATCAATCAAAATATAATGAAAAGGGCTAAGTATGAAGGCTTTGGTGCACTATGTGCACCTAATCGAGTGCACTAGTGTGCCCAAAATGCAAGCAATGTTTTCTTAGTTGGTGCACCCATGCAAGCTATGTTGAGTCCCTCTAAGGCTATATAAAGTTGTGGGGGTTCACATCCCCCTCATCTTGTTAATTCTCTTCGTTGTGCACTCTACCATTTGCATTCCTTGTGCTTTTCTTTCGCATTGGTTCCTGAGGTTTGCCAAACCATATGCACCTAGGAGTGATTTTTGTCTTACTTCCTTTCCCTTCACTCCACCTTTTGCTTCGACCTGCAACAAAGAGAACATTAAGAAAGTGTGTGGTGCATAGTAGCACACATGATTAGGTGCACTTCTATGCACCTCCTCCATATAAAAACTAAAAAGACCTCTAAAAATAAAACAAGGTGTGGGTGTGCACTAGCGAACCTACCTTGGTGTGCACTTGTGCACCCACATATGCAAAAATTTAAAACTAAGCATAAGAAACCAAGGATGGGTGTGCACTAGTGCACCTGATCTGGTGCACTAATGCACACCTTGAGTATAATAATGTGGTTTCAAAATTGTACATTTGGCGCACCTAATCTAGTGCACCAAGTGTACCAATAGGTTTTTGTTAAAAGAATTGGGTTTTCTAGTGTTTTTTGAGGCATCTAACTTTTGGAGTTTTGTGCAAGTAAAGTTTAAGGGATAATTCATCTGTTTCTTCTTTAACTCCAAACCAATGGATGTCTTTTCATATAGATAATTATATAATGGCATTTTCTACAACCCTTTCAGGTGAGAAAATGGCTCTAAAATTAGTGGTCTTCAAGTTCCAAGGCATTCCTCCAACTAAATCAAGGTTTCATGATGACTACTCAAAAATCAAGGATATAGAATTAGGACACACAGATTTGGGAGAATTCTTGAAGATATTTAACAAGCCCACTGAGAGATCTGTGATGGTTTCTACATTAATCTAATCAGGGTTGGTAAACATAGCTTCACACCCAATGTCAGTGCTATCTTCAAAGCTTGTTATGACACTTATACAACATTTTGTCCTAGAAGAAATAGTGGTGAAGAGTGTGATATGAGAGATCATTCTCGATCTATGACCAAACAATATTGAGAAAGTATTCCATCTCCTAAGGGTCAATCAATTTATCAGTTAACCTATGAGGTAGCAGAAAGGTGGTATAGAGAGAACTTAAAAGAGGCTTCTAAGATCATCCAATCCTCTTATCTTATAGAGAAGACTCCTCTAAGGAAGATAACAAGTAAAGTGGATATGACAAGGGGATATATGAAAGAAGATATTGGGTACTCGATCATACTTCTAAGTAGACTAATGGGTTTGTCATCAATTGGATAGCTAAATATCTTCATGGTGCACTTTACCGAGACCATCAAGACAGCAAAGATACCACTTGATTAAGCCACCACCTTGAGTGAAAAGTTGTTAACAGTTGGAGGTAGTTGAGGAAAAAAAGAAGTTCTATATGACATCCTACTTGGTGTATTCATTAGCTGCAAGGGCAAAAAACTACTAGGGCTATACAAAAGAGGTAGCATGTAGGATCCCAATCCTTGGCCATATATTGTTTATCCATAATTGGTGAAGAAGAGAGTCTCAAGGTAGAGCAAGGAATGTAGAATTGTCAATGCTGCCTTCATATTCGCAATAATCAGATTCATAGGAGGAGATTATGCAAAGAGGTTATCAGAAGAGGTAGTGGCACATATAGTGACACTCAAAGCATATTACATTCATTTCAAAACATTTACATATCTTAGGGTAGCTAGTGCCACTGTCAATCCGAAGAAGCTCCCAATTTATCCTAGTGATGGACTTGTTCTTTTGGAGATTGCTTGACAACTTGAGTCTACATATGACAGAGTTAGGAAACTATGTAGACCATGTTGGACATGGGCTCTAATCATAGGACCTTTTCAAGTAAAGCAAAAGCAAGATATTCCTTCTTTTGAGTGTGAATGGGATCAATATCCCTTAGAAGAGTAAAATTCTCTAAGGTCATGCTTTGATAATATTGAGAGACTCCAATGTTTGGTAAGCAAGAAATTCTAGTATGAAGAAGCCATTGAAGACCATTGGATGAATGTGAAAAATGACTATGATGTCCATATCAAGGATTATTTTAGGATGACTTTGTATTTGGTAGAAAAACCCTTGAAGAAAAAGATTTTTTTGCATATATTGCAACAAGACTCAAGGGAGCTGCTCGATCCTTTATTCAATAAAGATAAAACTGGGGAACAACCTATTATGAATGTCAAGGTTGACAAGGAAGAGAATGATGATATTAATCATAGGGTGAGGCACATTATCAAAATGACACAAGATTTGATCAAAAAACCATTTAAACTTTATTCAATACCTGAGATAGTGGTTTTTCATGCGCAGGCCTGCCTAGTCAAAGGTAGAGGGAAGGTCACTATCCCTACCTTTGCAGCTCAAATGCCCTTTAGGCCTAAAACAATATACCAACTGGATAGACCAATTGAATAATATCACCTTTAGGAGAGAAAGGAAAAGTGCAAAAGAAAGAGGAGTTCTCCTCAAAGAGCTGAACCAAAAGAGGGTTAAATCCTAACACCTCCATAGAACCAAGAAGAAAATATACAAGGATTGAAAGATACTAGAGCCTCCCAAGTCCAAGTAGAACCTCAAGTGCTACTAGCTACATCCAGCCAAGTAGAAATAAAGGTTTAAATCCAAGAAATTTCCCCTCCTTAGTAGGAAGAACAAGTATCTTCTTCTATGCCAAAGAAAGGAAAAAGGATTAAGACTCTGATCAAGAAGAGGAAAATGGTGATCAAGAGGGCAGTTCATTTCCCATCTATTCTAGAACCTATCCCTAAAGTGGAAGAAGAAGAGGAGGATGAGGAGGATGATGTACCTTTGAAAATAAGAACACAACTAGCTAGAGCCATTAAACAAGAAAGAAAATGAATTTCCACTATTACATTGCCATCAATTCCAAAAGAACCTCTGCAGAGAACTACATCCAAGGATGAAATGAAAAAATGGATTGATAAGAAAGATGTAGAGATTAATAACATATTCAAGATGTTAGATTTTGATTTCATGATCATAGGGATGGAGTTGGTGGGAGACAAGATCTAGGATAACTCAACAAATGAGCCCCAACAAGAAGACTAGTCACAAATGCCACTAGAACCATAGGGTTCAAAAATAACTCCTTCATCCCCATTGAAAGTCATAGATGTTGACAAAGGCTCTGCTACTCCCCTACCTCCAAGTTCTAAAGAAGAACAAATTCAAAAGGATTAGGATGAAGAACCACAACAAATATCAACCACCATGGAAAGGAAGATGGTTTAATATCGTCAACAAGCTTCCCAAGACACTGAAGTAAGAATTGTGGGCTCCATTGAGACTAAATCTATAGAGGAAGAGCCATCACAGAAGGAGAAAACTTTGTAAAGGAGTGATAAGGGAAAAGGGCTGGTGGAACAAACTCCTTCATCCTCAAGAGGTAGGCCTTTGGTGGAATGACTCTTGAGGTGGTTATGCAAGGAAATGATTAGAAGTAAAAGACTAGAATTCATCATTGATGAAGAGGATATGATTGAGTTGATTGAGGTTCTAAGGAAACTTGAGTCCCCTTCAAGAGAAGCGAGAGCATTGGAATTCATCAATAGTGACCGAATCAAGATTTATTCACACAAGTGGCTATCCCTCCTCTTGATTCAGAAATAGAAGATTTGGGTCCTCAAGATTATCAGATCAAAGAGGTTGTGCTTCGGAGGCTCACACTAGATATAGCCAAGCTGATGGTCATGATGGGGATGAAGGAGGTGCTTAGAAGTTTGGAGCAATAGGGGGTAGAACTAATTATACTTTGTAGGCAAAATGAAATCCTGAAAGGATATTTAGCCAAAGTTGTCGGTCGCTTGGATCCTAAACAACCTAAGGATACTTTGACTGTAGCACTTGAAGGGAGAGATAAGTGAGGAGTGTGTTTGGATCCATTTTTGAATTACTATTATCAATGGAGGGAAAATTTTGAGGAAAATGGTGTGCTTATCAACCAAGGAAACCTAAAGCTACTACATTCTATGCAAAAAAATGTAGATAAAATGGTAGCAATTTTGAAATAGCATTTTAGTATCATGGAAAAAGTACATGCATGGGGTAAATATTTATAGCTGCTATGGGCAATAAAGGGGCAGAGGTATAGGTTTCTTATAGATGTATATACAATAGAGAAGTTAGATTTAATTGATGATTGGATTGAAAAGATAGCAGATAGTAATAAAGTAATGGAAACATTACATGTGAAGATCCACCAACTCAATATCAAGCTCAAGAGAAAAAATTTTAGTTAGTAATAGAGAAATTCAAGAAGGTTTTTGAAGAAGCTTCTACTGATTACTACATTTGAAAAGTAGTTGGAATATAAGAAGCCTTGTTAGAGCTAGATACCAAACTTGGAGATTTTTCTTAAACCTGAATAAAGGTAGATAACTAGAGACAAAAGGTCAAGGACAAGTATAATTCCTTAGACCTACTAGATGTAGCCAAGGTCACCAAAATTGTTGAGAAATTTAGGAGTAAGCATCCATACATAGCTCTAGTATGAAGGGGAACAAAACCTAGAAGCCAAAATTTTAGTTTTGACACTTGGTGAAGTTTTTGCATTTTTGACCTTTGAGGTGAATAGGAGTGCTAGTGTGCTAGTGCACTTTTTTCAAAAAGTGTTGGAAGATTTTTGGAGAGGTGTGCAAGTGTTGTGGTGTGCTTTTTCTAGAGGTATGGTGATAGTTAATTGCCAGTTCCAAGATTAGAGCTTTCTATGCATTGGAAACACATTTTTTATAGCAGTTTCACTCCAATTGATGCCCAGTGAAGGATTAGCTTCTATTTTTGACACTTCCAGACACTTCTACTTCAACTAAAGGCTTTCTTCTTCTTATCTTCTCTCAATTTCATTGTTTTATGACATGTAAAGGCTCATGCATCCAATTAATGAATATAAAACGGATGGAGTCCTATTAAGCACCAATTAGATTGTTAGTTTATATATAATTAGTTTGTTTTATTAATTTAAAAGCATATTATTACATGAAGATATATCTCACTCTCAACAAAAATTCAGGAGATGATTTCTTATAAGTAGAACATTGTAATATGTAATTGGGGCCGTTATTATTTTGCAATAATATTATACTTTTGGTGCTCGCATTTGGAGTGCAGTGATTCTTGCCTAAATGTGTCATTTCTTTGTGAATTTATGTTAATGGAATTGTGATTGAGCCAAAAAATTTATTTCTTTGTTTCTAGTTGTGTGATCTTTTAGCTTCGGTGTTTGCTATGGTTTGACAAATTTTGCTAACATATCTTGCTCGAGAAGAAATCACCAAACTGTGCCTGCATAACTCTTTGTCTCACCTGAGTCCAATTTCTATGGCCTTGTGATTTTATGAAGAGTGAAACATCCTATGTTTATTAAGTTTCCCATCAAAAATTGCATCAATGGAATCAAGGAAGCATTGCTCCTATTTTCATTGGTTACTCACCGATTTCTTTGAAAGCATAACTTGCAGACATGTTGTTTTCTATAGCTTATGTCCATTAGGATTTTACTTTCATGTTATTTGTTTTAAATTTCATGTTATTTTATTTACTAACTCCTTGTTAAATTAGGAATTCATATTAGTTGCATCATTAGATTGCATTCATTGGAAAATAGAAAAAATACAAAAACATAGTTCTTTTTTGCATGTTTTATTTTGAAGTAGTGAATAGATTCTACATCTCATCTAAAATCAAATGAACCAGCAAAGGCCTTGTCATGAACAAAAAAATTTAAATTCAACTGAGTGGATTCTAATACATCACAAGATCACCCAAGACCTTGAAGTAGATCCCCAAAATTAACTTTTCAAGAGAGGAGTTTGAAAGAATTCCTATTGTTTAGCATCGTGCATAATGACAACTCAATATAATTCCTATTGTTTAGCATCATGAATAAGATACTCCATAACCATAGAATTTCAAAGTTCTTCAATTTTTACAAGTTCAATTTTTTAATTTTTTTTTTTGAGAAATCTTGGTGTGCTAGTGGGAGCTAGTGAGCTAGTGCACTGGTGAGCCAGTGAGCTGGTGCACTGCTATGTTGGTGAGCTAAGGAGTTGGTGCGCTACTACACTACTATGCTAAATTTTGTGGTGCACCTCATTTTGTGAGAAAGTGTACTTCTATAGAGGTGCACTTTTTCTAGAATTGATGCAAATAGGTAGGTTTTGAACCAAAATCTTCATTTCAGCAAGAGTTAAGATCTTCACCAAGTGCACACGAGTTCCTTGAGCTTACCCATTTTCATAAACCACGTAGTGACAAAGGAATATCTCAAATTCAACTACTTCCATTCAACATTTCATCATCTTCTTCAACTCCACCTCGACTCCAACTACCTGGTGGACTACCACATATTCCAACAGTTCCACCTCCACAACCACCTTTAGGTCCATCAAATCCTCCAATGGCCTTTTTTGCAAACATTTTAGATTCACCAATAAACTTTAGAGGGGCACTCCAAGACCTTCTCAAGAATCTTGAGAATTTTTTCCCAAGGTTCATTTACGGAGAAACATGAACTATTAAAAATCACATCAAAGTATTCAAAGAAATTTGCAACCAAAGATAGATTGCCAATGAGGATGTGGTTCTTTTTTTATTCTCCTACTCTTTAGGGGAAATTTCCTTTAATTTCTATGTCAATCTACCACCTGGATGTATTGGAGATTGGGATACTTTCAAAAAATTGTTCCCAGAAAAATCCAAAACTTTCATCAACCCAGTCATGATACATCAACAATTAATATGAATCAAAAGAGACCTAGCTGAGACAATTTCACACTTCAACCATCACTTTCACATGGCATATCGCAAGATAGAAGTGCCATACACTATACCAGTTGAAGCTGTTATTTATATTTATCTCAATGCTATGGACCATCTTACTATTTTTTTTTTAAGAAGACTTCTTGCAGAAAATATTGACACATTGGATAAAGTCTTTGCAAAAGTGATTACCTTCACTAAGAAAGCTAATCCTAATGGAGGAGGATTAATTCTTCCAGCTCAAGTGATCAAAACCATGCCAACATACCCTATCAGAGTACCCATAATGCCTAGTCAATTCAGACCTATTAAACTAGTTCCATTATAATAGGAACCTACTCCACAAAACCCTACTCTAACATATCCAGGGTATGAACCTTTGAAAGCTACCTTCTTTGACCAAAAGGAAATAGTGCTTGCTAAAGAAAATAATAGCTTTCTTTTAGAATTTGGTCAAATGAAAAAGACTATGTCACAATTGATCAACAAACTCATCCAAGACTGTCACAAGGATAGAATAAAAACTTCCAAAGGAACAATGCTGGTCCTTACAACAACAACTATGGCCAAAATTATAACAATAACTTCAATGGAAACAACAACAATAGTGGGAACAACAATGTAGGAAACAACAATGGAGGGAACAATTTCAATCCTCCTATCATAATAATGGCTTCCAAAGATAGAACTGATAGTGGAACACCCATCCGAATAATGGAAGCATTCCTACTGGCAATAACAATAACAATTTTCACTATACAAATATTAATCAGTATGATGATGGTCAAAATGCATCTGACAATGATGGTTCATACTATAACATATAAAATCAAGAGATGCCTCAAAGTTCACAAGTAAATGACAATGCTCCTCTTGTACAATTTAATGCTATGCTATTAGAATCCTATGATTCTACATAGAATGCACAAGGAGAATAGCTAGTCAATGCAAAATTCTCATTTCCAATCAGCTAGGAACCTAACCTTCAACATGAAGAGATGTTTTCTTTTCACAATGACAATCAAAATCCATATAATCTATGAAGTAGAAAGGTACCTATAATAAACAAAATTCCTCCAGCTTTACAACCAACTCCTCCTAATCTAAGAGCGAGTGACAATCTAGCACTAATTAGGCCACCATATAGAGGACAACAAAATTAGAACCAAGCAAATATACCCAGAATATTGAAAAACCCTGCTTGGTCTACTGTAAAGTATAATGTTGTAGAGGACTTGAAATGAACCAAGGCCAATATTTCCATGTTTGACATGTTGCAAAATTGTCCACAGTAGCGAGAAGCATTGATTAAGACCTTGGATCATACAAAGGTATCCCATAACATGAATACTAACCCTCGAAAGATAGTATATCAATAGGTTAATGTTGCAGAAGCAATGCCCACTATGTTTAAAGACAAGGTTGAGGTGCCCCCATTTTTGCTCAGCATGAAAATATATGGGAAGAATCTTCAAAATTTCTTGATTGATTCAAGAGCCTCATGCAATGTCATGACAGTATTAATAACGTAAAGGTTAAGGGTTAGTCCTCAACCTTGAAATCGAATAGTAATATAGTTGGACAAAAAAAAAGTAAAAGTCATTGGTGTATTAAAGGATGTTTGGATATAGTTGAAAATCAACCCCTAGATTCAAGATGTCATTGATATACATGTGGTTGATATTCCAGTGACATATGGGTCACTCTTGAGTAGAGAATGGAAAAAATTCCTAAGAGGATGGTTCTCTATGGATTTCACCCAATTATGGTTACCATGGAAGGGATTGTACAATCAAATCAAGATAGATGTAGAACCCAAATTAAAAACAATGATTATAGAATAAAACACTCTAAATGATGTGACATTCCTATAGTCAAATTTTGGCTCATACAAAGTGATGGCATTTGATATGATCCCCACCAAAATATCAAGTAATCCAAATAAAGAACTCAAGATACCAATCCCAAAGGATGAGATCATGACATAATTCATAGATAGTATGGTGGCTAATTTATAATGTTTAGGAGGAGAAGCTAACCCTTGTATCCTACTTCTTCCAAGATTTTTTTGATTGCATAAAGTTAGTCATTTAGAGTTTGAATGCTCATCATGCCAAGAGGCAATTGTAAAGGTGTTAACACACATGATGCAAGATAGGGATTATAAAATTCTAGAAAATGAACTTGTGGAAAGTCAAATTCATATAAACTCAACTAAATTTGTGGAGAAGATTGAAGAACAAATCAAAGATCTAAATTTTTCAAATAGTGATACCTCTTCAGATGGTGGAGGTTTGTCTTCTCCTCCCCCCGAAATGATCAAAGTACAAAGAAAAATATGGTACATAAAAGACTAGGGATAGACTTTGGTAGTAGTTTGTTCTAAACCCAAAGTGGGTGAAATCAAAGAATTGATATATGAAATTCAAGACAAATAGGAAAAATATACGCTCGCAATCTTGAAGAATGACAATAGAAAATTAGTAAGCCCACCCTATGAAAGATTACAATGGTACCCAAGAGATAATCTTTCTAAGCTCAGGTAATAGAAAAACTGAGGATGAACAAACATAAGGTTAGAAAACCCAAAGAGCATCCAATTTGGACACTTTGCTTTGATAGTTCCAGATGCAAATTATGGGTTGGTGTAGGTATAGAATTGGTCAACCCAAAAGGTAAGTCTTTTTACATAGAATATCGATTATAGTTTAGATGTACTAACAATGCTATAGAATATGAAGCGTTGATCCAAGGACTTATTTTTGCACTGGAGAAAGGAATTACAACTCTCATAATCAAGGGAGATTCTTAGTTGGCTATACAAAAAGTGAAATCATTATACTCTTGCAATGAAAAAAGGTTACTTTCTTATAGGAAAAGAGTGTGGGATTTACTAGATGATTTTAAAGCTTTAAACCTATTGGTGTAAATATGTACTTACTATTTACACTTAATTAAGTTTACTTAGGTTAATGCATTATTTTATTATTTTATTTTGTGAGACACTTAGGAGTTTTCACACCTTTTTTGAGTTGTCATGTTGACAACATAGAAGTACACAACTCTATTTTAGCACATCGTGTCTACAACACTGATTTGTGTATAACACCCTTTTAGGCTTATCCTCTCATCACCACACTTACTTTCATGCTTAATGGAGGATAACCCATATTTGGTGGACATGTGTCTAGTTGTATGACATATCATGGAGTTGATTTTGAGGCATTCTAGATGTATCTCAAAGGCCTTTATATACAGGCACTCCTAGTGTACTCTAAGCATGGCATATTGAATGAAAATATTGTTATTTTGATCATACTTTCTCTTTCTAGTCTACAGTTGTGCTTGTGTTTGAGTTCTTAGTTCCTAGGTGAATTTTTTCCTTAGGAAAATTATTACATGGTATCAGAGCTTGGAGATTTTCTCATCACATAGTCATTTGAGACCATTGTTACTTCAGCACCTCAACCCAAATCCAAAGTACTACACAAATTGGGAGTGTCTAGAGCCAGATTTGACCTTGCCATTGCATCCAAAATGCTAATTTGGTGAAGATCAGCTATAAACTTTGCTACCTTGGCCCAAAGTCAACCGTGAGGTAAAAAAACTTTGCAAATTGAAACCTAGAGGCCCCAATTTGTAGTTTGGGTATGGTCATTTGTAGATCTCATTGATTATTTTTGAGTTTGTAATTTTTTAAATTTCTTTACAAGTATTTTTGTCTATGGGATTTCAAAAAAAAATTCTACCCTTCAGGCACCCAATAGAGAAATTTTTTTAGTAGAATCAAGTAGTAACACCCCAACTCTACCATTTGGAGGTATTTATTATTTATCGTAGGAGAAGATTTTTAAATTTTTAGTTGTACCAATCAATACACGTAGAGGGCCTTAACATAGCAGTAGGCATCATTTTTTTGGCTACATGTATAAGCTGTAGTAGCCACATTCCAAAAGCTCTAGTGGCTCAACTCATTTCTTTTTACAATTGAAGCCCTTTCCTTATAAGTAGAGCTCGGGACTCCCACACAATCCATGTGGGATTAACATACCCATGCCCAACACTGTGAAAGCTTCCCACCGGCAACCTGCAAGAGATTCTAGCATTGTTTGAAAAAATCCCAACCTGTGCTCTACTGTAACTCTTTTTCTCATGTAGACTATTGCATTTCCAGCCATGGAGAAGTCTTCCAGGCTTGTGTACAAATTTTTTTAGTGACCGTGTCTCCTATCCATAGAAACATGATGAATATCTCAGATTCTAGCAATGTCACATAGCATTCCAATGACATACTATTTTCAGGAAACTATGAGTACAGTTTGAGCTCCCACCATGTAGAAAAGTTCCCTACATGACATGTGGATAGTGTTAGTAATCTCCCACCCACACCAACCTTGGCCACATAGACTAATAGTTTGTTTCCATGTGTACTACTTGACACATCAGTAGGTATACTAGCAGCATCTAATAAACATTTTCCACATGTCCTCCACGTAGATTGCTCTCCTCTTGCCACATCAATAGCATGGCCCATCTTTTTTCTTGCTATGTTGACCATACTTTCTCTACATGTGAGCCATGCAAGCACATCCATATGGTGCCATGTGTACTATCCATACAGTATGGATGCCTAGTCATCTAACATGTCAGCAGGGGCTCTTTTTTCATTCACGTCAGCTAGTCATAGCAAAAAATTTGAGAGCTATTTAACTGTCAAACCTAGTCATTTTACAACTACACTAAGGACCATTTGAGAATCAAATTTAAGCATGCAGATTTCCTTCCAGACCCCTCTCTAGATTGTTTTTCAATTTGGCAGCCTGACTTTGTGAGGCCATAACTCAGACATCTAGACCCTGATTCAAGTGCAATTTTTTTTGAAATTGGGTAGAATTTCCTAAAATTTTTAGTGGTGGTGTTTTTTTTCTAATTTTGGTACAAGAATTTTGTATAAATTTCTTTTTTTGGTGATTGTACTTGCATAATCTTGCATTTTGCAACTTCAAAAGCTTTGTATGGGCACATCTAGTCACTTTTTAGGTTCTACTTTTTTTTAAAGTGCATGTTTTTTGTCTAATTTCTAGATATATGGTTAGATTCTAAGATTATATGGACCAAAATCTCACTTTCAGAACTAAGGCTTTTTTTGCATTATAAAGCTTTGATTACTTTTTAAAATTGTTGTACATCTAAGCTGCAATGCTTAGTGATAGATTTGGGCCTCATAAGGTAGTTATAAAAGAAAAATCAGAAAGTCCACTTTGTTCATTTTGACAAGTGGCCCATTCTAAACACACTACTTATAAAGTTCCAAAAGCATATTTTTGGTGGGGTCTTTTGATTGAGTGAAAGGGCGGGGGGGGCGGGGGGTGTACTATGTTCTTCTGTCTCTTTTTTGTGCTCTTTTCATTTTTGCATCGTGGGTTTTAAATGTCCACCTCTAACTTCACACAACTATTCTACATGGAAAGATATTATATGGAGTAGATTAATGAAAAAAGGATATAGTCTTTATGTTGATGGTACAATTACAAAACCTACTAATGCTAAAGAACTCATTAAATGGAAAAGACAAGACCAATAGGCTTTAGGAGCTATCAAGATTTGTGTTCATATAGATCTCTTCTTTCACATTGCCACTTGTACAGAATCCAAAGCAGCTTAGGACAAACTTAAATCATTGTATGAAAAAGTGGATGAAGAAAAGGGAATTTCAAATTGAGAATGATCTACTTCTCTTTGATCCAAAGAATTTTAATAAAATTTATGATTATATTATCAAAACCAATGAGTATAGGGCAGTACTTAAAGATTGTGGAAATCCCATGAAGGATGAGAAGTTGACTCATCACATCCTAAAGAGGCTACCTTTAGAGTACACTTCCTTTGTTTTGAGTTTTAATACTCACACATTGACCATGGGATTTGCTTACCAGAAGCCTTCATTTGATGCATTCATTGAAATGTTGATTGTTGAACAATCTCACTAGATGGATTTAGGACTTCTCAACTCATAAAAGACCAAAGCCTTGGTGGCTAGTGATGAGCACCAATCAAGTCAAGGAGGGAAAATTTCTAGCAACAACAAGAAGAAGCAGTGGAAGCAGAAATCACAGTCTAAGACACAAAAATCCTCCTCACAACAAAGTGGTTCTTATTCTAATAAGAAAAGAAGTAATGAAAAGAAGGACAAATTTTTTTGTGCATATTTCAAAAAGTCAAATCATGATGAGCATCATTGCAAAACTAAAAGAATCAATGAGTTGGAAAACCTACTTAGGAAGAACAAGATTCAAGTGCCAAGTACTTCCAAGGATTCAACTCCAACCTCTTCAAAGGGTAAAGGGCAAGCACTTATGGAAAACAAAATTTTTTCTTCTAGAATGCATACTTGACTTAGGTGCCCCTTATCATATGGGTTCTTCAAAGGGAGACTTTTCTTCATTGAAGTAGTTAAAGGTACCACACATCTTTGTGGGAGATGATACAAAAATGGAAGTTGAAGGAAAAGGACATGTGGAAATGGACAATGGGGAATTCAAAGATGTTCTCTACATTCCAAACCTTAGCTCCAATCTCCTATATATTTACCAAATCACTCACCTTGGAGATGGTCATAAAGTTGAGTTCCTTCTAGATTCAATGATGGTGTGAAGTCTTTGAGATGATTCATTAGGTGCAGTGGGGAAATTCAATGATGAAAAGAGGCTTTATTCCTTCTCCCACTTTGTGCCTAAGTCACCTTCTCAAGCCTTGTTGACTCACTCTACTTCACACATCAACTTATGGCATGAGAAATTTGGTCACCTTAATTTTTTCTCTCTTCAGCAACTTTGCTCAAAGCACATGGTCAAAGATCTACCTAACATAAAATTTTCTAAGGGAGAGTGTTCATCATGTTCAGTGGATATACATCTCAAGGAGAAGTATGATAAGGGGAACTCTTCTAGAGCTCCATTTGTTCTTTAGCTAGTTCACATGGTTTTAGTAGGACCCTTTGTAGTGACTTCAGTCGGCCAAGGCCACTACATCCTCACATTTGTTAATGAATTTTCAAGATTCACTTGGGTCTACTTTCTTCATCATAAGAGTGAAGTGGTTCATAATCTTCAATACTTCAAGACTCATGTTGAACATAAATCAAGGAAAGCCATCAAGGTACTACAAGTGGATAATGAGAATAGATATGTAGATAAAAGACTTAGGGACTTTTATAGACTTGAGGGAATTGATCTTCAGAACCCACTAGCATTGAGTTCACATAAGACTGATGTTGAAACTACGAGGATTAGGACTCTCAAATCCACATGATAAAATCCAAGTCTCTCGATCCTACACTTGAAGTTGAAGCCATTAGCAGTGCTACTAACATACTTAATAGGTCTCCTCATAATGCCTTAGAAAAGAAGACTCCTTTTGAGGCATGGTGTGGCAGAAAACTAGTTGTGAGTCACTTTAGATTCTTTGGTTGTCCAACATAGGAAAACCTATCTTCAAGGGGTTGCAAGGCACCGACACCTAGGTTGTGTACTTTCATTGGGTATGAAGATAATGCAAAGGCTTACAGACTTATGGATCTAGAGACTCATGAAATTTTTATGGAGAAGGATGTTCACTTTGAGGAAATTTCACCCAGCTTATCCTCTAACCCTCTCTACACTTCATACATAGTGGAGACTGATAGTGACACCAGTGATAATGCTTCAATAGATTCAAATACGTGGGGTTCTATCAATAGTTTTAGTGAGAGGCCACATCATCAATCTAGTCCACATGCTTATATTGCCATAGTGAAAGTTCTAGAAAAGCATGGTACATCTCATCTTCTAGCTCCAACTTTAGTTGATTTGGGAGACAAACTTGAGGACTTACATCTTCTCATTGATAACAATGATCCTTCTATAGTTGTTGCAAGGGGTCACTCTAACCCTCATGTCCATTCTCTACATGATCAATCTTTATAGGTTGGCATGATTTTGGATACTTATGAATAGCAGTTGTTGGAGGTCTCTTTTTTAGTTGAGGAGAGAAATGGTTCATTGGGATAGGTTCAATAGACATCCTTGCTAGATCTGCATTCATTATTTTCAACACATTTGGACAAGGCAAACATTAGCATCAACATAGGGATACTTGAGCAGGTTTCAGGGCCACCATACATCTTCAGGATTATACCTTTTCCATTTTTTCTTCCTAAGGGGAGGAACATCATCCAGCACTCTTGGACCAACTTCTTCATGGAAGCGACTTTCACTTGCAGACATTCTTCATTTGGGGGGGACTAGCTTGTCTCTCTTCCTCTTCTTTCTTTTGGGGGGGAATTTTTCCTCTTGTGAGGTTCTAGTTCTTCTCATCCTTCACTTATGTATATGTTGGATGTATTTTGTAATGGTGGTGGGGGTGGGGGAAGGGGGATTTTGATTATTCCATCCATCCATGCATCCCTATCTATCTCTCTTTTTTGGGGAGGGTTTTTCCCATGAGGTTTTCTCTCTTTCTCAACTTTATGAGAGATTTCCTTTTCATTATGTATATGGGTACCTAACATCGCCTAGTAGCTAAGACCCATCTTACATATTCATCCTAGTTTTCATAAGCTTAAGGGCATTCCCCTAAGTTGTACCTAAGGGGGGGTGTTGGTGTAAATATGTACTTACTATTTACACTTACTTAAGTTTACTTAGGTTAATGATTTATTTTATTATTTTATTTTGTGAAACACTTAGGAGTTTGCATACCTTTTTGAGTTGTCACGTCGACAACACAAAAGAATGCAACTATGTTTTAGCACATGGTGTCTACAACATTGATTTGTGTGTCACACCCTTGCAGGCTTATCCTCTCATCACTACACTTACTTTCATTCTTAATGGAGGATAACCCATATCTGGTGGACATGTGCCTGGTTGTATGACATATCATGTAAGTGATTTCAATGCATTATAGATGTATCTTAGAGGCCTTTATATACATACACTCCTAGTGTACTTTGAGCATGGCATATTGAATGAATATATCATCATTTTGATCATACTCTCTCTTTTTGGTCTATAGTTGTGCTTGTATTTGAGTTCTTAGTTCCTGGGTGAATTTTTCCCTTAAGAAAATTCTTACAAAACCTAAGGTCCATTCCAAGGAGGAAAAAAATGGTAGTAGATGCTCTTGCTATTTTAGCAAGTGCATTACAACCAATTGAAAGAAAAAAAATTAAAAAGATTTTTAGTAGAGTTGGTTATTGCTCCATCTATTCTAGACAATATAAACTTTCAAGTCTTTCAAGACAATCAACATGTACTTGAGTTTATCATGTGCAATGGATACTTTAAAGGACAAGAAATTGATGATACTATTACCCATTTTACCTCCTGCCAAAATTTGAACTTTGAATGCAAACCCCACCCAACAGTCACCTTCCATTTTTAATATTATTTTAAATGTCATAGAAATATAAAAAATTAAAATGATCAAAACTTTATAGTATTTCCTATATTCCCTAAGTTTTTTTCCACCAGTCTGCAACTTTTCATGTCATCAGATCTTTGGCGATCTATGGTCAGTGCTTTCTCGCATCTTGAAAATGCACTACCTTTACGTAATGCGGGGAAGCCCCTTTATGACACATGGATCAGTGGGTCCTTTCATTTTGTGTGGGCTGTAGGAAGGATGAAAGTTAGTCCAGCTGGCAATTTTATTGGCACCCGCTTTCCTCCATTCTAAGTTCTATTAGACTTCCTAACAATGTGGGGAAGTGCCTTCTAGCCACGTGGTAGGTGGGTCCATCTTCTTTGAGCCACCGCAAATAGGGCGAACAAGGTGGCTTGGTGAGTTGAAAATTTGATTGGTGCTTGCTTTCCTGCATTTTGTCTTCTATTAGACCTTCTGATAATGCAAGCAAGCACCTTGGTGACAACTATCCCATGACCTCACATGTCCCTGATTGTACCTTCCACCATCAGATCTTCAAGGATCAATGGTTGGTGTATGCCTGCAATAAGGAGTTGCAAAGAAATTAAACAATGCAGGTATGTGCCCTTGCAATGCATGGCATAGTGTGATGTCATGGGTTTACTCTCCCCAAGAGAGATAAATAAATTCTATCATGGTACTTGTCAGAACATGTGGGTTTGAAAAGGCAATATTCTATTGAGCAACAGGATCCATCGTTCGATGCAAACAAATCGAGGGCTAGTGCTTTCCTGCAAGATGAAGATGTAGGGATGTTAAGAAATATGGACAAGCACCTCACTGTTGCATGTCTCTATGGGACCAATTTCTTGTATGGTTCACCAAGGTAGTGTCAGTCGTGTGCCAAGGTGGTGCCAGATGGGGTTGGGTCAGGCTAAGTCAGATGTTGGATGTTTCTTGGAACCATAATTTTTGAGAGGCAAGCACAGTATTATAGGGATCTTTCATGATCATTGATCTCGTAGAGATCAATGATTGGCACTTTCCCACATTATGAAGATATGAGGACTTTAAGCAATGTGGGAAAGCACCTAGGGGACACATGTCTTTGCGGGCCCAAGGAGATACATTACGATTAGGGTATTAATGGAAAGGATGACGATTATGAGACATTGTGGTCAAGGTTTTGAGGAGGTGGCACAATTATTAAAGAAGATGTGGTCAACCATGTGGAGACTTTGTGAAATGAAAAGAAATCATTGGCCCAAATGGCTCATTTTGGTTGCAGTATTCTATTGACTACTGATTGTTGCTGACTGATGAGCCAAAAATAGGGGAAATCAAGTTTTCCCGTATGATCTAATCCTTGTGATCAATTCCAATGACCTTCAAATGAATGCTAATCCTAGGAGAACACTCCACCACCCCAGTTGATCTATCTACTTGATCAGACAATTTAATGGCATCATTTCTATCTTCTCAGGGCCCTATTTCAACAAAGATCAGATATCATTGCATCTGGATCTGTGCCTAGATCGGATTTTCTTCAGATCTGCATGATTTTTCTCCATAAGACTTAATGGTAGTGGTTTTGGAGTAATTTTAGTAAGAAGATATCTTAGTTATGCCTGAACTATAAAGGCAATTTTTTAGATTTTATAAAGGGGACTCTTCTCTAACTTCTCTAATATTGCTCTATAGCTTCAATGGAAATTCCCTTTACCTCCAAACTATATCACATTATGCCTTATCTCCTTCAGCCATCAATGTAAAGTGCAAGAACTATTTGCCTCTCATTAATGTATTGTAGAGATTTGCAATCTTGCATGACTATATCTCTTTTGGCCTATGAATGGTATATAAGTGAATCCTCTATTTCCTTGTCATTCATTTGAGTTTTCTGATCTACATGTGTTTGTTAGATTAAAGCAAGTATGGATGTGTATATCTTTTGGTGTCATGATGGTTTAATAGTGCATGTATGGGTAGAGATTGGTTTCAACACTCTATTTTGGTGCATCACCCCTTAGATTAGAATAGGTAGATTTCCTTTCATGCATTCCTTCTCCCTTTTCCTCTCCAAGAGTAGTTAGGTGCACCCTGATAGTAAAGGAAGTCGGCCTTCTTCAGAGACTCAACCTCATAGTTCAAGCCCCATAGCTTGGAGGTTGTTTCCATGTTTCACAAGGTTTTCCTTAGGTAAAAACTTTGGACAAGGGTGCAAACCTCTGTGACAACAGTTTTTGGCATGCCTAGTGGGACTCTATTCAAAAAATTTCAAAGTCTACTAGTGTCAAAAGGAAGATTTCAAGATTGATACCAAGGATATAGTACTAGCTTCAGTATTCAAGCCTTCAAGAGGCTCATTCTTCAAGTACTTGGTGACTCTGAGCTTCAAATACATCTGGTTCTAGACCAAAGTTGTAGTAATTCATGCCCAAAGCCAAAACAAGGGGATCTTCTAGAGGTAAATTTCAGTACCAAGAGCTTTCATTTTCAAATCCTAGAAGAAGGAAGACTAGAGTATCTTTATCACCAGTTAGGAGTGCAATAGTAATGAATACACCTATAAGATATATCTCTACTCCTCCTACTATTAGATCTCAGCCTAGATTGCCATCAGCACACATCAATAGATCACTTGTCTATATGGCATAGCCCAGAGCCCATACTTTTGCCACCTTTAATGGTGGAAGTCCTCTTTTATTGGGTCAAAGACATGACATACCAATAGCTACACTCAAAAGTGTACCAAAATTTACTAGTGAGACTTCTATCTCTCCCTAAAAACACATTCAAGAAGTTGCAAATGTCTGCAACATCCATGGTATTACAGAGGATGATGTTGCAGTTAGGCTTCTAGCCTCGTCCTTAAAAGGAAAAGCACTACAATGGTATAGAGGTTTGGCTCATGGTTCTATAACATATTGGGATGGATTAGGAGCAAGATTATGCAAAAAATTTGAGGACAAAAGTGACCATTTGTCACTTTTAGAACAATTGACTACTATAAAAAGAGCCCCCCATGAATGTATGAATGATTTCAACTATATATTCTAAAAGACATGGGATAGAATACCTACTTTGGTAAAACCTACCCCTGGTAATGCCTTCCAACATTACCTCTAAGCTTTTAACAGTGACATTACTACTACAATCCAAACTATGGAAGGAGATACCTTACCTAATGCTTATGACATAGCAATAAAGTCAAAAAAAATCCTAATACAAGGAGGTAAGCTAGCTCCAAGGCCTCCCATGCCTTTCTTTCCTTATGTTCCAAACCACCAATTGGTAATGGCTCCTCTTCCCACAACTTCCACATCAAAATCCCTTGCTCTAGCCCCTCAAGCTTCCACTTCTTTAGATGGAATAGATGAGATCAAGGAGATGATGTAATCTATGATGCTGAACATAGATAAAAGATTGCAAGGCCAAGAGAAGAAGCTAGAGGATAGTTTCTCTATGATGTAGAAAATGAGCAATAGGGTGGTGACATTAGAGATATAGCAAGCTCAAGGTAGTAAGGCTCATCAATTTCAGCATCAAACTATGAATAGTGGTAAGCCCCCAAATCAAAATTATGGGAACAATTCTTTTGATCAGAATAGGTAGAGTAGTCATGCTTCAACCTCAAATGTAAACCAAAGTAGGGCCATAGTTCCTCAGAACAACATGGCCCTAGACCAAGATTTTTGTCCCTCCTGTAACTACTCCTATGCTTGTTGCATGTGTCAGAAGGCTAAATCTTATTTGGCTTTGACCATCCAAGAGCCTGTAGTATGACAATCATACAAGGAGGACAAATTTAAAGAGGCCTCATATATGAAAGGATAGGGAGATTTCTCTTTTAGGGATCATCAAATGGAGGAACATTGTAATGTAAACTAGGATTCCACTGCTCACAACACTAGGAGAAAAAGAAGAGCTATTGGAGATGCTACCCTTCCTCCTCTTAATTAGGCCTCAACTTCAAATGCAATACCCCATGAACAAGCAGTAAATGATCAATCAAATACCTTTCAGGAGTAGAGGTAGAATAATGGCAGAAAGAACATGACTGGTCCTTATGTTGTTCCACCTCAACCTCCTACAAATGTAGCTCTCAAGGTTTCTACCAAAGAACCTACTACACCATTCAGTGTGGTAGAACAAATGAAGAAGAAAAATGTCAATATTTCCATGTGGGATGTTGTTGCTACAACAAGAATTGGAAAGTATTAAACCAAAGGATCAGCTATCCAACATGGAAAGTGCCAGAAGCCTAGTACAACCATCAAGGGAGGAAGAAACAAGTAAAAAGGTTAGACCCCCTCCATTTTATGTCTCTCTAATTATAGGGAATAAACTAGTCCATAATTGCATGATTGATTCAGGGGCTAGTAGTTCAATGATGCCTAGGTGTGTTGCTAATGCTTTGGAAATGAAATATGAGCCCATTGTTAAGGATGTATTATAGTTGGATGGTAGTACCATCAAAACTATAGGGATCCTTAGGAATATGGAAATGGCCTTACATGCATGCCCTAGTTGTACTGTAACTCAAGATATATCCATTGCTAAAGTCAAGCCACATTTTTCCATCTGTCTGTCAAGAGATTTCACTGCCCAAATAGGTGGTTACATATCTTCTGATTGGTCATATATGTTTTTTAGGACAAGATATGGGGCCAAAGCTTTGATCAGAGTAGAGCCTCTGGCCTTCCATCATACCGAGCCCTACAACCCTAATCTCATCAACATGAATTGCACCATCCTAGAAATGGATGAGAATGACATAGTAAATGAGCCTACTACTTCCCTAGTAGAGATACCTGATTTTCTTTTAAATGAATGGACTAATGCATATATATCTGATCCTATGTCAGAAACCCTTGAGATAGGCCTCACTATATATTTTATATTAGAGAAGGATGCTCTAGTCCCTAATCTTGTGGATACTATAGAAGATGTGAGTGGGATATGGAGTATGTACTTTGATGGATCAAGGAATAAGAATGGATCAGGGGCTAGTGTTGTTGGTATTTGAAAATCTTACCAAGTTTTCAATTATCCCACTGAGAAATTAACATGTCTAGGGATAGCTAACTCCCATTTTCAACATGCCATTTCTAAAAAAAGGCCAACTATAAGGCATGACCCTTCTTCTACTTCAGGCTCTACTAAACCTAGGTAGGTAGACATCAGATTCAAAAGATAGTGTACCAGTGCAAAAACATATCCCTAAATCTATTAAATAGATGAGAACCCTTGTATCTCCTAATAACTCATGAAATAACATCAATCTACAGTAGCTAAATGCAGATCTATGAATCTAAGAAGCTAAGTGAGGCTATTACATTTAGGTCCTTCAACATGAAAGGTGAAAACACTTTTGATTGATAATGTTGATTTCAACAAACCCCTAATATGCAACAATAAAACCTAATGATCCTGTAATCGATTAGTGCCTTAACCATTGGTTAAATCCATGAATCACAAACATACATATGAATATCTGAGACATATGTGTATCTTTAGATATCTGATCTATCTATTCAACTTTTAAATAGACATCTATGTTCAGTTTAAATCTCATTCTTACCTGATATCCTCCTCAATAAATCTATAACCCTATTGATTTCTATGAAGTATTTACACAATTCCTTGAATTATCAGCAATAATGAAACAACATACAACCTTAAGGGTCTGCAACTATGACCTAGGCTCTTTGTTCAAAGGTCATAAAACATTACAACTCACTAAGAGTGGAGACAAGATTCAACTAAAACTCAATCATTTGCTCTTTGTATTAATTTCCTTGAAACTTATACAGTCATATGCATAAAATGAAAAACATGATGTGACCTAATAGATCTGAACTATCTATATTAACCTTCTTAATGTTGTTCATACAAGAGAGAGTATGCTAAAAAATAATGGTGTCTTAGTATTGGGAATGCATCAAGACTGGAACCAAAACCTTGGTATCACAGTAGTGTGCCAATTTTCTCCAAAGAACTAGAACCAACTGGTTCCTCAGTGACAAAAATTGGAATGATTCTAATTAGAAAGAATGAGAAAGATATAGGTTGAAGGAATTCCCAAATTGAATCTACAATCGATATGTGTCCCTTTAGAATTCTCCCTCAAGAAGTTGAGAAAATTCTTTCTACCTTCTCTCCTTAACTCCCAGAATCAAATCTCCATCATTTGGTTTCCAAAAGAAAGAAATATCTAAGATATCTGATTCACTATTATAACTGACTTTGATGCCAAGTTGAATTCATGATAAAAAGTGAAAAACTAGTTGAATATGGCCTTTAGAATGCAATATAATTTTTCCCAACTTATTTTTACCACATTCAGGCTCCAAAAAGTCATCAAATCCACCCTCTAACAAACTCTGATGATTAATGATCATATTTGTCTATTCTGTTGCCAGTGCCCCAAATTTCACAAAATGACCTGTAGCATGAACTAGTGAGTACATATGCAAAAACAAGCTCCAAAAATGGATAGCTTTTATTTTTCTAATTCCAATGGTATATTGGAGTCTAAGTTTTGAGTACTGGAAAACCCTAGAATCACAGTTTGAAAAATAGTTCCTCTCCTAAAAAAACTCAAGGTCTGCAATTTTAAATTAAAAAATTTCAAAAATTTAAAAATTTATAAAGTGTGAACTTTAGATTTAATGAGCTGGACTATTTTTAGGAATTTTGAACGTGCATACCCACTTTGGAGGAAATTTATTAAAAACAATTTTTTAACATTTTTGAAATTTTTTCTATCCTTCCAATCCAGGGTCAACTGTCCTTTGATTGAGTGCCACATGGCAGCCTCTATTTGGTTGGCCTACCCCCTCATCACCACATGGTGCTCACCCACTTGCCCACATTTCTTAATGATCATGCAACTTCATATTGCATAATTGCGCTAACGGTTAGATCTACCATGTGGCAACATCATGTGCATCACATTTTAACCTGTTCCTACAGTGCCATGTGGTAGCCCCTGATTGGTTGCCTAGTTGCTCCATCATCCCCTGCATGTAGGTATGCCACATCATCTGCCCACTTTCCTTCATTTTCTAACTTCCTTGCATCTCTATTTTGTGGGCATGCACCCACCATCAGATCATGACACGTGTCACGATCTGGTCGCTTCCTACCTGAGCCTACTTTGCAATGCCACTTCACCATGTGCAGGACCCGCTACCACGTGGTAGCATCCTACATTCTTGTAATACTTAACTAGCATTCATCTTGATCTTGCAGGTATGTCCTTGCTATTCAATCTACCACATAGTGCAATCATGTTGCTTGGGTCCACATCAGTGCACATGCATCTTTGCATAAAAATTTTACTAATGTCATGCTTACATCAACTTTGGCTATCTTCATGTTCCAACTGGCTACAAATGATCCCCACACGCAATCAAGGCATTCATAAAGTGCTGTCTCTTAAGACACAATGCATATTGTAAGGAGGAGTAGTTAAACATTTTTAAATTCTTCTCTTTGGCAAATGTGGGATATTGGTCTTGCCTACGTTTTTTGCTTTGTTCTGCACTTTTCACTATGGATTGCCCTCTAGTTGCTCATTCTATTTGCTAAGGCCTCTTTGCTGATGTTATATGGGCATCTTCTTTTCTCTACATGGACTCTTTTTAGATTGAGTGGCCCTCCTCTTTTACTCACAATGGCTTCTTTCCCTACAATATAGTCGTTCTCTACATGCCATGGTCATGGGAACTCTTTGTTTATGCTTTGATTATACTTGGAACTAGCGGCTTTTTATGCAAATTGGCATGAGCTTCTTTAAACTTTGCATCTCCACTTTGAATGTTGCTTGCGGCATTTTACTCTTTAATCTATTGTGTCTCTTTATCACTTATCGTTGGTTCTTGCTCTATGGTTTTCATTTTAAAAACTCTTCCTTTTCTCCCTTTTTTTAGCATGATCTCAAATTGTAGGGGTCCCTATTGATTGTAGCTTTTAACTTGCATTCTTTGTCTCCTTTCTATGAATCTTTGTCAAATGATGTGAGACTACTACTTTATATAAGTTGATCTCCTCCTGTTCAATACTACCATTTTTGACCCACTTGGAATTCCCATTGGATCTACTTGTGGGTACCTTGGATTTCTTCATCCAGTTATCTACCGATGAGTGCCCACCCCTAGAAACAACAATTCACCTGCTAGATGATTCACCATTAGACCTGTTGATCCCATGCACTCTCACATGGCTGCCAAGAGCCCTCCCTGAGCCAAAAACTCTTCTACAAAATCTACAAACATGGCCATCTCTACTACTCATGCTGCTAGTCTTGTCACCCTGCTTGATGGAATTAGAAACTGACACTGAATTCTCTCTAACCACCTCAAAATCGATCTCCCCCCTCACCAATTCCTCAGGTGATTTAGATTGAGATCCAGATTGAAGAAGCTTCTTTTTCTTCATCTTCTCCAAAGCATTACAATTGGTATCATCAATCCCCATCCCCAAAGTCTCCATGCAATCTTCTCTTGCATGCTCAAAACTGGGCTTTCTCCTAGAGTCCACACCATAACTCATCATAACTGATCAAAAGCTCAAAAAAAACTATCAAAAACCCAAGAACATAGATGAATCCCAAATGAAGTCCCCAATCCAATGGAATACATCGAGGAAGGGGAGAAGCTGGGAAGCTTGACTATCAAGTACGAATGGGATACACAGAGGTAGGGGAGAAGATGGGAATCTTGACTGCCAAGTTTCGAATTAGGTGGTCTATTGGACACCCACTTTAAAATCCACTTTAAACATCATATCAAGCTTTGAAATTTACTACTACATCCACCTTAGACAAGTTAAAGATAACAAGAAAAAATATGAAAAGCTGAAAGGAAGATCCCAAAATCATAAGCTCATCTAGTTTCTCTACAAGTTCTTCCAAATCTTTTTTGTGCAACCACTCTTAGTATGTTCAAAAATAAATTTTATGATCATTTGTGAATCAGGAAGTCATACAATTCACTTTGATTCACAATGCTTTGCATTCTTACTAAGATGATGCAACAATCAAGAAAGTCTTATTATTGCTCAAATATTTTCCATTTCTGATCCATATCTTAGCATTATGATGTAATTAGTCAGGCCCCAAGTGGGTCTGGCTATAAAAAAAAATTTGTTTCCAAACAACTGAAATGCTGAATTGATCTATTGAACCTCTGATACTAATTTGAAGCAAATTCAACCACTAAAAATGAATTTGAAGCTCATTTTACATCTGTTTTGCAAACTATCAATTTTTTGTTAGGAGGTCTTTTCACTGGCCTTAAAAATTGATAAGAACACCTAATCGGGCTCTAAAAATTGGCACACTAATTCTTTGTTCCACATGCTCCCACCCTATCGAATCTCGTCTCATGAAAAATTTGAGGTCAAAAGATATTTTATGTCAAAGTTGACCTCTTAGAATTGCTTGCAAGAAAACATGTCAGAAAGTAATAAATTGTGTTCGGAATCGACTTCAAAAATTGGGCACATTGATACTTGAGGGTACAAAAATTGGGACATTGATTCTCTATCATGAGGACAATATGGATCTAAAATTTGGGCTCATGATGAATAATAAGACACATTTGGCGAGTGGTCAAAGTAGGCTACTTGGATTTTCCAAACTATAAACAATGACAGAAAATCATTATTTACAAATGGAATTGACCTGGAAAAGTGTGCAAATGGATTCGTCATGACTTACAAACTAACACACTTAAAGTATTTTGAGAGGACAACATAATGGTACAATCCATTTGATCTCACCTATCATGGATTTGAAGTTATAACATCACAAATAGGGGTTCCAACAAATTTGCAAATGTTGACACCAGTAAAAAGATAGAAATTGTGTTTGGAATTGTGTTTGGAAACTAATCAAATAGATTCATCATGAGCTAAAACTCAAAACATAACAAGTATCTAACATCTATAATGCAACACAAAATGAATTTTAGCATTCTGATCAACTGGTCAAAATTTATAACACGTCAAACAGGGCTTCCCAAAATTATGTGCAAAGTGCATCAGCATGAAAACAGTAAACTACCAACTTTGGGGGATTCAAAACCTAGTCAAACGGACTCAAAAAAACTCAAAATCTAAAACATAGGCTCTCATGTATGAACACTAGATTCTCCCAAAGTGGCAAGTCATGAAACATTTTTGGGTGTGAGATATTCAATCACAAACATAGCCTCTTGTCATTGTTTGACACTTCGGGTAAAATGTAGATTTGGCAAACGCTCTAAAAAGGACTTCACGAAATAGCTTGGAATCTCAATTTAACTTCATGGAACACTTAGATGAACTAAATTCAAGGTGTTAGAAACATTAAACACCTTAGAGGCCTCAAAGGTATAGTCAAGTACAATCACATTTAAAAGCATTTATAGGGCTCAATTTCTTCAATAGTGCTCAAAATTTGGGCTACAATTTTGAGTGCCAATAGTGGCTCTATCTAGGGATGCATTCCCCTTCTGGGCATGGCAAGATTTTAGATCTCTACAAGAAGTAGACCATTCCCAAAAACTTCAAAACTTCTCAAGAACAACCTTATTGAAAGCAAACAACAACTACCACTACTATGTACACACGATGACCCAGGTCACCAAACTTCAGAAAAATTATTTACCTCTATCAAAAACTTGATTTTCATTCCTTTCATCGTGAGATAAACTGAAATTACTTCTATCATTTTCACTAATTAGATACACATCTTGAATCTCACTATTTAGCAAAACTAAACCTACATCGTTACTTCCATAATGCATGTAAAAAAGTGTTTCATTTTCAACCACATGCTCATTATGAGAGTACTCATCAGCATAGTTAAACATATTAGACTAAAACTTAAAATCCTCTTCATTTAATAATTTATGCATGCTATCAACTTTGAATATGAAGGCTTTGTACTCAACTCGAGGAAAGGGATCACACATACCTTCAAATTGTGTATCCTTATGCATAACCGAACAATATTCAAGTGAGAACTCTGACTTGTATTGACACATATCATCCATATCAGAATCTGAAACTAATCCATAATCTTAAAATTTTTTATGCCCAGACTACAAGGGAAAAAATACACAATTTTTTTTTTTGAATAATAATTAAAAATTAGAAATGCTCTAATTTTGATAAGGTTGAGTTTAAAATCAATGGGTATGATTAGATCATCAAAATTAAAACTTTCATAGTTTAGTCAGTTAATTAATTTAAACAAATCCAAATTTAATTAATGAAAGTTTTAACACATTGATATTTCATTTACTTTAAAGGATAAAACTAATGATTAAAATAGAAATAAGGATTAATACCCTTAAATCAATTGAATAACAATTATAATTCGAGGTCTAATTATTTTTAAACTTTTGTACTAAAAGATATTATCTGATTAAAATAACCTTTCATCCACCATTAAACTCAGATTAAGATTTCAATATTATTTACATCTATTCTTAAATATCATAACATACTTAAGCTTTATTTCTAATAAAAATATCAATTAACTTTGTAATCTATTAAAATTGAACCATTCTAACATTACTAAATAAAGAAATAAAACATACTAATTGCAATATTGCGTAAAACTATACTTCATTAGAGATTAAAAAGGACTTCCTAAAGTCAAAGTAATTAACTATTAAAGATCAACATCTATCAAAGTTATAATTTAGTCATAAAGATATAATTACGTTTAAATTGACAATCTAACTTAATTTAATCATTCAATAAAACAAAACTCATATTAACAACAACTAACATACATACTAAACAACTAAACTATAATTATCTTAATTTAAATATTTAATAATCACAAATTAAAATAAAACAAAACATACTACCTAAACTTCATCTAACTCTATTACTAACTTTTCCTAACCCACTAAGTTTAAACATTTAAAAAGACACATACAAACATTATAATAATAAATTAACTAACCTAAAGCTACTTACTAACAACTACTAACAACATTAACATATACTAACTTAAACTAACTTAAACCTAACTTAAAAATAACTCCAAGCTCACTCCTACAACATCTACCCCTATGTACACCCTACTCCCTAAGCTCCATGTGCTCCCTGGGCAAGCACTTTCCAAGGGACAAATGTGCTTCCCAAGCACTATCCTTGGGATAGCGCTCTGCCCCAAGCTTGCACAGGCCTCCAAGGTGGGCGATCCAACATGAAGGTTAAAAAAAAAAGTTTAAACTTATGCATTCCCAAACAAAGGAAATGTGAACTCAGCATTTTCCCTGGACGCTTGACCCAAGGTGGAGATGAGGGGACAGGGTGACATCACCTTCATAACCACTTGCTGACTTAGATTAAAAATTTACAACAAAAAGTCTTTTCAAATCATCTAGCAGGGCTACGTCCAGCAAGGGAATGAAGAAAAGCATTTAAGAAAAAAGTAATATAGGTAAGTTTAGGATATTTAGGATAGTTATTACTAAAGTTTTATAGATGGAGATAAGATATAAAAGTAGATAATAAGTATTTTATATTATGATAATATTATATATATATAATTGAATGGTAATAATTTCTCTAATGATATTCAAAATGTATAATAATCTTAAAAGATTCTCTGTCACTCAAGAAAGAATAAATTGGTGCCCATACAAAAGGCAGAGAGTTTTACTCTCCTCAAACTTTTTTTTTCAAAAAATTTCTAAGTATAGAATTACAAGGCAATGAAGAATTTTTTTTTTTTTTGGTCTAAATTTTCTAAGTATAAAGTTTTTTTTTTCAGTTGATTAATAATCAAGGGGGAATTAAATTTTTCTTTTCAAAGAAAATCTATAAGGACTTATTACAACTTAATATACCAAGAGTATGGATTATCCGTTTTAAATCAGTAATGCAAGAATTGTTTGATTCAAATAATCATGCAACCTGAATCTACATCCATGATCATAATTTTCATTTTCAATCATAAAAGAAAACTTGAAATTTTACCAAATTGAACATCATCAATTCCATCCTATTTTTGAGATTCATCCATCTAAATTTAAATCACGATTAAATCACATGATAACCAATTATACTCAAAAACCAATTTTATTGGCAAACCTTATTCAAAGGCTCAGTTGGGAAAGAACCAAGAAGAAAACCCAGCTTCATTGCCATTTACAAAAAATTTTAAAATTCAAGATTACATAGGATATCAATCCCAAATTTTAACAATTTAATTGAATTTTCTTCATGACCCTCATCAAGGGATTTATAATGTTTTTTGCAACACATTTCTAAAACCAAGGAGGAAACAGAATCTGATCAGGTGACCAAAAGCATGACCAAGAACAATTCAAACATGCATATTCATACAAGGTTCTCACAATATGACTCACAATGAATCAACACTAGCGAAAGGTGGATTCTTCTAATAGGAGAAGTCAAGCACAACACCAAATTAGATGCCCAATCGGGGCTATTAACCAAGAACTTCCGTTCTTCCATTTAAAGATGCCATACTCATACGAGGTTTGTGATGACGGGTAGGGGCCCATAACACCCTACCCTCTCTCCCTCTTCTCACCCTAAGAAGAGACTCTACACTGGTTGGAGTCCAACTAAACAGACCTTTCCCAAAATTGGTCACTTCTGCCCTCTCCAAGGGTGAGTAATACCAAAACACCCATGCAAGAAAAATCTCAAAATTGCAAACATAATCATGAAAGGAAATCATCCAAAATAACATGGTTTTCAAATCTTCCCAACATACCCACAAACATACAAACATTGAAACAACAACAAGGTAGCATAAGCATGAAACAATCATGAAACCTGAACAAGGGAGATGAGAATTCCTACCTTCACAAAGAGGTAATGGAAATGAACAAGTTTGAGTAGAGTTTCCCCTTCCTTCCTTCAATCTTCAAAACTCCTCTCTAAATGTAGAGATTGGGTAACAAACCTTACTAGTCCAAGAAGGGCCTCTAAATAAGCTTCAAACTCAACCACCAAAGGGATCAATAACTTCTCCCACCCATTTGCAATTCTAGAAACTCCTAACTCTACCCACACTATGGGTAAACACTAAGTGGAGGTGAGATGAGGTAGCTCAAGATAACCAAGGTCAATTTTCGCACAAAGGCAAAAAGAGACTTTTTGAGTGACCTCAAAAGTCAATAAAAGGGGCTTAGGGGTTGGAAAAGACCCCTAACCCATACCTGTTGGGCCCACTTGCCGTTGCACCAAAATCCATGACTATTAGTGAACATGAAACACCACATAATTAACCACCTATGGGCAGGGGAGCGCATTGCATCACCCAAAAATCTCCCCCTCGACGCGCATACCAGGTGCTTACGTGGGTTGGGAAGGCACCGGGGAGATTTGAACCCATGACCAGGCCAAAACTAGGCCCTACAAAAGCCATGACTGTTAGTGAACATGGAACACCACATAATTAACCACCTATGGGCAGGTGAGCATGTCGCATCACCCAAAAATCTCCCCCTCGACGTGCATACCAAGTGCTTACGCGAGTCGGGAAGGCACCGGGGATATTTGAACCCATGACCAGGCCAAAACTAGGCTCTGATACCAATTGTGGGGCCACTTGCCATTGCACCAAAAGCCATGACTATTAGTGAACATGGAACACCACATAATTAACCACCTGTGGGCAGGGGAGCACGTTGCATCACCCAACAATACCCATACCCTTTGGGTATTATTATTTCATGTTTTAAGCCTTAGGAAAAAGGTTTAGAGCCAAACAAAAGCTAGAAATAAAATAGGACCATCTAACTACTCTAACATTGCAGATTAAGCACTAATTTAGATTAAGGGATGACTAACCTTGATTAAGAACCCAATTAGAAAACTAACACTAACTAAACCAACTTGGGTCCAAAGGTTATACAAGTAACCCTAAACAGCACACTGAAGAACATAAATAATTTACGAGTGTCAAGCGACACTAAAAGAACATAGTTATGAACACTAACATTCACTGAACACAGAAAGATACATACATACATCTTACAATGTAATACGTGAATTACGAACAAAAAGGTTTCCAAAATTAGCACATAGAGATTAGTTATGTTCCTCCATAGGGTTTCTCAGCTAAAATATCTACACACTCATTGCACACATCAGTAGTCTCGTAAAATCACATGTACATATATGTATACGTATCAGAAATCCACATAAATTGAAACATACATCAATAAGGGTTTCTTCATCCTGCTTAATTCTTAACCATTTAAAATCTCTTAAATCAAAGTCTCAATCCTACATTACTGATTTCATCAACATACATATACATGAAACATTAAATAACAAACATCAAATATATCTGAATGTAACATCACACAACATGAAATAGTATAATATATTCTAAGCATTAGATAATGTCTCGACATCTCGAGTCATGAATATCAAAATAATAGTAATGTATCACTATGCTACAATTGGTCGAGGTGAGGCCTCACATCCTCCCCCACTAGCCATGAACTTCCTCCTAGAGTTCATCAAAAAGATACGGGTACTGAGATCACATCTGTGCTGCATCCTCCCATGAAGTCGTGACCTCATCATAACAATCCCACTGCACCCTAACCTAGTCCAGCTCTCGGCCTCAAAGTGCTAGGGTTTGTTGGGCAATAATGCGGATAGGCTCTAGTGCTAGCTATCCATCCGACTCCACCTGTAAAGCATCCCAATCTATAATATGAGACTCATCATAAATGTATCCTCTAAGTACTAAAATATGAAACACATCGTGGATGCGTGATAGGCTAGGTGGCAAAGCTAAATGGTAAGAAACAAGTCCTATCCTCTCTAGGATCTCGAATGGCCCAACAAAATAGGGTGCCAACTTAGAGCCCTTTTCAAATTGAATTGAACTCTTGTGTGGTCACACCCTCAAGAACACTCTATCACCAACCTGATACTCTCGATCCGTCCTCTTCACATTAGCATACTTCTTCTGCCTATCTTGTGCCTCTCTCAGGCGCTGTCTAATCAGGGTCACCTACTGCTCCATCTCCTTTACTAATTGGGGACCAATAGATACTCGATCCTCGATCGTATCCCAACTCAAGGGTGTCCTACATGGTCTCCCGTACAAGGCCTCATAAGGCGGCATACCTATGGAAGAATGGTGCCCATTGTTATAGGCAAACTCAACAAGATGTAGGTATTCCTCCCATTTGACCTGATGGTCCATCACGTACATACGTAGCATGTCCTCCAAAACCTGATTTACTCACTCAGTCTGGCCATCGGTCTGAGGATGGTACGCTGTACTAAAATTGAGCATAGTGCCCAAAGTTAACTGCAACTCTCTCCAAAAAGAAGAAGTGAACAATGAGTCTCTATCAGAGATGATCTTACGGGAAACACCATGAAATCTAACAATGTCCCGCAAGAACACTTGAGCTATGTCTTAGGCTGTGAATGTAGTACACACAGGTGAGAAATGGGAAACCTTGGTCAATGTGTCAACTATCACCAAAATGGCATCATGGCGACGAGATGACATAGGAAGACCAACAATAAAATACATAGATATAGTGTCCCATTTCCACACTACAATCTCATGTAGCTGGAGAAGCCCACCAGGATGATGATGCTCTTCCTTCACCCTCTGGCACTCAAGGCATCTCGCAACTATGCTAGCAATCTACACTCTCATGCTTAGTCAATGATACAACTGCCTCAAATCTGCATGTAGCTTTTTAACACCGAGGTGTGCTGCATAAGGTGCTCTGTGAGCCTCAAGTACAATGAGCTCGTGCAAAAACCCAATGGAAGGTACATACATACATCCCCTATGATGCAAAAGTCCATCGGACACCAAGGAATACTTTGCAAACTTCCCTTCCAAGGGTCTCTAAGAATGTACTAACTGACTAACTTCTACATAAAGCTCATCAGTTGGTAAGTGTTGTAAGATCCGCTCTCTCAAGTCAGTGCAAGTAGTCACAGATGAAAGCTCATGGCACCTTCTACTTAAGGCATTTGCAACCACACTCTCCTTTCCCTTGATGTAATGAACATCAAAATCATACTCACACAAAAACTCCATCCACCTTCTTTTCTTAGCATTAAGGTTTGGCTGAGAAAATATGTACTGCAAGCTCTGGTGATTGGAATGAAGCTCGAATCTATGACCCAAAAGGAAATGTCACCATCTCACCAAGGCATGAACCACTACCGCAAGTTCTAGGTCATGAATGGGATAATTGAGTTCATGAGTCTTCAACTTCCTAGACTCAAAGGAAATAGGTCATCCTTCCTACATAAGGACTGCCCCTAATCCATCTAAAGATGCATCGGTGCACACCAAAAAATTTTCAACAGCATCTATTACTACAAGAATCGATGCACTCGTGAGGGCTTTCTTGAGCTCTTAAAAATCTCTACCACACTTCTCTATCCACTCATACTTCTTCCCCTTTTTTTGAAGAGATGTGATGGGGTGTGCCAATCGAGAGAATCTTGAAATGAAACGTCAGTAATATCCTGCTAGCCCCATAAAGCTCCTCACTTCAGTAATACTGGTGGGTGATAGCCAATCCATGATGGCCCTAATATTTGATGGATCTACTAAGACTCCATCACCTAATATGACATGACCCAAATAATGTATCTCGGGTCTGAAGAATGCACACTTCGACAAGCTGCCAAACAATAGATTCTCTCTCAGCTTCTGCAATACCTATCTTAGGTGCTCTTCATGTTCTCTCTCATCATGAGAATAAATCAGAATGTCATCAAGAAATACAACCAAAAACTTATCCAAAAAGGTACAAAATACTCCATTCATGACACTCATGAATATAGCTGGAGCATTCGTAAGGCCAAATGGTACCACTGTGAACTCGTAGTGACCATATCTAGTACGAAAAGCTATTTTGGGGATATCACTATCCAAAATCCTCAACTGATGATAACCCAACTTCAGATCAATCTTTAAAAATACTCAGGCACCCTGCAACTAATCAAAGAGATCATCAATTCTGGGAAGGGGATATCAGTTCTTGATGGTCACTTTGTTCAATTGCCGATAATCAATACACAACCTAAGTGATCCATCCTTCTTCTTGACGAAGATCATAGGTGCACCCCAAGGTGACACACTAGGTTGAATATGCCCCTTCTCTAAGAGTTCCTCCAACTGAGCCTTTAGCTCACTAAGCTCATGAGTAGTCATCCTATATGGTGCTCTTGAAACTGGCTCAGCTCCTAGCACAAGGTCTATGTGAAAATCCACTGCTCGAGGTGGAGGCATACTAGGAAGCTCTAAAGGAAACACATCTGCAAACTCCTGAAGGATTGGAAAATCATCAAGGGATGGTTCCCTCTCTGAATCTTCCTCTGTGTCACTAATAGTGATAGCAAACAACTGAAAACCCTTTCGCATGCACCGTCTAAGCTACATAGAAAAAATCATACGAAGGGACACCAACCTTTTCACTCTGAAGATCTCCCTAGAGATAGCATCATCATCCATACATTCCACCCTCTTTTGTCGACAATCCATCTTGGTGCTATGGGCATAAAGCCAATCCATGCCAAGAAAAACATCATAAGAACCTAGAGGGGTAATGCATAGATCAGTCCTAGTGGACATGTCTCCAATCTGCATCTGACAACTCTACACCATGGAACTAATTAACACTTTGGCTCTTGAGGCTAACTCTACTTCCCAACTAACATCTTGTCTAAGTGCCACTAGCCCGCAATGCTCCACCACATATGGAGATATAAAAGAGTTAGTAGCTCCAGAATCAAATAAAACTGCAACCATACGGCCATGTATAATACCTATAGCCTTGATAACTATGGCCTGATGTGTAGCCTGACAATTGTCAACCGTTGCAAAAACTCTATGGGATCTACCCATGTCACCAACTGTCAGTTCTGAAAAAGCCCTGCTTTGACCACTGGATGCCTATCCCTGTGGACACTCCCTAGCTATATGACCCATGCCACCACAAGTGTAGCATGGTCTGTGAGTATAATATTGTGCACCCTATGATCCAGACTCCTGTGGGCCTCCTGACCTGCTAGATCTATTGTATCCACCCCTAGAAGACTACTGAGTCTTCACTGACTGTGACTGTGGGGCCTATACTTTTTGATCATACCTAGGACCCTATGACTGCTACTACTTGGGCTTGGAGCCCTGATAACCCTAAGAAGGTTTTTGCTGCTACTGTTGATGGGGTTTGGGCTGCTGAGACTGTTGGGCCTTAGAGGACCCTGTTGTATAGTTCTAATTCCCTTTCCAAGGGGGTTTCTACCGGGAAGAGTTTCGGTTCTGAGACTGATCCTGTGACTCTTGCCTACCTCGAGTATCCTTAGCAACTAGTGCTATCTCCATTGCCTGTCTAAAGGTGGTAGGGAAGGCCATTCGAACTGGTCCCTGAAGAGAGAAATTCAGCCCCATGATAAAGCGATGCACCTATAGTTTCTCATCCTTCATGTATTCGACATAAGGAAGGAGCTCAAGAAACTTGCTCTCGTACTGAGCCACTAAAAGGCCTCTCTGATAAAGAGAATAGAACTCCTCTATCTGTTTTTGTCAGAAATTCTCTGACAAGTACCTCTCTCGAAATCTTTCTAGGAAAGATTCCCATGTGAGGGTGTCCATCCTCACTCCACCTATGATTTCCTCCTGATGCCACTAGTTGGAGGCATCCCATATCAACTGATGAACTGCTAGCCATGCTTTTAGATTACTCCCATAAGGGCGTAACCCAAAGCACCACTGTAGGCTCTGTAACCATGCCTCTGCTAATTTTCCCTCAGTGGAACTGGTAAATAGTGGTGGCCCAAGTCGAATCGATTCCCTGATATCATCTCCTACATGTCTAGGAGGTCTGTCAACTGGGGGTCCTCTCTGGTGTATAGACACTTCCTCATTTTTAGCCTAACCCTCTAACTACCTTGGTGGGGGACTCCTAGTCCTCTCTCTGACTCTGAGCCCGCCTCCTCCAGGTCCCTCTACTTCCACTACTGGAATTTGCTGAACTGGCTAAACTACAGGTACTACTTTTTGCTGAACTACACCGATCAAAGTTTGAAGTGCATCTATAATGTCCTGGTTCAGGTTTAGTGGTGGTGGAGGTGGAGATGGTGGTGGTGGAGTTGGTCCATCCTCTTGTCCCGCTCTACCATCCCTAGCCCTATGACCTTTTCCTCGTCGGCTACGAGTAACAGGCAACATCTACACAATTAAAAGTTTGAGTTAAGTTTAGGAAGCACAATGGTTTAAGGTTCCTAGTGTTGAAACATGGGATCTAATACCAAAATTTCATGCCCAGACTACGAGGTCAAAAACACACAATTTTTTTTTTGAATAATAATTAAAAATTAGAAATGCTCTAAGTTTGATAAGGTTGAGTTTAAAATCAATGGGTATGATTAGATCATCAAAATTAAAACTTTCATAGTTTAGTCAGTTAATTAATTTAAACAAATCCAAATTTAATTAATGAAAGTTTTAACACATTGATATTTCATTTACTTTAAAGGATAAAAATAATGATTAAAATAGAAATAAGGATTAATACCCTTAAATCAATTGAATAATAATTATAATTCGAGGTCTAATTATTTTTAAACTTTTGTACTAAAAGATATCATCTGATTAAAATAACCTTTCATCCACCATTAAACTCAGATTAAGATTTCAATATTATTTGCATCTATTCTTAAATATCATAACATAATTAAGCTTTATTTCTAATAAAAATATCAATTAACTTTGTAATCTATTAAAATCAAACCATTCTAACATTACTAGATAAAGAAATAAAACATACTAATTACAATATTGCGTAAAACTATACTTCATTAGAGATTAAAAAGGACTTCCTAAAGTCAAAGTAATTAACTATTAAAGATCAACATCTATCAAAGTTATAATTTAGTCATAAAGATATAATTATGTTTAAATTGACAATCTAACTTAATTTAATCATTTAATAAAACACAACTCATATTAACAACAACTAACATACATACTAAACAACTAAACTATAATTATCTTAATTTAAATATTTAATAATCACAAATTAAAATAAAACAAAACATACTAACTAAACTTCATCTAACTCTATTACTAACTTTTCCTAACCCACTAAGTTTAAACATTTAAAAAGACACATACAAACATTATAATAATAAATTAACTAACCTAAAGCTACTTACTAACAACTACTAACAACATTAACATATACTAACTTAAACTAACTTAAACCTAACTTAAAACTAACTCCAAGCTCACTCCTACAACATCTACCCCTATGTACACCCTACTCCCTAAGCTCCACGTGCTCCTTGGGCAAGCGCTTCCCAAGGGACAAATGCACTTCCCAAGTGCTATCCTTGGGATAGCGCTCTGCCCCAAGCTTGCACAGGCCTCCAAGGTGGGTGATCCAACATGAAGGTTAAAAAAAAAAGTTTAAACTTATGCATTCCCAAACAAAGGAAATGTGAACTCGGCATTTTCCCTGGACGCTTGACCCAAGGTGGAGATGAGGGGACAGGGTGACATCACCCTCATAACCACTTGCTGACTTAGATAAAAATTTTACAACAAAAAGTATTTTCAAATCATCTAGCAAGGCTATGTCTAGCAAGGGAATGAAGAAAAGCATTTAAGAAAAAAGTAATATAGGTAAGTTTAAGATATTTTAGGATAGTTATTACTAAAGTTTTATAGATGGAGATAGGATATAAAAGGTATTAGATAATAAGTATTTTATATTATGATAATATTATATATATATAATTGAATGCTAATAATTTCTCTAATGATATTCAAAATGTATAAGAATCTTAAAAGATTCTCTGTCACTCAAGAAAGAATAAATTGGTGCCCATACAAAAGGTAGAGAGTTTTACTCTCCTGAAACTTTTTTTTTTGAAAATTTTCTAAGTATAGAATTACAAGGCAATGAAGAATTTTTTTTTTTTTGGTCTAAATTTTCTAAGTATAAAGTTTTTTTTTTTTCAGTTGATTAATAATCAAGGGGGACTTAAATTTTTCTTTTCAAAGAAAATCTATAAGGACTTATTACAATTTAATATACCAAGAGTATGGATTATCCGTTTTAAATCAGTAATGCAAGAATTGTTTGATTCAAATAATCATGCAACCTGAATCTACATCCATGATCATAATTTTCATTTTCAATCATAAAAGAAAACTTGAAATTTTACCAAATTGAACATCATCAATTCCATCCTATTTTTGAGATTCATCCATCTAAATTTAAATCATGATTAAATCACATGATAACCAATTATACTCAAACACAGATTTTATTGGCAAACCTGATTCAAAGGCTCAGCCAGAAAAGAACTAGGAAGAAAACTCAGCTTTGTTGCCATTTACAACAAAGTTTAAAATACAAGATTACATAGGATATCAATTCCAAATTTCAACAATTTAATTGAATTTTTTTCATGACCCTCATCAAGGGATTTATAATGTTTTCTGCAACACATTTCTAGAACCAAGGAGGAAACAAAAATTGATCAGGTGACCAAAAGCATGACCAAGAACAATTCAAACATGCATATTCATACAAGGTTCTCACAATATGACTCACAATGAATCAACACTAGGGAAAGGTGGATTCTTCCAATAGGAGAATTCAAGCACAACACCAAATCAGATGCCCAATTGGGGCTATTAACCAAGAACTTCCATTCTTCCATTTAAAGATGCCATACTCATACGAGGTTTGTGATGATGGGTAGGGGCCCATAACACCCTACCCTCTCTCCCTCTTCTCACCCTGAGAAGAGACTCTACACTGGTTGGAGTCCAACTAAACAGACCTTTCCCAAAATTGGTCACTTCTGCCCTCTTCAAGGGTGAGTAATACCAAAACACCCATGCAAGAAAAATCTCAAAATTGCAAACATAAACATGAAAGGAAATCATCCAAAATAACATGGTTTTCAAATCTTCCCAACATACCCACAAACATACAAACATTGAAACAACAACAAGGTAGCATAAGCATGAAACAATCATGAAAACTAAACAAGGGAGATGAGAATTCCTACCTTCACAAAGAGGTAATGGCAATGAACAAGTTTGAGTAGAGTTTCCCCTTCCTTCCTTCAATCTTCAAAACTCCTCTCTAAATGTAGAGATTGGGTAAAAAACCCTACTAGTCCAAGAAGGGCCTCTAAATAATCTTCAAACTCAACCATCAAAGGGATCAATAACTTCTCCCACCCACTTGCAATTCTAGAAACTCCTAACTCTACCCACACTATGGTTAAACACTAAGTGGAGGTGAGATGAGGTAGCTCAAGATAACCATGGTCAATTTTCGCACAAAGGCAAAAAGAGATTTTTTGAGTGACCTCAAAAGTCAATAAAAGGGGCTTAGGGGTTGGAAAAGACCCCTAACCCATACCCATACCCTTTGGGTATAATTATTTCATGTTTTAAGCCTTAGGAAAAATTTTTAGAGCCAAAAAAAAGCTAGAAATAAAATAGGATCATCTAACTACTCTAACATTGCAGATTAAGCACTAATTCAGATTAAGGGATGACTAACCTCGATTAAGAACCCAATTAGAAAACTGACACTAACTAAACCAACTTGGGTCCAAAGGTTATACAACTAAGCCTAAACAACACACTGAAGAACATAAATAATTTATGAGTGTCAAGCGACACTAAAAGAACATAGTTATGAACACTAACATTCACTAAATACAGAAAGATACATACATACATCTCACAATGTAATACGTGAATTATGAACAACAAGGTTTCCAAAATTAGCACACAGAGATCAGTTATGTTCCTCTATAGGGTTTCTCGGCTAAAATATCTGCACACTCATTGCACACATCAGTAGTCTCGTAAAATCACATGTACATATATGTATATGTATCAGAAATCCACATAAATTGAAACATACATCAATAAGGGTTTCTTCATCCTGCTTAATTCTTAACCATTTAAAATCTCTTAAATCAAAGTCTCAATCCTACATTACTGATTTCATCAACATACATATACATGAAACATTAAATGACAAACCTCAAATATATTTGAATGTAACATCACACAACATGAAATAGTATAGTATGTTCTAAGCATCAGATAATTTCTCGACATCTCGAGTCATGAATATCAAAATAATAGTAATGTATCACTATGCTATGATGGGTCAGGGCGAGGCCTCACAAAATTTTTCTTCATAGTCAACAAATAGATTAGTCTTCGCATTAGAAGGTTCAGCATAAAAATCTTTACAAGGTGCACGCTGATTTTCAATAATTACTTTGTCAAACACCTTGTCATCCATCTCATTAGATGCAACATCATTATCTTTAGTATCATACCTGGAAAAGGAATAATTTGACTTATTACAGCAGTATGATAAAGTATCATCATTAAACTCATTCTCCACTAAATTTGAAGCTTCCATGTCTTCTTCAAACAATGGGATCATAACTCCATGTAGTGATCCTTGTTGAACATTTTGAAAAAACATGGGCTGATCATCACCAGGATTCTCATCATATAAAGCATTAGTATATACTTTAAAACCATTACCCAACTCGTGTTCATGGAGACTTTCGGCATGTGAAGAAACATCAGAACTACATGTGGACTCACTTTCTACTCCATCAACGAAGCATGTAGAATATAAATCAAGGTTACTTTCATTGTCTCCATGTAGGTGATTCAAATGTCTTGCAAACCTGTCATTATTTATCTTACCAATAGGTGCTGATGCATTAACCTTAGGATCACTCATATACTGATCATCACTACATTCATTATCAAGACATTCATCTACACAATTAGGTAATCCATCCTTATAAATAATTTCTTTATCCTTGTATTGTGTAGACAAATCTTCACAGCTTTCAACATCTAGCTGATTTGTATAACTCTGAACTGGAACTTCACTTTCAGATTTGGAAATAGAATTCATACCTTTACTGACATAAGAGCACTCACTTCTATCATTTCTCTCTTCTTCCCAATCTGCATTTGACTCACATGAAGATGAAGACATACTAACACTTTCCTCTTCTTGACTTGAGTAACTGCTCTCGTCATTGTCTTCACATGATGCCTCTTCACAATACACTAGATCAGAAACTTTATTATCATCAATTGAAATATGACTTTCAACTTCATCATACTCATATTGATATGACTATCTTTCAAATTTAGATTTAATAATGTTCTCAACATGATGCAATCTATGAAGAAGATAAATCATTTCTTGCTTATCTGACAGATCAAGTGAATCTATATTACCATTTATTGTTGAAACATTACAAACATGTGAACCTTGTTCTTCTAACTATGACTAAGATAAGTGTGATTCATATTCTCCATCTTGTGTTATCTTTCCATGACATGTCGGATCAGCAACACCAAACTCATGATCATAGACATAACTCTCAACTTCCTCACTTGCACAAAACTAAGATGTAGGTGTAATAATTTCATTAGCAACATTATTATATACATGATTATGAGAAGAACTTGCTACTATAACTAATGTTTGATTTGTAAAATCAACATAAAGTTGAACCTAATCAAAGTATGAAATATTAATCACTATTGTAGCATCATGAACATATGTGTCTTTATTTGCAATAAACTCATTCTTCTCTACACACACATTCTGATTTGAAATTTCAATCTGATTACTCATTATAGCAAGGGTATTGATAAGCTTATTTGAAACTAAAGAATCAACACCATGTTCAAATTTTCTTTCATGACCATTATACCAGAAATCATTCATAGAAAAATGACCTCTAATAAATCCATACTTCATATTATTCTAAATATCTCTAGTGGTCACAAAAGCCTGATATAACATCTGTGGTTCTTTATCCCTTAGTAGATAATTCATTTTCTTGTCAAATGCATCAAAGTAAATAGCTAAACACATTTGATCATCGAGTCTATAACTCTCAGGGATTTTAGTCAACACTATTGCAAATTTCATGTTAAATTGAGGGAAAATTTCATCACTCTGAATATGAATCTTCAAGAACTTATCATAAGAATTAGATATGCTTACTTGTTCTCTGAATTGCTCCATGAAGGCTAAATGCAACTGACTCCAAGATGAAATAGAACATGCTAGTAGAAAAGAAAACTAGTCTCTAGCATCACCTTCCAAGGTTTGAATGAATAACTTCATGTGCACATCCTCATGAGTAATTTCATAGTCACCCATCAAATCACTGAATATCTGAATATGATGCCTAGATGAAATAGTATGGTTCCCACTAAACTTAGGCAATTTATTTTAGACATCATTAGGAATGACATTCGAGAAACCATGAATACCATTGAAACTTAATGGCATGTATATCTTGGTAGAAATGGATCTAGAAACTTTATTGACTGGCTACATACTAGGTAAAATAAAACTCAACATTTTTTCCAAAATATGAAACTCATTCACCCATAATAAGTTCTGATTTATAACTTGCAAGAGATCTTCACAACCCTCTACCAAATGAACACTTCACAATTTTGGTGTTGCTGCATGAAACCAGTGATTTGCTGATTGGCTTGGTGTTGATCTCAATTCCTCACACCACTAATCATATCATTTGTAGAGTCGCCATCTCCTTGAGGAGAATTAAATGAAATCAAAACTATGGTTCATTTTTTATCATTTCAAAACTTATGACAACAGATCAGACAACACTTCTAAACTTATCAATCAGAAATTCATATATCTCTCTTCTTGTCTAAAACTTAACTTTCAAATCTGCATTACCAAGCTGAAAACTCTTTGAAAATATTTATACATAATCATTCTACACTGGTTTAGAGATCCTTTAGAGAGTCGCCACTCACAATTGTGAGAAAGATTTAGAACATGATTCATAACATGACAGATCTGAACTGGCTTTTTACTTTGTAGAAATTTGCAAACCATCAAACACTTAGAAGAGATAAATCATTCTTAAACAGTTCTGACTCTAAAATTACAACAGTACTTTGCAAATAAAAACTAGCTGAATTGATTGAAGATGAACACCTTTTAGCAATACAATTTACATTCAACCTCAAAGTTACTACTACAAATGGATAAAACTTAACTCGGGAACATGAAACCTTGTATACAAAACTTGAATATGCACAATATATACCAAAGATTTCTAGCTCCCTATCATTGAATTCCTTCATAGACTCCCCAGCAGGTTTCCATCTTGTTGGTGTTTGAAAATGTTACTAGGTTTTCAAATATCCCATTGAGAAATTGACATGTCTAGGGATAGCTAACTCCCATTTTCAACATGCCATTTCTGACAAAAGGCCAACTATAAGGCATGACCCTTCTTCTTCTTCAGGCTCTGCTAAACCTAGGTGGGTAGACCTTAGACTCAAATGATATCGTACTAGTGCAAAAACATATCCCTGAATCTATTAAGTAGACGAGAACCCTTATATCTCCTAATAACTCATGAAATAACTTCAATCTACAATAGCTAAATGCATATCTATGAATCTTAGAAGCTGAGTGAGGGTATTACATTTAGGTCCTTCAACATGAAAGGTGAAAACACTTTTGATTAATAATGTTGATTTCAACAAACCCCTAATATGCAGCAATAAAACCTAATGATCCTATAACTGATCAGTGCCTTAACCATTGGGCAAATCCATGAATTGCAAACATACATATGAATATCTGAGACATATGTGTATCTTCAGATATCTTATCTATCTATTCAACTTGTAAATAGACATCTATGTTTAGTTTAAATCTCATTCTTACCTGATATCCTCCTCAATAAATCTGTAACCCTATTGATTTCTATGAAGCATTTACACAATTCCTTGAATTATCAACAACAATGAAACAACATAAAGCCTTAAGGGATTGCAACTATGACCTAGGCTATTTTTTCAAAGGTCATAAAACATTACAACTCACTAAGAGTAGAGACAAGATTCAACTAAAACTCAATCATTTTCTGCTTTTTGTATTAATTTCCTTGAAACTTATACAATCATATGCATAAAATGAAAAACATGATGTGATCTAACAGATCTGAACTATCTATATTAACCTTATTAATGTTATTCATACGAGAGAGAGTATGCTGAAAAATAATGGTGTCTTAGTATTGGGAACACATCAAGACAGGAACCAAAACCTTGGTATCATAGTAGTGTGCCAATTTTCTCCAAAGAACTAGAACCAACTAGTTTCTCAGTGACAAAAATTGGAATGGTTCTAATTAGAAAGAATGAGAAAGATATGGGTTGAAGGAATTCCCAGATTGAATCTGCAATCGATATGTGTCCCTTTAGAATTCTCCCTCAAGAAGTTGAAAAAATTCTTTCTACCTTCTCTCCTTAACTCCTAGAATCAAATCTCCATCATTTGGTTTCCAAAAGAAAGAAATATCTGAGATATCTGATTCACTATTATAACTGACTTTGATGCCAAGTTGAATTCATGATAAAAAGTGAAAAACTAGTTGAATATGGCCTTCAGAATGTAATATAATCTTTCCCAAATTATTTTTAGCACATTCAGGCTCCAAAAAGTCATCAAATCCACCCTCTAACAAACTCTGATGATTAATGATCATATTTGTCTGTTCTGTTGCCAGTGCCCCAAATTTCACAAAATGACCTGCAGCATCAACTAGTGAGTACATATGCAAAAACAAGCTCCAAAAATGGATAGCTTTTCTTTTTCTAATTCTAATGGTATATTGGAGTCTATGTTTTGAGTACCAAAAACCCCTAGAATCACAGTTTGAAAAATAGTCCCTCTACTAGAAAAACTCAAGGTCTGCAATTTTAAATTTTAAAATTTCAAAAATTTAAATTTTTTTTAAAGTTTGAACTTTAGATTTAATGCCCTGGACTATTTTTAGGAATTTTGAACATGCATACCCACTTTGGAGGAAATTTATTAAAAATAATTTTTTAACATTTTTGAAAATTTTCCTATCCTTCCAATCTAGGGTCAATTGTCCTTTGACCGAGTGCCATGTGGCAGCCTTTAATTGGTTGGCTTCCACCCCATTTCCACATGATTCTCACCTTCTTGCCTACATCTCTTAACGATCACGCAACTTCATATTGTGGAATTGCGTTGATAGCTAGATCTACCACATGGCAGCATCATGTGCATCACATTTTAACCTGTTCCTATGGTGCCATGTGGCAGCCCTTGATTGGCTACCTAGTTGCTCCATCATCCCCTGCACACAGGTATGCCATGTCATCTGCTCGCTTTCTCGCATTTTCTAACTTCCTTGCATCTCTGTTTTGTAGACATGCACCCACCGTTGGATCATGACACGTGTCACGATCTGGTCACTTCCTGCCTAAGCCTGCTTTGCAATGCTACTTCACCATGTGCAAGACCCACTTCCACATGGTAGCATACTGCATTCTTGTAATACTTAACTAGTGTGCATCTTGATCTTGCAGGTATGCCCCCACCATTCAATCTACCACATGGCGCGATCGTGTTGCCCGGGTCCACATCAGTGTTCATGCGTCTTTGCATAAATTTTTTCCTAATGTCATGGTTACATCACCTCCATCTATCTTCATGTTCCAATTGGCCACCAATGAGCCCCACACACAATCAAGGCATTCATAAAGCATTGTCTCTTAAGACACAATGCATATTGTAAGGAGGAGTAGTTAAACGTTTTTAAATTCTTCTCTTTGGCGAATGTGGGATATTGGTCTTGCCTACATTTTTTTCTTTGTTCTGCACTTTTCACTATGGATTGCCCTCTGGTTGCTCATTCTATTTGCTAAGGCCTCTTTTTTGATGTTACATGGGCATCTTCTTTTCTTTGCGTGGACTCTTTTTAGATTGGGCAGTCCTCCTTTGTTATTCACGGTGGCTTCTTTCCCTACAACATAGTCGTTCTGTGCATGCCATGGTCATGGGAACTCTTTGTTTATGCTTTGATTATACTTGGAACTGGCAGCTTTTTTTGCAAATTGGCATGAGCTTCTTTAAACTTTGCATCTCCACTTTGAATGCTACGTGTGGCATTTTACTCTCTAATCTGTTGTGGCTCTTTATCACTTATCCCTGGTTCTTGCTCCATGGTTTTCATTTTAAAAACTTTGCCTTTTCTCCCTTTTTTTAGCATGATCTCAAATTGCAGGGGTATCTGTTAACTGCAGCTTTTAACTAATGTTCTTTGCCTCCTTTCTATGAGTCTTTGTCAAATGACGTGAGACTGCTGCTTTATATAAGTCAATCTCCTCTTGTTCAATACTACCATTTCTAACCCACTTGGAATTCCCATTAGATCTACTTGTGGGTACCTTGGATTTCTTCATCCAGTTATCTACCGATGAGTGCCCACCCCTAGAAACAACAATTCCACTGCTAGATGATTTTCCATTAGACCTGTTGATCCCATGCACTCTCACATGGCCGCCAAGAGACCTCCTCAAGCTAAAAACTCTGCCACAAAATCTACAAACATGGCCATCTCTGCTACTCATGCTGCTATTCTTGTCACCCTGCTTGATGGAATTAGAAACTACCACCAAATTCTCTATAACCACCTCAAAATCGATCTCCCCCATCACCAATTCCTCGAGCAATTTAGATTGAGATTGAGATTGAAGAAGCTTCTTTTTTATCATCTTCTCCAAAACATTACAAATGGTATCATCAATCCCCATCCCCAAAGTCTCCATGCAATCTTCTCTTGCATGCTCAAAATTGGGCTTTCTCCTAGAGTCCACACCATAACTCATCATAACTGATCAAAATATCAAAGAAAACTATCAAAAACTCAAGAACATAGATGAGTTCCAAATGAAGTCCCCAATCCAATGTATGAATGGGATACACCGAGGCAGGGGAGAAGTTGGGAAGCTTGATTGTCAAGTTTTGAATTGGGCGGTCTATTGGACGCTCACTTTAAAATCCACTTTAAACATCATATCAAGCTTTGAACTTTACTACTACATCCACCTTAGACAAGTTGAAGATAAAAAGAAAAAATATAAAAAGATGAAAGGAAGATCCCAAAATCGTAAGCTCATCTAGTCTCTCTGCAAGTTCTTCCAAATCTTTTTTGTGCAACCACTCTTAGTATGTTTAGAAATAACTTTTATGATCATTTGTGATTCAGGAAGTCATACAATTCACTTTGATTCACAACACTTTGCATTCTTACTAAGATGATGCAACAATCAAGAAAGTCTTATTATTGCTCAAATATTTTCCATTTCTAATCCATATCTTAGCATTATGATGCAATTAGTTGGGCCCCACGTGGGTCTGGCTATAAAAAAATTTTTGTTTCCAAACAACTGAAATGCTGAAGTGATCTATTGAACCTCTGATATTAATTTGAAGCAAATTCAACTACTGAAAATCAATTTGAAGCTCATTTTACATTTGTTTTGCAAACTATCAATTTTGACTGGCCTTAAAAATTGATAAGAACACCTGATCGGGCTCTAAAAACTAGCACACTAATTCTTTGTTCCACATACTCCCATCCTATCTAATCTTGTCTCATGAAAAATTTGAGGTCAAAAGATATTTGCTGTCAAAGTTGACCTCTTAGAATTGCTTGCAAGAAAACATGTCAGAAAGTAATAAATTGTGTTCGGAATCGACTTCAAAAATTGTGCAAATTGACACTTGAGGGTACAAAAACTAGGACATTGATTCTCTATTATGAGGACAATATGGATCTACAATTTGGTCTCATGAAAAATAATAGGATGCATTTGGCGAGCAGTCAAAGTAGGCTACTTGGATTTTGCAAACTATAAACAATGACTAGAAAATCATTTTTTACAAATGGAATTGACCTGGAAAAGTGTGCAAATGGATTTGTCATGACTTACAAAATAACACACTTAAAGTATTTTGAGGGGAAAAAACAATGGTACAATCCATTTGATCTCACCTATCATGGATTTCAAATTAAGACATCACAAACAGGGGTTCCAACAAATCTGCAAATGCTAACACCAGTAAAAAGATAGAAATTGTGTTTGGAATTGTATTTGAAAACTGATCAAACAAATTCATCATGAGTTGAAACTTGAAACATAACAATTCTCTGACGTCTAAAATGCAACTCAAAAGTAATTTTAGCATTCTAGTCAACTAGTCAAAAGTTATAACACATCAAATAGGGCTTCCCAGAATTATGTGCAAAGTGCATCAGCATGAAAATAGTAAACTACCAACTTTGGGGGATTCAAAACCTAGTCAAATAGACTCAAAACAACTCAAACTCTGAAAAATAGGCTCTCATGTATGAACACTAGATTCTCCCAAAGCGGCAAGTCATGAAACATTTTTGGGTGTGAGATATTCAATCACAAACACAGTCTCTTGTCATTGTTTGACACTTCGGGTAAAATGCAGATTTGGCAAATGCTCTAAAAAGGACTTCATGAAATAGCTTGGAAATTTAACTTCATGGAACACTTAGATGCACTGAATGCAGGGTGTTAGAAACATTAAACACCTTAGAGGCCTCAAAGGTATAGCCAGGCACAATCACATTTAAAAGCATTTATAGGGCTCAATTTCTTCAATAGTGCTCAAAATTTGGGCTACAATTTTGAGCGCCAACAGGTGTGATGTTGATTTCTCCTACACAAGTAAGGTACTACTTCTCCTTTAAGCTCCAGTTCTATTGCACTAATAATGTGGCCGAGTATGAATCCTTTATTCAGGGTCTCCTACTTGCTCAGAAAAGAGGAATTCAAGCCTTAAGTGTATATGGAGATAGTGAGTTGGTGGTTAATCAAGTGAGAAATCAGAATATCACCAAGAAAAATTTTCTCGAGTCTTATAAATGTAGGGTATGGGATTTTCTTGAGGGTTTCTATGCATTTAATATTCAAAGCATCACTAGAAAAGAAAATAGACATGCTGAGAAGCTTGCAGCAATAGGTGTGTCTCATGATGTGCCAAGGAATCTTGAGGAGGAGAAGAAGCAAAAAATTAGGATGGTACTAAGGCCTTCCATCCCTGACAACAACACCCATTAGCAAGGGTTTGAATCTGATGAACAAATTGTAAGCTTCTTGCAGAATGAAGCAAAATTTTCAAGTAGAAACTAGTCGAGACTGCAGGATCAGTATGGTGATCAAATCATTAATCTTAGTTCCAACAAATTGCCTAAGGGTCTCATTACCTTAGATAGTGTTTTCAATCTTGATGACCAAGTGAGAGGCAGAGTCATGAACCTACCTACTAATGAACATGATCACACCCCAGTCATGATTGCTAATGGAAAATCCTTAAACATGGGGAAGGTATGTTCTGAGATTGAGAAAAAAAGTTTTATTCATCTATGTCAAGAATTTAATGATATATTTGCCTGGACATATGATGATTTAAAGGGTTTTGACCCAAGGTTATTTCAGCATACCATAGATTTAATTGATAATGTCAAACTAGTAAGACAAAAACAGAGACCAGTGAATCCCAAAATTGAACCCTTAATGAGAAAGGAGTTATCCAAATTGATTGAGGCCAATATAATTTTCCCTGTCAAGAACTCATCATGGGTAGTAAAACTTGTCCATATTAGGAAGAAGAATGGAGAAATTAGATTGTGTGTGGATTTTAGGGACCTTAACCAAGCTTCCCTGAAAGATCACCATCCTCTCCCTTCCATGGAGCAGATTTTGTCCAAGGTCAGTGGTTCAAAGAGGTTTTCATTTCTTGATGGATTTTTTTGCTACAATCAAGTGCTGGTCAAAGAATCTGATAGGTACAAGACTGCATTTACCACCAAGTGGGGTACCTATGCTCATTGTAAGATTCCATTTGGGCTAACCAATGCAGGTGCTAAATTTCAGAAGGCAATGGAGATGGCCTTCAAAAATGTGTTTGGAAAGTTTGTATTAGTTTACCTTGATGATATCACAGTGTATTCAAAGAATGTATAAGATCATTTTGATCATTTAAGATAGGTGTTCTCAAGATGTAGAGAGTTTGGGGTATCCCTTAGCCTGAGCAAGTGTGTTATTGCTACCAGTCAAGGAAGATTATTAGGACACATTGTATCTAAGGATGGTTTAACCATTGATCCAGAAAGAACAAAAGCAATACTTACTCTCCCTCTCCCTAAACATAAGAAAGGGCCGCAAAGTTTCCTTGGTAGGATAAATTTTGTGAGAATATTTATCCCTAATATTGTCATCATGGTAAACCCCTTACGGCTATGCTCAGGAAAAGTAGGACCTTTGCATGGACCAGGGAAGGGAAGGAAAGTTTTGAAGAGATTAAGGTAGCCATAGCCTCATCCCCTACTCTCATTAATCCAAATTTTGAAAAGGATTTTATCCTTTATACCCTAGGTGGTGAGTCTAGAATTTATGCTATCTTGACTCAAGAAAATGATACAGATGAAGAGCAGCCCATAGCCTTCTTTAGTGAAGGGCTTAAAGAGTATGAAGATAAATACAACTATGTAGAAAAGCAAGCTCTCGCAGCCATGAGAGCTTTAAAGAAATTTAGACACCTCCTATCTCATAACAAGATTAATTTGTTAGTACCCTAGGCCAGTGTGAAAGATTTCCTTTTAAGAAAAGATATTAGTGAGAAAAGGGCTAGCTGGATTACTAAAGTAATGGAATATGATGTTGACATCCAAATCACCAAGCTGGTAAGAGGGAAGCGTTTGTGTAAATAAATGATATCATCTCAGGAATCTGATGAGGAAGTTGTTATGATACTAACAGAACAGCATGAGGCAAGAAATGATGATCCAAGGAACTGGATGGATGATATGAAGAATTTCTTATTAGGCAATGGATACCCTCAAGGATTAGATAGAACTAAAAGGAGACAGTATAGATTATAGTCAATTCCTTATGTTATAGTTGATGGTATCCTTTTTAGGAAAGATTTTAATTTAGCCCTATTAAGATGCATTAGCATAGACCAAGCTGAAAGAATGATCAAAGAGCTTCATGATGGTCCTAATGGTGGTCACTTCTCACCAAGGACAACTGCAATGAAGGTCATGAGGGCTGGTTACTATTGGCCATCCCTATTCCATGATTGTCATAGGTATGTGAAGAAATGTGAAAAATGTGCTTTCTTTTTTGGTAAGCAAAAGCTTGCAGCTCTTCCTCTTCATCCCATTCAGGTGGACCAGCCTTTTGCTCAATAGGGATTGGATTTCATAGGCCCTATCAATCCTCCTTCTAGTTCTGGTCACAAATGGATTTTAGCTGCTACAAATCACTTTACCAAATGGACAGAGGCAGTTGCATTAAAGGATGTTATAGAATCTTTAGTTGTTGAGTTCCTTGACAAAGTTGTGACCAGGTTTGGTGCCCCTTCAACCATTATTTTAGACAATGAAAAATCTTTTGTGGGAGCTTGGATTTGTGCATGGTCAATTGACCATAATATCTACTTGGACACATCCTCAAACTACTTTCCTCAGGGCAATAGTTTGGTTGAGTCCTCCAACAAAAACTTGATTAGGATTATGAAAAGAACCATAGAGGATAACCAAAGGATTTGGCATCAAAAGTTGAGAACTACACTATGGGCTAACAAAATAATACCTAAGAAGTCAATAGGAAATTCACCATTTATGTTGGTTTATGTTAGAGAAGCAAGGCTTCCAATTTCATTAGAATTCCATCTCTAGAACTAGCTCATCAACTGGAGCTAATAAAAAATGATGCCATGATAGTGAGAATGGCAGAGCTGATGGAGTTGGAAGGAAAAAGAGGTCAGGCCATGTAGACCCTAGAAACACATCAGCAATAGGTGAAAAGGAGCTTTGATAGGAAGGCTAGGGTCAAAACCTTCAAGGAGGGTGATTTGGTTTTGAAATGGGATGCAGATAGGGCAAAACCAAGGAGCCACTCAAAATTTGATACACTATGGAGTGGTCCCTATCTGATTGTTAGTTGCAAGCAGGCCAATGCTTTTCAATTAAGCAAGCCTAATGGTGAAATTTTGCCTATCCCAGTTAATGGGATATATCTCAAGCCATGTCTCTGATAGGGATTGAAGTTTCATTTATATATTAGAGTAGTTTTCTTTTTGTTGTTTTTTTTCTTTCCAAGAAGTGCGTGAAAATAGCTTTCTCTCTGTGAGATAGCCAGTTTCAAAGTTTTGAAGGTTTTTGGTCTTTGGTTTCGGTTGTAGAGATAAAGATTTTTGGTGTTTTTCTGCCGCAGAGGTAGGGTTAGAGTTTTACAGTGCACTAATACACATCTTTCATGACTTAGACCAATGAATGTCGAAGGCCACTGGTCATACACATAGCCAACTTGCGTCCCCTCTGAGTCACTAGAAATGTTACCCATTTTGCCTCCAACCAAAATTTGAACTTTGAATGCAAACCCCACCCAACGGTCACCTTCCATTTTTAATATTATTTTAAATGTCGTGGAAATACAAAAAATTAAAATGATCAAAACTTTATAGTATTTCCTATATTCCTTAAGTTTGTTTTCGTTGATCTGCAACTTTTCGAGTTGTTAGATCTCTGGTGATCTACAGTGGGTTCTTTCTCACATCTTGAAAATGCACTACCTTTACGTAATGTAGGGAAGCCCCTTTGTGACATGTGGATCAATGGGTCCTTTCATTTTGTGTGGGTCATAGGAAGGAAGAAGGATAGTCCTACTGGCAATTTTATTGGCACCCACTTTCCCACATTTTGAGTTCTGTCAGACTTCCTAACAATGCAGGGAAGTGCCTTTTGGCCACATGGTAGGTGGGTCCATCTTATTTGAGCCGCTGCAAATAGGGTGGACAAGGTGGCAGGGTGAGTTGGCAGTTTGATTGGCGCTCGCTTTCCCACATTTTTTCTTCTATTAGACCTTCTAACAATGCGGGAAAGAACCCTAGTGACACTTGTTCCATGACCTCACATGTCCCTGACTATACCTTCCACCATTAGATCTTCAAGGATCAACGACTGACACATGCTCACAATAAGGAGTTGCAAAGAAATTAAACAATGCGAGTATGCACCCTTACAATGCATAGCACAATGTGATTTCATGGTTCCACTCTCCCCAAGAGAGATAAAAATATTTGTTGTGGCACTTTTCAAAACACGTGGGTTTGAAAAGGCAGTATTCTATTAAGCAGCAGGATCCACCATTTGATGCAAACAGATCAAGGGCTAGTGCTTTCCTACAAGATGAACATGCAAGGATGTTAAGAAATGCAAGCAAGCACCTCGCTACCACATGTCTCTGTGGGACCAATTTCTTGTATGGGTTGCCAAGGTAGTGTTAGTTGTATGGCAGGGTGGTGCTAGATGGGTTCGGGTTAGGCTGAGTCAGATGCTGAGTGTTTTGTGGACCTAAAATTTTTGAGAGGCAAGCACAGTATTATAGGGATCTTTCATGATTGTTGATCTTGTGGAGATCAACAATTGGTGATTTCCTGCATTATGAAGATACGAGGACTTTAAGCAATGTGGGAAAGTGCCTAAGGGACACATGTCTTTGCGGGCCCGAGGAGATACATTATGGCTAGGGTATTAACAAAAAGGCTGACGATTATGAGACATTGTGGTCAGGGTTTGTAGGAGGTGGTGCAGTTAGTAAAGAAGATGTGGTCAACCACATGGAGACTTTGTGAAATGAAAAGAAATCATTGGCCCACATGGCTCATTCTAGTTGCAGTATTATATTGACTATTGATTGTTGCTAACTGATGAGCCAAAAATAGGGGAAATTAAGTTTTCCTGCATGATCTGATCCTCATGATCAATTCCAACCACCTTCAAATGAATGCTAATCCTAGGAGAACACTCCACCACCCTAGTTGATCTATCTACTTGGTCAGACAATTTAATGGTGTTGATTCTATCTTCTCAGGGCCCTATTTCAACAAAGATCATATATCATTGCATTTGGATCTATGCTTAGATCAGATTTTCTTCAGATCTACATGATTTTCCTCTGTAAGACTTAATGGAAGTGGTTGTGGAGTAATTTCAGTAATAAGATATCTCAATTATGCTTGAACTATAAAAGCATTTTTTTAGATTTTGTAAAGGGGACTCTTCTTTGACTTCTCTGATATTTCTCTGCAACTTCAATGTAAATTCCCTTTGCCTTTGAACTGTATGGCATTATGTATTATCTCCTTTATCCATCAATGTAAAGTGCAAGAACTATTTTCCTCTCATTTGTGTATTGTAGAGATCTACAATCTTGCATGACTATATCTCTTTTGGCCTATGAATGGTATATAAGTGAATCCTCTCTTTCCTTTTGTCATCATTTGGGTTTTCTGATCTGCATGTGGTTGTTAGATTAAAGAAAGTCTGGATGTGTATATCTTTTGGTGTCATGATGGTTCAATAGTGCATGTATGGGCAAAGATTGGTTTGAACACTCTATTTTGGTGCATCACCCCTTAGATTAGAATAGGCAGATTTGCTTTCATGCATTCCTTCTCCCTTTTCCTCTCCAAGAGTAGTTAGGTGCACCCTAATAGCAAAGGAAGTCAGCCTTCTTCGAAGAATCAACCTCATAGTTTAAGTCCCATAGGCTGGAGGTTGTTTCCATGTTTCACAAGGTTTTCCTTAGGTAAAAACTTTGGACATGGGTGCAAACCTCTATGACAATAGACACTTTAGATGACAAACCTGAGGATGATGAGCTTGAAGATGAAAATAAGATCCTAAACTTAAGAACCAACATTATTCCTAAGGGAATGGTTGAGTTAGAGTGCATCTTTAATCATGATGAACTTGCACTTAATAAAATAATGGCCCAAGAAAAGGGGATCGAGGAATGTGATGCATACAACTTAGGTACTGACGAAGATTCAAGAATGGTCTAGATAGGGAAAGCATGTAATGCACAAGAAAGGGAAGATATGCTTAAATTACTTACTGAGTATAAATATTTTATTTCTTGGAGCTACAAAAAGCTAAAGACATATGGCCCTAAGATTATAAACCATGATATCCCCTTGAAACTAGATGCCAAGCCTTTCTAGCAAAGACAAAGACCTATTGATCCTATCTTTGGACCTCTAATAATGAAAGAAGTTAAGAATTTATTGGATGCTAAGATCATCTTCCCCATTTGTCATTCCACATGGGTGGCCAATTTGGTTCCTATATGAAAGAAGACTGGAGAGATTCGTCTTTGTGTTGATTTTCATAACTTGAACCTAGCATCTCAAAATCACAATTATCCTTTACCCTCACTAGATTAGGTTCTACAAATTGTGAATGGTTTGAAGATGATATATTTCTTAGATGGATATTTAGGATATAATCAAGTGATGGTGGCTGAAAAGGATCAACTAAAGATAGCTTTTACAACTAAATGGGGAACTTTCTCCTATAAAAGAATGCCTTTTGGACTGATTAACATAGGTGCTACATTTCATCAAGCCATGGATGAAGCTTTTAAGGGATTGGTCAATAAGTGTATAGTTATCTACATGGATGACTTAATTGTCTTTTCAAATGATCAAAACACTCACATTGTCGATTTAGGGTGGGTATTCAATAGGTGTTGTAAATACAACATATCCCTCAATCCCAAGAAATATTCATTTGGAGTCACTAAAGGAAAGCTCCTAGGTCATATCATTTCTAAAGCTAGGATCTCCATTGATCCTAGTAGAGTTGAGGCCATTTTGAAGTTATCACCTCCCCACAGTCAGAAGGAACTCAAGTCTTTCTTCAAGAAGATAAATTTTGTATGGAAATTCATAAGTGGATTAGTAGAAATAGTTCATCCCCTTAATGATTTACTCAAAAAATGAGCTAAGATAGAATGGGCTCCAAAAATTTAAAAAAACATTTGAAAAATATCAAACAGACCATTTCCATGGCCCTGGTACTGGTAAGTCCTTAATATGAGCTACCTTTCAATATATATTATTTTTCTTCAGAGCATTCATGCACTAGAATCTTAATGCAAAAGAAGGAAGAGGAAGATGAAAGACCTATTACTTTTATGAGTTGTCCTCTGAGAAATGATGAGTTGAATTATTCTAACCTTGACAAATAGTCTTTCTCTTTAATTAAGCTAGTAAATAAATTCCATCATTACATACTAAGAAGTAAGGTGTATGCTTTCATAACTAATTTGGTAGTAAAGACATTATTAATGTAGAATGAACTTGGTGAAAGATGATGAAAACGGATGGCAATACTTCAAGAATTTGATTTAGAAATTCAACCCATGAGATTGGTCATAGGTCAAGGATTATTAAAAATGATAGCTGATAACTAGTTTGAGGATGAAAAGGAATTCAAGTTCAACATTGAAATGAATGAGAATGACCATAAGAAAATGATAGTATCTCAAGTTGATATTGGCCAAGGTGTAGTAACAGAGGTCTAGTTTGCAAAACTAGTGCCCCAATTGGATGAATAGTTCACAAAGTAGGGGACTCAAAATGAAATGTGAGTCCTATATGCTACATGATACAAAAATTTGTACAAAAGGAATTACAAAGGTATTTATCTAAAATACTTAGGATGTGAGGAAGAAAAGGAAGTTCTAGAATAGTTTCACGATAAGTATGGTACAGGGTATGGTTCAGCAGAAGCAACTACTCATATGATTTTAGGATAATTTTATTTTTGGCCCACAATATTCAAAGATTCTTTTGATCATGTATGATCTTGTCATATCTTCCAAACTAGCACTAATAGAGAAAGACACTCAACAATGCCATTACAGCCAGTGTACGAGGTATGCCCCTTCACAAAGTGGGGGCTAAATTTTATAGGTCCTATCAATCCACCATCATTAAATGGACACACTATTATTCTCATATCCATAGATTATTGTATGAGATGGACAAAAGAAGAAACTTTTAGAAATTGCACTGCTAAGGTAGTCATGAACTTCTTGGAGGAACACATTGTTGCCAGATTTAGAATGCCATTTACCATTGTGTGCGATAACAAATCTACTTTTGCATCAATATTCCTAACCCAATGGGCATTTGAAAATCAGGTCATTATCAAGTTCTCTTTGAATTATTACTCACAAGGAAATGGGGTAGTAGAATCTACAAGCAAGAACTTGATCACCATAATAAGACGACTATTGAAGGAGAATCCTAAAGATTGTAATATACAAATATGCTTTATGGACAGACTAAATGAGGGTCAAAAATGCTTTAGGGACATATCCATACTTGGTTTTTAATAGATAAGAGCCATTGTTCTTTCTTAACCTCAAGATTCCTATTTTGAAATTCATGAGTGGGTATGTTGAAGATGTTGACAAACTACAAATCAAATTGATGAATCTTTTAGAGATGGATGAAAAATGGACAGCTGCATTGTAGCACATGGCTAAACATTAGGTAGTCATCAAGAGGTGGTTTGACAAGAGGGCCATGATAAAATCATTCAAAATTTCTATCCTTGTTCTAAGTAATAGGGAAACCACACCAAGTTTCGATGTTTGTGGATTGGTCATTATCAGATTGCAGAGATTCTCAAAGAAAATACTTTTAGGCTTTGTTCCTTATAGGGGGAATTAGTTCCATTTCCAATCAATGAGAAATTTTTGAAACACTATTTTGAAGCCTAAAAGAATCATAAAAAATAAATAATAATAATAATTAGTTAGATTTTATTTTCTACAAGTGTGTTTATTTTCTACAGTTGTGTTTGCTTTTAGTTTTGTGTTTATTTTCAGTTTCGTGTTTGTTTTCAAAATTGTCTGAGTCTATGGGGGTAAGGTGCACTCAAGATTTTATCTTGACATATCTTACTAACTACTCTTTTCGTTCTGATTTTAGGAAGAGGTAGTTCAAACAAAGGGGTTTTCTCAAAGGATTGCTAAGATCATTGTTTTCTGTGAGAGTTTCTAAAAAGTTCTAAAAGAGGAACGTAAGGGATTTTTACCAAAGATCAAATCCAAGAAACAACAACTAATTTATTGGCTACACACTCTAAATGTAGTTAGGATACAAAAGGGAAAAAAAAGAGAAAAAGGAAAGAAAAGAAAAGAATGGTGTTAAGACTGAAGGATTCTAAAAGATCTAAAGGGTTAATTTGATAAATAGATACAAATGAAAACATTGCTTCATCCAAGAACAAAATGATGACATTATGAACTACATGGAGCAATCACCCAAGGGATTACAAAGAAGTTTAAAAGAAAAGTGACATCCTACTAAGAGCCCTCAAACTAATTCTCTCATCTAGACAAGCAAAGGATCAACAAACAAACTCCATGGAGATTCTCAATGGATGTGCCAAGAAGGGTGGAAGATTGTTTCCAAGCTATCTGAAGATTTTGATTGATCACATCCTGAGATTTTGAAGGAAATGAATACACTGAACACACACTGAGCTTGAAGGTTTTAGATCCTTAAGTTTTGACTGTGAAATCATTCAAAATTTTCTTGGAATGTTTGGGATTCAGTTGGTGTTTAGCACATGTTGAAGGAATTTTTGTTGATGAAGAAATGCTTTTATCATTTCTTCCTTTTTTCGAAGCTATTTGTTGTAGTTCTACAATGCATTCCCCATTTCAATCAAAAATGGGTACCCCCTACTTTTGAAAGATTTTTGGACTCCTAAAATCAAGATCCTAGTCATCTTGAAGTTCCCCATGAACCCCTAGTTCATGTCTAAATTCTACCCAAAGTTTGAAGATCATAATCAATCAAAATCCAATGAAAAGGGCTAAGTATGAAGGCTTTGGTACACTAGGTGCACCTAATCGGGTGTGCTAGTGTGCCCAAAATGCAAGCAATGTTTTTTTTATGTGTGCTATGCAAAATTGCACATCTGCATAGTTGGCACACCCGTGTCACTGCACCAAGTCCCTCTGAGGCTATATAAAGGTGGGGGGGGGGGGGTTCACTCCCCCTGTCACCTTGTTCATTCTCTTCTCTATGTACTCTACAATCTGCATCCTCCATGCTTTTTTTCCGCATTGGCTCCTAGGGTTCGCAACACTGTGTGCACCTAGGTGCAATTTTTCTATTACTTCCTTTCCCTTCTCTCCACCTTCCACTTTGACCTACAAGAAAGGGAATGTTAAGGTTATCTTATAGAGAAGACTCCTCTAGCGAAGATAATGGGTAAAGTGGATATGACGAGGGGATATATGAAAGAAGATATTGGATACACAATCATACTTCTAATTAGAGTAATGGGTCTTCTATCAGCTAGAGACTTAAATATCTTCATGGTGCACTTTATTGAGACCATCAAGATGGAAAAGATGCCACTTGACTGGGCCATCACCTTGAGTGAAAACTTGTGTGAATGGTTGGAGGCAATTAAGAACAAAAGGAAGTTCTATATGACATCCTAATTGGTGTATTTATTAGCCACAAGGGAAATAGACTACCCAGGGCTATACAAAAGAGGTAGCATGTAGGATCCCAATGCTTGGCCGTATATTGTTTATCCACAATTAGTGAAGAAGAGACTCTTGGGGTAGAGCAAGGAATACATAATTGTGAACGATGCCTTCATATTCACCATAGTTAAATTCATAGAAGGAGATTATGTGTAGAGGTTATCAGAAGAGGTAGTGGCAAAGATAAAAACACTTAGAGCATATTACATTCATTTTAGAACATTCACATATCTAAGGTTAGCTTGTATCACCATCAATCTAAAGAAGCTCCAAGATATCCTAGTGACAGACTTGTTCTTTTGGAGATTGCTCAACAACTTGAGTTTGCATATGATAGAGTTAGGAAATAGCGTAGACCATGTTGGACATGGCCTCTAATAATGGGACCTTTTAAAGTAAATCAAATTCAAGATATTCCTTCTTTTGAGTGTGAATGGGATCAATATCCCCTAGAAGAGTACAATCCTCTGAGGTCATGCTTTGATAATATTGGGAGAGTCCAATGTCTGGCAAGCAAAAAAATTTAGCATAAAGAAGCCATTGAAGAGCATTGGATGAATGTGACAAATGACTATGATATCTATATCAGGGATTATTGTAGGATGACTTTTTATTTGGCATAAAAAGATCTAAAGATAAAGATTCCTTTGTAGGTATTGCAACAAGACTGAGGGGAGTTGCTCGACCCTTTGTTCAACAAAGATAAAATTGGGGAACAACCCATTATGAATGTCAAGGTTGACAGGGAAGATAATGATGATATTAATCATCAAGAAAGGTACATTATCAAAATGACATAGGATTGGATCATGAAACCATTTAAACTTGATCCAATACCTGAGACAGTGGTTTTTCATGTGTAGGCCCACCTAGCCAAAGGTAGAGGAAAGAAGGTCACAATCCCTATCTTTGTAGCTCAGTTGTCTATTAGGCCTAAAATATTATACCAACTAGATAGAATAGTTGGCTACTATCACCCTTAAGAGAGAAAGGAAAAGGGAAAAATAAAGAGGAGTTCTCCTCAAATATCCAAACTAGAAGAGGGTGAAATCCCGACACTTCTGTAGCAACAAGAAGAAAATATACAAGGGTCAAAAGACACTAGAGCTTTCCAAGTCCAAGTAGACCCTCAAGTGTCACCAGCTACACCCAGCCAAGCAAAAATAGAGGTTGAAATCTAAGAATTTTCCCCTCCTCGATAGGCAGAACAAGTATCCCCTTCCATGCCAAAGAAAGGAAAAAGGATTAAGACTCGAGTCAAGAAGATGCAAAGGGTGATCAGGAGGGTAGTTTCTTTCCCATATGTTCTAGAACTTATACCTAAAGAGGAAGAAGAAGAGGAGGATAATGTACGTTTGAAAAAGAAGAACACAACTAGCTAGAGCCATCAAACAAGAAAGAAGAAGAAGTTCCACAATTATACTGCCATCAATTCAAGAAGAACCTCTACAGACAAATACATCTGAGGATGAAATGTAGCAATGGATTGATGAGCAGGATGTAGAGGGCACTGACATATTCAAGATGTTAGATTTTGATTTCATGCTCATAAGGATAGAGGTTGTGAGAGATAAGATCTAGGATACCTCAAAAAATGAGCCCCAACAAGAAGATTGGTCACAAATGCCACTAGAACCACAGGGTCCAGAAATAACTCCTTCATCCCCCTTATAGGTCACAACTATTGACAAAGATTTTGCTACTCCCCTACTTCCAAGTGTTGAAGAAGAATAAATTGAAAAGGTGTAGGAGGAAGAACCATAGGAAATATCAATCAATGAAGTGTCTAGGGAAAGGCATATGATTCAATATCCTTAGCAAGCTCCCCAAGACACTATGGTAAGAATTGTGAGCTCCACTAAGACTAAAACTATAGAAGAAGAGCCATCATAGAAGGAGAAAACTCTGGAAAGGAATGATAAGGGAAAAGGGGTGGTAGAACAAACTCCTTCATCCTCAAGAGGCAGGCGTTTGATGGAATGAGTCCCAAGGTGGTTATGCAAGGAAATGATCAAAAGTAAAAGGCCATAATTCAACATTGATGAAGAGGATATGATTGAGTTTATTGAGGTTCTTAGGAAACTTGAGTCCCCTTTAAGAGAAGCAAGAGCATTGGCATTCATCAATAGTGACCAAAATCAAAATTTATTTGCACAAGTGGTTATCCCTCCTCCTAGTTTAGAAATAGAATATTTGAGTCCCCAAGATTATCAAATCAGAGAGGTTATGCTTAGTAGGCCCACAATGGATATAGCCAAGCTAATGGTCATGATGGGGATGAAGGAGGTCTGTAGGAATTTAGATCAAGAGGGGGTAGAACTAATGACACTTTGTAGGAAAAATGAAATCCTAAAAGGATGTTTAGCCGAAGTTATTGGTCCCTTGGATCCTGAACACCCCAAAGATACTCTGACAACAACAGTTGAAGGGAGAGATAAGGGAGGAGTGTGTTTGGATCCATTTTTTAATGCCTGTTAGAAATGGTGAGAAAAATTTGAGGAAAACAGTGTGCTTATCATCCAAGGAAACTTGAAGCTACTAGATGTTATGCAAGAAAATGTAGATAAAGTGGTAGCAATTTTGAAATATCATTTCAGTATCATGGATGAAGTACATGCATTGGGTAAAGAATTAAAGGTATTATAGGCCATAAAGAGGTGGAGGTATAGGTTTTGTATTGATGAATATATAATAGAGGAGTTATATTTGATTGATGATTGGATTGAAAAGATAGCGGATAGTAATAAAGTAATGGGACATTACATGCAGAGATCTACCAACTCAAGGATCAAGCCCAAGAGCAGATTTTGTAGGTAGAGAAACATTATAGGGATACATGTCTTGACATATTTGAAGGTGATGCACGAGAGAATTTCATGCCAATATAGGTAGTAGTAGAGAAATTCAGGAACATTTTTGAAGAAGCTTCTACTGATGATGACATTCAGCAAGCATTTAGAACAAAAGAAGCCTTGTTAGAGCTAGATATCAAACTTGGGGATTTCTCTGAAACCCAAATAGAGGTAAATAACTATAAACAAAAGGTCAAGGAAAAGTATAATTCCTTACACCTACTAGATGTAGCCAAGATCAAGAAAATTATTGAGAAATTCAAGAGCAAGCATCCAAACATAGCTCTTGTATGAAGGGGAACAAAACCCAGAAGCCAGAATTTTAGGTTTGACACTTGGTGAAATTTTTGCATTTTTGACCTTCAAGGTGAGCAAGTGTGTTGGTGTGCTAGTGTGCTAGTGTGCTTTTGTCACAAAGTGATGTAAGATTTTTGGAGAGGTGTGCAAGTGCACTTATGCACTTTTTCCAGAGGTGCACCAATAGTTAACTACCAGTTCCAAGATTAGAGCTTTCCATGCATCAAAAGTGAATTTTTGACAGCAATTTAACTCTAACCAATGCCCAGTGAAGGATTCACTTCTATTTTTGATAGTTTTAGACACTTCTACTTCAACTAAATGCTTTCTTCTTCTTATCTTCTCTCAATTTCTTTGTTTTATGACATGTAAAGGCTCATGCATCCAAATAAAGAATATAAAATGGATGGAGTCCTACTAAGCACCAATTAGATTGTTGGTTTGTATATAATTAGTTTTTTTATTAATTTAAAAGCATATTATTGCATGAAGATATTTCTTACTCTCAACACAAATTGAGAAGATGATTTCTTATAAATGCAACATTGTAATATGTAATAGGAGCCATTGTTATTTTCCAATAATATTATGCTTTTGGTGCTTGCATTTGGAGTGTAGTGATTCTTGCGTAAATGTGTCATTGTTTTGTGAATTTATGTTCATGGAATTGTGATTGAGCCAAAAGTTCATTGCTTTGTTTTTGGTTGTGCAATCTTTTAATTTGGGTGTTTTCTATGGTTTGATGAATTCCACTGACATATCTAGCTTGAGAAAAAATCACCAAATTGTGCTTGCATAGCTCGTTGTCTCATATGAGCACACTTTTTGTGGCCTTGTGATTTGATGAAGAGTGAAACATCCTATGGTTCTTAAGTTTCCCATCAATGATTGCATCAGTGGAATCAAGGAAGTGATGCTCCTATTTTCATTGGTTACCCATTGATTTCTTTGAAATCTTAACTCGTAGACATGTTAATTTTTGTAGCTTATGTCCATTAGGATTTTAATTTAATGTTATTTATTTTAAAGTAGTTGTTATTTTCTTTACTAACCCCTTGTTAAATTAAGAATTCATATTAGTTGCATCATTAGATTGCATTCATTGGGAAACATAAAAAATACAAAAACATAGTTCTTTTTTGCGTGTTTTATTTTGAAACAGCGAACAAATTCTACATCTCATATGAAATCAAATTAACTAGAAAAGGCCTCCTCATGAAAAAAAACATTTATCTTCAATTGAGAATATTCCAGTAGGTCGCAAGATCGCCCAAAACCTTGGAGTTGATCCCCAAGATTAACTTTTCAAAAGAGGAGTTTGAAGGAATTCCTATCATTTAGCATCGTGCATAATGATAGCTCAACAAGAACTTGTTCCACTATCCTCACCATGATCTTTTGTATCAAGCTCAGGTCCCACTAGTGCTTGTAGAGATTTTGGGGATACCTCATCATTTTTGGGATACATAATGATCATGATTTCCATAATCCATAGTCTTCAGTACCCTTTAGATACCTCATGATTCTCTTGATCACCATCATATGATTTTCTTTAGGATTTGCTAAGAATCTTGCCACCATACCAATTACTAATGCAATATCAGGCCTTGTATGCACTATGTATTGTGGTTTTCCAATCATTGATATGTAGGTGGTCTAATCTACCTCTGTGGAACCATCATTTTTGGAAATATTATGTCAAGTAGACATAGGTGTTCCAAGTATTCTTGAATCCTCCATTCCAAATTTCTTTAGTATCTCCTTGATATAGTTAGATTGAGTAATGTAGATACCATCTTTCTTCTATTGAATCTACGATCCAAGAAAGAATATTATCTCTCCAAACATAGATATTTCAAATTTGTTACTCATTTCCTATAAAAAGGATTTTCATAAATCATCATTTCCAGTAAAAAATATTTCATCCACAAATATTTATGTTAATAAAATCTTCTTGATTGGTCCTTCTTTGATATAGAAGTTGTTGTTATCATTTGTTCTTTGAAAACCAATCTTTATCAAATAGTTATGAAGTCTTTTATACCAAGCTCTAGGAGCTTCATTGTGACCAAACAATTCTTTTTGCAATTTACAAACCATATCATTTTAGCTAGGATCTACAAAACCTTCTTGTTGTTCTATGTAAACTTCCTCTTTAAGAATGTAGATTTCACATCCATTGGATAAACTTTAAATCCTCTATGTGCAACATAAGAAAGTAGAGTTCTAACAGCTTCTAATTTTGCAATGGGAGAAATTTTTTTTCCATAATCAATACCTTCTTCTTGAGAATAGCCTTTGCATACTAACCTTGCTGTGTTTCTTGAAACTTCTCCATCTTCATTCATCTTATTTATGAAAACCTACTTTGTGCAAATTACATTTTTATCCTTGGGTCTAGGAACAAGACTCTAGGTCTTATTCCTTTCTATCTGTTTTATCTCTTTATTCATTGCTTCAATACAACTTTCATTATCCAAAGCATCTTTAACTGACCTAGGTTCAAATTCAGCAAGTAAATATGTACCTTTCAATTTTTTTCTTGTCATTGTTCTATCTAACTTGTCTCCAATGATCTAATTAGCTATATGGTGCCTTCTGACATATCTTTCTAACATAGGTACTTTGGATTTAGAACTTGTTCCACTAGCCTCACCATGATCTTTTGTATCAAGCTTGGGTCCCACTATTTGTGACTCAGGTCCTTTAGACTTAGTTTTCTCTAATTGTACCATGGTAGCCTCTTATTGTAACTTGGGTCCTTCAGACTATGACTCAAGTGCTTTTAGAGATTTTAGGGACTTGGGAGGTGAAGTCTCTTGATTTTCAATTAGATTTGGCAATGTATCAGGTCCAAAGTACATAAACCTTTTGTAATCCTCAGGTTCTTTGTTGCTCTCTTCTTCACTTTTTTCTACAAACTCATCAATTCTCACATGTGTACTTTCTATGATATTATGAGTGGAAAAATTCAAACATTTATATGTTTTACTTCTGCTAGTGTGTCCTAGGAATATGCCTTCATCACCTTTGACATCAAATTTACCTTTCCTAGTCTCTTTCAGAACATAACATTTTCTACCAAATACTAACAAGTAACCTACATTAGGTTTGTAGTCATACCATAGTTCATAAGAAGTTTTATTTGAGTCTTTCTTCAATTGTACTTTGTTCAAGGTATGCACTGTAGTGCTGATTGGTTCCTTCTGATATTTGATTGCAACATTCTTTTCTATCGCCAAAGTTCTTGCAAATTACATGATGGATTTGTTCCCCCTTTTAGCTATACCAATTTATTGAGGTCTACCAGAGGCTGATAATTTTCTTTTGATTCCTCTTTTAGTGTAGAATTCATTGAAATCATTAGAGATGAATTCACCACATCTATCTAATCTTAAACATTTTGGTTTCTTTCCAGTTTTCCTTTCCACTCTTTCTAGATACCATGTAAACTTTTGAAAATCTTCTGACTTCTGCTTTTACATTATAATCATCATTCTAGAATAATCATCAACAAAAAGAATAAAATATTTATCTCCATGGTAACTTTCTATTCCAATAGGTCCACATAAGTCTATATTAACTAGCTCCAAGACTTCTTTAGAATGATAGTTCTTACTTTTGAAAATTATCTTGTCCATCTTACCAATTTGAAAATTTTTGCATAGGCCCATATCAGGTTTCCTTAAACTATGAATACCTCACACTCTTTTATTTTTGCCTATCTTTATCATATTATTAAAGTTCACATGACATAACCTTTTATGCCATAACCAACTTTCTTCTACTTGAGCAATAAAACATGAACTTTCACCCAGATCTAGGTAGAATAGATTACCTTTGGTTTATTTACTAGACCCAACTAGATTTCCTTTTCCATCTAGTAGCTTGGCCTTCCCATTCATGAATTCTACCATGAATCCAATTTTATTCAATTTCACTACACTCAGTAGATTATGCTTTAGTCCTTCAACCCAATAAGAATTATCACATCTAAGTTCATTGGTTAGTGAGATACAATGTTTTTCCTATATGCGACATGGTTTATTGTTTCCAAATCTAAAACTTCCACCATCATAATGTTCCATATGTTCAAAATTTATTTTTTCACCAGTCATATGATGTGAGAAACCACTATCAATGATCCATATATCATTTTTGTTAACATGAGAGATAAGTGTCATTTTATCTCCATCACCAGATTCATCTTTAACATCAATATAGATGATTTCATCATCTTCACTATTATCTAAATATTTAGCCATAAAAAAAGATTTCTTACCTTTGTCCTTGTAGTCCTTGAAGTTCTTGAAATCCTTCTTTCCTTTGAGCTTGTTATGCTTCTTTTCATATTTTTCTTCTCTATTTGGAAAGCTTGCAACAATATGTCCAACTTCTTTACAAGAAAAATAGATCAAATAAATTTTACCTTTGTACTTTCCTTTGCTGTTGGGCTACCTTCTTGCAAGTAATGCTTTAATGGCTTCAAGATCACTGTTAGAACTATCTTCCTCTTCACTTTAAGATTTTTTCTTTTGAACTTTTTAGCTTTCTTGTTGAGTGATAACTTGGCTTCAAATGTAAACTCAATATTGCTAGAATTAGGGGTATAATTATCATAGTTATCTAGCTCAAATGTAGTCATTCTTCCAACTAGAGCATCCAAATTTATTGTGGTATTTGGATCACATCTCATCTCTGAAACAACAAACACTCTAACTACATAGATAGGAAGAAGAGTTCTAATTACCTTGCTTACCACTATCATATCTTCAATTTTTCCTCCAGAGGCTTTGATAGAATTGACACTAACTTTAATTATTTCAACATATTTGTCAATGTTTTCATCCTCTCTCATCTTCATTTGATCAAACTACCCTCTCAAGTTTTATGCCTTGGCTCTTTTCACATTATCATCACCTCCATAGATATCCTTCAATTTGGTCCACATGTCATGAGTAGTAGGACATCCTTTGACCTCATCAAATTTAGTATAGTGAAGAGTTGATGCAATGTCAATCATCATGATGTTATGATTTTCCTTTTTAGCAGTTTTTTCTATAGTCAATGTTCTAATAGGAGCCTAGTAAGCATTTTCAAGATTTTTCAAACTTGAATCACTAATGGTTTCCAACTGCAAGTTCATAAGTTATTGTCATGCCTCAAATTTATTTTTGAGTTGTCATTTTGTACGATACTTAACAATAGAAATCCTTTCAAACTCCTCTCTTGAAAAGTTGATCTGGGATCAACTCCAAGGTTTTGGGCAATTTTGTGACCTACTGGAATCTTCTTAGTTGAATATAAATATGTTTGTTCACAAAGAGGCTTTTTTTGGTTTGAACCAATTTCAGATAAGATGATCAATTTTCTTGTTGTTTCAAAATTAGCCACAAAAGAGATATGTTTTTGGTATTTTCTATTTTTTCAATGAATGCAATCTAACAACGCAATTATATGAATTCCTAATTTAGGAAAGGGTTAGAAAAGTGAATAAAAAAGATAAGGTAACAAGAGATAAAAGAAAATAACATGAAAGGGAAATTCATAATGGACATAAACCATGGTAACAACACACCTATGAGTTAAGTTGTCGAAATGATCGGGTAGAAAACTAATGAAAATAGGAGCAATGCTTCCTAAAATCCACTAATGCAATCATCAATGGAAACTTAGTAAAAATTAAAAGATGTTTCACTTCTCATCAAATTGCAAGGCTACAAAAAGTGTTCTCATGCAAGACAAGAAGATATGTAGGAATTGTTGGGCCCATGTGCCGTTGCACCAAAAGCCATGACTGTTAGTGAACATGGAACACCACATAATTAACCACCTGTGGGCAGGGGAGCGCATCGCATCACCCAACAATCTCCCCCTTGATGAGCATACCAGGTGCTTATGTAGGTCGGGAAGGCACCGGGGAGATTTGAACCCATGACCAAGCCAAAACCAGGCTCTGATACCAATTGTTGGGCCCATTTGCCATTGCACCAAAAGTCATGGCTTTTGGTGCAACGGAAAGTGGGCCCAACAAGAACAATAGGGTGATCTCTTCTCCAACTTGGTATGTCAGTGAAATTCGTTATCATGCAAAAAACACAAGAATTAAAAGATCACATGATGAAATCAACACAAAAAAACCATTGGCTTCACTACTATCATGAACAAGAATTCACAAAAAATCACACACTTTGGAAGAAAAACTACACTAAGAATGAGAGCACCAATAGAATATATTATTGCATCAAAATAATGGCCTAGAATACATGTTACATTCCTAAATTTATAAGAAATCATCTCCTCAATTTGTGTTGAGAGTGAGAGATATCTTCATGAAAATATATGCTTAAAACTAATCAAACAAATCTAATTATGTACAAACTAACTCTCTAAATGGTGCTAAATAGGACTCCACCCTTGTTTATATCAATTAATGGGTGCATAAGCCTTTACATGTCTTAAAACAAAGAAAATAAGTAGTAGATAGGAGCAAGGAAGTTGTAAGATGATCTAGGAATCACTACAAGCTCTAAAGATAGAAGCTTGGCTTTCTTTGAATGTTTCTACGAGTTTAACTACCATCAAAATGTATTTCTGGTGCATGGAAAGCTCTAAATTTGGAACTAGCAGTTAACTGTCAATGCACCACTGACTTCTTCAAAATTTATCACCTTCATGGAATTTGTGCAAGGTGATAAATTTCACCAAAATATCAAAGTTCTCTATTTTGAAAATGGTTTATGTGTTTTATTTAGATGAGATCTGGGAGCACTCTTGTGTACTTATTTTTCTCTTTTTATGATTTATACCCTCTTTATAGCAAAATAATTTCATAGACTTGAACTCCTTCTATCTAAAATCCCAAGGCATGTGTGATTCCTTTGAAGGTGAAGGTTTCTAGCTTAGGTGAGGTCTCTATTACTATTTATAATGAAGATGCCATGATAATATGTGCACCTATGCACCTTTGGGAAATTTGTTCAAGGTGCTCAATTTCATCAAAAAATCAAAGTTATCTATTTTGAAAATGATTTCTAGGTTTTTCTTAGACAAGGTCTAAGAGCACTCTTGTGTACTTATTTTTTCCTTTTTTATGATTTATACCCTCTTTATAGCCAAACACTTTCATAGACTTGAACTCCTATTTGAAATCCCGAGGCACGTATGACTCCTTTGAAGGTGAAGGTTGTCAACTAAGGTGAGATCTTTATTGTTGCTAATAATGAAGATGCTATGATAATATGTTCACTTTTGTGTTATACACCACACCTTCATGTTATGCACACTTGTGCACTATGAAGTCAATTCCTTAATATGTTCTTCTCTCTGATTGCCTAGCCCTTCCCAATCAAAGATTGAGGTTTGATCTAGGCCTAAGGGAGGGTCCAAAATGACTGAGGTTTCAAACTAGATGCCTCATAAGGGGCACCCATTTTGTGACTCAAAATAGGGTGTGCATTGTGAAACAATAATAATGAATTTCTCTTCTATAAGACATCCTGATCTTTAGCTTAGGTCCTTGAAAGCTTCTCTGCAAGTACCGAGAAGCTCCGATACTAATTTTTGGAAATATAAGAGGAGTAACTAAGATGGGAGGGGTGAATCAATTACCACTAAAATAAATCCCAAATACCTTAGATCTCAACATAGAAAATATTGAAAAATTAATTGAAAATATTGTTGCTCAACAAACACACAGGCACTTGGTTAATACTAATAATATGTTGTAAATCAGTAACCATTGAAATAACAACTATGACTCAAAAAATTCTTAACATAAAAATCTTAAGATATTATATGTGATTAATCTTAGTTCACTTAGTAGAATACATAAAAGAAATAGCATGAACACAAGTGACAACAAGATTTAATGTGGAAACTCAAATTGGGAAAAACTACCAATTGCAGCTAGTTACTGATTTTCACTCTTCTGAAGTGAGCCCTATTAGGAGCCAACACTATTAAAGGTTAAAAAACACACTATTAGGTGTGACCATGTTAGAGTATTTAATCACCCTATTATGAGTGTCCTTGTTATAGGTCTTTAGACACTTCAATCTAGAAATGCCACCTTGTCAGAGGATTTACAAATAATTGTTAAGCCAACTCTGTTAAGAGATTTAGATCACTATTACAATGGTTAGAGTAATTTTTGATGAAACTAAATTATTGATTATAGACCATTTTTCTGGCTTGAATACTTGATCCTTCCTGATCAAATGTATCTTTACAGCTCCAAAAGGATATTCTTCTTATCCTTCTCATTTGCTTCCTCTAAGCATCATATATTCTTCCATACACTTATTTGATCCTCAACTTGACCTTATACTTATACCTTATGCATTTTTCAAGTCAACTTGAATAAAACTTACAATAATTAATATTCATCTCCTCATTCAGCTAGAACCAACAATCAAACTTATTAAACTCAATATGCCAAAACAAGAAAATCCTTCATTAGCCAACCTTGCTCAGTAGAGACTTACTCGAAAATGATTTTCTTTTGTTAACCTAGTGAACTTGGTTAACACTACATCTTCTCTAAATTTCTTTGGTAACTGAGTGAGCTCAGTTAACACTAGTTCCATCCAAATTTTCTTCATTAATCGAGTGATCTCGATTAACATTCAAATTCTGTGAACTTCTCTTTATCACTCGAGTGAACTCGGTAGGCACTGCCTTTTGAACTAGGAAAACACTAGAACGCTTGATAGACATAGGAAACTATCTTCATCACCCAAGTGAGCTTGGCATAAATTGAATCTTGAGTGTGGGATACTAAAAAAGGAGTACCACCATGTAGTCGAGCACTTGATTTGGTATTGAAATGTCAGGGACCAGTCAAGGTTATGAAGAACATCAAGGCCTTGTCATTTTTATTGGATAGGAATAACTTGAAATAGATATGTAAGGATTTACCGAGCACCACTCATGAATCCCATAAGGAGTTAGAGTGGAAACAATGTTGTGTAACCCAAAATAGGTGATGTTTCCCAAGTTCATCATGAAAGACAAGTGATCATATGTTTAGATATTCTAGGGTTACATCTAGAGGACTCACAAGCATACAAAGAAATAATAAAAAAATTGATCTAGACCTTTATTTTGAATTGCATCATTTGCAATTACCATGATATGAAAGATCATGGTGAATTTGAGGAGAGAAAAACCAAGTTTCTTAGAAAATATAATCAATAACCAAAATTAAAATCCAATATAAAAAGAAAGAGTAAATAAATGAAAATAACCTTTATTTTCATAGATATTGGTAGTGCTAGATACCGATGGACCATAGTTGAACATGAAGAAGGATACATCCTACAAGGACTTTTTGGTAGCACTTGAAACCATGATTGAAATAGAAAACTAAATTTTTTAGGTAATACTCTTTAGGAAAAAAGATAGCTCATAAAGACCTTGATCAGTCACACACTCAATCAAAAAGTGGGATATATACATAGGGAACAAATGAAGACTAGTTTGGAAGGTGGTGTGTATAATGACAAGCTAATATTTATAGGGGTGATTATATAGGAAATTGGGATGAAAATATTATGGGATTGATTTATATAGTACACAAGAAGAACATAGGATAGGGTGATAAAAAAAAATTGATATAATAAATGAGATATAATATATCTAATACTATTTATAATATATGGTGAAAAAATTCCATGGTTTAGTATACTATTCATGTGTTCTTTGTTCAAGTACAATTATTGCTACATGTGTTTCTAACATGTAATGCTAGAACACCATGTGGATATGGGTAAGTAGATGAGTGAGAACATTGGGATCAAGGATGGGATTTGATAGATAATGAGCAAGTCTAAGTGCACTTGATGCTTATTTCTAGGTTTTCACCAAGGTACCTATTCAAGGAACTTTTACTACCAAGTTTCCATTTTTGGATGCCTTTTTTTGTTCTTTTCTCCTTTATTTTTTTTTATTATGATTTTTTTATTATAACCATGTGCCTAAATTGCTAGGTTTTCACCATGGTGATGATTTTCTCAAGATATTTTATGATATTTTTATGCATTTTATAGGACTAGCATGGTACACTAAGTAGCTCAAGTGTATAACTTCTTGAGGTGAATGATAATGGTGGGGTCATTTAGAAGATCACCTTCTAAAGTGGATAACTAATATGCCCTTGAGAAAAAGTATGTTGTGACAACATAGGGACCCAACCGAGTTGGCTCAAATCTACCTTTCTTTTCTCGATCTGGTTGAACCTTCATGTAATCTTTTTTGTGCCATGTATCCCACTTGAAAGTAGTGGGGATGAACATTTTATTTGAAATTTCTCTTGAGTTAGTTCTAGTATACCACTAGGTGGTCATAGTCTCATTTCCTTTTTTCATCAAGGAGATCAAGTTGGGTGATTCTAGCAATTATGTAGTAATCATCAAATATTTCACCTTAGAAAAAACATAAAAGGAAGGGTTTTCAACCTCTATTGGTAGGAAAACTTTAGAACCATAAAAAAAAAAGTATGGGGTTGTGCCTGTGGATGTGCAAATAAGGTGCAATATGTATAAAGGGAGGGGTTAATTTAAAAATTTCAATCATAGGTAGAATCATTAACAACCTTTTTTAGGATTTTGAGGAGGTTTTATTTAGTTTCTTTTTCCTGACTATTACCTTATATGAAACATGGAAAGGGAAAAGTGATGGTGGATGTAAAGTTAGGATTATACCTCTTCCATATTTATATTATTAAAATTGCCTTTGTAGTTTTTGAAGATGGTAGCAAGGATACTAAAGAGGAAAAGAATGTGGTGGAGGATAAATTTTGAAACTTGAATTCCTATGGCATTGACAAGCAAAACTAATTCAACCTACTTAGTGAAAAAAATAGTTTCTATGATTATCCACTTGTGTCTATATGAGGATGAGGGTGTGATTACCTTGAAAACATCAAATCCATAGCATGCAAATAGTCATGGTGGTGTAATAGTTTTTAGAACTTGTGTTGATGGACATATCAAACTAGCATGTTATTGATAGGGTGAGAACCTCTTTGTAAATTCATAGGAATGATTCTCTAATGTGGGCCAATAATATCCATCCCATAAGATTTTCCTAGCTAAGGCCATACCACTCATGTGGAAACTACAAATTTTGATGTGTACCTCACTTAGATCCACATCAGCCTCATTTGAGTTTAAGCACCTAGAAAGGATATTGCAATAACCTTGGTTTTATAGGGTGTTGGATATAATAGTGTACTAGGAATATCTACAAATAAGGTTTAGGTGTTGATGTCATGTGAGATAAGGGGATATGATATCATCTTTTAGGTAAGCATGAATCTCATGGTATCAAGGGCATCGAGGACCAACTAGGCACATCATTATTAATTAATCATTTTTGAATATAGGAATATGTAGCTTCTTGACTAAGAATTCATATTATGTGTCTCCCCAAATGATTTCTAGGAGTGAGCCAATAATAATCATTGTGTTTACAAATTTGGTTTGAAGTTGAGGCACTTGTGTGAATTGAATCTTGATGAAGTGCTCCATTTTACCCCATCATCTTCTTATTGGGTAGTAGCTTATCATCCTTTATTTGATATTCATCAAGGACCAATTTGATAATCAATTTTGAATTACCAAATAGTTGTAGCTCTATAATGTTCCATTCATTTTTTGTTCAAATTCCTATAATGAGAGCCTCATACTCTAACATTTTGTTGGATCCATTTGATGTGTAGGACCCATCAAAGTAAATTTTCCATGGAGGTTTCTCTTTTATCATATAAAGATACTCATATAGAAATTCCATTACCAATGGATGGGTGTCCTCTAAGGGTGCATTAACCAGTTGATATGCAATAACTTACCCTTTTACTACTTTTCAATCTACATACTAGATATCAACCTTGCTAAGAAGCATGGTTTATTTTGCTAGGAACCTTGTGATAGCTATCCATGAGAGAATGTATAATAAATAGATCAGTTTTTGAGATGAGATTTATACTATGACTGAGTATGAATGGAAAAGTTTATGAGTGGAAAAAGGAACTATCAAGAATTCTTTTTCCATTGGGGTATAGTTTAGCTCATAGTCAAAGAGGATACAAATGATATATAGTATATTCCTCTTTTTTTCTCATCATTATCCAGTTGAACTAAGTGTGCCCCTTATACCATTAGAGTAGTTGATATGTATACAATTAAGGATCTTCCTATGACTAGTGTTTCTAGGATAGCTTGATTAGCTAAGTACTATTCAATCTTTTTAAAGTCTCATTAACATATAGGATCCCACTTAAAGTTTTGATCTTTTTTCAACAAGTGTGTGAATGGTTGGAACTTGTATGCAAGTTGGGAAATGAATCTTCTAACTAATTGCAACTTTCCTTGGAGGATACAAAGATACCTTAATGTCTTGGGAGGAGGCATGTCCATGATGGATTTGACCTTTCTAGCATCAATCTCTATACCTCTTCATGATATGATGAATCCTAGAAGCCCACTTGATGTTGTTTAGTGGTAAAATGGAAGCACTTTAATAAGATGAAGATCACCACTTTATGGGGTCACTAAACCATTCAAATATGTGTGTGAGGGAAAGAGGGGAATTTTGAAATATGATTCTATTTATGATCCAAATTATATTAGCTAGCTGCTAGACCCCAAAGGAACAAGGGTTTTAATACTAAACTTTAATTATAAAGAGGAATGCAATAAAAGGAAATGTATTCTCTTTGGCCTTTAATAGGATAATGTGAATGTAAAATTGAACTAATTGGTTAAATAATATAAATATAGATGCTATATAAACACAATTAGCCCAATTAAGATGCAAATCTAGGGTAAATATATGAAAGGAAATAAAATATGAAAGACTCACCTTGAAATGCATAGAGGAAGATGTATTTTTTCTCCAAAACTCACAGATCTAAATAATATTTGGATATCTATCTACAGATCTCAAATTGAAATGATGGCAAAAACCCATAAATCTTACTAGAATCTGAGATTGAAGGAGTAGGTCAACTTGGGAATATTTCTTATAACCAAGTTGACATACTCCAATGATCTACAACTAACACCTCCCAAAAGCTTGTGAATAGTAGATTCTAGATCTGTAATCCTTTTCACTCTCAACTTGCAAATCAACATAAAAAAGAAATGTTTTTGGGTTGGGGTTTGATGAGGGCTTTCCTTGGTCAAGCCCTAAGTTATGAATTAACTGTAATTGAGAAATGTAAATGTAAATGATTGAAAGATAAAATAAATGTTAGGATTCACCTCAGTTGTATGTATGTAAATATAATTTGAATCTTGAACTAGGAATGCAGGGTATCTCCACTCTTTATAATAGATCTACCAAAATTCCATCATGGTTCCATGGATATGAAAGTACATCAATGAAGAAGATGATGAATGCTTAAATGTAGATCTCCCCCCTTGATAGCTAATAATAAGATAGATCTTGAAGAGGAAATGGTCACAAAGGATTCTTCAATGCCAGATAGGAATCTCCTTGCTTAAATGTTTGAAAAAATTGAATACATGAATTCCTTGAATGCAAAAGATATAAATCTTCACTTGACATTAAGAGCTTGAAATCTTGTAGTTGAATATGAATGATATATAAAAATAAATACCCCAATTCTCCTTCTATATGATTTTTTAGGTGGGAAAACAATACAGGTCGACTAGATAATGACAATTAACTAATTAATCCCCTAAGGCATTTTGGGCCCCAAGCTCCAAAACTATTAGGGATTAGGTTGACCTAGTCCTAGAGGTCAAGCCCCAAGTGCAACAGAAAGAAGGGGTAGGTTCTAGAAAGATAAGGGTGGAAAGAGGAAGGAGATAGGAGAAAAATGTGATCAAGCATAGACATATCATGGTCCACAAAGTGAATTATGAAGAGGGAGCTAAAAGGTCTTTAAATGCAATTGTGTCCATTTTAAGATGGTACAAAATGTGACACATAAGACACACTTCTTTGGGTTTTAAACAAGGTGATATTTTTTAAGGTGTCTAAGATCTCCTCCATATCGATGATCCAAAATGTTAACTAAATTTTCCAAGATATCATCTACATAATCCTCAAGAGTTCTGTTGATTAACTCATGAAAGATAGTAGTCATAGCTCTTAGGTATGTCACCTCAGTATTCTTTGATTTGAAAGGAATCATATTGTAGAAGAAGGTTCCCCATAGGGTTGTGGATGTTGTCTTATTCCAATCTTCTATATATAATGCAAATCTAATTATATCCCAAAAATCCATCCATGAGAGACAATAACTTGTGTCCAATTATGAGGTCCACAATAATGTCTATATATGGTAGTGGAAATTTCTCCTTTAGATATGCCTTCTTGAGGTCTTTGAAATTAGTGAAAATCATGATATCACCAGATATCTTGGTGACTAGAACCATGTTCAAGATCCACTTTGAATAGTCAATGGGTCTAATGGCCTCAACTTGGAGCATTTTCTCTAGCTCTACTTTGACTTGTAATTCAACCATAGGGTGCATCTTTTACAACTTCTTTTTTTATTTGATGTTTCCTTTGGACCAATTGTGGGTATGTTGTCATTAAATGTTAATGGTCTTTACATAATTTACTATAAGTGATTAGTGTATTTTTAGATTATGCAACAATGAAATAGAATCATTAAAATATTTTGCACTTGGTGATAAAATTGTTTTCTTGAAAGAGAGGCCATAAGTTTGTATTGTGTTTGAGGTAGGTCATCTATGTCTTATATGGGCACATGCCTCCTACATGGTAGAGTACTAGGATGTCTCATGTGGTATGAGTTAAGTTAGGTACCTTAAATCGAGGATTATAAAAAGACTTTTTCTTTCCTCTCTTTTTAAGAATGAAAGTTGTATCGTTATCTATTTATGAAGTGATCTAGCAAAATATCAACATGTATAAGTCATAAACCCAACTCATAATCTCATTAAATTGATTTTTATATTTTTATCTTTAACCTCAATCTCAAAAACACAAACAAACTCATTATATATTTCACTATGTTACTACAAACTTTTTAAATTACATTTAGTTTATTAGTTATTGTAAATAGTAATATAAATTTTTAATTGTATTTTTTAAATATTTAAATTTTCACCAAATTTTAATTTTAAACCTAGATGTAATGTTTTATATTTATAAACACATACCCTTGTGAAAGCTACATTTAAGTGAAAGCATCATTTATCTAAATGACTATTTGTAAGTTCATGGTGTGGTCGACTTAAATAGAGAAAGGTCACACCCAATGTTTACTTTAAAGAAAGTTTTAGTATAACATTTTTATTTTATTTTTAGTTAAAGATTTGACATTTTAAATTTCATAATGTTTCCCTTTTTATTTAATTGAGATCTAGCCCACATTAATTGTACATTCATCATGGCATAGTCAGATCATTCAATCCTAATCTCATATGGGCTTACACAACCCAAATTCAAGCATTTTAACACACATTTTAGTCAATGACTAACACAAATTAACAAGAAGACCACTATACAACTAGTACACTATAAGAATATCTCTTCTATCTTTTAATACAATAATATGATATATGTTTGAAAATTTTGCCTCACTTTTTAAACCTTAACCTTCTAAATATTACTTATAATAACACATTATTATTATTTTTAGTTTAAGAAAGGCAAGCCTAACCAATTAATCTTAAAAGGAAATAATTTTAAAGAAAGTTCTCATTTAATATGCCAATGATTTTGATTGCCAATCCTCTTATCAAGAATATTTCTTTTATTGAGATCAAATTTTTTATCAAGAATATTTCTTTTATTGAGATCAAATTTTTTATCAAGAATGGAAATGCATTTGATCATCAATCCCTTTATCAAGAATATTTCCTATGTTGAGGTCAACACACCATCATAGAAATATCCAAATTAGGATATGGGCATTTGAATAAGAAAAGGTAGTATTTAGTATTGTTATTTGATTGAGTGTAATTTTTTTACATCAATTTAAGAATTTTTTAACATTAACTTTTGGCATCTAAGTGACTATTTATAAGTTCATGTTGTAGTCAACTTAAATAGAGTGTCATGACCCCTCCTAAAGAGAATCCTATAATTATAATTGGATAAGATTAATACTAATTCATATACTATTATCGATTATTTTCCAAAAGAAATAATATTGATACACTATATAAATAAATATTAATTATTTATATTATTCATAATAATAATAAATATAAACATTATTAATAATATACATTAATGAATAAATGAATTATGCAATATATGCCTAGCCAATAGCTATTGTATTACATATATAAATAAATATTATAATAATAAAAGATTATAATATATTTAATTTATATACTATTAATAACTAATGATAATAAATTGATTAATAAATTAATCAATATGATATTAAGGATACAAGAATTAATATAAATACAATATTATATATATATATAAGGATGGTAATAATGGTGACAAAATTATAATGTTATAAAGATGGCTTATATTATCCATAAGCCCAAGGATACACTACGAAGAATATGAAAGTTTAAATAATTAACAAATGTTATACATATATAATATATATTAATGTATATTATTAAATATATGTTAATAATCATTATTAAACCCTAACCATAACAACTAGTTTAATTATTTGAAGGGTTGCAACCATTTATGACCATTCACTTGTACTAACATATATAAATAGGAGAGCAAATGATAGACTAAGGAGGGATAGGATATACAGATTATTATCAAACTTATAAAAAAAAGGAGTGAATAAGGAAATGTCTTAAAGGGACATTACAAAAGGTATCAGAGGTGGCTTTCCTGCTAGCTTGTAAGATTAGTATAAATTCACACTTGTGTCAGATTGGTAAAATATTTTTTACAAAATAGATTGAGAAACATCATCTAATGGAGCAATCATAAAGAACTACTGAAAATAACGAGAAAATGTGTCCAATACACATAGGTGCGTAGGATAGTAATATAGAAACAATTAAGCTCTTAATTAAAAGTGTGCTACACTGTGTAGAATTGTATGGAAAGCAACACAAAAATGCTCTGCACTTCGCATTCTGGAAAATGATAAGAATTCAGAGGTAACCAAGTATTTGCTTGAATTGAATATACCGGATGTTGATTTGTTTATTAATGACCAGTATTCATTACTGAAGCAATACATTAAGGTCATGCGATAGAAAAGGAACCAAATCATCTGTGATTTAATTGTGTGCAGTAGAAATTTTGCCACTAAAACACACAAAGGCACCATTATTCCACATCTTTAGAAACCCTCAATCCATGCTACATTAGCACCCGTGATTGTAAGGAATGGAATAAGGCTGGATATAGAGAAAGATAAAAAAAAGGATAGATAAATCATAGAATTCCATTTGTGACTATGGAAATATTATAATTGACAACCATTTTTTCAAATAAAAAATAGCTCGTGCACTCTGTAATCATTATTCAGCTGACCATTTACACACACCAACTATTGAAAGACAACAGATATATCATATGAAGATATGGACAGTAACTTGTGGATGGGGCATTGGGTGAACTTTGGCAGAATAATTATTGATAAGGTAAAAGACATCACATTGCTGACACTTCTCTTTGAAACTCCAGTTCATATGATATTGGTATTTCCTTAGATTTTGATGGATGTTGAAGTACATCTAAACAATAATTTCACTGTGGTTTTGAAATATTAATGAACCATGGTGAGAGAATATAGTATGGCAAGCTTCTACACTTGCATGCAGAGTGCCACAAATGTGTCATCCTCTTCACCTATTTGATCTTTACATCAGCAACTAATATTGATTCTCTCTGTGCACTAAAGATTGCAACTCATGTATAGGCATTTGATTCATTGAGGATCTAAGATAGTTGTTAAACTTGGGGCCCAACATCCAAGTTTTTTTGTGGATAGCTATTGACCTATTCATTTGCACAACCTCAGTGACTTGGATTAGTAGGTGGTCATGCTTTATACTCGGGAAGATGAGAGCCAAGCTAATATAGCTTATGATCTCGATGTGGCAGAACTGGTGAATATGATGGATCTAGACTAGTAAAATAGAATGGAATCAATATGGAGGAATAACCTAGGGTTTGGGTTAGTCTGATCATGGGGGACTAAACCTTGGGGCTTTCAAATAACACATTTTATATAGTAGCAAGGAAAGTTCTGATGCAGGAGCATCCAAAGGTATAAGGGCAATCCTGTGTCAACCAAAAAAATGTACTTAGACTTAGTTTCTATTTCATGTGTTTTCATTTTTGGATACCCATTTGGGTCAAATAAAGAATCCAACTCTCACAGTTCCACTATCAGTGTTCTAGGATAGAGTATTTGAACACCTTGGGATACGTGTAAATGTCAGAAAAATAGGAGTATGTGATTGAGCCATGATTTTGGTGAACTAAAAGGTTTATATTGGTCAAAAGATTTTAATTTTAATTTAGAGAATTCCAAAAAAAGAATCAGGTCGAAAGGCCCCATGGTTTGAAAGTTATTGCAATTTGTTGATTTCTGGAGACCTCTTAAGAATGCTTCAAAGTCAGGTTAGGGGAATTAAATGAACTCAAATAGGGCCAAAAAATGGGGGGACAAGCAAAGCTATTCCCTAGGGCTATAGAGCACTTTGAGAGCTTTCTAGAAATGTAAACGGTTCATCAATCGGGGCTACAGTTCAAAAGTTATGCCTCTCGAAAGTTCAGTTACCATTTCTAGATTCTTCTAATTTTGTGCCAACTTCTAATGTGACTTCTAGAGCCTTCTATTTGGTTGCTGGATGCCAACTAGCACTTTTTAGAATGTATTCCTAATCCTTAACCCTCTGGGGTCTATTTAGGAACATTTCTAGCATTGTAAAAGGCAGTTCGGAGTGGAGTTTGAGAGGAGGTACTAAAAGGAGAAATTATCTCTAGACTTATACTGTTGTAAGCCCTTAGGGCATGTTTTGAAGTCTATTTTCTCTGTACTAAATGTAATAGCATATTTACATAGTTAATACAATTTTCCCTTTCCTATTGTGTCCATTTTGTGCTTGGGTCGTGTCCCCATCAAGTGGTATCAAAGCCAAGTTTTTTTGAGTGTGTAGACAAAGCACTGACTATGAGGCAGTTTGCACTAGGACTGTGTGGTTGTGGGTTTGAGTTACAAAGATGCATCCATGAAGAGAGCATGGTGGAAGGGCCAAAGCTATTAATCTTCAAGAGGTTAGAGCCCTCCAAAGGCAGGTATAAGCATTGCAGGAGGAGCTCCATAGAGGAACAAATGTTGCTGCAGGCGACAAAAGTGAGGATGACAATGAAGAAGAAGAAATTGGACCAGAAGGGGAATTTGATGGGGAAGTTTTGAATCAGGTAGAGGAAAGGCTTTTTAGGGCCATTACTAAGTTTTTAAAAAGACCTAAAATTGATGTGGGTGTATTTTTAGGAAATTTGAAACCAAATGAGTTGATCAATTGGATCAATGAACTGGAAGAATACTTTGAGTATGAGGATATCAGGGACCTAGATAGGGTTAAGTTTGCAAAGGAAAAACTAAAAGGACATGCCAAAATCTGGTGGCAAGAGGTTCAATTGGAAAGAAATAGAAGAGGAAAGGAGAAGATCACAAGGTGGGATCGTATGGTGGACAAATTGAAGAAGCAATTCATTCCTATTGATTATGAGATTGATTTGTTTAAGAAGATGCATGGGTTAAAGAAAGCAAGAAAATTAGTCCAGGAATATACAAAGGAGTTTTATTAACTTTTGATTAGAGTGGGGCATGTAGAAGAAAATAAGGAGAAGGTTTCTCATTATATCAGTGGATTGCAACCTAGCATCTAGGAGGAATTAAGTTTGGTAAGAATGACCAGTGTTGAAGAGGCATACTAGTTTGCCCTATGAGTTGAAGAGAAGCTAAATAAGAGGTTTGAAGGGCGAAAAAAAGGGCATGGTCAAGGAGGAAGAGGTAGTGGTAGGTCATCTGGAGGTTGAAATGAAACCCAAAAGAAGAATGAAGATGTGGGTACTAACAAGAACTAGAGGAATGAGGGTTTCAACTGCTCCTGAGATCAAGACTTTGGAAATCAGAGAGGAAGAGGTAGAGGGCATGGACAAAGACAAGGAGGTTTTTGTGGTACATGTTTCCATTGCAATGAAGAAGGTTATTGTGCCTTTGAATGTCCTCAATGATAAGGAAGGACATATAGGAGAGCTGAGGGTCAAGCTAGGGTTGCTCATGTGGATGAGGATGCACAATCATCACATTCAGAAGATGCAGAAAGAGGAGAGACTTTGGTAAATGAAAGGGTCCTACTAAGTGGTGAGATTGAAGCCAGACAAAGGAGGAGTTTATTTCATACTAGGTGCAAGTGTGAGGATAAATTTTGTGATGTGATCATTGATGGTGGTAGCACTGATAACTTGGTATCAGAGGAGATGGTCTCTAAGCTGAAGCTCAAGAGGGAGAAACACCCCCAGCCCTATCAAATTGTTGGGGTGAAAGATGATCATAAGGTCCTAGTAAGTGAACAATGTTTAGTGAAATTCAAAATTGGGAGTTACCATGTTGAAGTTCTCTGTGATGTTATTCCAATGGATGTTTGCCATCTATTGTTGGGAAGACTATGGTAGTTTGATAGGCATGCAGTACATGATGGTCATGCAAACACATACTCTCTAACAAAGGATGGAGTTTGCCACAAACTGAAGCCCATGAAAAAGGAAGGTGAAAAGGTATGTAGCAGTGCTAGGATTTGTCTTGTTGATGGAAGGAAGTTTTTAGATGGCATGAAACATCAGCGTATGTGCTATGCTTTGATTCCTAGGAAAGATAAAGAAGGTAGTAGTGAAATACCACTTGAAGTTTCAAATTTACTAGGTGAGTTTGGAGATATCATCTCTGATAATGTTCCAAAAGGATTGCCACCAGTAAGGCAAATCAGTCATCAGATAGATTTAATCCCAGGAGCTAGTTTTCCTAGCAAGGATCCACTCACAAGATGACTCCTACTGAAACTGAAGAGCTAAATAGATAGGTTCAGGAGCTATTGAGGAAGGGCTTGATTCAGGAGAGCTTGAGTCCATGTGCAGTACCTGAAATACTAGCACCAAAGCAGGATGGAGAGTGGAGGATGTGTATAGACTCTCGAGCTATAAATAGGATAACCATCAAGTATTGGTTTCCTTTGCCAAGAATGGATTATCTTATGGACTGCTTGAGTAGAGCTCAGTACTTCACAAAGATAGATCTCAAGAGTGCCTATCATCAGATATGGATATGAGAAGGAGATGAGTGTAAAAAAGCCTTCAAGACCAAGGAGGGTCTTTATGAGTGGTTAGCCATGCCCTTTGGATTGATGAATGCCCCAAGCACCTTCATGCGGCTTATGATGAGGTACTTAAGAAGTTCTTGGGAAAATTTGTTATTGTCTATTTGTATGATATTTTAATTTTTAGCAAGACTTTGGAAGAACATTTATTGCATATTTGTAGTGTCCTTGAAAGGTTAAGGGAAGAGAAACTGTTAATTAATTTGAAGAAGTGTATCTTTGCAAAAAGGGAGTTAGTCTACTTGGGGTTTGTTATATCACCTGAAGGTCTCAAAATGGATCCAGAGAAGGTAAAAGCCATCTTGGAATGGCCTACTCCAAAGTCTGCTACTAAGGTAAGATCATTCCATGGTTTGGTTAGTTTTTATAGAAAGTTTATTAAGATTTTTAGTGGCATATGTGCACCCCTGACTGACACAATAATAGGGGATAGAAAAGAGTTCAAATGGACTGTGGCAGCTACGAGAAATTTTGAATTGCTGAAGAAGAAGGTGATAGAACAACCTGTGTTGGCACTTCCAAATTTTAGAAAGGTGTTCCAAGTGGATTGTGATGCTAGTGGCAGCACTATTGGGGTTGTATTCAGCCAAGAAGGTAAGCCTATTGCATATTTTAGTGAAAAATTGAATGATGCGAAAAAGAAGTATTATGTTTATGATCAAGAGTTCTATGCAATACTTCAAGCCTTAAAGAAATGGAGGAATTATTTATTGTCAAAGGAATTTGTTTTGTATACTAATCATTAGGCATTATAGTACCTAAATAGCCAAGGTAAATTAAATCAAAGGCATATGAAGTGGGTAGAGTTCTTGCAGAGCTATACATTTGTATTGAAGCATAGAAGTGGAAAATCTAATAGGGTTGCAAATGCATTAAGTAGGAGACAATTGTTGCTTACAGTAATGCAAGTTGAATTAGTTGGGTTTGATGAACTCAAGTATCTGTACCCTGAGGATCCTAATTTTTTTGAAGCATGGAAAGCTTGTAAGGAGCCTATTGCTGTAGACATAACTAAGTGGTTAGACTATCTGATTTAGGATGGTATGTTATTCAAGGGCATTCAATTATGCATTCCAAGGAGTTCCATGAGGGAAAATCTGATTAAGGAGAAACACAGTGGAGGGATGGTAGGACATTTTGGTCGAGATAAGACCATTTCCATTCTTAGATAACATTATTTTTGGCCTCAGATTTCATAGGATGTGAAGAAGTTTGTATAGAGTTGTCAGATTTGTCAAGTGGCCAAGGGATTTAGTCACAATACTGGACTATATCAGCCATTGCCTGTTCCATCAAAGCCATGGGAGGACATAAGTATGGATTTTGTTCTTGGATTGGCAAGGACACAAAGGGGTAATGACTCAGTATTCATGGTGGTTGATAGATTCTCCAAAATGGCACATTTCATTCCATGCCACAAAACTCATGATGCTGTCCATATTGTAGACTTGTTTTTCAGAGAGGTGGTAAGACTACATGGTCTTCCAAGGATTATAGTTTCTGATAGAGATACTAAATTTGTAGGGTATTTCTGGAGAACATTATGGAAGAAGTTGAGAATAGACTTGAAATTTAGTTCCACACATCACCCGCAGACTGACGGCCAAACAAAAGTGGTAAACAAAAGTCTGGGCAATTTGCTGAGATGTTTAGTTGGGAATAAATCCAAGGGGTGGGATTTGATTCTACCACAAGCAAAGTTTTCTTACAATAATTGTATAAACAAGAGTACTATTAGATCACCATTCCAAATTGTATATGGAAGTAGCCCAAGGACTGCACCAGAGTTGAGGAAGATAGAGCAAGGGAGGAGGACAAGTGTTGAAGCTGAAGAATTTGCTGAACATATCAATTGTCTACATGAGGAGGTTTAGGCACACATTACCAAAATGAATCAAGAGTAGAAAGCTAGGGCTGATCAAAGGAGAAGACATAAGGAATTCCAAGTAGGGGATCTAGTCATGGTACACTTACAGAAAGCAAGATTTTCATCTGGTACTTACAACAAGCTAAAAATGAAGAAATTTGGTTCCTACAAAATTTTGAAGAAACATGACTCAGGAAATGTATATGAAGTGGAGTTGCCAGATGGTATTCATATTTCTCCTATCTTCAACATTGCAGACTTAACAGAGTATCATGATGATGGTGTAGATGAGGAGCTGATGTTAGAGCCATGTCCAATTCCTACTTCTAAGAAGGAGGAGATAGAGGAGATTCTAGATAGTTGTGTGGGTAGGAGTACCAAAAATAGGCAGTATGAAGAGTATCTAGTCAAGTGGAAAGGACGACCAATAGAGGACTCAACTTGGCTTTCAGTAGCTGAGGTTTCCCATTTGGGATTTGCTCTACCATTCATAAAGTGACAAGGTCACTTTTCAATCTATCCTAGGTGTCTGATGTAGGAGCATCCAGAGGTATAAGGGCAATCCTGTGTCAACCAAAAAAATGTACTTAGACTTAGTTTCGGTTTCATGTGTTTTCATTTATGGATACCCATTTGGGTCAAATAAAGGTTCCAACTCTCACAGTTCCACTATTAGTGTTCTAGGATAGAGTATTTGAACACCTTAGTATACGTGTAAATGTAAAAAAAAATAGGAGTATGTAATTGAGCCATAATTTTGGTGAACTATAAGGTGTAAATTTGTTGGAATATTTTAATTGTAATTTAGAGCATTCCAGAAAAAGAATTAGGTCGAAAGGCCCCACGGTTTGAAAGTTATTGCAATTTTTTAGTTTCTGGAGACCTCCTAAGAATGCTTTAAAGTCAGGTTAGGGGCATTAAATGACCTTGAATAGGGATGGAAAATGGGGGGATGAGAAAAGCTGGTCCATAGGGATATAGAGCGCTTTGAGAGCTTTTTGGAAATGTAAACGGTTCGTCAATCGGAGCTACGGCTCAAAAGTTATGCCTCCCGAAAGTTTAGTTACCATTTTTGGATTCTTCTAATTTTGTGCTAACTTCTAATGCGAATTCTAGAGCCTTCTATTTGGTTGGTGATGCCAACTAGCACTTTTTAGAATGTATTCCTAATCCTCAACCCTCCGAGGTCTATTTAAGAACATTTTTGGCATTGTAAAAGGCAGTTCGGAGTGGAGTTTGAGAGGAGGTACTAAAAGGAGAAATTATCTCCAAACTTATACTGTTGTAAGCCCTTAGGGCATGTTTTGAAGTCTATTTTCTCTGTACTGAATGTAATAGCATATTTACATAGTTAATACAATTTTCCCTTTCCTATTGTGTCCATTCTGTGCTTGGGTTGTGTCCTCATCAAGTTCCCAGAAAGGGCCATTACACAATGATATATTAGGTTTTGCCCAATAGGAAATTTCCAAAAATGGGAAAGTTTTAAGATTAGAAGAAATAATCACAAAGCTATAAGTTGGAAATAGATCTCAAGGAACCATTCTAACCAAAATGCGTCATGTAGGCAAAGTTTAGAACTCAAATTATTCAGAACGAGCTATCAGAGAAAAACTTTAAAATTTAAAATTCCCTTGTAGCCTTAGACAACTAAGATTACATTGACAAAATCAGCCACTCCCCCAAGCAATATATTAAACACAAATTGTTTCCATTGCAAGATTTGGCTAAGGATCTTGATGTTGTATGGGAAGAGTCTAGAGGTGAATCTTTTCCACCCACTTCAGATAGTGAACTCAACAGTTGTGTGAATATGCTTTCACTTATACTCAAAACTCCTTTTGTGTTATCTCAGTCCTCAGCATCTTCAAATATTTTAATATCATTAGATGGTTTTAAATTTCATAAGGTTAAACCTTCCTTGTCATCTTCAAATATTGAAATATCAACAGACGAATTTTCATTTCACAAGGTCAAACCTTCAAAGCAACTTCTAGATGAATTTTCAATCAATAAGATTAAATCTTCAAGCCATGTGTCTTTGAAAGAGTCACTGGAAATCAAGATGTAACTGCTGAATGCCCTGATAGTGGAGGCATCATTCAAGAACCTATGAACATCCAATTGACTATTTAGGAGAATAGTAATAAGTCATCATGTTCTGATGAAAGTTACATTTCAGAGGCTTTTGGAAAAATATGTGGAAGAGAATACTGAAGTGAGTGAGAAAAAAATTGGAAATCCTTTTTCACTATTGTCTTTAGAAGAAGATGAGATATGATCAAGGGAACATCAATAACATTTAGTCAATTAATAAAGGGGGAAGCCAATGGAGCTTTGAGGAAGTTCAACCATTGTTAAAATATGAAATTGTAAGTTTTCTTGATTAATGTAATCATAAAGGTGTAAAATTGATTATTTGAGAAATGATTTAGGGATTTCAAGTAGTTTTCCTATGGAGTCTACAGTCAAGGAAGGTCTATAAGATGCCTTATTGTAGTACTAGTTAACGAAAAGACTATATAGAAACCCTACTATATATAACTTTCCTATGGAGTCTACAAATAAGGGAGGTCTATTAAGACACCTTATTGTAGTACTAGTTAAGGGAAAGACCATATTTAACTTTCCTATGGAGTTTGCAATTAAGGGAGGTATGTTAAGACACCTTATTGTAGTACTAGTTAAGGGAAAGACAATATTTAACTTTCCTATGGAGTTTGCAATTAAGGGAGGTTTGTTAAGACACCTTATTGTAGTACTAGTTAAAGGAAAGACTATAAGGGCATCTATCCTTCCTATGGAGTCTACAATCAGGAAAGAGCTGCTATGATACCCTATTGCAGTACTAGTTAAGGGGAAGATAGTAAGGGAACCCTACCACTTTCCTATGGAGTCTGCAATTAGGGGGGAACACCCTAGTGTAGTACTAGTTAAGGGGAAGATAGTAAGGGCACCCTACCAACTTTCCTATGGAGTTTGCAGTCAAGGGAGAGTGGTTAGGACACCCTATTGTAGTGCTAGTTAAGGGAAAGATAGTAATGACTCCTTTTCACAAGAACCTTTATAGCCAAACAAGCAATCCACTAAGTAGACCACCTCATGTGGATGCCTAACACTTGCCACCAGGGCCAAGGGGGCTAAAGTTCTGCTCTTGGGCTTGGTATGGAACTGGCTTGGATTAACTTATTATTATTCAAATTTCTTTGAAGTTTATATATATTTATATGCATGTACTGATGCTTATTTTGTGATTGCAAGGTTCATAAGCCTAATAAAGAAGTATATTCATTGTGCATTATTAATTTTAGGATCTAATCAAGGTTATGTATGATGTGTCTACATTGTGTCTACTTTATGTCTTCATGCATCAATGTGTATGCTTTGTGTTTTCTTTGTGTCTTGATACATTCATATGTATACTTTGCATTCAAATGCATACTACATGTGTGGTTGTTTTATAGAATAGAATGAAGTAATATTACAAGTAAAAATTTGAATGGGATCTATTAGTCAATTTCATTATATAAAGTAAAACAAATATGAAAATGTTTATTGCTTGAGGACAAGCAAATTTGAGAGGGGTGGACTGTCATGACCCCTCCTAAAGAGAATCCTATAATTATAATTGGATAATATTAATACTAATTCATATACTATTATCGATTATTTTCCAAAAGAAATAATATTATTCATAATAATAATAAATATAAACATTATTAATAACATACATTAATGAATAAATGAATTATGCAATATATGCCTACCTGATAGCTATTGTATTACATATATAAATAAATATTATAATAATAAAAAATTATAATATATTTAATTTATGTACTATTAATAACTAATAATAATAAATTGATTAATAAATTAATCAATATAATATTAAGGATACAAGAATTAATATAAATACAATATTATATATATATATATACATATATATATATATAAATATATACATATACATATATATATACATATATACATATACATATATATGCATATATACATATACATACATATATATACATATATAAACATATATATATAAATATATGTATATATGTTTATATATGTATATATATGTATGTATATGTATATATGTATATATATGTATATGTATATATGTATATATATGTATATATATATAATATTGTATTTATATTGTATATATATTGTGTGTGTGTGTGTGTGTGTGTGTGTGTGTGTGTGTGTGTGTGTGTGTGTGTATATAAGGATGGTAATAATGGTGACAAAATTATTATGTTATATAGATGGCTTATATTATCCATAAGCCCAAGGATACACTATGAAGAATATGGAAGTTTAAATAATTAACAAATGTTATACATATATAATATATATTAATGTATATTATTAAATATATGTTAATAATCATTATTAAATCCTAACCATAACAACTAGTTTAATTATTTGAAGGGTTACAACCATCTATGATCATTCACTTGTAATAACATATATAAATAGGAGAGCAAATGATAGACTAAGGAGGGATAGGATATACAGATTATTATCAAACTTATACAAATACAGAGCAAATAAGGAAATGTCTTAAAGGGACATTACTTAGAGAAAGGTCATGACACCCAATGTTTACATTAAAAGAAAGTTTTAGTTTAACATTTTTTTATTTTTTTTAGTTAAAGATTTGACATTTTAAATTTGCATTGATCTCTAGTTTCCTTTTTTTGTTTGTTGAGATTGAGCCTGCGATCATTGCACATTCATCGCAAAATAGTCATTCAACCCTAATCTCCTCTAGATTTGCACAACCCAAATTCAAGCATTTTAACACATATTTTATTCAATGACCACTACCAATTAACAAGAAGACCACTATAAAACTAGTAGTTTATAAGAATACATCTTCTATTTTTTAATACAATAAAATGATATGTTTTTGAAAATTGTATCTCATTTTATTAATGCTAACCTTATAAATATTACTTATAGTGACACATTATTATATTTTTTTTGTTTATGAAAGGTGAGTCTAACCAATTAATATTAAAAGGAAATAATTTTAAAGGAAGTCATTGGTCATGATATGCTCTTGGCTTGGAGTGGGCTAGGAGGAACAAAACCATGTTGGAAGAACTAAACAATACCTGGATTGTGCTAATTCCTAAGACTGATCATCCCAAGTCTTTTTTAGATTTTAGACCTATTTCTTTACACAATTTTTTGTATAAAGTTTTGTCTAAGGCCATCTCACTAATACTTTCTAAAATCATTCAAAACATTATCTTAGAAGAACAAGGTGCTTTTGTGCTAGACCTAGAAACCCCAGAAGGTGTCATCCTTACTCATGAGATCTTGCACTCCTTAACTGAGGAAAAAAAATCTGTTGTTATCCTTAAGCTTGATATGGAAAAGGCATACAATCAGGTTAATTGAAAATTCCTCACATTAGCACATTACATTGTTCATTTTAACTTGAATTCTATAATAAAAAGAAGGCTGAAAAAATATATATAAGCACATTATCATATTATTTTTTCTTTTAACTTAAAGAATTCTAGAAAAAAAAAAAAAAAAATCAACTTTAAAACATTAATTGAAGTGCTCACTAATTTGAAAAACAATATTCCATGCTTAGTGAACCAACGTATATTTATGTACTTTCAAAAAATATTCAAATATTTAATACATAAGTTTCAAAAAATAAATATGGTTTAATATTAAAAGTACAATTTTTGATGGGTTAAAAAATGTAAAATTGCTTCATATATATGTTTAATCATGAAATTTCGCCACCATTTATGGTGGATAAACTCTAAATTTTACAATTCTAAAGCTTTTGGTCACTATCATCTCTAGTAAATTGGTACATGTTAAAGTAATTTTGGAAAGTTCTTCAAAAAAATTTGACATGTGTTAGATCATATAATTTAGCCAACATTTAAGGTGGATCATCCTTAAATTTAACAAATTTTAACCTTTCCAACACCATGATTACTAAACTAACATGTAGTTAAATAATTATTATTTTTAAGTATAAAATTTTATTGTATAGATATTAGAAATAAAATATATTATATTATTAAACAATTAGTTTGAATGAATAAAAAAAATTGTAATTGTTTGACAATAGAGATATTAGAACATACAATTTAGGCTTCCATTAAGGTAGGGATAATTTCTAAATCTATTAGTCATAAATGTTTAATGTTTGGATCACTATTTCCAATCTAGAAAATTTTGATTTTCTAAATGTCAACTTATTATTCTGCCCATGCTAAGATCTTCAAAGTGCACTTCTAAAGATATATAAAAGGTGTAGGCTCATTTATTATTATGTTGAATTACTTAGTTTGCTTTCATTTGATTAACACTGGTGAAGCTCACAGTATTTTTAGTTAGCTATATTTTTACAATCTTGATATTGAAAGCTGAAGCCAATGGTGTTATAGTCAATGTTCAAGGGAATGAAGTAATGTTTTTGTTCATTTTACGACTCTTTTTTTACCACTATTGTCTCCAACAAACATATGTTTCAATAAAAGTGTTTATATTCAAGATCTGAATGCCAATTTGAATTTTTTATCATTATTGTTTTGTAACGATAGAGAGATTTACATATATGTTTTGATTGGAAGAATTTATAATATATATTTTTTAATACAATTGATTTAGTTTTAGATTTTGATATTAATTTTTTCATTTATGTATTGCAACAATCAAGATATTTACCTATATGTTTTGATTGTAAGAATTTATGATTGTTCCTACAATTGATTTAGTTTTAGATTATGATAATGATATACAATTTTGTTTATTTTATCTAGAAGTGTAATCAGTAATCCTTTGATTTATTGAGTTACATTCTAATTTACTACAATTCTTGATATTCAATTATCTAGTGTATGATTGCTTTTGATTTTGTTTGTCTATAAATTGAAATCAACATTTCATATCACACTTTCTTGGTTTTCAAGATAGATCAAAATATAATAAAAAATATTGATTGAAAAACATGTTGATTTAAAAATAAAAATATTCTTACATATTATTTCATGAATTGTAGTGCCAACTAATTGTCTGTGATCAATAAATTTATTTTCTTTAATTAAATTCTGAATTCAAGGTTTATATAATGAAAATAAATTTAACTTTTTTTATTAGATTCTGAATTGAAGATTTATATAAGGAAACTAAAATATTAGGTTAAGAATGAAAATTACAATTCTTTTGTAAAAGTAAATTTACCTACAAAGCCTATTGTTTCATGTTTGTAAATATAATTTTGGACAATGGTATTATGAAGGTGACATTAGGAAATCCTTAAGGAATGGTTGTTGGCATTCAGTATGGAGGCATTGATAACATTCTTGATATAGCTAAAACTCCCCTGCGTAGAGGGTATGTTGTCCATTATTTTTATTTGTGGACATTGAGTAAATAGATTGGTAATCTTTTTAATGCAATTCAAGGTTCATTTCATAGAGAATATGTTGGATATTTATGTTTTTTCCTTTTATTTTTGTTGGCATTGAGTATGGTGTTATTGACAACCTATTTATCCTAATTCAAGATCTATTTCATAGAGGATATAATGGGCATTGGTGTTTGCTTTTATTTTTGTTTGTTAGTATTGAATATAGAAACATTGATCATTTTAAAAATACAATTTGATGTTTAATTGTACTGAAAACTTTATTTATTTATTTTAATGATTATATTTATGCCCAAGTTGATATAGAGAGCTTATGGGGATGAATGTTTGTGAGAAATGTAGGAACTATGATATAAACTGAAATGAACTAGGAGGTTCATCTGAAGAGGATAAGTGATTTTTTCAACACAAAACCCAAGTTGAAATTCAATCTAAGTATTCTTCTAGGATAGTTGGATTAGCTAAGTATTGTTTTATCTTTTTGAAGTCTCATTAACATATAGGATCCTACTTAAAGTTTTGATCTTTTTTCAACGAGTGTGTGAATATTTGGCACTTGTATGCAAGTTAGAAAATGAATCTTCTAACTGATTGCAACTTTCCATGGAGGTTGCAGAGATACCTTAGGCCCCATTTAGTTGTAGTAATTGTGTCAAAATAGGAAAATCTAAATACCCACATTCATCATTTTGACATTTGTTTGAAAAATACAAAATTGGAATTAGAATTCGCCTATCCTAATTTGACCCCAAAATGAGCATAGCAAAATTCCTAAAAATAGGTGGAAAAAGAATAGCTTATTCTTATTCCAATTTTTAATAAACCCAATTTGATGGGTTGTCGGGTCCGTGACTTTATCGTTTGATTGTATTTTGTCACTCAAATGCATTTTTGGACTATTTTCTTCATTCATCATAAGATATTAGCTAGGTCAACATTCTTTAATGTTTAATATGTGTTTTTTTAAATGACAAAAAAAACTAATATTAGATTTGAGATCTTTTGTAAACTTTCATAAAATTATCTTTATAAATAAATCTTGTGTTTACTCTTATTTTGGCTTATTTTTAATTTTGATTTTCTTTAATATATTTAAAAATAAAATGATTTTAGTTTGGATCTTATACTCATTAAAATAATTTTTTAAATTTAAAATTAAATTTATAATATACAATATAATATGTTACCGAGCACTATTTCGAATGAGATGTTGGTTCAAATGTTTCTAATATATTCACTCACAGTCTGAAGAGCTATTCGGCATATCATTGGTGAAGAGTTTTTATCTGCTTTGACACTTCTATTTTTCTACCCATCTCAGCTCATTTCAATTTTCCTTTCCAATGTTATGGATCTCCTATAGTCTCCTAAAATGCTTCAAGCCTTGGCCCATAAGGTAATTCGGCCTCATTTTCTGGTTGATAACAAATTGATTTTGGCTTTGCAAAAGTATGACTTATGGGATGGAACGACATTAGTTGGTGGTTTGTTCTCACATTTTCAACTCCTGCACAATCATGAATTCTTTGTTGTTTTTGAGGTGCTTAAGCATGCTATAGACACTGGCAGTTTCATTTATTTAAAACATTCTTTGCCACCTGAATCAAAATTAATGGGTGTTCATTTGGTGGAATGAATAAAGCTAGTGGGTCAAGCTATGATTGACTTGCAGAAGGAATCCACTGTGTCTAACTCTAGGGATATGAATGTAGCTTCTGCGCAACCAATTGAATAGAATTTTTGGGTTTTAATTAATTAAGTTAACTCGGATTTGGATTGGATTCATGGTTCTTCAAAGTTGTGTTTTGGCTGGGGACCTATTCCTGGTGGGCCTGGGTCAATTGAAGGTGGTTTTGTCTCTGATTGGGAAGATTTTTAAGTTAAGTGCTAATTGCTAGGATAAGTTTTCCCTAAAGTTAGTGATTGGAATAGTCCAAAAAAAATCAATGTCAAGGCACTATCTGGTTCGCCGTTGGGTGGTAGTTGATACACCCTTTGTAATTATTTGCTTAAAATATTAAAACGTATGTATATATTAGGGACGATATTGGGTTTTCTTCATTGATTCTTTCCCAGTTGACTCGTTGAATCAATTTTAATAAAATAGTATAGTGGCTTGCCACATTTGCCTTTAAAAAAAAATGTCCTTTGAATTTTGATGAATTTTAAAGGTTGTGGTATATCTTTCACTTATAAAGTCAATTTAAAAAATAAAATAAAAGCTAACTAAAATAATTTGACTTTTAAAAATTAGTAAAAAATTCAATTTTTATAAATAAAAAATATTATTTATTTAAAATATTACCAAACTAAAAAATTTATATAATTATTAAAGTTTTTAAACAAAACTTATTCCAATTCCAATTTCAATTGTTGCAACCAAGCATAGAATATGCATCTTTCAACTCCTCTTCTAGGTCAACTAGACAGGTCTAAATGATATTCTAGAACTTATTTTAAGAATGCATGAATACCAAAAGAGAGATTAGTCCAGCATAGATGAATGTTGCATTCGACAATTCTTGTAGCCAAAAGGGCCCTTAATGTTCTGGGAGGAGGCATGTCCATGATGGATTTGACCTTTTTGGCATCAATCTCTATACCTCTTCATGATATGATAAATACCAAAAGCTTACGTGATGTTGTTTAGTTTAACATTCTTATTTAATTTTTAATTTTTTGAATGGTGAGAGGTCGAAGCCAGGCCAAGATTAATTATTATTATTATATGTTGTAGTTAAAATTATTATTATTATATGTTGTGGTCAATTATTATTATTTATTAAGCTTGAGCAGACTCTAACTCAAACCTCCCAATAAGGAGACTCATAATTTACCATTGTGTTATAGACTCTTACTAATGTTAGTTACAAACTTTTATTCTAAAATATATTTATAATTTTAAAAGATCATATCAAATATCGATAGTTTATTGAAGGAATTTATAATTTTTTGATACAATTTCATATGAAAGTATAATGAAAATGTCTATTTGATAGTTGTCATAAAGATGACTAGCTCTCAATACGTTAGAAGCATAAATAATTTGCCTCTCCAATGCCACATCACCACCACTAGCTTCCCTGGTCTTTCAATCTGCACCAAGAAACACATTGAGCTCAGTGATTCAAGAGTTGACTTTTTCAATTTGCTCTCATCTGCATTTTTTTTTCATTGTATTTATTAAAATGTATTCTATGTTTCATAAATAAATAGATTTAAAAGATACAAATGATATAATAAGTTTTTTTAATTCTATTATAAATTTTGAATATCCATATTAAATTTCACAAAGGAAACTATAACTTTACACACACAAACACAAATTCAATCTTTTTATTTTTATTTATTATTTCATATTTTATCTATAACATACAATTCAATCAAATACTAACACCGTGTCAAATCATACCTTATTAGTTTTTTTTTTTTTTTTTTTTGCCATCATTACATCTTTACTAATTTGAACATTCCAACTCAAAAATAAATCAAAGAAAATGATTTGTATGGTTCAACCCCTCACATCTTAGGGGCATTATTTCCTTTATGGGAATAATAGTGAGTATCATATTACATTAAGGTCAAATCATCTATTATAATTGACATGGTTAACCATAACTTTTTTCAAACATTATGAATCTTTACTCCAAGATGGATAGAGTCGAGGGGGCCACCGCTACAATAGCTGACCTAGCACTAGAGTGAGGGTGTAGTGGTAAACCCCCTATCTATATTTGGGGCTACACATTTCGATATCATCCACAAGTTTTTATCAACATTGGTGTGATGCTACCATGTGACCTTTTGTTGTCCTTATAAGTGTTAAAATGAAAAGATTTAGGGAGGAAAATTTATTACAAGTAAAAGAAACTTTGAATTTTGATTTGTCATAAAATGGCTAAATCATTGTATATCTAATTTACTTTTATTTTTCTTTAATTTTTTATTATATTTCTATTATAAACTATTACTATATTCTAATATAAAATTATCCTTTATTTTATTTTATATTAATCTATTGTTTAAATTTATATCTTTTATTTTCATAATTTGATATCAAAATTTATACAAAGTATTTTATTTTAGATTGTTTCTAAAATACAAAATTAATATATTAAAAGGGTAATAAAATATATAAATTAAAATTAATAGTATATGCTAAAATATTCTAAAATAAATTATTTTTAAATTACAAATGTTAATTCATGGAGGAAACACACTTTTTCATGTTTTTTAATGTCAATAGAAAATCTATTAATTATATACAAATTTCTCATTGGAACATAAGATATGTTGAACTTAAATGTATGCATTCTAGTCCCTAGATTATGGGGTGAATTAAACTAATCCACTAGATAACAATTTTTGGCATATCATATAGTATATATCGTTAATAAAATATGGTAATCCTTTTTATGTAAAATATGGTTAATAAATTAAATAAAAAGCAACTTATATATTATTGTATCTAAAAATGTATGTGCATTGACCAAAAAGAATAATGATGATCATTGAATAGTGATCTTTTATTGATTTATGAAACTGAGATGTACATAATTACAGACCTTATTATGAAAGAGAATAATAATGAAATAAATCACCTACTACATTATAGAAGCTCTTTTGGAGAAGAATCAAATTTATATTATCTATTTTATGATTTTTGTAATACAATTAGATAATCTTAAATCATTTCTTTGGTGGCTAAGTAGGTGGATGGCAAATACCAATATTCCTCAAATTTAATGGATGATGGAGTCCATGGGTGGTTTAGCTTAAATCCATCAGTTGGTTTTTGGGTTCCTTTTCCAACTCATGAGTATCAAAATGAGGGTCCCACGAAACATGAATTGACAATCCATTCTAGACCCATTTGTCTTGTTGTGAGTTTTTAAACCTTTAATTCAATTAATGCTTATAAATCTCTTAGAACATATGAAAAATAAATTGTTATTTCTTTTGATTACTCCCTATTTAATATACATAGTTTTATTGTAGCTTAACCTTAGATTCAATTAATGTTTATATTGTTAATATATCTCTTAGAGCATAAGAAAAATTAGATTGTTATTTTTTTTTATTTTACTCTCTATTAGATTTTGATATACATAGTTTTACTATAGCTCATCTAAATGTTTAAAGTATTTCTTTTGTGTTTTAGTATGTGAGAAAATAATTTTTGTAATTAAATATAATATTTATATAGATTATATTAGAGCTATACAATATTAATTTTTATAATATATTAGTTTTAAATTTACTTATTGTATTTCTCCAATAACAAAGATTGTGGCATCTAAGAAATAGTATCATTTTCCAATATAAATATTAGAATGTATTGATTCTAGAAAGGAAATGTGATGTATTGTATTCAATATTGATAATTATTAAAAGTGTTCAAAATCTTTATCTAGAAATTAGAGAGTAAAGAAAAAGTTTAGGAAAAATGTTTATTTTGATATGAATAGAAAATAATATTTTTATATTCTATTTAAGTGACATTTGATCACTAATAACAAAGATTGTGGCATCTAAGAAATAGTATCATTTTCAAATATAAATATTAGAATGTATTTATTCTACAAAAGAAATGTGATGTATTGTATTCAATATTGATAATTATCAAAAGTGTTTAAAATCTTTATCTAGAAATTAGAGAGTAAAGAAAAGATTTAGTTAAAATATTTATTTTGATATGAATTGGAAACAATATTTTTATATTACATTTAAGTGATATTTGAAGAGAAATAGTAAAAATAAATATATGTAAAGAGTAGTGCTAAGGAAATCTAGCAATAATAATGTCATCTTTACAATACTATGAGTGTTTTATTGAAAAGGACTCCTTTATAAATGGCATATTTAAGAAAAATAGTTTATTAAATAATTATATATTTAAAATGTTAGTATTATAATAAGATATGTATTGTGTGTGGGTATGTGTTTAAAAAACTATAGCATGTTTTAGATTATGGTAAAAATTGGTTTTGAGGGGGGTCGAAACCCCTTACAACTAGAAAAAAGATAGAATGATAAAAGTTCCCAAGGTTTTACAAGGACTTGGAGCCTAATATTCACAAACACACCAAAATACCATGTTTTATAAGGACCCAAAACCTACAAATTAACCAAAAAAGTTGAAAACAAAGTTTTACAAGGACTTGGAACCTAATAGAGTATCAAATAAATAAAAGCTAGAAATGAAATAGAAACATGAAAACTAGGACCAACAATCCAACCAGAAACTAGAGCTTGCAACTAAGCTAGCTCTTTGTTCACCTTAGCTAATTCCTTACCAACCACCATAGTACCTTGAAGGATATCCTCCATAGCTAAACCTAGTCCAGCAACAACTTTCTTTGTACTTTGCCTAGTTATCTTACTAGAGCCACCAAATAGCTTAACTACAAAATGGATATGATTTCCTCATTACTTCTTTTACTGATGCTTGTAGCAGCTACACACAAACTCGAGGTTACCATGTCCATCCTTTGACCACTATCCTTAACTAGTTGGCATGATTCCATTTCATAGTCCTTTAACTTCTCAATGATATTACCCACCTAATTCACTAGCTGAATTATCTAATTTTTTTCTTCATCCATTTCACTTTGGAGCTCTAACAATTTTTCTTGAATATAATTATCTCATTATAGAGCCAAGAATCAACCTAGAGATAGGTGACAACTTTCAATTTAGCCTTATGGAGGATAGACAACTTCATTGTGTTATTTTTGTCTTCATTGGCCTCATCATCACACCTTTTCTCTAAAATAATAGTCACATCTTTGGTACCATACAACTTTAACTAATTGTCTTTGTTTAAACCCTCCTAAGAAATATTATCATGCTAGTTCTCCTTGTTTACATTCTACTCTTTAATCACAAGGGTGTTATCCTCAACATTCTTTTCCTTTTATGAGTCCACTAGGATCTTAACCTCATTAAAATCAATCTAGATAGGCCCTTTACTTTGAGTCATGATATTTCTATACTCATTCTAGCCTAAGGGTTCTAAAAGTGACTTAGTTTCTATTTTCTCCTCATTGTTACTTCCCCCATCATCTTTAACCAAAGAAACTCCTCGGTTACTAGAATACCCATCCTCTTCACTTCTCGTAGAATCCATAGCTCTGTCATTAACCTTCCAAGTATTATTAGCCTTAACCTCCTTCCTTTTACCCTTAATGTCGCTACAATCATCCTCATTTTACACATTATAACTTTTAATTTATTTAGCACTCATTTTGTCAAGAGGCTCTTTCCCAAGAGATTTTCTCTTCTTTTCCACTATAGGTGAAAGATTCACTGCATTTTTCTACAATAATTTTCAATTAACAAAATAAGACCTTCATGGAGAACAAGCCTAGTCTCTTTCTTTCTATGGGCCTGGAGGCTTGTTGTGGTTCCACAACATACACCCCATTTCAATTAGGAAATGGGGACCCTTACCTTTTTGGATTTAGACCAATTCTAGGGCCCTAAGTCCACGTCTTGATGTTGAAGAGTTAAAAAAAAAATTAAAAAGGTCAAAAATCTAAAAAATCTAAAAATTAAAAAAAAAATGTACACTTGACCTGGTGCACAAATCCACATCACCCTTCGGTGATGCACAAGTGCATAGGTTCACACTTGCACACCACCAAAGGGGGTGGGCCTATATAAACACTCGCCCACACCTTTTTATCCTCATCATTTTGTTTTATTTTCTTCTGCACCCTATTTCCAAACTCCTCTCTGTCACATATGACCTCAATTTCCTCTGCGCACATGTTAGCACTCTAGCAGGTGCACATTTTCCACCTTCCCACCCATTTGCAAGCACAAAAAAATGGGGTGCATAGATACACACCTAATTTGGGGCACTACTATGCACCCCCTCTAGATACACTTTGAAAGATGCATGAACAAAACATGATCACCCCGCTGCCGCACACCACGCTGCCACGCACCATGTCACCATGCACCAAACTATCGCACACATGTTGCCGTGCATCCCACTACATAAACCAACCCCCCCATAACAAAAAACCCTTATGCATTGCAAGAACACAAAAAATAAGGTGCACACCTATGCACTTGATCTAGTGCACAGGTGCACACCTTTTACTTTTAAAAGTTTTACTAAAAAAGAGAATTGGATGTTTTTTCTACTTTTAATTTTAGGATTTCTTAATTTCATGCTAACCATTCTTGACTGATCACATCTTCATTTTTTCATTCAACAGATATTATCACATCCTCATCTGGTGGGAAGATGGCACCCAAGCCCATGGTTTTCAAATTCCAAGGGGTCCCATCCAAATCAAGGTTTAATAATGACTATGTAGAAATAAAGGATACTAATTTGGTACACACCAACTTGGGGGAATTTCTAAGAATCTACAAAAACGCAATAGAGAGATCAGCCTTGGTATCTACTTTGATTCGATTAGGATTGGTGAACGTAGCTTCACACCTAACATGTGTGCAATCCTTAGAGTTGATCATGACACTGGCACAACACTTTGTTCCAAAGGAAAGAGTGGTTAAGAGCATAATAGGACAATTTGTATTGGACCTCTGACCTGATAACAATGAAAGGGTCTTTCATCTCCTAAGGAAAGATAATTTCATAATACTCTCTTATGAGGCAACAAAAAGGTGTTATAGAGAGCACCTAAAAGAGGCAACAAATATCATTCAATCATCTTACCTCATTGAGAAGACTCCTCTGGGAAACATGAAAAGAAGAGTGGATATGACAAGGGGATACATGAAGGAGGATGTTGGCTACTCTATCATTCTTCTGAGTAGAGTCATGGGTCTACCAGTAGCTAGATACCTGAATGTTTTCATGGTGAATTTTATTGAGACTACCAAGATGGAAAAGATGCCACTTGACTGGGCCACAACATTGAGTGAGAACTTGTGTAAACAATTGGGGGCAATCAAGGATAAGAATTTTTATATGACCTCATACATGGTATATCTGCTAGCATCAAGGGCCACAAATTATCATAGACTATACAAAAGAGGCAACATGAAGAGGCCATTGAAGACCACTAGATGAATGTAACAAATGACTACGATGTCCATATTAGGGACTATTGTAGGATGACTTTGTACCTGGCAGAAAAGGCTCTAAAGGTTCATATTCTAGAGGAGATATTGAAGCAAGATTTTGGGGAGCTACTAGACCCTCTATTCAACTAGAACAAAATTGGGGAAAGGCCCATAATGAACACCAAGGTTGATAGGGAGGAGGTTAATGACATAAATCATTGGGTGAGGCATGTCATTAGAATGACAAAGGATTGGATCAAGAAACCCTTTCAACTTGATCCAATACCTAATACCATGATTTTTCATGTGCAAGCCCACCCAGAGAAAGGTAGAGGAAAGCAAGTTACAATTCCTACCTTTTTAGCCCAATCTCCCACTAGGCCAAAAATAGCATACCAACTTGACTACCCATTTGGATACTATCATCCTCCAAAGAGAAAAAGAAAGGGGAAAAGAAAGAGGAATTATCCTTAGAGGGCTGAAATAGAAGAAGCTTAAGTACAAGCACCTCCTTAGTAGTAAGAAATAGATGTGCAAGGGTCATAGGACACTGGGGCTTCTCAAGACCAACCTCACCCTCAATTGCCTCCATTTGTGCCCAGCTAGTTTGAAGAGGGTGAAATCCAATAGGTCTCTATTCCTCCTCCACAAGCAAAACTAGCATCCCCTTTTACCTCCATGAAACATAAAAGGATTAAGATCTATATGAAGAAGAGGCAAAGGGTGAATAAAAGAATGGTTCCTTGCCCATCTATTCCCAAAACTATTCCCGATGGAGAAGAAAAGGAAGAAGAAGAAGATAAATAGGAACATGTGCCTTTATAGGGAAGAACCCAGCTAGCTAGAGCCACAGAATAACAGAGGAAAATAAGTTCCATAATAACACCACCAACCACCCCAGAGGAACCCTTGGAAGTCTCTTCTTTGGAAGATGAAGTACAAGAATGGGTGGATGAGCAGAGTGAAGAGGGCGATGACATATTCAAAATGTCAAATTTTAATTTTATGCCCATGGGAACATAATTAGTTGGGGATAAGATTAGGGATACCCCTACAGGTGAACCCCAACAAGAAGACTAGATGTAGATGCTACCAAATTCATATGGTCCTAATCTTACTCCCCCATCTCCACCACAAGTCACAGTGGTAGATAAAGGCTTGGTTACTCCTCTGCCGCAAAGTTCAGAAGAAGAATACATTCAAAAGGAAATTTCACAAGAGGAGGAACCATAAAAAATGGCGATTGATGAAATGTCAAAGGAGGGACAAATGGTAGAATATTCTCAACCAACCTCCCAAGACACTGAAGTGCAAAATACAAGGTCTATAGAGATGGATTCCATAGAAGGAGAGCGATCACAAAGAGAAGTAACTCTAAGGAGGAGTGATAAGGGAAAGGAAGTAGCTAAGTAGCTCAAGAAAGAAATAATGAGGAGCACGAAGCCACAATTTTGTGTTGATGAGGAGGATATTTTTGAGTTGGTTGAGATCTTGAAAAAACCTAAATCCCTAGCACATGAGGCAAGACTATTGGCATTTGTCAATAATACATGGGATTGGGATTTTTTCACACAAGTGGTCATCCCTCCTAATGATATAGATACAGAAAGCCTCGGTCCTCAAGATTATCAGATCAAAGAGGTCATGCTTGGGAAGCCCACACGGGATACAGCCAAATTAATGGTAACCATGGGGATAAAGGAATTTTTTAGGAACATGGAATAGGAAGAGGTTGAAGTCTGAACACTTCAAAGGAAAAATGAGATCCTAAGAGGATATCTAGCCAAAGTTGTTGGTCCTCTAGATTCTGAGCACCCCGAGGAGACATTGAACACTATACTCAGAGAAGGGGGAGCTATGCATGTAGACGCATTTTTGAAAGCCTGTTAATAGTGGTGGGAAATTTTTGAAGAGAAGACCATTTTGATAATCCAGGGGAACCTAAAGTTACTACATGATACACAAGAGAATGTGAATAGAATGGTGGCAATTTTGAAGCAATATTTCAACAAACTAGATGAAGTAAGGGCCTAGAGTAAGGACTTAAAAGTTTTGCAAACAATAAAGTGGAAAAGGTATAGGATTTTGGTAGATGTATATATAGTGGAGGAATTAGATTTTATTGATGATTAGATAAGAAAATTGTGGATAGTAATAAAGTAATGGAAACATTATATGCGGAGATCCACTAGCTCAAGGACCAAGCCTGAGAGCGAATTTTAGAAATAGAGAGGCATTATAGTGATGCATGTTTAGATATTTTTGAAGATGATGAATGTGAGAATTTTTTTCTTATAGAGGTAGTAGTGGAGAGTTTTAAGAAGATTTTTGAGAAATTTTCTAATGACGAAGACTTCTGGCAAGCTTTTAGAATAGAAGAAGCCTTATTAGAATTGGATACCGAACGCGAGGATTTTGCTGAGACTTGAATTGAGGTAGACAATTATAGAGAAAAGGTAAAAGATAAATATGAGGCTCTAGATTTATTCTGTGGCTAAAATTACTAAGATCATAGTGAAATTCAAAGGCAAACATCCAGACATAGCTTTGGGATGAAGGGGAATAAAACCCAGATGCTAGAATTTCAATTTTGACACTTACTAAAATTTTGAGATTTTGGACCATTTTGAGGTGTGAAAGTTTGCACCTATGTAGGTCCACAGGTGCACATTTCTAGACATTCCACTGACAATTAATAGCCAGTTCCAAAAATAGAGCTTTCCATGCATCAAAAATGTGTTTTAACAGCAATTTAACTTTGACAGATGCCTAGTGAAGGATCATCTTCCATTTTTAGCACTTCCAGACACTTCCACTTACACTGAAGGCTTTCTCATTCTTTCTCCTCTCATAATTCTTTCTTCTTTAACACATAAAGGCTCATGCATCCAATTAATGAATAAAAAATGGATGGAATGCTGCTTAGCACTAGTTATATTGTTAGTTTGTATATAATTAATTTGTTTTATTAAATTAAAATCATTTTATTGCATGAAGATATCTCTCTCTCTCAACACAAATTGAGGAGATGATTTCTTATAAATACTCCATTGTAATATGTAATTAGGGCCACCATTATTTTGCAATAAAATTATGCTTTTGGTGCTCACATTTGGAGCATAGTGATTCTTGCCTGAATGTGTCATTTTTTTGTGGATTTATGCTCATGGAATTGTGATTGAGCCAAAAGTTTATTGCTTTTTTTTGGTTGTGTGATTCATTAATTCTAGTGTTTGCTATAGTTTTGAAAAATTCTACTGATGTATCTAGCTTGAGAAGAAATCACCGAATTTTGCCTGCATAACTTTTCATCTCACATGAGAGCACTTTTTATGGCCTTACGATTTGATGAAGGGTGAAATATCTTACAATTACTAAGTTTCTCATCAATTATTGCATCAATGGAATCAAGGAAGTGCTGCTCCTATTTTCATTGGTTACCCACCAATTTCTTTGAAAGCTTAACTTGTAGACGTGTTGTTTTCCATAGCTTATGTCCATTAGGATTTCAATTTCATGTTATTTTCTTTAAAGTTCTTGTTATTTTCTTTATTAACCTCATTGTTAGAATAGGATTTCTTACTAGTTGCATTGTTAGATTGCATTCATAAAAAACATAAAAATACAAAAAAAAAAAAAAAAAAATTCTTTTTGCATGTTTTATTTTGAAGGTGAGTGCAGATTCTTCATCTCATCTGAGATCAAAATGAACTAGCAAATGCCTCCTTGTGAAAAATCACATTTAGTTTCAATTGAACAGATTCCATTAGGTCACAAGATTGCTCAAAACCTTGGAGTAGCTTTTCAATAGAGGAGTTTGCAAGAATTCCTGTCATTTAACATCATGCATAATGACAGCTCAATAAGGCTATTCAACAAAGAAAACTTCAAGTAAAAGGGAAAGTAAAACCTATCATTTTACTAAAAATGATTTAAAAACACAAAATGGAATTTATGAACCCTTTTTGATCTTATATCTAGAATAAAATACTCAAAAACACAAGATGAAACATCTTGCCATATTACCTTAATCTAATCCAAGTCATAGAAGTCCCCATCCTTCACAAGAATTTTTTCCTTTTCTTCATTTTTGGGAAACCTCTTGAACACCACATTTGATATGCTAGTTTCTTTATTGAATTTAAAACCCTCCATGGGAAGACCACTATTCTCAACAATGAACTCCTCTATCAATTACATTGTAACCCCATGAAGAGTAACTCTCTTTGTAGACTAGTTCTTGAAGAAGTAATCAGTTATGTGGGGTTTAAAGTCATGCAACTTCTCAATATATGTAGTCACCTTACCCTTTTGGAGTACATCCAACACTATGCATTTAGATTTCCATTCTTTATAGCTAGAAGGCTCCTCCTTCCTTGGCTACCCACCCATAATGCACCAAACTCTAATAATTTTGCAAAAAATGGTAACAATCACAGAAGACAAGATATCTTTTAACTCAAAGAACCTTTTTTCCCAAAATATGTGCCCTGTCCTATTGGTAATAATGAAAAGGTACTTCCTTGAGAAATTATAATACTCCATAATAAAGACACCACTTGCCATATTGATCCTTAAAATCTCAAATAATCTTTCCTTTAACTGAATTAGTTATGTCATAATTAATGATCTCCATTAGCTCATTTTTCTTGTTGAGGTTGTCACTCCACATCAGCTTATCATCCACATCCATTGCTTTATTATTAATCTAGTTAGCCACTTTATTTCCCTCTCAGTAATTATCAGATATAAGGACATTATAAAATTCCTTAATCAAATTTTTAATATCCAGAATTCTCTCTTCAATATTCAACATTTCCATATTCTTATTATTCAATATATTAATTATATTTAAGGAATCCCCTTCCAACCATAATTTTCTATATCCAGTTTCCATTGCCATTCTAATAGTGTAAAGAGCAAAAATAGCCTCTACTTTATGGCTTGTCAAATGACCAATAGGGATCACAACATCCACCACTTTGTTATAATGGTCCCTTAGGACTGCACCACACCTAACTCTTCCAAGATTCCCTTTACCTAATCCATCAAAGTTATCATTCAACCATCCCATAGGATGGTAACTCCATGTAACACCCTCTCTATGCTCATTGTGTTTCATTGTATTTCGTGTTATTTTCATAGGATTACATATATTCACATCATGAATTTTTATTCTAAGATATAAAGTTTTCTTTGATATCCCTAATAATGTTTTGGTCCACCACCAACTCAGGAGTTTCTTTGTTTCTAAAAATTATGTTGTTCCTTTCTTTCTAGATACCCCAACATAGATGAGGAAGAGAAATACTCCATAGGAAGCAAATGTTAGTTTTTGACAAGACATTTCCAATTTTGAAAATATTCAACAAGATTACTAGGATCAACCCACAATATATTCCAATACTAGAGGAAGGAGCCCCAAACATTCTAGTTGAAATACAATTGATGAAAAGATCATTAATATCTTCAATTTCTATCTTATATAAACCGCATCTATTCACTATATAAATACCCTTTTTTGGAGATTATCTAGAGTTAAAAACTTATTTTGAAGGGTAGTCCAGAAGAAAATATTAATTTTAGGAATAAATCCTTGATTTTCCTTTACATCAAATCAAAACACAGAAGATATCTTGAAATTTCCACTAGATTTTATCCCCCAAACCATGGTATCCTCCATGTCAGGATAAAGATTACATGAGTTGAGAGAAATTTGAATACTATTAAAATTGTGGAAAATCTCAGCAATATTCACCCAACCATTATTTCTCCAGTAATTACCCACAAAAAATCCAAAAACATGTTTACATCTTTTTATACAAGTGTTATCATTAAAGTCATTCAACAATGGATGATCCAATAACCACACATCTTCCCAAAACCTAAACTTTTCTTCCATCCATAACTTTACACTTACAACCTTTATTTAGAATATGTTTAGTACCTTGAACTATACCCCAAATGGCAGATGAATTAGAGATATTTGGGTAGTACATAAAGTTAGATATCGATGGAACATTATAAAGATACTTATATTTCCAAATACTAGAACTACATTCTTTATCATCTTGGTACACTCTCCATTCTTGTTTAGCCAGAAGGGCTTTATTCATACTTCTAATTGATATGATACTCAAACCACCATCCATCTTAAGTTTACAAACCTTTTCCTAGGCTATTAGAGCCACTCTCTTTCTTTCTTCAGTACCTGACTGTAAAAAATTTCTCTAAATTTTATCAATAACATCTACAAATTTAGCTAGAATTTTGAAAAGGCTCAAAGCATAAGTAGTGAAACTTTAAAGAAAAGCCTTTAGTAAAGTCACTTTTCCTACCTGACTCGGCATATTTCCTTTCCATCCAGCTAATTTCTTAGTGAATTTCTCCACTAGAGCCTCCCAAAAAGATTCAAAAGGACAAAACCCCAATGTGAGACCAAGGTAAGTACTAGGAAAGGATTCTATAGTACAACCCAAAATGTTTACAAATTTTTGTTGCCTATGAACAAGAGTGTTAATAAAAATAGAGAACTCTTATCCTAGTTCACCAATTTCCCTATGATTATAGAATATAAGTTAAAGCCTTTTTAAGACTCCTTGCCTCCCTAACATCATCTTTACCTATGAAAATAGTCCACAAATTTTTCATGAGAACATAGTAGAGGTTGGGAAGTTCACCTCACAACTTGAATTTCCCATTTCAAAACAAGCCTACCAATATACCTATCAAGACAATCAACCATAATAGTGAAAAGAATAGGAGATATAGGATCACCTTGTCTAAATCCCCTTGAAGGTTTGAAAATTTTAGAAGATCTCCCATTAACTAAGATAGCCAAAGAAGAGGTAGTATCAAGCTGAATTATAATCTTAAGGCATTGTTCACTAAAACCAAAGGTCAGTAAAACATTTTGGAAAAAACTTTAGTCAACTCTAGAATCTTAGTCTTTCACTATGTCCACCTTCATCAAAAAACCCTGAGAGTCAGACAAAGATAAATAATAAATATTTTCATGAACAACAATAATATAATTCTAAAATTTCCTTCCAAGAATGAAACCATTATGTTAGTCAAAAATCAAATTAGGAAGGACAGTCAACAAACGTAGGGTCAAAAATTTAGAAATAATTCTGTAGATTGAATTACATAGGCTAATAGTCCTAAAATATTTAGTAGAATTAACACCTTGCTTCTTTGGAATTAGAAAAAGAAAAGTATAATTGATCTCCTTTACCATTCTTTTAGTGCCAAAGAATTAGTTCACTTCATCACAAACACCTTTACCAACAACTTCCCAAAGTTTATGGAAGAAAAAGATTGGAAAACCATCCAAACCAGGGGATTTATCTCCTTCAAAGGAATAAAGAGCTTTATAAATTTCATCCCAAAATAACTAGCTATCATCATTTTTTTAAGCTCATTAGTAATAACCTAATGAATAGTTTCAAGGAGCTCCATTTATCTAGAGTCATCAACATTTGGGTCAATAGAGAGGAGGGATGAGAAATAGGAAACCATCATTCTTGTAATTTCATTTTCATTAGTGATTTTATCCCTTCCCCTAGTAAGGATAGAAATTTGATTCTTAGCCCCATGTTTCATAGTAGTAAGATGAAAATTTTATGTATTTCAATCACCTTCTTTGAGCTAGATAGACCTTGATCTCTACCTCCACAAGGTTTCTTCTTTAGAAATAATATCATGGTAATTTGTCAGCTTTTCATTCTCTTCCTTTAAAAACTCCTTTGAGGAACCATCAAACTAAATTATATTTTGGATAATTTGTAGCTCCACTTTCAAATTAGATTTAGTATCAAAGATATCACCAAAATAACTCTTGTTCCACTCTTTAACCTTTTTTTTCACATTCTTAATTTTATTAGCAACATAGAAAAGAGTTGAAGCATCAATTTTGATATTCCACCAAGTTTTCAAAATAGAGATAAAGTTTGGATGTTGTATCCACATTTTCTTGAACATGCAAATTCTTCCTTACTTGAATAGGCTTAGCTTTGAAAAGAAGTAGGAAGTGGTCAGAAGCAATCTTCTAAATAGAAGAAAGGGCACAAACAAAATTGTTTATCCAATCTAGAGATATAAGGACTCTATCCAAATGAGCTTGAATACAATCATCTCCAATTCTTTTATTGATCCATATCCATTAATCCATTTCTATTAATGAAATCCATTAGATCCAATCTTCCTTCCAATTGGCTTGGATAACCTCATTTTTTCATGTTCATAGAGAGGAACATTAAAATCCCCAAGCAGAACCCATCTACATTTATAATCTAAACTCTTAAGCTTAGGTACAATGTCCCAAAACTTTTTTCTTGTATTTTTATTATTAGGACCATATATATTAACCAAATACCAATAGGTTCCTAGAGATAAATTCTAGATCTTGGCCACAATAAAGTTCTTGTTAGCATCCATTAGAGTTCCAAAGAACTTTAAGGTTTTTCACATGACCAAGTTTCCTGCTGAGGCTCCTTGAGAACTACTAGCCAGAAGACCATAAATATTAAAAGATATTAAACTTTCAACTTTTCCTTTCTCCATTTTTTTTTTCCTAGATCACCATGATATCAGGTTTTGGATCCTCGACAAAGTTTCTAACTACATATAATTTATGGATGTTATTCATCCCCCTTACATTCTAGGATATAAACTTCATTACTTTTTAGGTTTAAAGTCCAGAATAGTAGCTTGCTTTCCATCTACTATATTCTACATGCTTTTTATTTCTCTCTCTTTTTTATAGTCTTTCTACCTATTTTTCCAAGGGTTCCAACATCCAACTTTAATTTTGGTGACACTATCTCCAATTTACTTCTTTGAATAGCTACTCCTGATGATAAGACAATTGATGTCATTTTTGTTATAGCCTTCTTTCTTTGTCTCATCTTCTATTTTGATTCTTCCTTACAAGCTTTATGCTCTATATGGTTAGGAGAACTAGGATCAAGAATAGTTGAGGAAATCTCTTCAAATAGAGGTTTGGATAGAGAGAAATTTCCTCCATCCATTGATTCCTCCACATAGTTATTCAAAATACCTTCTAGATCTACTTTCCCTTCCTCTTGGATTTTTCCTTCCTCAAACTCCCCTTGCCCATCCACATTTTCTAAATCCTCATCATTATTCTAATAAATAACCATCTAGTTATGTATCCTTTCTATTTCCTCACTTTCCTATGGGGAGGATAAAAGATTTTCCTCTTCATCCATTGTATTACTTCCTTCATCATCTTTCATCCCTCTCTTATCATCTTTACCTTGATTTCTAAGGTTGTATTCTATTTTTTTTCCTTGAGGTAAAGAGTAATGTTATTACTTTAGGTTTCCATACCTTTTTTGGAGCCTTCTTTTCCATAGTCACCACCTCTTTCTTGGTTTTTAGTTTCAGTGGATGATTTTTTTCCCAATGACCCATCTTCTTACAAATAAAACAAGCATTAGGTAGATCTTCAAAAACAATCTCTTGTGCCCATTTTCCTAATTTTGACTTAATCTCCTCCTTGTGAAGTAGATCCTTCAGACACATGCCCTTAACATAGATCCTAGAAAACATAATTTTAAATCTAGATGAAGTCATATTATCAATAGAAACTAGATTTCCAAAGGATCTAGCTATCCCTTTTAAAATATCTTCCTGTCAGAACTCCAAAGGGAGTCTTGAAAGTCTTACCCACACAAGGGTAGTGAGAAAGAGCGCATCTAAAAGGTCCATATTAGGTTCCCCTTTTTTATCATTAGGGAAATGTTGCCAAATAACCATGTTCCACCACATTAAACCATATTCAAATCATCCTTACATGTAAATAAAATGGAGAAAAAACTTTAGACATTATAGCAATGTCAACCTAACCCTGAAGGGTGCATTTCCAATTAACCATATTTCTGAAGGATTCAATATTGGGTCAGACCCCCATAGATTTCCCAACTAGGATTAAATCCATAGAAGAAAAAGAAAAATCAACTATTAAGTCTAGAACAAAAAATTTGGAACTCACCTTTTTTGCAACATGATTATTTTAATAATAGGGAGAAAGGTTGACTTACTTACTAGTATTTCCCCAAAGAGAGAAGACCACTTTCATTGTCAAACTTCATATGTATCCTTCTTTTTCTTACCATCATGCAAATCCTATGTATTCTGACAAACAAAAGAGAAAGGGACCCCCTTTATGATATTCTTGAGTGGGTGCCTTTGAGGAGCTAGGATAGAGGACAGAGGATAAAACTAAAAAAAGTCAATATCCCCATGTCGTCTTCAACCAAAACCTAGCAAAACTTTGTCTTCTTCCTACTCTTGGAATTTTTCCAAAGAATCATTCCCAATATTTCCACTACCAATATCTCAATCCACATGCCCTACAATTTCATTTTCAATCTGTACAGCCAAACTCTCACTCAAAACTTCTACCATTCACACTTCTCCAATGTATAAAAAAAAACTATAGCATGTTATCTTAGATTCATTGTTAATTTTAAGAGGGTATAATCTATAGATATTATTATATTTATTTAAAGATAATAATGCCAACATTTCTTATTAAAGCCTTTTAATAATTTGACTATGAGGTTATAACTTATTATTGGATCTATATATCATTAAGGTTATAATGTTTTCAAAAGACTATGCATATAGCTTTGAGCTTAACATAGGGATCAATGTGTATATTATATCTTTCAATTTAAAAATCTTTTACTTTTACTTTAGAGAGCCTTGTGCAAACACAATACCTAGGCTATATGGTTACAATACATATTGTAACCTAATCATTAATTATTTATATTTTCTAACATATCTAGATGGCATTGATGGTTCTATTACCAAATTATAGAATGTAGAGAACAAACCTTATAGTTGATAAACTATGAGGAATTGGAGTTATAATTAGTTAGCATTGTGTACATTAAATATTACAAAAGTGTTTGACGAATATACCAATCTATTATTTTTTCTCAATGAAAAGGATTACATGTGTACATTCTTATTTTAAAGAAGATATTTCAAGTAATTTTAGTTTTCAATGTGATCTGAAGTTAAGAGATTTTGATACAACATAAGGAGCATTATAGGATAAGATCTATCACTTAGTTTGCAACTTGCACAAATTATGAAGAATTTTTTGTAGAGATTCAAAAATGATGGTGGTGCAGGAGCACCTAGGAAATATGCCAAGTTTCCTAAATTGTTTTTGGCTTGTAGTGGTCTTGGCTAGACCACATGAATAAGGGCTATGGGATAAAGCCCCAAGTGTGTGAGTTGTGTTTGTAAATAGTTTTTTGTTGTGTTTGAGTTTCCAAGTTGCTTCTATGTTGGCAAAATTGCTTAAATTGCTTGTTAGAGCCTAGAATGGTCAAACACTGACCAAGACCCCAGGAGGATGGGAAACATGGAAAATATGTTAAAAGTTGTAATTACATGGAAATAGGTTCATTTAACCATGTTTGAGGTCATGGAGCCATTAAATGCACAATAGTGCAAAAGTTGCACTTGGCAACTTTGCAACTTTGCAAAGTTGCTTGACAACATTGACAAAAAGTGCTAAAACTTTATAAGGGCTTCAAGAATCAGTTAGAAACCTATGGGATCTATTGATTCACTTGGGTAAGAGGTATTTAAGACCAATCCAAGTTAGTTTGAGGGTGGGCATATGCTTTTGTACGAATTTTGGCATTGGAATGAAGAGCAAACTGAGCATTTTGATGACAGTTTTCTAATTTCACCCTTCATCCATACCTTTAATGGATTGATAGGGTTTCTGTTTTCATGTGATTTTATATTGTATGGAATTTAGATGCTTTGGTAAAGATTAGGAGTTTTTTTGATCAGTTTCATTACTAGTTTGAAAAATCTTTTTAAAGTTGCCAGTTCGTTGGTCTGTACACAGCAATCAGCAAAGAAATCTCTATAACTTGAATTCCAATGGTGGAACCATGATGGCCTTTTGGAATAAAGTACTAGACTGTATAAAAAATGTAAATATTTATTTTTTTCTTGTTTTGCAAAGGTTTGTTGTTTTTTCCAAGAGGCCCTAGGCGAGTTTGCATACCCGGCTAGGCAATGAAATCAGCAAATAAGTGTTTGAAAGGGGCATAGAATGGGCTGTTGGGTGCAATACAAATTCATGGAAGGAAAGAGTGGTGAGTGAAGGAAGTTAATTATAGGATTTCAGTCATTTAGAGTCCATTTGAGTGGTGGAAGGAAGAACTCTCTATATTCCTGTTCATACAAACAAGAAACCCTTGTAAATAGACATATTTTTGGAAATCCCTTGTACGGATGACCTGGGTGTTGCAGACCTAAAAAATATTCAAGGGGAGCCAAAAGGGTATCCAAATTCATAAATTTGTTTGAGTACTTCTTAAGGGTTTGAGGAGATATAATCCAAAAATCAGTTTTGGAGGCCTAATTTTGTTATTAGTCTTGGTAGCCCTCTTAACTATGCAATCTTCAAATCGATTGGAAACCCAATACTCCAATTCACTTAGTGATCCTAAAAACTATTGAATGAGACCTAATACAAGACTTGGAATTCAATATATCCAAGAATGCACTCCTGGAAGCCAGTTGTCAAGAACGGTGCAATGAGAGCACTAGGGAGACCCCATGGTGAAATAGAGTTTTGAGTTGATTGGTGAGGATTAGTGTAATAAGGGAATAGAGAGAAGATTCCCTTGGAGTAGGGTATAGGATAAATACCCTAAGAGGCTAGGAGAAAGCCTAAAGTGAGTTCTACTAGTTGAGGCTAGAACCTTGTTCAAGATCCTCCCCATCAAATTGGTATCAGAGCCTTGAAAGGTTTGGGACAAGACATTGTGTATGTCTTATTTTGGAAGTGAGTCAGTGGGAGAAACCACCATGGTAACAAATGCTGAGTTGGCAAAGGAAGTGATAGAACAAAGGGAGAAAAATAGGCTCCTTGAGGAAGCCTTAGAAGCTATGAAAGATAAGCTTGATGAAGTGGTAGAGACAGCTGGAAAAATGAAAGAGAAGTTGGAAATTAATGAAGAAAAGGGAAAGGAAGAGAATGAAGAGGACTATGTACTTGAACCTGATCCTCCATTACAAGAGGAACCTTTCCTTAAAGCCATCAAGGCATTGGGTGGCAAATCTCTTGAGGGGATACCCCTATTTACTGGTAAGATGAATTCAGAGTTGGTCATGGAATGGATTGAAGGGATGGAGAACCATTTTGAATGTGAAGGCATATCAGAGGCACAAAAGGTGAAGGTTGCCAAAGCAAGATTAAGGGGACCAGCCCTAACATGGTGGAAGTTCATTCAAGAAGAGAGGGAAAGAGAAGGCAAGAAACCTATCTCTAATTGGAAAGCTATGGTGGCAAAAATCAGAGATAACTATTTGCCTGAAGACTATGAAATCCAGCTACACAAGAAGAGACAAAGCTTGAAGCAAAAAGATTTGGATGTGGCCTCCTATACTGAAGAGTTTCAAAAACTTTGCTTGAGATCCAAGGTCCAAGAGGAGGAGAGCATCAAGGTGGCTAGATATTTAGGTGGTTTGAAATGGAGTATTCAAGAGGAGATCAGCCTTTGGACTCCTACTACTGTTCATAAGTGTTTTCAATTGGCACTCAAAGTGGAAGATAAGAATAGAAGGAAACAAGACTCTAACTCTAGGGGTAGAGGAAGAGGGAGAGACTCTAGAGGACATAGAGGTGGTTATGGGGGAAGAAGCAATGAACCCAAGGCCACAGGAGACTCCAAGTTGATTGAGCAAAGTGGGGAAACAAGTGGAAGAGGTAATTTCACTAGAGGAAGAGGATTTGGTGGTGGAGCTAGAGGCAGATCAAACAATTTCAGTAGGGGTTCACATTTTGCAAACATGAAATGTTACCATTGTGGACAACTTGGTCATCCAGCCTATAGATGTCCTGAGAAGGCATCATCTTCCCAAGGGGATAAGAAGATAACATATGTTCAAGAAGAATGCAGCAACAATATAACTTCAGAAGTGAATCTTGATTCTGAGAAGGGAGAAAATCTAATGTTTAGAAGAGTTTTGATCAAGGAGCCTAGCAAAGAAGAGCCTAAACAAAGAAGGGCACTTTTTAGAATAAAATGCAAGATACTTGGTAAGGTTTGCAAAGTTATTGTTGACTCAGGATCAACTGATAATATCATCTCTGAAGAGGCTGTCCAAAAGCTCAAGCTAACAAAGATTCCTCATGATCATCCATATAGAGTCACATGGCTGAATAAAGGGAAGAATGTGTTGGTAAATGAACAAGTTTGGGTGGATTTTTCAATTGGAGGATATCAAGACAAAATTCTTTGTGATGTGTTGCCCATGGATGCTTGATATCTACTCTTGGGTAGACCATGGCAATATGATAGGGATGTTGTCTATCATGGGAAGAAGAACTTGTATACATTCAAGAAAGGAGGTGTGACATACAAAATCCAATCACTTGTTGAGGAAGGCATAGATGCAGCAACAGATCAGCGTGTTCTACTCATGAGTGGAAAAGAATTCTTACATGATTTCAAGGAGAACAATGAAGTTGGGTTTGCCATAGTTGTGAAACCAAAGGAGAAAGATGCTGTCAAACAAACACCATTGCCAAGAGAGGTAAAAGAACTATTGGATCAGTTCAAAGACATCATAAGTGATGGAGAACTTGCCACACTCCCTCCACAAAGATCTATTAGTCATCAAATAGACTTTGTTCTTGGATCCTCACTGCCCAACAAGGCTGCTTACAAGATGACTCCAGATCAGAATAAAGAAATTGCAAGACAAGTACAAGAGCTACTTGACCAAGGTCTCATTCGGAAGAGTATTACCCCATGTGTTGTACCGGTTGTTTTGGCACCAAAGAAAGGAGGTAAGTGGAGAATGTGCACTAATTCTAGAGCCATAAATAGGATAACAATTAGATATAGGTTTCCTATTCCTAGAATAGAAGATCTAATGGATTGTTTGGGGGGTGCTAAGTATTTCTCCAAGATAGATCTCAAGAGTGGCTACCATCAAATCAGAATGAAGGAGGGTGATGAATGGAAAACAGCCTTCAAAACTATGGAAGGACTTTATGAATGGCTAGTAATGCCATTTGGCCTCTCTAATGCACCTAGTACATTCATGAGGCTAATGAATGAAGTGTTGAAGGACTACATAGGCATTTTTGTAGTGGTTTATCTTGATGATATTCTCATTTTCAGCAAGACTAAAGAAGAACACATGAAGCATTTCGCAATTGTTTTAAAGAAGCTACAAGAAGAAAAATTGACCATTAATCTTGAGAAAAGTGAGTTCTTGAAACAAGAGTTGGTTTACCTTGGTTTTGTAGTTTCACAAGGTAACTTGAAGATGGATGAAAGTAAAATAGAAACCATTCTAAACTGGCCTACACCTAAAACAGGGGCTGCAGTAAGAAGTTTCCATGGTTTGGCACAATTCTACAGGAAGTTTATAAGGGGTTTTAGTGAGATATGTGCACCAGTATTAGACACCATCAAGGGAGGACTAAAAACTAAGTTCTTGTGGACCAAAGAAGCCAATGAAGGGTTTGAAAGGTTGAAGAAAGAGGTAGCTACTAAACCCATTTTGGTTTTACCTAGTTTTGACAAGTTGTTTATTGTAGAATGTGATGCAAGTAATATTGATGTTGGGGCTGTATTAAGCCAAGAAGGAAGGCCAGTAGCATTCTTTAGTGAAAGGCTAAATGAATCCAAATCTAGGTACTCATCGTATGACTTAGAATTGTATGCATTGGTGCAAGCACTTAGGAAGTGGAGGCACTATCTTTTACCTAAAGAGTTTGTTGTATACACTGATAACCAAGCATTGAGTTACATCAACACTCAAGAGAAGTTGAGCCTAAGACACATCAAATGGATGGAGTTCCTACAATCCTACACATTCACCATCAAGCACAAGAAAGGGCAGATAAATAAAGTAGCTGATGCATTAAGTAGAAGGCTGCTTACTATCCAAGAAATACAGTTAGAGAGTATTGGATTTGAAGGTTTCAAAGACCTATATGCTGATGATGAAGACTTCTCAGAGGCCTACAAGGTATGTGTAGAGTTTAACAATCATTTTCATAGCAAGTTTGCTGATTACACTTTGCAAAATGGGTTGTTGTTTAGGGGAAATCAATTATGTGTGCCTAGAGGATCAATGAGAGAAAATCTGATCCAAGAGAAGCATAATGGAAGCCTTAGTGGACACTTTGGTTTGAAAAAAACATTGGAGTTGGTGGAAAGATTCTACTATTGGCCTAGGATGCAAAGAGATATCCGGAAGTATGTTGAACAATGCATGATTTGTCAAAAGGCCAAGGGAACTTCTACAAATGCAGGATTGTACCAGACCTTACCCATTCCAAATAGGCCATGGGAATGCATCAGCATGGACTTCATAGTGGGCTTACCAAGAACAACATCAGGTTTGGATAGTGTGTTTGTAGTTGTGGATAGATTTAGCAAAATGAGTCATTTTATTCCTTGTAAGACTACTCATGATGCTAGCTATATTGCTCACTTATTTTTCAAAGAAGTTGTAAGGATTCATGGCTTACCAATCAATATAGTTTCAGATAGAGATGTTAAATTCATGGGGCACTTTTGGAAGACCTTGTGGAGAAGGCTAGGTACTAACTTGGCACATAGTTCAGCTTACCATCCCCAAACTGATGGTCAAACTGAGGTAATTAATAGGGTGCTTGGAAACCTTCTAAGGTGTTTAACAAAGGAGTATGGCCAAGTGTGGGATCAAGTCCTACCACAAGCTGAGTTTGCCTACAATGATAGCACAAATAGAACTACCGGTAAGAGCCCTTTTCAAGTTGTTTATGGTTATCACCCAAGAGGAGTTTGTGAGCTATGAGAATTAAATAATCAAGAAGAGATTAGTGGACATGCAGATGATTTTGCCTAGTCCATAAGAGAGGTACATGAGCAGGTCAAGAAGTCCTTGATAGAGGCTACTCAAAGGTTAAAGACTAAAGTAGATGAAAGGAGGAGAGATTTACAATTTGAAGTAGGAGATTTGGTGATGGTACACTTGAACAAGGCTAGACTTCAAAAAGGTGTTCCAAGCAAGCTTCAAATGAGGAGGATAGGGCCTTGTAAGGTTCTAGCTAAGTATGGCCCAAATGCCTACAAGATTGAGTTGCCAAACAATCTAGCCATCTCTCCCATCTTCAACATTCAAGATTTGGTTAAATACAAGGGTCCTAATGTCATGGAAGAGGAACACATCATAGAGGTAGATAAGAATATTCCAGAAATCAGTATTCCTCTCCAAACCAAGCCTCAAGCTGAAAAAGTTCTAGCTTCAAGAGTAAAGAAGAAGACTAGGCATGGAATTTATATGGAGCATTTAGTAAAATGGAAGAACCAGCCTGAATCTGAAGCGACATGGGTAGCTGAACATGAATTCAAAAAGAGAGGTATCAGTCAAGATCTCTTGAATACTGACCCACCTTAAGTTTTTTTTTGTCATAGGGGGAGAATGGTGCAGGAGCACCTAGGAAATATGCCAAGTTTCCTAAATCATTTTTTGGCTTGTAGTGGTCTTGGCTAGACCACATGAATAAGGGCTATGGGATAAAGCCCCAAGTGTGTGAGTTGTGTTTGTAAATAAGTTTTTGTTGTGTTTGAGTTTCCAAGTTGCTTCTATGTTGGCAAAATTGCTTAAATTGCTTGTTAGAGCCTAGAATGGTCAAACACTGACCAAGACCCCAGGAGGATGGGAAACATGGAAAATATGTTAAAAGTTGTAATTACATGGAAATAGGTTCATTTAACCATGTTTGAGGTCATGGAGCCATTAAATGCACAATAGTGCAAAAGTTGCACTTGGCAACTTTGCAACTTTGCAAAGTTGCTTGACAACATTGACAAAAAGTGCTAAAACTTTATAAGGGCTTCAAGAATCAGTTAGAAACCTATGGGATCTGTTGATTCACTTGGGTAAGAGGTATTTAAGACCAATACAAGTTAGTTTGAGGGTGGGCATATGCTTTTGTACGAATTTTGGCATTGGAATGAAGAGCAAACTGAGCATTTTGATGACAGTTTTCTAATTTCACCCTTCATCCACACCTTTAATGGATTGATAGGGTTGCTGTTTTCATGTGATTTTATAGTGTATGGAATTTATATGCTTTGGTAAAGATTAGGATTTTTTTTGATCAGTTTCATTACTAGTTTGAAAAATCTTTTTAAAGTTGCCAGTTCGCTGGTCTGTACACAGCAATCAGCAAAGAAATCTCTATAACTTGAATTCCAATGGTGGAACCATGATGGCCTTTTGGAATCAAGTACTAGACTGTATAAACAATGTAAATATGTATTTTTGTCTTGTTTTTCAGAGGTTTGTTATTTTTTCCAAGAGGCCCTAGGCGAGTTTGCATACCCGGCTAGGCAATGAAATCAGCAAATAAGTGTTTGAAAGGGGCATAGAATGGGCTGTTGGGTGCAATACAAATTCATGGAAGGAAAGAGTGGTGAGTGAAGGAAGTTAATTCTAGGAGTTCAGTCATTTAGAGTCCATTTGAGTGGTGGAAGGAAGAACTCTCTATATTCCTGTTCATACAAACAAGAAACCCTTGTAAATAGACATATTTTTGGAAATCCCTTGTACGGATGACCTGGGTGTTGCAGACCTGAAAAATCTTCAAGGGGAGCCAAAAGGGTATCCAAATTTTTTAATTTTTTTGAGTACTTCTTAAGGGTTTGAGGAGATATAAGCCAAAAATCAGTTTTGGAGGCCTAATTTTGTTATTAGTCTTGGTAGCCCTCTTAACTATGCAATCTTCAAATCGATTGGAAACCCAATACTCCAATTCACTTAGTGATCCTAAAAACTATTGAATGAGACCTAATACAAGCCTTGGAATTCAATATATCCAAGAATGCACTCCTGGAAGCCAGTTGTCAAGAACGGTGCAATGAGAGCACTAGGGAGACCCCATGGTGAAATAGAGTTTTGAGTTGATTGGTGAGGATTAGTGTAATAAGGGAATAGAGAGAAGATTCCCTTGGAGTAGGGTATAGGATAAATACCCTAAGAGGCTAGGAGAAAGCCTAAAGTGAGTTCTAGTAGTTGAGGCTAGAACCTTGTTCAAGATCCTCCCCATCAGATGGGGGGGGGGGGGGGGGGGGGGGGTTGGGTGGGTTGAAACTTGTACTACATTAAGCAAGATTTGTAGAGGATTGTGTACTCAACTATGTTGATGGTATGGTTTTTCATTTTGTACCTCGTACATAAAAATAATTAATACAACTATCTAGTTAGACCTCTAATAAGGGTCCAATATATGTCTATGGTGTAGCTCTTCATGGGAATAGAGGTGTAGTAGATGCCAATTTTTTGTCATTTAATGGATGTAATGAGCATGTGGTTGATGTGTTGAAAACATATGAAGAAAAAATGAACACAATCGAGTTAAGATAGGGTTAACCATGTATTAATTGTATAAATATGCATAAAATATATACATGATGACTCAATCAAAGGATTGTACATGTTTAGATTATATAGGGTAATGGATAGATATTGAGCTTAATGAATGGAGATGATTGTATATGTCATGAATGATATTTGTAACTATTTTTCTCAGATCTTTCAATAATTATGATATAGTGACTTATAGAGTAGTGTGTCCTAGTCTAATGTGATATTATCTAATCATGTGTAAGAGTTAAACAATTTATAAAATAATTTAGAGAAAGTCACTAAATTGTGTGAATCAAGTTCTTCATTTTAAAATCCTTATAATTTTGGGTAACAATTAAATAACAACAAACATTTCTACAGTGTATGCCCAGAAAGTGGATGTTTCTTTTTAGTGTTATTTTATTCTTTACTATTCTTAAATACACAAATGAATAACTTTAAATACCAATAGTTGTAGTGAGTGGTCATTTAAATTGAAGTACCAAGTCTATTCTCAATGGTTACTAGGGACAAGTGGAGGTAAATATAAAAATTAGGAAATAAATGATTTCAAATTCAATGATTAGTGATATTGATAAAGGAGATGGAGCATGAGGTGTCAAGGTGAGTAATATATGTACAAAAGTATGGACCAATAATGTAAGTATGAGTAAAAGTGCAAATAGGATTTGGATAGGATTAAATGGATGAGAATGCATATAAGATAAATAGAGAAGGGTAGATATTAGAGAAAATTTGAACTTCATATGAGAATATAATGTTTTTCATTATGTAATTATTTTAAATTATTTTGTCAAAATAAACCCAAAATTAAATGATAATTGAGATGAAAATATAAATTTCATTCTGACAACCTTATAATTGAAAAATTATTATTATCATAAACTTCTCGATTCAATTGTGTATGTTTTTCTTATCATCAATATTTCAAATTACACTCTATGATCCATAATTACGATTTACATCTCTTGCTAACGTCTATCCTGATGATGGATCACACATTGTGATCTGATACATTGATACCAAAAAAGACATACACAATCAAATCCAAAAAATTTATGATAATAATTATAATGGATTATGGAAATCTAGTATCTCTAATTTAAATTTTGTTTAAATATTTCATTTCAAATATATTTAGATAGACTCTTTTAAATATTTTAGAAACCTCAATAGTTAGATTTTGTGTGATAAAAAGTGTGCACTTGTGGATTGTATTGTTCAAGTAATTTTTTAAAAAAAATTGTTTGGCTAAACACTATATATGTTTTTAAATTAATTGAACATTGGATTAACATATTCAAGGTATTTAGTTGTATAAGAAATATAATATTTGTATGATTACTTGGTAGATGTTACATAGCGCTCATTATATGGGGAATAGTTTTTGTGAATTTCATAATGGAGAATCTTGGCGTAAGGTTTTTGGACCATTTAAAGTGCACTTAAATGCAAATCCACAACAAAATAACTCATCTACACTTTGGAATGAAGCCAATCAAATGGTACATGATTTGAATTTAAAAAATAATAAAATATATTTTCATTATCATTATTGATATCATGATTAGCTAGTTCTTACATCATAGTTTTAAAACAATAGTGATGTTTTTACTTGCTTATATTGTGTACATTTGTAGAGGCTTAGTGAACAAATGATGTGCCCATACTCTTTTCCTGGTTCTCCTACTTATATAAAGAAAGACCAACGGTGCTCTGTCTCAGGAAGATTGCTAGTTCAAGATAAGTAAATGCTCATTTATTTTATGTTTACAAAAACAACAAAATTTGTTATCTTCTAGACAAAAAATAATTTTGCATTTGAATTTAAAGTATCTATGAGAATTAGTTTATGTTCTATTTCACCTAAAATAGAAAATTAGGGTGAAATTCTACATAGCTATAAGTTTGGAGTTCTTTATATAGGAAGTGTGCTAGATTAAATGTGAATGATCCATTACATTCAAAAGATTAAAAAATGTAAAATTTTGATTATCTTTTTTTTAATTTGACACTTCATCAAGATGCCAAACATCTTTTCTATATGTTTACTACTAAACAAATATATAGAGAAATATTAGTCCATGTTGTAGGTTTCATAGTGTTTGGTTTCAATATTATAATATTTAAACTTTTTGCTTATATAAAAAAAGACCAACTTCAAGAAGATTGTTAGTCCAAGATAAGTAAGTGCTCATTTATTTTATTGTTATTAGAAAAAAGTTTAATTATAATCTTATAGAAAAAATATTAATCTCACCTTTGAATTTAAAGTATAGGGGAGAGGACCCAGTACTTGAGTGCGTTCCAATAGTTGTGACATTAGTTGTTAACTTAATACCCACACTTGTTTATTTAGTATCCAACATTTTTGACAAGATTATACCAATGGATGTGTGAGGTCCCTCCTCACACGTATTTATTAAATATGCATTTCTCTATTAAATTTTTTGTAGGAGATTTGAACAGGTGTGAAGTAATGCTTATATTGCGAATGTCCTAATGAAAATTGAAAACAACAAATACATCCATGCTTTAATACTTAAAGATTAGAGAACGACTATGTTGTCTCGACTGTTTAAAACATTAATTTTCACTAACAATAATGCAAGGTGTTTCACTTAATGATGATGTTATTGATTTTGTTACCTCAATGATTAGGATTCTATGCATTTAGATAGTTCAATATTCACTATTGGTGATGTTATGATGTTTAGGTATATGCATGCCTAACAATGATTATTCTCGTATTTAATCTGAATTAATGAATAAGTTATATGTCATATTGATGATGTAATTTTTGATGATTAAATGTGAGTAGAAATGAATTAAATAGTTAAGTAATTGAAGCATTATGTTCTGAGTTCACTTTGATCCATCGTAGCATAGTGATACATTACTATTATTTAGATACTCACGACTTGAGATGTTGAGACATTATTTGATGCTTGAACATATTTTATTATCTCATGTTGTGTGATGTTACTTTTAGATATTTGATATTCGTCATTTAAGGTTTTATGTATATGTATGTTGATGAATTAAGTAAAATGTAGGATTAACACATTGATTTTGGAATCCTTATGATTAATGATATAAATAGGATGAAAGAAACCCTGATTGATGTATGTTTCAATTTATGTGAATTTCTGATTCATCTATACAGATGTACATGTGATTTTACGAGACTACTAATGTGTGCAATGAGTGTGCAGATATTTTAGCCGAGAAAATTGATGAAGGAACAGAACTGATCCCTATGTGCTAATTTTGGAAACCTTGTTGTTTGTAATTAAATTGAGATGTATGTATGTATCCTTATGTGATCAGTAAATGTTAATGTTCGTAACTGTGTTCTTTTAGTGTCGCTTGACACTCGTAAATTGTTTATGCTCTTCAGCATGCTAGTTAGGGTTAATTGTGTAACCTTTGGGCCTAAGTCAGATTTAGTTAGTGTCAGTTTGCTAATTTGGTTCTTAATCAAGTTTAGTCATCCTTAATCTAGATTAGTGCTTTATCTACTTTTAAGAGTTGTTAGTTTGTCCTAATTATTTTTCCTAGCTTTTGTTTGGCTCTAAACCTATTCTTAAGGCTTTAAATCATGAAATATTTATACCCAAGGGGTATGGGTATGGGTTGGGGGCCTTTTCCAACCCCTAAGCCACTTTTTTTTGACTTTTGAGGTCACTAAAAAAGTCTCTTTTTGCCTTTGTGCGAAAATTGACTATGGCTACCATGAGTTGCATCACCTCAACTCCACTTAGTGGTTAACCATAGTATGGGTTGAGTTAGGAACTTCTAGATGAGTAGGTGGGTGGGAGTAGTTATTGCTCTTTTTGGTGGTTGAGTTTGAGGCTTATTTAGAGGCCCTTCTTGGAGTAGTAGAGGTTGTTACCCAATCTCTACATTTAGAGAAGAGTCTTGGAAGATTGAAGGAGGGAAGGGAAAAGCTCTACTCAAACTTGTTCATTTGCCATTACCTCTTTGTGCAGGTAGGAATTCTCATCTCCCTTGTTCAGATTTCATTCTTGTTTCATGCTTATGATACCTAGTTGTTGATTGAATGCTTGTATGTTTGTGGGTATGTTGGGAAGATTTGAAAACCATGTTATTTTGAATGTTTTTCTTTCATATTTATGTTTGAAATTTTGAAGCTTTCTTGTATGGGTTTTTTGGCATTACTCACCCTTGGAGAGGGCAGAAGTGGCCAATTTCGAGAAAGGTCCTTTTAGTTGGACTCCAATAGTGTAGAGTCTCTTCTCAGGACGAGAAGAGGGAGAGAGGGTAGGGTGTTATGGGTCCCTACCTATCAGCACAAACCATGCATGATTTTTGGCATGTAAGAATGGAAGAACGGAAGTTCTTGATTTATAGCCCCGATTAGGCACCTAGTTTGGTGTTGTGTCTGACATCTCCTGTTGGAAAAATCCACCTTTCCCTAGTGTTGATTCATTATGAATCCTATTGTGAAAACCTTTTATGAATATGCATGTTTGATTTGTTTCTTGGTCATGCTTGTTGTCACCTGATTAGATTTTGTTCTCTCCACGGTTCTTAGAAATGTGTTGCAGAAATTGATATGCAACCCTTGTTAAGGGCCATGATGGAAATGTATATTGATTGTTGAAATTTAATTACGTTTGGGATTAGAATCCTATGTAGAAATGCATTTTAAACCTTTGTTGAAGTGGCAATGAAGTCGAGTTTTCTTACTGGTTCTTTCCCGACGGAGCCTTGAACCAGGTAGTTTTATAGAAAAACGAGATTGAGTAAATATGCTTGCATTGAGTCTTATAGCTTTTTTTTCAATGTTACTTATGTAATTTAAAAATCATATGTGATGGTGTTACCTTACTGCACATTTTTATGATTGGTAATCACTTTCGTTTAAATTAGATTAATCAGATAACATGTTGATATATAGTTGTGTTTAAATTTTATAATTATACATGTGCAAGAGGAAGTTTAGTGAATTTATTTGAATACTTGTTTATTACATTTAATCCTTTTATCACTTTTAAATATTAAAACATAACTTGTTGGTGTTTTTGGGCATGACAGGATGTCACTTTAAAGTTGTTCTTATTAATGAGGATTACCCATAAGTGAATGAAAAGTGTCCCTTTTCCCAAAAAATAACTAATAGTGTGATGCCACATCAGCTGCACAAGTATGGGGGTCTCCAATGCACTATGATTGGTCTCACTTTTTTTTGGGGCTGTTTTGGACACTTTGACAAAAAGCATGCTAATGTGGCATCATATTTGATGATGTGGCTCTAAAACCTTAGTTATATGTAGGGGACTTGCCAAGTAAGCTACTATCAAAAAATGAGAGTGATTTGAAATTTCCACATGGGATTTTTAGAAGCATGAAGTTAGGGTGAGAAACTACTGGGTCCTATCCCCTATATGAAAATTAATTTATGTTCTATTTCACCTTAAAAGGATAATTTGGGAGAAATTCCACATCGCTACATGTTTGGAGTTTTTTTATATGGGAAGCATGTTGGACAAAATGTGTGTGATCCATTACATTAAAAATAACTCAAAAACATAAAGTTTTTATTGTCATTTTTTTAATTGGAAACTTCTTCAAGATGCCAAGCATATTTTCTATATGTCTACTAAAAAACAAAAATATAGAGAAATATAGTCCATGTTGTAGAATTTATAGTTTTTGGTTTGAATATTATAATAATTTTTTTTGAAATATTTGAAATAATCCACTTGGTTAGATAATTCATCATGTTATATTTTCCTTTTTAAATATTTGATCATTTTTCTTGTGCACTCCTCTATTAAAATCACATAATTCCAAAAGAGGTTGTGCTCAATAATTTCCTACCTTGCATGAGCACCAAAAAGAAGAAAAAAAGGTAATGGAGAAACATTTAACATAGGAGAAGAGCTCAATCTTACCCACCACAAGAGGCCTCCAAGAATCCAACACCCAATTGTGAAGGTTTAAAAGAGAAGGTCGATTGTCGTTGAATTTGAACACCAAAACCCTATGTTAATAGAAGTCATCATTTTCCACCACATCCTATCCAAAGCCACCATCAAGAAGGATTTAACACAAGTGATTGGAAAAAATTTCTCTTTCAAAGGCCATGAAACAATCACATTAATGGTTGTATCTTTATTTAAGCACTTCTGACTATGACGATTTACCATGTCATTGACAACAGTATCAATTGTAGGAGGAAAAAAAACATTAAGTCCAAGCATCACAATATGGCAAGTGCTAATAAAATACACCAACAAAATTGGCATTAAACCTAGAAGTAAATGTTGACATGGAAAATACAAAATAGATATATGAAGCCTCCTTGTACAACTCTCTAACTTGCATCAAATGCTTCTAAAATAAATTGCATGCTTGCAACCATCTACATAGATCCTTGAAACAATTTCAAAAATAACTATTTGGAATGTGACAACACACCAAAATAAAATATGATTAATTCATCACTTTCTATAGGTTGATCATTTATTTTATTTTTTGATCATTTAATTTTGCTACAATGAACAAAGCATATAAGTTTTGATCTTCTATGTCAAAATATTTATTTATTTTTGCGTCGTGTACCAAAAATTATATTCCCCAAAATATACTAAAATTTTAACAAACAAAATCCTTTTACAAAGTTAAAAGTATTGATGAGACTTTTTTGAATTATAAATTTAAAATGTTAATTTTTTTAGGATATATATAGGAAGAGCACTAGTAGAAAAGTGTGTTTTTCATTTGAAAATTTAAAACTGAAGAGAAAATTATATATGAACCAACTGTCACCTATTTATTGAAAACCAAAAGTTAACATTTATGGCTAATATAAAAAAGGATTTTCTTTCAAATAAGAAGAGCTATCTAGTTGATAAAGTGTAAGGGTTACACATTTAGGGTATTGTTTAATAATAGTATGCTCTCCATAGTTTCAACTTTATATTTACTCCTTTCATTTATTCATAATGTATTTCTACTTTCATGATTGGTACTTACAAATATTAACTCAAAATGTCAATCATCCATTGATTCCTTGTAGATTTATTTCTCCAAAAGCATTTCCTAGTAAGTTTTCATATTTAGGCTTGGCTACTCCTAGAGAGAAGGGCTCATGGCAAAAAAAAAGTAAGGTAATTTATTTGAAACAATATGAGTTATCATTTCTAAGAAAAATACAAACTTTATACAGAAAGAAAAGATACCTAAGTCGTTAAATGTTTTAACATTTGCACTACAACATTATATTTTATATATTTCATGCAATTGTTGTATAAAGGTGCTCAATTATTTTTGAATTATATCTAAGAAATTTTGCATTGTAGGGTTATCAATTTTGGACAAACACACATGAAGATGGAAAGTTTCAAATTACTGATATTTGTTAGTGTAAATAATTAATTTCTATTTAAACTTTACTTAAGTTTACTTAGGTTAATGCATTATCTAGACACCTAGGAGTATGCATTGTCATATGAGTTTTCTTGTTGACAAAATAGGAGTTAGCAACTAATTTAATCACATGGTGTCTACAACATCTCTTCATGTGTAATGACTTGTACCAATAGGCCACTAAACAAACCCTAAATTTAATACACCACTAAAATATATTGCTGAAATAAAAGAAATAATAGTGCCAATGTATTCATTCAATGAAAATCAAATGTATTTTACAAATGATATGGAAAATTTTAGCACCAAAACATTATGAAATAGCACATTACAAAGAAACCTTAACTGGCTATATACAATTAAGAACTTGTTGCAACTATAGATTGAAACAAAGAACCTGGATTGATCAAATGGTGGAGATTGAATACTATAGATGATATGGTGAAAGTGCAACTCCACTGGAAGCTCCAAATCAGCAATTAAGCACAAATGAAAGGATTAAAATATCCTTCCCACAGCTGCAATAATTTAGGTGATCTCTCACGCCCTCAAAATTGTGTACCAATTGAGAGTTTTCGTTCTCAATGGTCAATTGTGACTATTTGCAGAAACCATAGGCTCCACAATGCACATAAGAAAAAATCAATAATAAGTCTCGATGATAGACAATGAGCCCTCAATGCCTATTTATTCTTTTTCCTTGATAGGTCGGCCTCCCTTTTTAAATTTTTCTCTGCTTCTTCTAGCAACCTCTAGAAGCTTTTTTTTGTTATTTAATTTATAAAGTTACCTTGTAATATATATTTTTTAATTGATAACTTTATAATTAATTCCTCCCAAAAAAAAATGGGACATTACAGGTCCACCCCTCCTAAAATTTCTTGGCCTCAAGCAATCTTAATGTTGGATGCTGCAAAATCACTTCTCCCTCCCAAGTAGCATCTTCAATAGGCAAATCTTTCCACTTAACTAGATACTCTTTGGTTACTCTCCTGTGAAGCTGCTTCTCTCTACTATCCAGAATGAATTTTGGCACTAAGATCAATTTTCCTTCATCATCCAAGGGAGGTAATACTACAGAAGGCATCAAATTCTGACCCAACGCCTTTTTGAGGCATGATACATGAAACACATTGTGCACTTGACTATCTGTGGGAAGCTCCAACTCATAAGCCACCTCACCAACTCATTTGATGATCTTGAATGGTCCATAATAGCGTGGCTTGAGTTTCTCTATACCACTCTTCTTGAGAGTGGACTGCTTATATGGCTACAACATGAGGTAAACCATATCATTTACCTCAAAACTACGCTTAGTCCTCTTCTTGTTTGCATATTATTTTTGCTAGTTCTGAGCTTTAGCAATGTTTTTTTTGAGAGTAGCACCTATATCCTTACTTTCCTATAATAGTTCACCTACATGGGGTACTCAACTATCTCCCAACAAAAAATCTAAGGAACTAGGTGCCTCATAATGATAAAGTGCCATGAAGGGTGTCATTTGTATAGTCATATGATATGTAGTATTGTAACAATACTCACAGAGATATATCCATCTGACCCAAGCTCGCTGTTGATTTGCCACATAATTCCTCAAATACCCTTCCACCCATTATTTTACAATCTCTATTTGACCATCAATCTGTGGATGATAATTGGTACTAGGTGTAAGCTCAGTGCCAAACAACTAAAATATCTCCTGCCAAAAGTGACTCATGAAGCAGCTATCTTTGTCACTCACAATGCTCCGAGGTAACCCGTGTAATCTAAAAATCTCCCTAAAGAAGACCTCTGCCACCTAAGTTGTTGAGTATGTAGTAGCGATAGGGAAGAAGTGAGCATATTTTGTCAGCCTATCCACCACCACATAGATACAATCATGCCCCTGGGCCCTAGGCAAGCCCGTAATAAAATCCATAGAGATGCACTCCCACTTCTTGTCAAGAATAGGAAGTGGCTATAGGAGCCCTGCTGGATAAGTGTGCTCTTGTTTGTTCTGCTAGCAAACATGACACTCATGCACATACTACAAAACATCAGCCTTAAGTCCCTTCCAAGTGAATCATTCTCGTACTAACTTGTAAGTCTTGAAATATCTAGGATGGCCTATTGTAGGTGAATTAGGGAATGCTCTCAAAATCAATTGCTTCACTTTCAATCCTGGGACTAAGTAAATCATGTTCTTGTAAATGATCAAATCATCTATGAGAGTGTACTTGGTGTCAATTTTTGTCCCCTCCACTATAAAAGAGGCCCACGTGTCTTTGGCATATTCTGCTACAATCAAGTGTCGCCAATCCTCTGATATCTAAATCATAGAAGTGAGGTGTGGCCTACAGGATAAAGCATCTGCAAAAATATTCTGTGTCCCCTTAACATATGTGATATCAAAGTCATATGCCTATAACTTACTCACCCACTTCTGCTAACAATCATTCAGGTCCCGCTATCCCAAAAAGTGCTTCAAACTATTATGATCAGTTTTAATACAAAATTTGTTGCCCACAAGATACTGTCTGAATTTGGCCAAGGCATGCATGATGGCCAACATCTCCTTATCATATATGCTGAATGATCTCTTAGCCCCTCTGAGTTTCCTACACTCATAAGCTATAGGATGCTCATCCTGCATGAGAACAGCACCAACTCCCTCTCCAGAAGCATCACATTGAAGCTCAAATGGCTTCATGAAATCAAGCAATGCTAATACTGGGCATTTAGTCATTATTTCCTTGAACTGCATAAAACACTCTTGTGCCTCCTGAGTCCACACAAATGCCCCTTTCTTCAGAAAATCTTTCATGGGTGCTGCATGTCATGAGTAGCCACTAACAAAACTGCGATAGAATCCACATAGACCAAGGAACCCTCTTAACAGTGTAAGGTTCTTTGGTGGTGGCCAATCAATAATAGCACGAATCTTTTCAAGATCCATTTGCACTCCTTCTGCACTAATGATGTGTCCAAGATACAACAATTCTGTCATCTCCAAATCACATTTGGACTCCTTGGCATACAAGGACTCGCTCTGTAAAATGCTTAATACTATCTCCAAGTGCTCTAAATGTTCCTGCCATGTCCTGCTATAGATCAAAATATCATCAAAGAACACTAGCACAAATTTCCTCAACTAATGGTGGAAGACCTTGTTCATAGTGGATTGAAAAGTGGCAGGTGCATTAGTCAAACCAAAAGGCATCACTACAAACTCAAAATGATCGTAATCACATCTAAAAGCAATTTTTTCAATATCCTGCTCTCGAACTCTGATCTGGTGATAGCCTGATCTCAAATCATTTTTTGTGAAATAACAAGCCCCATGCAATTTTTCTATCAGCTCATCAATGCATGGGATGGGATACTTGTTCTTTATAGTTCTCTTATTCAACACCCTATAATCAATACACATTCGTAGAGTTCCATCCTTCTTTTTTACCAAAACAACAGAAGATGCAAAAGTTGACTTACTTGGTCTGATGTGTCCCATTGCTAGCAACTCATTGATGGTCCTCTTGATCTCATATTTGAGTCATTTTGGTTGTTGGTATGGTGTGATCATGATAGGCTTAGCACCTTCCTCCAACTTGATAATGTGCTCAATACCTCTGTCTAGTGGCCTGCCTGGTGGAATCTCACTGAATACCTTCCCATACTTGATTCTCAATTTTTGAATATCTGGATGATATTCAGTCTTATGTTGCTCCCCCTGGGTAGGTATCAAGCCACATATTGCTGCCCATTCTATATTATTATGCCTGGCTAATCTCTCCAACCGCCTAAATGAGATAGTCCTAATGTCACCATTATGGATTGCCTTCAGCACATGAGTCCTGCCATCCACCACGAATCGTATCTCCATATCCTCCAATTTTAGGGTAACCTCCTGCAAAGAATGTAGCCATTGTATCCCAAGTACTATGTCCATGTCACCCATGTTGACCACATGATAGTCTGCCTTAAACTCATAGTTGTTTAGGCACAAAGGTAGATCTCGCACCATCCTATCACAATGAAGAGTATATCCATCAGCTACCTTAACTCTTAGTCCCTCAAACTCCTCAGTAATGAGTCCATGCCTCTCCACAAATCATGCATCAATGAAATTATGTGTGGCACCTATATCCAATAGAGTAATAATCTTTTGTCCTGCCAAGACTCCTCGAAATTTGAAAGATTCCTCTCTTTAAATACTAGACAGATGTGCCTCTCGTAAATGTATCTCTAGAGCCTCTTTTTTCTCAGCACTATCTACCTCTTGTTCACCTTCTACCTCATCAAGATCCTCATCATGGTGCTCTGAGATGTCTGAAACTAAACCTTCATAATAAGCCCACATCACCCGGTTAGCCTTCCCCTTAGGCTTCATAGGACAATCATGACCAAACTCATAGGGACCTTTGCAAAAGAAGCATAGCTTCTTCCTACGCAAGTCGTTAAGTGTTTCCTTATCCCAAGGTGCAGCTAGCTTGTCTTTTGAGTCACTAACCTTCTCTTTACCCTTGTCGAATTCCCCTTTGTTATCTCTAAATGATGAAGAACCCTTTGAACTAAACCGGTTTGCTAGAGTTGCAAGTTCCATACTGCAGGCTTTCTTCATGGCTTCCTACAATGTAGAAGGATCAAAGGCCTTTACCCACCCCTTGAGTGGTTTAGTTAATCCCTCTGTGAATAAAATGACTAGCCTCCTTTCTGAAATGTTAGGCACCATCACTGCAAGCTTCTGGAAGTCATTGATAAATTGTTCTAAGCCTCCTGACTATCTCAACTAGGATAACTCCCAAAAATAAACTTCAAGATTTTTTTTATCAAACCTTTCTATCAATCTATCCACAAACTCCTGATAAGTGGTTACCTAATTGTGTTGCAATGTGATCATGCCATGTGTCCACCAATCATGTGTTGCCCCATCTAAGTGTAAAGTGGCATACTTGAGTGCTTCAATTTCTGTCATAGTCTTCAAAGATAGGAAAGTATCCACCTTATGAATCCAAGCACGAGCAATCATTTTTCCACTGCCATCAAATGTGGGTAATACCAACTTGTTGGTGACCTATTGCAACTCTCTGTATTTATCTACTTGCTTCTACCTAGAAGCTCTATAATTTAGGTACCTGTCAAATGTCCATCCATCCTGTACATATTCTAGTAATGAATCCCACTCATTCCTTGCTTGTTAGATTTTATCTACAATATCTGCTACCATAGCATCAGGTGTGTGTGCTGGAGTTTCTTCTCTAAAAGTAGGACATGTGGGTCTATCAGTTGTTTTAGACTGTGTACTATGTTGCGATCCTATTATGCTTCTATCATCCTGATCATGATTATTTCTCCTATTTTCCCTAATCAAATGTTGCATCATAACCATCATTTCCTGTGTACTTGCCTCTATTGACTGTACAAGCCTCTCCTATTGTTGTAAAGTCTCATCATCTCGCACACTTCTGGATGGGCTTGGAGAATGTCTCTCAGCCATATTCTTAATTATGGTGGTTCCTTTGTAAACTAAATTAAATGGTGGCTAGGTAACCCTATCAGGCTGGTAGGAAACTACTCTGATACCACTGTAATGACCTGTACTAGTAGGCCACTAAACAAACCCTAAATTTAATACACCACTAAAATATATTGCTGAAATAAAATAAATAGCAGTGCCAATGTATTCATTCAATGAAAATCAAATGTTTTTACAAATTATTTGGCAAATTTCAGCACCAAAACATTATGACATAGCACATTAAAAAGAAACCTTAACTGGTTGTATACAATTAAGAACTTGTTGCAACTACAGATTGAAACAAAGAACCTGGATTGATCAAATGGTGGAGACTAAATTCTAGAGATGATATGGTGAAAGTACAACTCCACTGGAAGCTCCAAATTAGGAATTAAGCATAAATGAAAGGACTAAAATATCCTTCCCATAGCTGCAATAATTTAGGTGATCTCTCACACCCTCAAAATTGCATACCAATTGAGAGTTTTCGTTCTCAATGGCCAATTATGACTATTTGCAGAAACCATATGCTTCACAACACACATAAGAAAAAATCAATAATAAGTCTCGATGATAGACAATGAGCCCTCAATGCCTATTTATTCTTTTTTCCTTGATAGGTTGGCCTCCCTTTTTAAATTTTTCTCCACTTCTTCCAGCAACCTCTAGAAGCTTTTTTTTTTTTTTAATTTATAAAGTTACCTTGTAATATATATTTTTTAATCGATAACTTTATAATTAATTCCTCCCAAAAAAATGGGACATTACATCATGAGATACACCTTGTTATGCTTATCCTCTCATTGTTGCATGTACTTTCATGCACAATGGAGGATAATCCACTTCTAGTGGTCATGTGCTTAGTTGTTGATCTTATCTCTTTGCTAACTCCTAGTCATTCTAGATGCCTTTATATACAAGCACTTCTAGTGCATATCAAATATCAAAATAAGATATTCATTCTCATATTGTTATTATGATCATACATCATTTATTCCATATTGTGCTAATTCTTGAGCTTCTTGATCTTGGTGTCACTTTTCCCTAAGGAAAATTCTTACATGGTATCAGAGCTATACCAAATTCTTACATGGTATCAAAGTTAAGGGAGCTTCAGTTCATAGCTATTGGAGACCATTTTTGCTTCACCTCTTGGAGGACCACAATTCAGATTCGAAGTATCTGTAGTTATTGGGAGCATCTAGAGCCAAAATAGATGTCACCATTGCATCAAGAGTGTCGATTTGGTGAATTTTAACTATACATTTTCCTACCCTAGGCTATAGTAAAATTTGAGGCAAAAAAATTTTGCAAACCAGAACCCGAAGGCTTGATTTGCGAAATTGGTATGATCTCATCAGATCTATCTAATTAACTTTTAGATATGCATTTTTTTATTGGCATCATATTCAAAAGGTCAAAAAACCCTCAAATCAACTTTTGTTTCATCAAAATCATACATCTAAGGAGAGATCTGGAGTCATTTCATTTTTGGAGGTGCGAAGGCAGTGATTTAGAAAAAATAATTATAGAGGTGATTTTCAAACAACGATATCTCCCTCATACAAACTCCTTTTTTCGAGTAATTTTCTTTTTGTTTTTGGGTAGAATTTCATAATCTCCACATTGGTGTAGGATGTTTGAGATCTCTATTCCTAAATTTTTTTGCAAATTGCAAATCCTAATTTTTTCAACTTCAAAGGCTTAGTTCGGGCTCATCTAGACACATATTCATGTGCCATTTTTTTTGAAAGTGCATAATTTTTTGTCTACTTTCTAGATCTGCTATTAGTTTGGAGTAATTTTGAGTAGACATAGTACTTTCAAATTTTGGTCTCATTTTGGCCTATTGGCACTTGTAATTAATTAGATCCTTGAGAGGTCTTGTGTCTTATCTTGTTGAGTCATATATTGCTTCATATTTGTTGTTGTAATCAACAAAATCAGAAGTCCACTTACACACTAAATTGGCAAGTGGCCCATTGTAATCACACTGAATATAAAGTACCAAATCATATATTGGAGGGGTTTCTTTGATTTTTTTGCATTTTGGGGGTGCATACATTATTTGATCTCATGGAGTCATGTCACAAGTGTTAGTTTGGTTTAAAATTGAAGTTGACAAAAAGAAACTATCAAAAATGGAGTGCATTGATGTTTGATCATCTAAGAGCGCATAAGGAAGTATTTCCTTATCTATGTTCCAAAGAACTGCCCTCTTCCACTGATCCATCATCTATTAACATAATTGTTCAAACTATTTTTATAAATATCATTATGATTTTTTTTCTATCCTTAGAAAGGTTAGTGAACCTTATGATCTTTGGATGAATCTTTGGAAAGCATATGGAGATCCACAAGTCCCTCCATTCCTAGAGGACATTCTACCGCCAATCACTTCAGTTATGGTACCTACAACTCTAGTTGAGATAACACCTCCTGATGCTCCTATTGCTTCTATTGATCTAGTTCTAGCCACAGATGCTCTTGATTCAATACAATAGGAAACACTAAGTATTCCTATTTTAGCTTCATGGGGTGACTTCCTTCTACAAATTGTAGTGTTGTTTATGGAGTCTTACATTAAACATGTGCGAGAAATTATTGATGACATCCATCTTCTCTTTTTTGAGGAGAATTATTCTTCACTTATTGTGAGGGAATAGTTTGACCCTCAACCACTTGATCTTTCTTTTTAGACTAACATGATTGTGGTCACTTCTTTTCAGCAATTAGAGGAGGACTCTTTTACTTCAAAGGAGACATGTCAGTCTTTGGAGATTGTATTCTAGTTTCCTTAGACATCATATCTTTTGTGGATTCTTCCTACTAGTTAGGGAACATTCTCTACTACACTTATGGCACCACTTCTTCCTATAAGGAGTAACATCATTCAGTTTTCATGGTGCAACTTCTTCAGTCATCAAGGAGCTTCTTTCATGGGTGTGGATTCATTATTGAGGGGAGGCTACATTACTTCTCTTCCCATATCTTCCTATAAGGATGATTCCTTGTCTTTGAAGTTTGATTTACTTTCATACATGGACATGTTACCTTGTTTGCCACCTTCTTTTGGCATCCACTAGATTGGCTTATGGCATCTACATTCATCAAGTACTTATCAACATATGAGAAAACTTCAAAGGAAACATGCATAGCATACTACATATGGATCCCTCTTTCATCTTCCTATCCACAGTGGGAAGCATGCTTGCACCTATACTTGGTGTATCTTCTTCCTAAAGGGAGAAATGTTGTTTGTAGGCATTGGATTCTCTTTTGTCTTCAAGCACTCATCATTAGGAGATCTTTCACTAAGGGGAGTATTTCATTTCTTTGTATTTACTTCTTATGGAGGGATTCTCTATTGTATATGCATGTTGTATGTCATAATGGGGGGGTCTTGATTACTCCATCCATACATGCATCTTTCTTTGTTGTACTTATCTCTCTTTTTGGTAGATGTTTTTTCCCATCAAGTTTTCCCTCTTTCTCCATTTTCAAAGAGATTGCATTGCATATCATTGTATGTACATCATTGCACTTGTACATGGGTACCTAACATGGCCTAGTAGTCAGGACCCATCATAGCTATTGTGAGTTTAAGTGCATTCATCTAAGTCACACCTAAGGGGGGGTGTTAGTGTAAATAATTAATTACTATTTACACTTTACTTAAGTTTACTTAGGTTAATTCATTATCTAGACATCTAGGAGTATGCGTTGTCATATGAGTTGTCTTATTGACAACACAGGAGTTAGCAACTAATTTAAGCACATGGTCTCTACAACATCTCTTCATGAGATACACCTTGTTATGCTTATCCTCTCATTATTTCACATTGTCATGCTCAAACTACGAGGCAAGAACACAATTTTTTTCAAAAAAATAATAATTAAAATGCTCTAAGTTCGATAAGGTTGTGATCATAGTTTAAGAAAAAGGTTCTCTACATATCATCTTAAGTTTAAAAAATCTTGTGGAGGAATACATCATTAAGATTTTGAAACTTTCGTTATTAGATTGATATCAATCATTAGTTATGTTCTTACATTTCTTATGCAACATTATAGTTAAAATTATTTAAATAATAATGTAGATGAATTCGGGTTTAGATTAATTTGAAAATATCTAATCAAATAAAATCTACATTTAAACTTATTTTAAATAGCCAATTAACCTTCAAAATAAAACTAATTAATACTCAAAAATTAAACCATCTAAACTTTAACTAATCATTAAATTAGAACTAACTAATCTTAAACTTAATTGAATTAAAAGCTTTAACTAATCTATTCTTATTAAGATTACTAACTAAAGTTTAAACTAAACTAAATTAACTACAACCATAAACTAATATAAACTATCTTCATAAAACAAAAACAAATGAAAAACTAAAACAAACTTTACTTACCTATTTACTAACTAAAACATATAACATAAAACAATACTAACCTAACTTAAACTAAAGAAATACTTAATAAAACAACAAACTAACATTCATAATAACTAACCTACTTACTAACACCTAACACTACCCTATACTAACCTATTACTAACTTTTTTCCCCCCTAAGCTCCCCCTACCACCCCACCTACACATGGGCAAGTGCTTCCCAAGATAGGAGTGCTTCCCAAGCACTTGCTCAGCGCACTGTCCAATCTACACTGACCCTGTGTCAGTAATATTTCCCCCACCTCACATGTCTTGGGTGGAAACCAAGATGGCTGCCCAAGGAGAAAAGAAAAATTCCTTTTAAAATTAACAAATTTTAAACACATTATTCTAAAAGCCAAGGTTGGCGAGAGTTAAGGAAGGGTGGGGGGGTGACATCATCCTAAATGATGACAAATCTGACTTTGCTAAAAACTTTTTTAAAAACATGACTCAAACACTGATGCCCAGTTGGAAGAGATGGTTAAGAAATAAAGTCATAAAGTTTATTAGGTAGCAAGTAGATATTTAGGATATTAGTTTTAAATTATGTTATACACAATTTCTATTATCATTATTATTTTTATTTTTATTTACAAGATTTTACAAAAGATTTAAAAGAGGATTTTTAAGAGAATATTCTCTATTATCAAAGGGGCATTTAATTTGTTTCCCCATACAAATTCCAAAGGCTATTTGGCTCTAGGATATAACTTTCTTTCTTTTTCAAATTTTTTCTAAGTATAATTTACAAAACAATGCATTTTTTTTAAGGGGTGTGTGTGTGTGTGTGTGTGTGTGTGTGTGTGTGTGTGTGTGTATTGGATGGATTTAAAACATGGATTTAATAATTCTGTCACAATAATACATGATTTAATTGATCTCCTAAACAAACTTGAATTGAACTATCAACCATAATGATTTTTCTTTCCTTAACATACTTTTCATTTTTAACATATAAGGAAACTTGAAAATTTTGCTTAATTAAACCATCATCATTTCATCCTATTTTTGATGTGCATCCATCTAACTGAAAATTATGATTAAATCACATGATAAGCAATTATACTCAATCACCATTTTTATTGGCAAACCTGATTCAAAGGCTCAGCTGGGAAAGAACCAGGAAGAAAACCCGGTGTCATTTCTATTACAACAAGGTTTTGAAATCCAATTACATAGGATTCCAATCCCAAAATTACAAAAATTTTAATTGAATTTCCTTCATGACCCTCATCAAGGGTTCCATATCAATTTTTGCAACACATTTCTAAGAACCGTGGAGGGAACAAAATCTAATCAGGTGACAACAAGCATGACCAAGAGACAAATCAAACATGAATATTCATACAAGGTTTTCACAATAGGATTCACAATGAATCAAAACTAGGGAAAGGTGGATTCTTCCAACAGGAGAAGTCAGGCACAACACCAAAATAGATGCCCAATCAGGGCTATAAACCAAGAACTTTTGTTCTTCTATTTTAACATGCCATACTCATATGAGGTTTGTGCTGATAGGTAGGGGTCCATAACACCCTACCCTCTCTCCCTCTTCTCATCCTGAGAAGAGACTCTACACTAGTTGGAGTCCAACTAAAAAGACTTTTCCCAAAATTGGTCACTTCTGCCCTATCCAAGGGTGAGTAAAACCAAAACACCCAAACAAGAAAACTTCAAAATTCAACATAAACATGAAAGGAAAACATTCAAAAAAAAATGGTTGCAATCCTTCCCACATACCCAACATACATACAAGCATCCAAATAACAACACCATAGCATAAGCATGAAACAAGCATGAAAATCTGAACAAGGGAGATGAAAATTCCTACCTTCACAAAGAGGTAATGGCAAAAGAACAATTTGAGTAGACCTTTTCCCTTCCTTCCTTCACTCTTCCAAGACTCCTCTCTAAAAGTAGAGATTGGGTAACAACCTCTACTACTCCAAGAAGGGCATCTAAATAAGTCTCAAACTCAAGCACCACAAAGGCAATAACTTTCCCCACCCACCTACAAATCTAGAAGTTCCTAACTCAACCCACACTATGGTTAACCACTAAGTGGAGTTGAGGTGATGCAACTCATGGTAGCCATAGTCAATTTTCGCACAAAGGCAAAAAGAGACTTTTTGAGTGATCTCAAAAGTCAATAAAAGGGGCTTAGGGGTTGTAAAAGACCCCCAACCCATACCCATACCCTTTGGGCATAAATATTTCATGTTTTAAAGCATTAGGAAAAAGATTTGGGACCAAACAAAAGCTAGGAAATAATTAGGACCATCTAACAATCTTTAAAAAATGCAGATTAAGCACTAATCTAGATTAAGGGTGACTAAACTTGATTAAGAACCAAATTAGCAAAAAGACACTAACTTAATTTGACTTACGTCCAAAGGTTACACAACTAACCCTAATAAGCACGCTAAAGATCACAAACAATTCACGAGTGTCAAGTGACACTAAAAGAACATAGTTACGAACATTAACATTTACTAATCACAGAAAGATACATACATACATCTCACAATAAAATACTTGAATTACGAACAAATAGGTTTCCACAATTAGCACATAGGGATCAGTTATGTTCCTTCGTCGATTGTCTTGGCTAAATTATTTGCACACTCATTGCACACATCAGTAGTCCCATAAAATCACATGTACATACGTATATACGTATCAAGAAATCACATAAATTAAAACATACATCTACAAATCAGTTAGGTTTTCTCTCAATTCTTAACCATTAAAATATCTTAATCCAAGTGTTAATCCTACGTTCTACTTAATTCATCAAAATATATATACATAAAACATTAAAATATGAACATCAAATATCTAGAAGTAACATCACACAGCATGAAATAATATAATATGTTCAAACCATCAGATAATGTCTCTACAGCTCGAGTCGTGAGTATCAAAATAATAGTAATGTAACAACTAAGGCTATGAAGGGTCGGGGTGAGGCCTCGCACATGTACATTCATGTACAATGAAGGATAATTCATTTCTAGTAGATGTTTGTTTAGTTGTTGAGCTTATCTCTTTGATAACTCCTAGTCATTCTAGATGCCTTTATATATAGGCACTTCTAGTTTGTATCAAATATCAAAATAAGATATTCATTCTCATATTGATATTATGATCATACATCATTTGGTCCATATTGTGCTAAGTCTTGAGCTTCTTGATCTTGGAGTCATTTTTCCCTAAGGAAAAAATTCTTACAATATTCTTCCTAGTGAATATGATTTATATGGATGGGTACAAAACATAGATGGTGACTACCAACACAAGAATCACATTCAACTCTCACCAGGTTCTTATATTATTATTTTTGCATTTAATTTCAATTTCTTTTTCAAAGTATCATAAAAATTTTATATAAATTATATATTTGTTGTTTCAAGAATCATTGGTTTTTTAAAAAAATTTTAAGATAATCTAGAGGGGCTTATATTCGTCTCCCACCCTTAACAATGCATTGCATGCAATCAAAATCTAACATTTTAGAGTTAATATAAAATCTACCCAAGAAAAGGCTAGATATAGCCATAAACTAGCTTATGGAAGTTAGAAACAAAATAAACATATATTCACCACCCAAATAGAAACTATAAAGATAAGGAAAAGTATTGACTTGCACATTGATCTCAAGGTTCTATATGTGTTGATGCACCACTGTTAAATGATGACTAATTATCATAAAAGACCTCTATAATTTACCTCTTTGACTACCTCCTATATCCAAATTTGCATTCCTAAATATTACTCTTGTTATTGGATTCCTTTAACATAAAGGAAAAAACACACACCATAACATAATTTGCACTAGCATTATGTTGTATGCTCTAAACCTTGCAAGGAACAAGTATTCTTAAAACATTGCACATCTCCAACCACACATGAGAGCGAAGAATATAGACCCACTAATACATCACCTACATAAGTCTAGTAAAAAAAAATGAGAACTTTCAATCCTAGATAAATAACATCAATCTCCTTCATCCTAATACCTTTTTGAATGAACAAGGAAACAAATTGTGCACCTTCCATGTTATATGCAATATTGAGCTTTGTCTTTATACAACTACTACTAGCATATCCAATATAGTATCTCCAAAAAAATTTGGGAGGGATAAATGTAAGAGTTAGAACTTAACTTCTACATCCAATATACAAGATTTATGTTGCAGTGTCTATGAATAGATAACTTGAGCTTATTACCATGTTTGATCCCCTTTCACCTAGCATGTGTGTTATGAGAAAGAAGCTTAAAGATAATATGGCCTTCCACTACCATATTTAGTAAGTTGTTGATCCTAATATGACAATAGTGCGAGCTTCGCTATTATCTTTACGATATTTTTTCCTCTTGGGTGTGGGTGCAAGTTCAAATTCATGTATACCTATGTATGTACATTCTTTTACACACACAAGATTGAATTTTTCAGAATTTATTATGAATATAATTTTAATTTCAAAAAATAAAAATAAAAATCATATAAATTTCACATGCAACACTCTATCGACATCTAAATTATCACTTTCAACATAGAAAGGACTTATCCATTACAGTATCTTCTTGACAAGTCATGTTTCTTATATTGATTTACACAAAGAAGTGCATTCTTTTTATTTTGAGTGGTGCCAATATTGATGTTTTTAGGTGAAGTATTTAGTATTTCAAAATAGGTGCAAACACTAATATGATTTTTTATTGTTTATATTGGGTGACTGGTCCTTTGTAGTGTATATATAAAATTTTATTGTATCATAATCTTGTAATTCCCAAGCTTTAGTCTAAGATATTAATTAAAATATATGAAAATAATATATTGTCATGTTGCATCATGCACAATGTATCATTGCAAATCCTAATGATGAAAGACAAATATCAATGATCTACTAAGAATGGTAGCATAAGAAAAAGATTTAACAATGTGTTAAACAAGCCACCATAATGATCATGCAAAATTTTATTGTATCATAATGTTGTAATTCCCCAAGCTTTAGTCTAATATATTAATTGAAATAAATGAAACTAATATATTGTCATGTTGCATCATGCACAATGTCTCATTGAAAATCCTAATGATGAAAGACAAATATCAACAATCCACCAAGAATGGTAGCACAAGCAAAATATTTCACAATGTGTTAAACAAGTCACTATAATGATCATGCAAAAAAATGGAGCTACCTCCATAACAATAATTGGATGTTTACCTTGAACCTCATTCTCTTATGAAAATAATGAGTAGGGTGAGAGTGAACCCCACTTCATACCATCCAAGATGACACAAATGCTTTATCGTATTAAGACAATAGTTCATGATTAGAACTACATTGAGCTTGAATCATAGCCCTATAATTATAACATAGTCTATAAATTTTCTAAAACTAACTACTTAGGACATTGATGCATTTTTTTCGTAAGTTTTTTCTTCACGAAACTCAACCTTATGATATGCTAAAAAGCCAAAAAAATAATATAACAAGCTCCATGAAACAAAGAAAAAAATTACTAACTTGAAATACATCACCAACATTACCCATGAAAGAAACCAACTACTAGGCGGTCGATTGACATGCACATCAAAGGACCACCCACCAAGAGATTTAGACAAATAGAAGAGACCCCAAGAGATCAAACAATTTTTAAAGTAGTAGGGACCCTAATAAGAGGAATGAGTCTAATTCACAAAAGAGCATCCAACACCCCAAAGTAATGAAAAACACTTACCAAATTGTAGGTAGAACAAGTAGAGTGTTCACAACAAATTATTGTAACTCTAGGACCACAAATGTATGAACATCTACATATGGATAAAAACATGTGACAGGGATGATAAGGAATCTAGGATACAATCACTATATAAGATCACTTTTTAATCAATATACAATTCAATTAGATAAATTAAACATATCTTATAATTCATGCACTTGAGCTTGCATGTTTATTCTACAATAATGTTAAACTAGGTTCTCTAAACATTTATCTACCACAAAATAATTGAAAAAAATGTTATAATTTTATGCACACTTTGTAAACTACCATCAAGGCATACCAAAAGAAAATATGGAATACCTACTTATGGGAAGATTTCAAAACAACTCATGCAAATAACAAACAATTTGTTACATCTTTACAATCATAGAATCCAACATCCCTAGTTATAAATGTTTTATAAATTGGATGAAGTAAAAAGTTACAACAATAGAAATGGAGTCCTTGTATTATACATAATCCTATGCTACTCCAAAGGACCTACGAATCCCCAATAGTGGTTTAATGTCACCCAGCCTTTTGAAACCCTTAGGTCAATCCTCTTTCCTCAAAGACAGACAATTGGGTACCAATGCAATCATGCAAAACAAGGATAGTGTGTAATCACACATGCCAAATAGATAACATATACGAAAAAAACATGTATGTATGATGTACAAATATCTATCGATAGATTGAAGTGGTCTCAACACATCTTATATTCACAATTTGATAAACTTTAAGACAAGGGCCATCAACATAAACCTAGAAGCCCCATTAAAATATCATGACAACTATTTAGAGTGTTGAGCATTCTTATCCACAATGAGCTTAGTTGACAATATTCATCTACTTCAAGTAGTTGTGGCATGTCCTTCACAACCACATCCAAATTTTTCATAAGGCAATCAAGTTTTGGTGTATTTATCTTGCTTACTTGTGTCATTTGTTTATCCTCATCCATTTTGTATTTTCTCTTGGTTAAACTTTCATCTCAATCCATGAACCCCTTTTGAACCCAAAAATATTGTGGGAGGCCACTCCTTTAATATTTAGCCCTATTTCAATTTGTCCAAACATAACAAAAGAATAATTCAGTCATGACATAAAAAATGAAATAGAAGGTCATGACACTTGGCCCTTTGATTCAGAATCACAACTAAACAAGGAGAATTTAGTTCTCACAAAATAAAAACACTAATCTGAAAATTTTAAATGAACAAAAAATCAATGCAAAAATTCATGACACCTTGGCCCAATCATGCATAATCATAATCAAATAGGGAGACTAAATATCTCATGAAATAAAATACAATCCTATAAGCTGGTAGAAATAGTTTGCATGTTTGACTTTGGTGTTGGCACAAATTAAGATCTCAAACTATTGTCATGTTTGTAGGTTCTTTAATTGATCTTAGTGATTTTATATATGAACCACCAAGAAATGGGCCAACAATATGGGAAATTGGTATTCGTAATAGGACTGCTAAGGAATTCTACATTCTAGATCCTGTGCCAAAAATATAGCAACAATTTCTTTTCACATAGTAAAAGGTGAAGTTATCTTTATTCATTCACTCTCTTTACCCATTCATTTGAGGAGCTTGTGTGACATTGTAACATATTTTATATCATTTATTATTATTTTAATACTACATGCATTTGCTTCTACTTGTATGTGGATTATTTTTTAGTATGGTAGTTAGAATGCTTTGTTCTATATGTACATAGTCAAAGGTAATCTTCACTCTTTTATTTAACTATCCTATGTGATATCGTCACTATAAGAGGGATTCCAAGTCTTTTACTTTTACTTAAATTTCATAATATTCATTGCACTTGGTTTCATTTGCATGGGAGAGTATTTTTAAGATTGCGGTCTACAATTCTATGAGCATTATGACCTTCCTTATCTTCAAAAATGCAAGGGCCTAATAGCTACATCGTGTTTAGTATCCATAAATTTCCTTGTAATAGATATTTAACATTTTACCTCCTTTTTTTCTTTACACAATAAACATAACTTTACACAATGAATAGTTTGCAACATGGAAAACTTGTGAGCACAATACTTGGAATAAAGGACTTCTTAGGCCTATTCACTATCATTCTTGACCTGTTATGAGAATAAATAAATAATTTGAGATAACTACATTGATTTTAGCTTACACAATTTTCCTTACAACATATTAGATAAATAGAGGGAAACAAAAGTATTTATAATCAAAACATTGAGCATCATATGAAAGAATTTCCACTAACTATACCATAGGAACATAAATCACTCATTTATCCCAATAAAAAGTGATTTGACATGCTGGCATATTTTTCCTTCCAATGAGAAGTGTTTTCCGAAGAATGAGGTGAAATGAGTTTTAATCTAATAAAAATTATCACAAAAGAAAATTGTGACCAAAGATTAAATTTTGGTATTCCACAAATGTTATACTTTTTTTTTTTTTCCTATTTTATGGTCAAAGCATTTAGGCTTTCTAGGTTTTTTTTGTCATTCCAATAATATGTGTTTCTACTTATTGTCCTAAAGAATTTTTTTCAAAAAATATTTATATCTTGGTTTATTGAATTAGGAGCTATCCTATTATAGACTTGGTGAGTTTAGTGAATCCTAGATTTGATCTAGAAAGAGAATAAATTATCTAAAAATGACCAAATTAGGTTAATGCAAGTCATGATCACAACCAATTAGAATAGAAAACTACTAGAAGGATCTTAAGAAACTAAATAGTTGAGATAGATAAGATAAGATAATGATATTAATGTAAAGGGTCTAGGGGACTAGAAGATACAACAGGGTAGAAAAGCAACCTAGTGGGAGCACCAAATGGTGTCTAAAAAAGGATGAGCAACAAAAAAAACAAAGAGAGGAAACGAGAATGAATGGATGAGAGAAGGAATAGATGTCCTTTCTTGGTACAAAGAAATCCATCTCTAAGGGATGAGATTTAGGGAGATGAGGAGCCTGATCCCAAATCTAAGGAGCATTGGGAGTAGAATGTCATTGCTTGATTAATCTATGATGTAATCAAATAGATCTAGTGTATCTCAATCCTAGTGTATCTGACAGTCGCTTCCTGCCCCTAAAGGGTGAAAAGTGGGGGAAGAAGGTGGTGATGAGCTGATCCAAGAAGAAAATATGTGACTTTAATTACCAAAATAAAAAAATTATATTGATGTCCATGAATGACAAAGATTAGGTCAAAGGGTTATAAACAAAAAAACTATTACAATAGTAAAGTACCAAGGAAAAATTTATTGTAGACTTAAATCAAATATAAAATGGAAAAACAAAGCAAGACATACAACAAAATAGATAAGTAGGAAAAAAACCTTAAATTGTAAGCTTGAGACAAAAACAAATATAAATTGAAGTGTGAGGAGGAGCATGAAAAATTATAAGAGCAAAGACATTGGTAATAGGAAGCTAAGACCATTATGTTTATTTACCATAAAAAGCCTTATAGAATCTGGCAACAGTAATAACCACTATTGGAATACTAATGCTAAATTTAACAATGCTTGTTGGATAGAGTCTAGGGTTAACTGGGTCGAGCTGAATTAATATTAGGAGGCAATAGTTTTCAAGAAAAATAATTTCCTATCAAACAAGGCCAAAGAAAAATTGTTGGTAGAAAATAAACTGGTAATGTCAACATGCCTCTGAGAACTAAGTTGTAAATGATGAAAGCTAGAGGACATCCAACATCAAGAAGATATCAAGCCTTGATCATTTTATGACAGTTGAGGCACTTACAAACCTTAGCAACACTCAAATAAAGTGAGCAACATGTCACCAATTTGCACCTTATTTGATTGTATTAAGAGTATCCAAAAGGCATTAAATTCATAGAAATGAGTCTTGCACTTGACAAGGCTAAACCATCGTGGGACTTAGGAAGGTTGAACCAACTTGAGACATGGCAAGGCTAAGCCAACTCGGGACTTGTCAAAAATTCAACAAGACTAGCTAAAACTTGGTAGGACTTGAAAAAAAAAAATTTCTAGGAGTTTTACCTTAGATGAGTTTCATGCACCCTTAAGACTCGACTAAGGTCACTCAACTAAGAACATGTCAAGAGTTAGTGAGACTTAGTGAGTCTAGGAACTATGCTTAAATGCATCTATAAGATGTTAAAATAAGGAAGTAGTAAGTTTTTTAAGTTTATGGCCTTCATGAAGATACATATGCAAAAGTGTGGTGACATTAAGAATAAAATTGAGCAAGCATCTCTGATTAAGGTTACACAAGCACTTTAGATCTACCAAAATCCCTATTTAAACAATGGTACCCTCACATATATAGTAGACAAGACAATAAAAAAATAAAATCCTCCCATTTTTTCGCTCCTAGAAAGAACAATGTGACACACTTTTAAATTTATAAAAAATAGTGCTTAGTCTCAACTTATAATTGTTGTGAATACACATTCATTAGCCAACGGAAATCCATAAACCATGAGAACAATGATATTGAAGATGGTTGGGTCCAACTATGTTCCCATTTACAACATGTCAAAAGTATTGGAAGCCAATTCAAGGATGAAAAATTCAAAGGGAGGTCCGAGAAATCTTGATGTGTCAACAATAAATATATTCTATAATGGATTGGTTGCTCACCTCTTTTCCAAGAAGAGATGACGAGGGAAACCTCTAGATTGAAAGAGGACGAAGCCTTTCCAAAGAAATGTCAATAGACCAGAAAAGAAAAGTGACCTTAAAAAACAAGAACACTAATGCTTGGAGGGCCCAAGGAGAATCTCCATAGAGGAAGGAAATGTAAAAGATGGCTAAAGCATGATCACCTAAATATTTAAACCTATATACAAACCAAGTGAGTTAGAAGATACTCTTGAGGCAAAAAAATTGGGTGGAAATTTTTGGTTTAGATAGTACATCAAGGGACCATTTATTTTCACTAAATCACATGTTAAAGAAGAATGGTTTGAACCATCCTAATCCAAACCTAACTAGTAAACCCCAAGAAAGGACCTCAAACCTTTGTGCCATTTAGTATCATGGTTATTCATTGCATTACACAATCATTTCTTCAAAGAGATATCTTAGAAATGTACCAAAAAACATGGACATTCTAGAATGGAGAATGGGGGGTACCCATACAAAGACAAGACTAACAAGCTAGCTATCTCAAAAGAAAAGAACCAATGAATTGAATTCTGAAATAAGCATAAGTTGATGCAAGAGCATTTGGACCTTCTATGCTTTCCTGCTAGAAGTTGTTGTTAATTAGGTTTTATTTTTATATGTTCTCTTTGTTGAAATTTCTTGGGGTCTCTTTATTGTTGCAAGAACTATAATTGGATATTATTATTTCAAACTTTATGTCTACCTACTCTTAATGGGATAGTTTTGTAGGCATAGCCTATGAACTACATTGAACTTTGGCAGCTATTATGATAGCTGCAACTATAAGGTTGAGCATTTTAAATAATGTTAGGCAATATTCTAACTATTGACTATGAATTTGGGGTAGCTATTATGATAGCAAAAACTATACTATTGAGCATTTTAAAGAATGTTAGGCAATATTCTAACTGTCGACTATGAAGTTGGAATGTAGATAATAATACTTATGACATGTAATTAGCTAAGACTAATAGTAGTGAAGGTTGGTGTGGTTGTTGGCATCTGATCATATTGACTCGATGATTTCAGGCATGCAGATGACTATAATATACATGATAAAAAGTGGTGAAAAAGATAGGTTGTTTTTTGTGGAATTATAAGCCAAGTATTCTACCAAGGTAGATTAAAAATAAAAAAAGATAGATGTAATGTTGAAGGTAAACAATGATATTATCAATTATGATGTTGAAAGAGGAAAAAGGCTTGTTAGAAAAAGAAATTGAGGATGATGTTATTTGTTAATTGTGTCACACATAAAATAAGGTTACTAAAGTTTGGTGACCTTGTATGTTGCTTACGTGCCAATAAGCGTAGTTGTAACTAGATTTGTGGGTCACAACTTGATGTAGGAGTTCAAAGAGTCGTAACTTTTCACTCAAATCTAGGTTTTCTTAAATTTTTCTAGTTTTTTTTTTAAATCTATAGTTGAGGTGGATTCCAACTAAGCCAACTTTGTTGGGGCCCATTTCAATTTATTTTTTAGAGCAAGAAATTCCATCTTGACTTCTAAATTTTAGTTTTAAATATCTTAGTTTTTTTTTTTTTTTCTGCTTTGTAGTAACTTCAAAATTTATTTCTAAATTGCAGTAATAAGTTGGCAATTAGCCTTTATGGTTTAAAGGGTTTATATAGGAGACTTCAAAATTACTTTCTAGAGGTTTTTAAAAGTTACCAAAAATGAAATTTTTTACAGTTGTCAAAATATGGCAAATTTGGAAATTTCCTAGTTTTCTTTTTGGAGTCAGTTGTTATTTAAAGGAGTTAAATATCCATTTAGAAGTAGTTTTTTGATAATGAACAATTCACAGTTTGAATCTATATTGGGTTTTGTCATGAGTTTATTAAGTTCTCTATGAGTTGACATAGGTGTGCTACACCATTTGGTATCAGAGCCACAAGATGGTTGGGAGAGGAAGAGGAAGAGAAGGCAATGAATGAATGGACCCAAATGTAGAAAATGAAGCTGGGGAGTTACCACAATTGAGCTACAAAGATAGATTCCTAAGGGCTTTAGAAGCAAAGAATGATTGTATCGAGATTGAAGTCTCGGACTATGATGGAAGCCTTAAAGTAGAAGAATTGATAGATTGGTTGAATGAGATGAGTAAATTTTTTGACTAGAAGCCTATGAAAGAGGAAAATAAGATGAAGTTTGCATACACAAAATTAAAAGATCGTGCATGGTTTAAGAAAGGAAATGAAGTCACTATTGATAAAAGATGTTTAGTAAGGTTTACCATAGGAAAGTTCTATAATGATGAGATATGGTGTGATGTTATCCCTACAGATGCTTGTCATATATTATTGGGGAGACCATGGCAATATGATAGGAAGGTCACACATAATGGAAAGAAGAATACATACCCATTCTAGAAGGATGGCTCAAAAGTGGTTCTATTACCACATAAGAATGAAAGGAAGAGTGAAGCCATGTTGTCTGCAAAAGAAGTTTCCAAGGAGATAAAGGTGATAGGATGTTGTTATGCCTTGGTAGTGAAAAGGAAAGAAGACCAAGAGAATCCAATACCATCTGATGCAATGAAGGTATTAGAGGAATTTTGTGATGTTGTTCCTGATGAATTACTAGATGGTCTACCACCAAAGAGGGATATCCAACACCACATCGATCTTATCCTTGGAACCACCCTACCTAATCAAGCAACCTATTGAATGAATCCAACCCAATATGTAGAGCTAAATAAACAGGTCACAAAACTCCTACAAAAGGGTTTGGTTAAAGAAAGCATGAGCCCATGCATAGTACCAACATTGTTGACTCCAAAAAAATATGGTAGATAGAGGATGTGCATTGACAATAGAGAAATTAATAAGATTGCCATTAAGTACCAATTTCCTATTCCTCATATCGAGGACAAGATGGATGAATTAGTAGGTGTCAAGTACCTCAACAAGATTGAACTTCAAAGTGGTTATCACCAGATTTATATTTGAGAATGGGATGAATGGAAGACATCTTTCAAAACAAAGGATGGTTTGTACGAATGGATGGTTATGCTATTCAAACTTTCTAATGCACCAAGCACATTCATGCAATTGATGAATGTTGTACTACAACCTTATATTAGTAAGTTTGTGCTTGTTTATTTTGATGACATCTTGATTTTTGGCAAGAATAGAGAAGAACATTTACAACACTTGAAAGTTATCCTAGCTATACTAAGAGTAGAGAGACTCTATGCAAACTTAAATAAGTGTAGATTCATGCAGACTAGCTTAACCTTTTTAGGATTTGTCATCTCTGGAGATGGTATTCAAATGGACCCAAAGAAGATCAGATCAATTCTCGTATGGCCTTCTCCTAAAAACATAATAGAGGTAAGGAGTTTCCATGGGTTAGCCAATTTCTATCAAAAGTTTATCAAGAATTTTAGTAGCATTGTAGCACCTATAATAGATTGCATGAAGGGAAGGGATTTTTCCTGGACATTAGTTGTAGAAGAAAGTTTCAAGTTTTCGAAGGAGAAGGTAACTATAGCTCCTATACTTGCACCTCCAAATTTTGACAAAGTTTTTGAAGTAGAGTGTGATACCTCCCACATTGGAATAGGTACTATTCTTAGTCAAGTGGGTAAAATTGTAGCATTTTTTAGTAAAAAACTCAATGATACAAGGAAAAATTACTCCACCTATGATCTAGAATTCTATGCCATTATTCAAGCATTACACCATTGGAGGCACTACTTAGTGCCACAAGAGTTTGTGCTATTTAATGATCACCTTGCTCTAAAATACATCAACACCCAAAAGAAGTTTAATACACAACATGCCAAGTGGGTCTCTTTCTTATAGCGATACACCTTTTTTTTGAAGCATAAGTCTGGAAACAAAATTAGGTTGTTGATGCCTTGAGTAGGCGTTCTTCTCTATTAACCAAAATGGCAATTGAAGTCATTAGATTTGATATTATTAAAACATTATATGCTACTAATGATGATTTTTTGGAAATTGTGGAACAATTGAATGGTTCAAGCATTGGTAGGATGTCTCATGTCAAAGATGATTATTTTCTATAGGATGGTTACCTCTTCAAGGGAAGACAACTATGCATACTAGCTGGCTCTATGCAAGAAAATATTATATGGGAATTCCACAATGGAGGGATGGTTGGACACCTCAGAAAGGGAAAAACAATGCACTTGGTGGTAGATAAGTTTTATTGGCTGAAGATTAAGAGAGACATTACTAATTATGTGGTGAGGTGCAAAATCTATCAAATGGCTAAGGGACATTCACAGAATATAGGTTTATAAATCTCATTGCCAGTTCCCATTGAACCATGGACTAACTTGAGAATAGATTTTGTATTGGGTCTTCCACACACCCAGTGAGGTAATGACTTTTTTTTTTTGTGGATTAGTTTTTCAAAATGGCTCACTTTATTGCCGATAAAAAGACTAACGATGCCACTAGGATTGTTGAATTTTTCTTCTTAGAAGTTGTTCACTTACATGGTCTACCCAAAACCATTACTTCTGATTGTGATACCAAGTGCTTGAGTCATTTCTGGAGGACTTTATGGAAGAAATTGGGGACCAAGTTACAGTTTAGCAGTTCCTACCACCCTCAAACCGATGGACAAATGGAGGTAGTCAATCAGAGTTTGGGGAATCTATTATGATGCATTGTTGGTGAGAATCCCAAATAGTGGGACTTGGCATTACCCCAAGCATAATTTTCTTATAATAGTTCTATTAATAGGTCAATAGGGAAATCTCCTTTCCAAATGGTTTATGGAAAAAATCCTTTAAGTGTTCTAGATCTCATGCCTCTACCATTGGGTGATAGGATTAGTGATGATGGAGTGGTCTTTGTTGAACACCTTCAACAACTCCAACAAGATGTTTGACACAAGTTATAGCTCAGCAATGATAGCTACAAGATTCTTGTAGATGCTAGTAGAAGACACCAAACATTTTTACTGAAGGTGACTTGGTCATGGTTTACTTACACTATGACCAGTTTCCTATTGGCACATATCACAAACTGAAATACAAAAAGATTGGGCCTTGCAAAATCCTTAAGAAAATTAATGATAATGCTTATGAAGTTAGCTTACCTGAAATTGTAGACATCTCTCCTATGTTTAATGTTGCTGATTTGCATAAATTTCATGAAAATCTTCTAGAGGTAGTTGATGGACAAGAAGTTGAGTGGCAACAACACCTTCCAAATAAGAAATAGGATATCGTTGCCCAAGTTCTTGACAAATAATCTTCTTCCACAAGGCACGGTCAATACAACTGCTATTTAGTATAGTGGGATGGCTTACCATACATTAAAAATACATGTCTATCTAAGTGGGCAATGTTGTAGTTAGATCCTTCCAAGTTGCACCACTTCATCAACATTCACTTGTAGGAGCAACATTTCTTTCAAGAAAAGGAGAATGATGCGAGGAGTTCAGAGAGTCGTAACTATTGACTTAGATCTAGGTTTTCTTAGATTTTTCTAAGTTTTTTTCAAAATTTATAGTTGAGGTGGATTCCAATTGATCTAGCTCTATTGGGGCCCGTTTTGATTTATTTTTGACAGCTAGAAATTCCATCTTGACTTCTAAATTTTAGTTTTAAAATAGCTTAGGTGTCTTTTAATTTTTTCTGCTTTGTAATAACTTCAAAATTTCTTTCTAAATTTTGGAGATTAGTTGGCAATTCACCTTTATGGTTTAAAGGGTAGATATATGAAACTTTGAAATTACTTTTCGGAGGTTTTTAGAAGTTACCAAAAATTGCATATTTTTCCAGTTGTCAAAATTTTCTAAATTTGTAAGTTTCCTATTTTTCTTGTTTGGAGTTAGTTGTTATTTAATGGAGTTAGAGATGCATGTAGAAGCATTTTTTTAGTAATGAAAAATTAGAGTTTGAATGTATATTGGGTTTTGTCATGAGTTTATTAAGTTCCTTTTTAGTTGAGATAGGTGTGCTACATCATTTGGTATCAGAGCAGGGAGAGGAAGAGGAAGAGGAGGCATTTCCCAATTATAAAGAATCATACTAGACTTGCAAAGGTAGATTGAGGAGCATACTAAAAGATTTGATAATCAAAGAAAACAAAATGATAATGTATTGGAGGAAGAAATAGACAAAGGAGGCCATGATCAAATGGAGGGAAATGTAGAAATGAAGTTGAGGAGTTAGCACAACTAAGCTACAAAGATAGAGTCCTAAGGGCTTTAGAAGGAAAGAATGATGGTATCAAGATTGAAGTCTCAGACTATGTTGGTAGCCTTAAAGAAAAAGAATTGATAGAATGGTTAAATGAGATGAGTAAATTTTTTGACTAGAAGCCTATAACAGAGGAAAAGAAGATGAAGTTTGCATGCATGAAATTAAAAGGTCATGCCATGATATGGTGGGATCATCTCTAAAAGGAGTAGGTGAAGAAAAACAAGGACAAGATCAAGACATTGAGTAAGATGGAAAAGAAACTGAGGGAAAAATTCTTGGCTATAGATTATTCTCAAACACTCTTTCATAAGTTTCAAAATATAAAGATGAACTTATCTTTTGTGCAAGAATACAAAAATGAATTTTATAATCTATCCATGCATATAGAAAATCATGAAGATAATGAACAGATGGCAGCTAGGTATATAAATGGTTTAAAATTTACCATCCAAGATGAATTGAGCATGCACTGTGTTAATAGTATGGAAGAGGACTATTAGTTGGCTCTAAAGGTTGAAGAGAAATAGAACAAACAATATAACTAGATGAATAGAGGAGGACAAAGAGGCACTTCAAGCCCTTTCCAAGGAAGTTCCAGTTATGGTCGAGGAGACTCATCCTTGGGATTCGATAAAGCAATAGATACCCAACAAGAAACTCAAAACACAAAAAGTGGAAAGGGTTTTCAAAGAGGATGAAGCTATGGTAGTAGAAGAGGATGCAAAAATCAAAGAAGGCCTTTTGTTTATTTAGATTCAGAGAGGAAGGACATAAGGCTTTCAAATGCTCAAACTATAACATGCCAAAAAGAATGTAAGGAGGACAAACAAGAGTAAACCTGATGCAAACAAAAGAAGAGGAGAAAGAAATCTCACCATACATAGGATAAAATCTCATGATCAGGAGATCAATGATCATCCTAGAGAAGGAAATAACTCTTAAAAATAACTCTAAAAATTCATGGCTATGAACTAGCATCTTCAAAACTAGGTGCACTTCAGGTGGAAAGTTATGTCAAGTTATTATTGATGGGGGTAGTTGTGAGAATATGATGTCTATAGAAATGGTAGAGAAACAAGGTTTACAATGTGAAAAGAACCCTCACCCCTATCATATTACATGGTGTAAGAAATGAAATTAAGTCACTATTGATAAAAGACATTTAATAATATTTACCATAGGAAAATTCTATAAGGATGAGATATGGTGTGATGTTATCACTACAGATGCTTGTCATACATTATTGGGGAGACCATGGAAGTATGACAGGAAGGTCATACATGATGGTAAGAAGAATACATACACATTTTGGAAGGATGGATCAAAAGTGGTTTTATTACCACTTAAGGATGAAAGGAAGAGTAAGGCCATGTTGTCTACAAAAGAAGTTGCCAAGGAAATGAAGGTGATAGGGTGTTGTTATCCCCTATTAGTGAAAAGGAAAGAAGACCAAGAGAACCTAATACCATCTGATACAATGAAGATATTAAATGAATTTTATGATGTTGTTCTTGATGAATTACTAGATGGTCTACCACCAAAGAGGGATATCTAGCACCACATTGATCTTATCCCTAGAGCCACCCTACCTAATCAAGCAACCTATTGAATGAATCCAACCCAACATGTAGATCTAAATAAATAGGTCACAAAACTCCTACAAAAGGCTTTGGTTAGAGACAGCATGAGCCCATGCATAGTACCATCATTGTTGACTCCAAAAAAAGATAATACATGGAGGATGTGCACTGATAGTAGATCAATTAATAAGATTACCATTAAGTATCAATTTCATATCCCTCATATCAAGCACAAGATGGATGAATTGGTAGGTGTCAAGTACTTCAGCAAGATTGACCTTCAAAGTGGTTATCACCAAATTTGTATTCAAGAAGGGAATGAATGGAATATAGCTGTCAAAACAAAGGATCATGTGTATGAATGGATGGTTATGCCATTTACACTTTCTAATGCACCAAGCACATTCATGTGATTGATGAATGTTGTACTATGACCTTATATTAGTAAGTTTTTGGTTGTTTGTTTTGATGACATCTTGATTTTTAGCAAGAGTAGAGAAGAAAATTTACATCATCTAAAAGTTATCTTGGTTGTACTAAGAGCAAAGAGACTCTATGCAAACTTAAAGAAGTGTAGATTCATGTAGACTAGCTTAACCTTTTTACAATTTTTCATCTCTAGAGATGGTATTCACATGCAGCTAGAGAAGATTAGAGCAATTATCGAATGGTCTACTACTACAAACATAACAGAGGAAAGGAGTTTCCATGGATTAGCCACTTTCTATCAAAAGTTTATTGGGAATTTTAGTAGCATTGTAGCACCTATAACAGATTGCACAAAGGGAAGGGATTTTTCCTGGATAGCAAACGTAGAAGAAAGTTTCAAGTTTTTGAAGGAGAAGGTAACTATAGCTCCTATACTTGCAATTTTTAATTTTGACAAAGTTTTGAAGTAGAGTGTGATGCATCCCAAATTTGAATAGGTGTTTTTCTTAATAAAGTAGGTAAACCTATAGCCTTTTTTAGAGAAAAACTCAATGATACAAGGAAAAATTACTCCACCTATGATCTAGAATTTTATGCCTTTGTTCAAGCATTATTCCATTGGAAACACTACTTAGTGCCACAAGAGTTTGTGATATTTACTTATCACCTTGTTTTAAAATACATCAACACCCAAAAGAAGTTGAACACATGGCATGCCAAGTGGGTCACTTTCTTAGAGGGATACATCATTGTTTTGAATCATAAGTCTAGGAAACAAAATCAAGATGTTGATGCCTTTTGCAAGTGTACTTCTCTATTAACCACAATGGCAACTGAAGTCATTGGATTTGATATGATTAAAACATTATATGCTACTACTGATGATTTTTGGGAAACTATGGAAAAGTTGATTGGTTCAAGCATTGGTAGGATGTCTCATGTCAAAGGTGATTATTTTTTATAGGATCGTTACCTCTTCAAGAGAACACAACTATGCATACCAGCTAGCTCTATGCAAGAAAATATTGTTTTCTAGAATTCCATAGTGGAGGGATAGCTAGACACTTTAGAAAGTACAAAAAAATAAACTTGGTGGTAGAAAAGTTTCATTTGCTAAAAATCAAGAGAGACATTACTAAGTATGTGGTGAGGTGCAAAATTTGTCAAATGGCTAAGGGACATTCACAAAATATAGGTTGATACATGTTGTTGCCAATTCCTATTGAACCATGGACTAACTTGAGTATAGATTTTGTATTGGGTCTTCCACACACTCAATGAGGTAATGACTCTTTTTGTTATTTTTGATCGATTTTCCAAAATGGTTCACTTTATTGCCTATAAAAGACTAATGATACCACTAGGATCGCTAAATTGTTCTTCTCAAAAGTTATTCACTTACATGGTCTACCCAAAACCATTACTTCTGACCATGATACCAAGTTCTTGATTCATCTCTAGAGGACTTTATGGAAGAAATTGGGAACCAAGTTATAGTTTAGTAATACCTAACACCCTCAAATCGATGGACAAACAAAGGTAGTCAATAAAAGTTTGGGGAATCTGTTATGATGCATTGTTGGTGAGAAGCCCAAATAGTGGGACTTGACATTGCCCCAAGTAGAATTTTATTATAATAGTTCTATTAATAGGTCAACAGGGAAATCTCCTTTATGGTAGAAATCCTTTAGGTGTTCTAGATCTCATACCTCTACCATTGGGTGATAGGAGTAGTGATGATGAAGTGGCCTTTGTTGAAAACCTTCAACAACTCCAACAAGATGTCTCATCACTAAGGGACCTTGTTTATAGTAGAAATCCTTTAGGTGTTCTAGATCTCATGCCTCTACCATTGGGTGACAAGATTAGTGATGATGGAATGGCCTTTGTTGAATACCTTCAACAACTCCAACAAGATGTTTGGTACAAGTTACAACTTAGCAATGACAATTACAAGATTCTTGCAGATTCTACTACAAGACACCAAACATTTACTGAAGGTGACTTGGTCATGGTTTACTTACATCACGAGCAATTTCCTACTAACAAATATCACAAACTAAAATACAAAAAGATTGGTCCTTGCAAAATCCTTAATAAAATTAATGATAATTCTTATGAAGCTAGCTTACCCAACAATTTAGACATCTCTCATGTGTTTAATGTTGCTAATTTGCATAAATTTCATGAAAATTCTCCAAAGGTAGCTGATGGATAGGAAGTTGAGTGGCAACATCACCTTCCAAATAAGAAATAGGATACCATTGCCCAAATTCTATTGGTCTCAGATTGGTTTTGACAATTGAGTATCAACACACTTAACTAATTCTCAAGATGATGCCTAGTATAATACAAATGTTGAGTATAATACATATGCTAAACTTTAGGTGCTGAGCAAGATTCAAGTGTCGAGTGATAAGTGATGTCAAGTCACTATAGGTGCCAAGAAAAGTATAGATGCTGAGCGAGATAGAATTACTATAGGAGCCAAGTGAGACAAAATTCCTATATGTGTTGAGCATCAGCAAGTAGTAAGTGTCGAGTAACACAGAATCGGCATATGAGTTTGTGCTTTCACAAACTTAGATGTAAACCATTTTTGAAGCCGACTTAAGATGAATCTTGAAGGATCTTGAAGATAAGATCAAATCTTTTGCATTTCCTATGTTATCTACATGTAGCCAATAAGAAAAATGGAGAAGGCATGCAACCAATAGGAAAAATGAATGAATTAAGGGGGAAAAGAAGAATGAATATTGATCATAGATTCATACCTAACCCTAAGTCTTCGAAGCCTTTAAAAGTAGGAGGAAACCCCATTTTTTGTATGTATGTGAGAAGTGTATGGGTGAAATATAGTGAAGTTCAAAGGGGTGTTTAAAGACTTAGAAGGAAAAGCAGCATTGTAGAATTCAATTGATTAGAATAGAGCAATTAGAATTTTGAGGAGAGACATATTAGATCAAGAAAGATCAGAATAGATACAGTATAACAAGGATCTAGAATCAGCAATTGAAGATTGCAAATCATCAGGTTAAGACTTTCTAATACTCTCTAGCTATTGTATTAGGAATGAAAATCCTATGATGATAGGTTGGTTTAATAGCCATGTTGTAAGCCTTTCAATAAGTTACAAAATACTTTAACAAGGTAACATTCCAAATGAGTGTTTGTAAATCTTTTAACTAGGTTACTTTTAACAGAGTGTAAAGTCTTTAATAGGATAGGCCTTTCATAGAGCAGACCATTGGAAGTGGTCAAACTTTGTAACCAAATAGTTACATATTGTTGCAATGATACTTTGTAGGTGTCATCCCCACCCCAGTTTTACCTTCTCATTTTTGTAGTGTTTCTGGTTTACCAAATTCTTTTGTTATCTATTTTCATGCATTTTTTTACTTTCATGTTTATTAGACTAATTAGATGCATGTGAATGATTTTACCTAGAAAGGTTTTAAAAGGTTAAAGGCTAGTTACTTCTAATTCATTCCCCCCCCCACTTAGAAGTAAATCTTCCCACTTGTAAATTCCAACAATTGGTATTAGAGATGAGTTCTCACAAGAAGGTGCCTTATAGCTTGGAGAAAAGATCTAGAAATGGAAGTCTAAAAACTTGGGAAGATCATAGAGAATTAGGTAATTGATGTACAACTTTCTCTACACATTTTGGAATAAGCAAGAGAAGAATTGAGAAAATCTTTAAAGAGAAGAAGAGAGATTGCCATAGCTAAGAATGATACACAATACAAGGATATTGACACCACAAAATTGTTTGCAAATGGAGATTCCAAAGAGTTTGATGTAGCAATAGCAGGCATAATGGAGAAGAATAGAGCTGAAGTAGAAGAAATTAGAACATTCAAGATTGAACAAGAATCACAAGCCATGATGCTTTGTGAAGTAACTGAACATAATTAAAGAGCCATTAAAGATAAGGCTATGCTAGAAGAAGACAAGAGAAATCTTGCCAAAAAACTAGAAGAAAAGTAAATTGAGCTTTCAAGAATTTCAAACATATAGCTAGACACCCTAAGTCAGATGATGAATGCACATCATGAACTAAATGTAAAAGATATTGAGATCTCTACACTAAAGATGCAAAATTAACAACTACAAAATGACCTAAAAAGAGAGAAGGAAATTGTAGAGAGCTTCAACAAACCTAATGAGTCCATTAAATACTTTGAGTAACTACTAAAATCACCAAGAGCCAGCAATGATACTTTAAGACTAGGATACACCAGCACTGATCAGGGAGAGCCATCCAAGACTATAGAATAAAGAAGTAATAAAGGTAAGAACACTAAACCTACTTGTCATTTCTATGGTAAAAAGGGACATACCTCTAATGTGTGTAGGAGCAAGAATTCCCATTAGCATGACAAACCTAAGAATGTGAGCCACTATCATAAGTGCAACAAGAAAGGACATCAAGCACATAACTATAGGACTAAGACTATCTGAACAGCAAGATTTGAAGGTCACTACTACAACTACAAGAAGTATGGTCATAGAGCTTTTGAGTGTAGATCAAAGCCTATGTGGACATCTAATTAGCCAACAAAGGGAAATAATCATGGATATCACTATAATTGGGATTACAACACCAGGTATAGCCACCATTACTATTAGGAATATGGACACATCCCTAAAAATTGCATAAGAACACATTTCAGTGGAAACTAAAGTAGATGGCTTAGTCAAACCACATGCTTCAATTGTTTAATGACTAGACATATCAACAAAAATTGCCCAACAAGGTCAAAGGCACCCAACTCAGAGGTCAACAAAGGAAAAGAGAAGGTGGATGTTGAACACATCAAAGGAGAAATGAATAAGACATGGAAGAAGAAAGATGGGAATAGCACATCAAATGAAGGGATCACTTCAACTAAAAGGTCAAGTGGTCACACCTCATCCAACTAAGCAAAAGAAAGCATGAGGAACTAATATATAAAACTTTATCATACATAAATTTCTAAACAAGCAAGTACTAAAAAAGAAAGATTAGCATGAATAGAGATGCAAAGTTAAAACTTCAAGATTTTTGTTGCCTTTAGATGTTGAGTAAAATCCCAGTGCATGTCAAGTTGATTGCCAAAATTAATAGAAGCTGAATGACTAGTTATAGCCAAGTTGGTAGTGGAAGCTAAGTAATATAGAAAAGCTTAAGAAGCTGAGTGGATAGTTTTTAATGCACTAAGCATTAAATGCTATGAAAATAGGGTATATAATTGCATTTTGAATCATTTTTATTCATACCAAATGAAGAGAAAAGATGAAGAAAAGTACAAAATGACTTCAAAGCAGACAATCGAGCATTTGAGCTAACTTCAATAGTGATTCAACAAAATTTCATCGAATTTGAGGTATTTACATTTGTGTTGAGCTATGCAATTTTAAATTTCTTCATGTTAAAATCCTAGTTAGCACAAATGGCATCTAGTTCTAGGAAACCATAGGAGAAAGAGCCATTTGAGGTACAACTAATGTCAAACAAAGTGAAACAACCAAATTTTCAACCAATTCCAAAGGTGGCATAAAAAAAAACCCAATCAAAGCCCTATCTATTATACGCCCTAAGGTAGTTATGGTTCAAGATGTTAGAAGATGTTACAATTGAAAAATTGGAGCCATAGAAGATATAGAAATGAGGGAAGCATAAGAGAGATTGTGTGAAAACAGAGTATTGAAAGAGGAATATCAAATTGTTGACAAGAAGGGTTTGACACATGCCCTAGAATTCCCCATTGTTTTCAAAATAAAATGGATTAGGATAGTACTTAGTAGGATTCATGATGGAAGTTTATTGTTGGAGGATTAGATTGTACATAGAGTGACAGGGTATCCAACCCTAGATCGGTCAAAGACCCTTAGAAGTGATTCTATGGAAGCAATTGAAAAGGACATAGGTGCCAAGTGGAACAAGAGAGGAATGACAATAGACATTATCCAAGACCCTCTTGTTGAATTTTTTGTGAGAGTTATTGCACAAAAATTTTACCAATCCAGAAAACTAAATAGTGTACCATGCATTGTTGTTGATGTGGGTTACAAACTAGTGAAAAAGAATCATAATTATGATCGTGTAGAACTGAAATTGCAAAAAATCAATGAGAACTTAGTAGCAATAAGGAGAACCAAGGGAGCCCACAGAAAAATCTAATAGGGGGTCTTTTACTGTGTCAATTCTCATTCCCTTGTTATTCCATTTTGCACCTGTGTTCGTCTCTATTGTTTCCTTCTTTTCATTTCTTAGTGTCTTGGGCCAATCTAGGGTTGGAAATTCTATAACCCTATGAACCATCTTCTTGGTAATTTTAATTGGTCCTTGCTCTAACCAGAATGATCCATCATGAATTATGCTAAGTATTATGTGTATCTACTCAGTTTTGAATACTATTGGAAAAACTAGGGCTTTGGTTAAACCCTTCTTCTCTACAATTGAAAATTCATCCTTCAATATACCATTGTCACAAAGTTTGTCAAAGGCATTAAAGAATTACAAGTCTCCTATGGGTCCTATTTTGTAGTTATAAAACTTTCACACATCCTAAACCATAACAAATTTTTCAGGGATGGTAGATAGGGCACTAGCGAGATCATTTTTATATGCAACTTCTAGGATTGGCCTTAATTTGGGTTGCTTAACCTCATTACTAACAAGCTAAATCTCATGGCTCTCTTTCCCTTGGGTCGGCTTTGAACTAGATGCCATTTTTAACTAAACTAGGGTTTGACATTTTAAAATAAACTTCACAAACTTGGCACCTGAAGGAAATACCTAGTTGAACACTTAAATCGCTCAGGTAAATGTTGAATTGCTACAAATTGCTGGTTGAAAGCTTGAAAATCACTCAGTCATGCTTCTAGTAATCACTCTTCATTTGAATGACCCAAAATGAATCAATTTTCACCTTTAAGTGACTCAAAAATCTTGCATTTAATGCATTTTTGTACCTTCACCTATTACTCGGCTTCCAAAGGTTTTCAACTTAGCATCCACTCAACAGCTATTCTCACTCGGCCACCACTACAGTTTTTACTCAACTTCCACTTGACCTCTTGACTAGGCATCCAAAGCAGTTTTACTCAGCAACCAAAGACAGCTCGGCATCATCATTCAAATTTTGTCTTAGCATCTTATCTCATGTAGATTTATACTTAGTAGTGCTTCATCTCTATTTAGGGCTGATGTATGATACTTCCTTATATGTATCAGCCCTGTAGGCTCATCTTGTGATTAGTTCGATGAGGTATGATCACTTGACCATCTCTTCTACTTGAACTCTATTTTTTTCCGTTAGTTCTGCTACTACTGCATCAAATTCTTTCGAATCTCCTTTGGCAAATACTTGTGTGGTGTCAATCTCCTTGTAGTCAATATCATTTTTGGCTATAGCTATTTCCTTCCTTCTTTTTAAGGATTTTCTTAATTCCTCTCTAGCTTCCTCTACCTTGTGTACAGCGAGATGTGCATCTATCACCTAGTTCTCAATGATCTTCCCAAGTTTGAAGACTTCCATCTTTAGATCTTTTCCTCCAAGCTATTAGGCTTCTTTTTGAAAGAATTGTGCTCTAATACCAATTTTTGGAATGTCTTAATGGGAAGAGTTCTTCTAAGAGGGGGGATGAATCACAAGTGTTGGCCTTTTAACCACTTTTAAACCCTTAATAACATATAACTGAAATTAACATGCATGCATATAAACATTAAACAATCATGAGAAACAAACATGCATCACCACATAACACTTGAGATTTTGGTGACCTAGAAACCCTCTAGGAATAAGAAGGTAAAACTAGGGTGGGGATGATACCCATGAAATTACTACAACAATTGATTTCAACCACTTCTCATGGTTTGCCCTATTAAAGGCTACAACACACTGTTAAATGTGACCCTATTAAAGGATTTCTACACCCTATTAGGAGTGTGCCCTGTTAGAGGACTTAAGAACATTCAACTTAGAATGCCACCCTATTAAAGGATTTACATAAGGCTATTAAACCCACCTAACTCAATAGGATTTTCAAATTCATAATACAATTGTGAGAGAGTATTAGAATAATACACCTAATCTAATGCAATCTCTAATGCTGATCTTAGGTACTTGATCTACTTGTCTATCTCTGATCTCTACTAGATCTAATCTGTAGATTGTGTTCCTTATTTTATTCTTATCAACTAGATGTGTAAATTTTCTATCCTTTGCACTAAATCTTGGACACCAATATTCGACAATGACCTAAATAATAGGCTCTGCTTTTCCTTCTTCTCACAATTCCTCTTCTTTATTTTTTCAATGGTGTCAAGACTCCCTTATAAAGATTAGTGGTTTGTTATGCATACTTGATTCAAATTTTCTTGCTCAAATCCTTGAAACTCATCCATAGGCTGCATGCAATCTCCAATTTTTTGATTGGCTGCATGGGGATTGCATAGGTGGTTGTGAGGATTTGATCTTATCCTTTTATCCTATCATGAGTCATGCATAACCATTTCACATCATGTTTTGTATTGGCACAAACTCTTATGCTAATCTTGCATTACGCGGTACATGAAGTAACATTGATGCTTGGCATCATCTATTCTGGATTGCTTGACATCCACTATGTTTTCTATGTTACTTGGCTCCTATAGAATTACTGTGTCACTCGGCACTTGTTGGATCCTAAGTCACTTAACACATATTGGTCTCATCTTCTCAGCACCTACTATGACTTGCTTGACACATATTGCCTTGTGGTCTACTTGGCACTATCTATAACTTGGCATGTATAGTGAAAATGGTTAAGTGTGTTGACACTCATTTGTCAATCTTACTTATTTGATCAACAATCTCCCCCTTTTACATGAGTGTCAAAAACACTTAACTGATCATTCATGATCTAAACCTTATGTGTCCATTCTTCACTTACAAAATATTAATTAAATATTGTGATCAACAATATACCTTATGACTCCCCCTGAGTTGATCATGTCATGAATTTTGATGTCTTGTACCATTGTGCCTGATGTTTTCTATTTCTAACCTATTCTTAACTTCTAAACCTATTATCTCCTTATCCTCTTGCTATATGCATTTCTCCTCCTTTAATATATCTCCCCATTAGAATATTATTTCCTTCATTATCTCCCCCTTTTTGACACTTATGTCAAAGGGTCCAAAATGGTAATGCCATGCTTGGCCAAAAATGTTTTATTTACCTCAAGGAGTATTTTGAGAGTTGCATCTCAATTATTCGATGCAATATACAATGACTTGTGTTGGATTGAAAGCTCTCCTACTATATCAACAAGTCCTTCATGCGTAGAAATATTGGGATCCTTCTTTAGAACTATTTCTACATACATTCGCTCCTTATGTAATATCTCCAAGTGAGGGGTGATTGAGGCTTGTATTTGTATCAATTTTTCTTTAATAGTGGCCTCTTCTACAGATAATGCAACTAATTCCCTCTGAGTGTGAAGTGTTTGAGCAAATTGCTTCTCATTGTGTACAGGATTTGATAGTAGTTGCATACTGGAGAGCTTAAGTTTTCTCTCAAGGTTCAAATTTTTTTGATTTATTTCTTGTGTGAACTTGGAAAAATTACACAATTTTCTATAAAGGGAAAAGATGTTCCCTAGTACAACCTTTACCTTATCCAATTTCTTGGCTAGGTCAACCTATCCCAAAATAATGTTGTTGGCTATCTTTTGGTTGACTTGATCTAGAAACTTCTTCTCTAACCATTCCATGAGTTTTACATTTGTATCATGTTCTTCATTATTTACTTGGTCAACTATATCAGATAGTTGCTCAAGAATTGGCCTGCTAGAATCTGAAGGTTGTAGGGTGAAGGCATCCATGAATATATCCTTGATCTCATTCATTGCCTACTTGTATTTGTAGTCTTTCCTCAATGCCTCTTGCCTCCTTCTCTTATACAATGCACTTTGTATTTCATTCATCTTTTCTTCAATTAAAGTGCTTGAATCATAATAGGGTATTTGATTTCTTCATCAAGCTCAAGAATACCATAATGAATGGTCCTACCTACCCTAGTAGAACTTGAGCTTGGTGTACTGACATGTAAGTTCAACTTGTTGGTACTTGACTGCTAAACAAGTTTGGTAGGAGTTCCTATTTTTGGCAATTCAACCAAAGTTTGTATTGTAGACTCCTCCTTATCATGTGTTTCTTCTTTATCCTCTTCTTCTTGCTTATCTTCTTCTTATTGTATCATTGTGGCCATGGGTGTACTCATTGTCTGTACTGTTATACTTGTATCTTCTCTTGTTGTTGCACTCAGCTCCTGATGAGCTTGCATGGCTATTCTTGGTGGTGATGGAGGTGGTAGAAATGGAAATCTAGTAGTTTGACTGATCTGAGGTGGTTCTTGTGGTGACACCTTGGCTTCTTTGAGTTTATCTACTACCTTTTGGAGATCATCTACACTATCAAATGTGGGACTTGTACACAATTGTGCTTGAAGAGTTGTTTGGTCAAGGATCTTAGTTAGATCCTCTATAGTTAATGGATTAATGTTTTGACTTGAGGTGGAAGTTGTGTGTCTTGCACACTTTTTTGCTCATCAGTACCCCTGCCTTCATCTTTTCCTTACTCCTCTTCAATCTTTTTCTCTACTTCTATCTTCGCTTCTCTCCTCTTTCTTCTTTCTTCTTGCTTAGCACTAGCTTCTTCTTTGTACTTCTCTTCAAGGAAATCTTCAATTTTCTTATATAAATTCTTCCATGATCTTGTAGTTTTCTATAAAACTTCTTCAATTTTGTTTTGGAGAATGGAGAATGCCCTATACTTAGGTGTAAACCTAGTGTTATGCCTTTTGACTACTTTAGTTATCTGTTCCCTTGTCAAATTAGGCAGTATGTTTGCTAGGGTTGATTCCCTCATCTCCTTCTCCATTTTCAAATAGAAATGCCATCTGTCTTCTACAATTTTAGACAATTCCTTTGGAAATTGTCCATCAAGTTCAAGAGGTGTATACTTAAACTGTGTCATCATTATATAGATTAATTCTTCTATTCTATTTTGTTCCTCTTTAGTGAACTTATTGAAATCAATATTTTCCATGTTACTTAAGTATCCATTCCTAATCTTTTCACATAATGTATCAACTAAAGACTTAGGAGGATGTCTTACCTTTTTAGTCTGATCTTCCTCATCAATATCAGGTTGAGCCACATATCTTCTCCTTTTCCTTGGCTCTTCCTGTGCCTTCCTGGTTGTCTTCTTCTTCTTTGTAGCTTCCTCTTTGGCCTTTTCTATAGTGGCCCTTGTTGTAGCTCTATTTGTTGGCTTCTTAGGTGTTGGTATGATAGCTTTCTTTGGTTTAGGCTGAGAAGCAGGAGGTATCATTGCCTTCCTTTTGATAGGTGCTTCCTTGGCTTCTTCTTCCTCGGCACTCTCATCATTGTCTTCACCTTGGCCTTGTGATGATTTAGGTGGCCCTTGCTCTGGCTCATCTTCTTATTTCTCATCATTACCTTCTTCTTCTCCTTCACCAATCTCCTCTACTTTGCCTATTGCACTTGCTTCTTCAGCACCAAATTTCTTCTTTATTTTCTTTTCTATATTTTCCTTCTTCTTCACTGCTATGGAAATCTTGAGTTCTATAACAACTCTTGATTTGACAGTGTCATAAGTTCCAAATGCCTTGGTAGATTTGTCCATTTCCTCTTAGAGTAATGTTTTAATAGCTACAGAAGCTTGATCAACATCAAGCTTATATCCCAATGGTCTAATCCATCTTACTCTTGGAAGGACTACTTGGATGTAAGTCAAATTAATATCAACAAGAAAGCATATGTCATTTACATGTTTTTCTACCAATGAAACTGGTATCCTCATTCTTTTCTTCGTTGCATTCTTGAAATCATCAAAATAGATAGACATTTGATCATTAAAGCTATCTCCCATTTGTGCAATAAAATCATTTATTTGATCAATAATTGTTTTGTTCTAACTCTAGTTGACTTTTCCAAATGAAGGGAATTCTTTCATCACATAGAAGAAAATACAAACTAGCACTGACCCAAATTTACATTGTGCTCCCTTGGACTTTCTAATAGCTCCAAGATTTTCATTAATCTACTACAACATGAGCTCTACAAGGTTGTATGTATGATCCTTTTTTATCAGTTTATATGCAACATCAACAGCTATACAAGGCATGCTATTCAATCTGCTTGACTGATAAAATTTGTGTGATATGATCCTGACAGCAAAATCTAATAGGGGGTCTTTTATTGTGTCAATTGTCATTCCCCTATTATTCCATTTTGCACATGTGTTCTTCTCTATTATTTCCTTCTTTTCTTTTCTCAGTGTCTTGGGCCAATCTAGGGTTGGAAATCCTATAAACCTATGAACCATCTTCTTGGTAATTTTAACTGGTCCTTGCTCTAACCAAATTGATCCATCATGAATTTTGCTAAGTATTATGCATATCCACTCAGTTTTGAATACTATTGAAAAAACTAGGGCTTTGGTTAAACCCTTCTTCTCTACAATTGAAAACTCATCCTTCAATATATCATTGTTACAAAGTTTGTCAAAGGCATTAAATATTTCCAAGTCTCCTATGGGATGGTGGATAGGGTACCAGCGGGATTGCTTTTATATGCAACTTTTGGGATTGGCCTAAATTCAAGTTGCTTAACCTTGTTACTAACAAGCTGAATCTCATGGCTCTCTTTCCCTTAGGTCGACTTTGAACTAGATGTCATTTTTAACTAAACTAGTGTTTAACATTTTAAAATAAACTTGACAAACTTAGCACCTGAAGGAAATACCTGATTCAATGCTTAAATCACTTGGGTAGATATTGAATCATTGCAAATCACTAGTTGAAAGCTTGAAAATCACTCAGTCATGCTTTTAGTAATCGCTCTTCATTTGAATGGCTCAAAATTAATCAATTTTCACCTTTAAGCGACACAAAAATCTTGCATTTAATGCATTTTTGTACCTTCACCTGTCACTCGACTTCCAAAGGTTTTCAACTTGGCATCTACTCGGCAGCTATTCTCACTCAACATCTACTCACTTTGTTGATAACTCGGCCACCACTGCAATTTTTACTTGACTTCCACTTGACTTCTTGACTTGGAATCCAAAGCAGTTTCACTCAGTAACCAAAGACAGCTCGGCATCATCATTCAAGTTTTGTCTTAGCATCTTATCTCACATAGATTTATACTTTGCAGTGCTTCATCTCTGTTTAGGGCTGATATATCATACTTCCTTATATGTATTAGCCCTGTAGGTTCATCTTGTGATTAGTTGGATGAGGTATGATCACTTGACCTCTTGGGTAAAGTGACCCTTCCATTAGATGTACTTGATCCATCATTTTTCTGTCATGTCTTCTTTACGTCTATTCTGATGTGTGCCTCCTCATTAACTTTTTCTTTGCCCTTATTTACTTCAATCTTGGGTGCCTTGGCCTTTGTTGGACAATTCCTACTGACATATCTAGTTTTCAAGCAACTGAAGCAAGTAGTTTGGTTCAACCATCTTTTATAGTTCCCCTTGAAATGTGTTCTAATGCAATTCTAGGGTATATGTCCATACTCTTGACAATAGTGATAGCTTTTCCTTAATTGTAGTCCCAATTGTAATGGTGTACATAGTTGTCCCTTCTTACATGCTGATTTGGTGTCCATATAGGTTTTGATCTGCATTCAAAGGCTCTATGTCCATACTTCTTGCAATTGTGGTAGTGTCCATCAAATCTTTGTGTCCTTGTGACTTTAGACCTGCAGTCTTGTGCCATATGACCTTGCATGTTGCACTTGTGATAGTAACCCTTGCTTTTGGGTGTGTTTGGCTGATTGATCCTTCTACTCCTGCAAACATTAGCAGTATGTCCCTTTTTTTTATAGTAATGACAAGTGGGTTTAGAATCCTTACCTTTGTCACTTCTTTGCTTAGCATTCTTTGATGATTCACCAACTTAAATGTTGTTGTATCCAAGTCCTGATGTATCATGGGTTGATCTTGGGGATTTTAGCAACTATTCAAAGTACTTAATCACTTCACTTGACTTGTTGAGATTCTTTGTTGTTTCTTTTTCTCTATTCAATTCATTTTGCAGTTGTTCATTTTGCATCCTCAAAGTAGAGATCTCAATATCTTTCATTTTGAGTTCATGATGAAGGTTCATCAGTTGGGCAAGTGTATCCATCTGCATGTTTGAGATCCTTTTTAATTCAATACATTTTTCTTCAAGTCTATTTGCAAGATTTCATTTGTCATCTTCCATCATGACTATATCCTCAACTACTCTTTTCTTTTGTTCAGTGATTTCACATAGCATCATGGCCTGTGATTCATACTCTATCTTAAGAGTTCTTATCTCTTCTACTTGAACTCTATTTTTCTCCATCAATTCATTGATTGCTACATCAAATTCTTTGGAATATCCTTTGGCAAATACTTGTGTGGTGTCAATCTCCTTGTAGTGAATATCATTTTTGTCTATAGCTATTTCCTTCCTTCTTTTTAAGGATTTTCTTAATTCCTCTCTAGCTTCCTCTACCTTGTGTACAGCGAGCTGCACATCTATCACCTGGTTTTCAATGATCTTCCCAAGTTTGAAGACTTCCATCTTCAGATCTTTTCCTCCAAGTTTTTAGGCTTCTTTTTGAGAGAACTATGCTCTGATACCAATTGTTGGAATGTCTTAATGGGAAGAGTGCTTCTGAGAGGGACGGTGAACTAGAAGTACTAGCCTTTTAACCACTTTTAAACCCTTAATAACTTATAACTAAAATTAGCATGCATGCATGTAAACATTAAACAATCATGAGAAACAAATATGCATCAGCAAATAACACTTGAGATTTTGGTGACCCAGAAATCCTCCAGGAATAAGAAGGTAAAACTAGGGTGGGGATGATACCCATGAAATTACTGTAACAATTAATTTCAACCACTTCTGATGGTTTACCCTGTTAAAGGCTACAACACACTGTTAAATGTGACCCTATTAAAATATTTTTACACCTTGTTAGGAGTGTTCCCTATTAGAGGACTTAAGAACATTCAACTTAAAATGCCACCCTATTAAAGGATTTACATAAGGCTGTTAAACCCACCTAACTCAATAGGATTTTCAAATTCCTAATACAATTGTGAGAGAGTATTAGAATAATACACCTGATCTAATGCAATCTCTAATGTTGATATCAGGTACTTGATCTACTCCTCTATCTCTGATCTCTACTAGATCTAATCTTTTCATTGTGCTCCCTTTTCTATTCTTATCAACTAGATGTGTAAATTTACCATCCTTTCCACTAAATCTTTGACACCAATATTCTGCAATGACCTAAATAATAGGCTCTGCTTTTCCTTCTTCTCACAATTCCTCTTCTCTCTTTTTTCAATGGCATCAAGACTCCCTTATAAATATTAGTGGTTCGTTATGCATCCTTGATTCAAATTTTCTTGCTCAAATCCTTGAAATTCACCCATTGGCTACATGTAGTCTTCAATTTTCTAATTGGCTTCATGGGGATTGTATAGGTGGTTGTGAGGATTTGATCTTATCCTTTTATCCTATCATGAGTCATGCATAACTGTTTCACATCATGGTTTTTATTGGCACAAACTCTTATGCTAATCCTGTGTTGCTTGGCACATGAAGTAACACTGATGCTCGGCATCATCTATTCTGGATTGCTCGGCATCCACTATGTTTCCTAAGTTACTCAGCTCCTATAGAATTACTGTGTCACTCGACACCTATTGGATCCTAAGTCACTCGACACATATTGGTCTCATCCTCTTGGCACCTACTGTGACTTGCTCAGCACATATTGTCTTCTGGTCTACTCGGCACTATCTATAACTCGACATGTGTAGTGAAAATGGTTAAGTGTGTTGACACTCATTTGTCAATCTTACTTATTTGATCAATAGCTCCATTGTAGAAAATAAATGGCATTACTTCCTAAAAATAGAGAAGGAAATGAGGGAGTCAACATTGCATAATGTAATTCTAGACCTTACAAAAGGTCAAATAAGAAAGGCTAACAAGAAACATGGGAGCAAATTTGCACCCAAATACAGAGCCTTCAATATTCTACAAAATCAAATTGAGGATGTTGTGTAGAAATCCACTCTTATGTGGAAAGTTATATATGGACTCCAAATAGTCAAAGAAGGATAAGAAGATCCCTTTGAGGGAAGAAATGATGAGGAAGAAGAGGAGAATGAAAAGGATGAAGAAGGAGCAAAACAAAAGGAAGAGATAACTATGGAGGAGAAGACACAGAAAGGTGAAGAGGCAATAGCTGAGGAGTAGCAGCCATAACAAAGTGTCCAAGACACCCAATTTCCACCACCAAGTCCTCCTCATATAACCCCTACATCTACAAAAACTATAACTATAAAGGATGTACCTAACACCTTAGGTCAGAACATCAATCCACTAACTATAGAGGATCTCAAAAAGATCCTTCACCAAACAACATTGTAATCATAGTTGTGCACAAATCCTATTTTGGTGAGTGTAGAAGAGTTGTAAAAATCTATAGTAGAAATTACCAAGGAAAAGTTGAACACACAAGAACCACATGCACAACCTCCCATAGCTACATATGTTCAACCAAAAGAGCAAGTAGCACAAGACATAACTGCTAAGGTTGATCCCATAGCAATAGCAACAATAACTATCAAGGAGTCAGCAAAGGAGCAAATAGGACAAGATGTTTCTACAACACAAAGACAAGGTGCACCTCCTCAAATCATTGTCATTGATTAACATAGAAGTGGAGAAGACAAGAAAGAGGAGAAAACCCCCAAGGAAAGAGAGCAAGAGGCAATACAAACACTGGTAAATTTTCCTACCTTGGGGACTCCTACCAAGCAGCCGAGCACTGATGCAGTACCACTGCAAGTTTCAACACCAAGCTTGAGCTCCACCAAGGTAGCAAGGGTACTTCACTATGGAGATCCTACACTTGATGAAGAAGTAGTCATACCAAGTTATGACTAAAAAACAATGAACCTAGCATAGATAAATGAAGTACAAGAGGCACTTGAAAGGAAGAAGAAGCAAGAGATACTCATAAATGAGTATACACAAAGGCAAGCACTAATAGAGATGAAAGACATCTTCCTTGATGCATTTAGCTTGCCAGTACCTAATGAAACAAAGCATATCATGGAGCAACTATCCAACATAGTGGATCAGGTACAAAATGAAAACCTTAATACTAATGTCAACTTAGTAGAATGGTCTAAAAAGAAATTTAAAATGAAAGTTAATGAGAAGATATCTAGTGAGATAGCACTATTATAGGTTGAATTGGATAAGATAATAGAAAAGGTGAATATAGTACTTTTGAACATATTCTCATTGTACTCTAAATTGTGTGACTCATTATATTTCACACAAGAAACTAGCCAAAGAATATTGAGCTTGGAGAAGAATCTTAAGATATTGAACATGCGGTATGCCAAGTGGGTCTCTTTCTTACAGGGATACATCTTTGTTTTGAATCATAAGTCTAGGAAACAAAATCAAGTTGCTAATGCCTTTTGCCGGTGTACTTCTCTATTAACCACAATGGCAACCAAAGTCATCGAATTTGATATGATTAAAACATTATATGCTATTGATGATGATTTTTGGGAAACTATGGAAGAGTTGATTGGTTCAAGCATTGGTAGGACATCTCATGTCAAAGGTGATTATTTTATAAAGGATGATTACCTCTTCAAGGGAAGACAACTATGCATACCAGCTGGCTCTATGCAAGAAAATATTTTTCGGGAATTCCATAGTGGAGGGATGGCTAGACACTTCAGAAAGGACAAAAAAATACACTTGGTGGTAGATAAGTTTCATTTGTTGAAAATCAAGAGACACATTACTAAGTATGTGGTGAGGTGCACAATTTGTCAAATGGCTAAGGGACATTCACAAAATATAGGTTTATATATGTTGTTGCTACTTCCTATTGAACCATGGACTGACTTGAGTAAAAAATTTGTATTGGGTCTTCCACACACTTAGCAAGGTAATCACTCTTTTTGTTATTTTTGATCGGTTTTCCAAAATGGCTCACTTTATTGCCTGTAAAAAGACTAATGATACCACTAGGATCGCTGAATTGTTCTTCTCAAAAGTTGTTCACTTACATGGTCTACCCAAAACCATTAATTTTGACCATGATACCAAGTTCTTGAGTCATTTCTAGAGGAATTTATGGAAGAAATTGGGGACCAAGTTATAGTTTAGCAGTACCTACCACCCTCAAACCAATCGACAAACAAAGGTAGTCAATTGAAGTTTGGGGAATCTGTTATGATGCATTGTTGGTGAGAAGCCAAAACAGTGGGACTTGACATTACCCCAAGTAGAATTTTCTTATAATAGTTCTATTAATAGGTCAATAGGGAAATCTCCTTTATGGTAGAAATCCTTTAGGTGTTCAGATCTCATACCTCTACCATTGGGTGATAGGATTAGTGATGATGGAGTGGCCCTTGTTGAACACCTTCAAAAACTCCAACAAGATGTCTGGCACAAGTTACAACTCAACAATGACAACTACAAGATTCTTGCAGATGCTACTAGAAGACACCAAACATTTACTGAAGGTGACTTGGCCATGACTTACTTATGTCACGAGCAATTTCCTACTGGCACATATCACAAATTAAAATACAAAAAGATTGATCCTTTCAAATTCCTTAATAAAATTAATGATAATTCTTATGAAGTTATCTTACTCGACAATCTAGACATCTCTCTTGTGTCTAATGTTGCTAATTTGCATAATTTCGTGGAAATGTTCTAGAGGTAGCTGATGGATAAGAAGTTGAGTGGCAACATCACCTTCCAAATAAGAAATAAGATACCATTGCCAAAATTCTATTGGTCTCAAATTGGTTTTGACAATTGAGTGTCAACACACTTAACCAATTCTGAGATGATGCTGAGTATACTACAAATGTTGAGTATAATATAGATGTCAAACTTCATCTGCTGAGCAAGATTCAAGTGTCGAGTGATAAGTGATGCTAAGTCACTATAAGTGCCGAGAAAATTATAGATGCTGAGTAAGATAGAATTACTATAGGAGCTGAGTGGGATAGAATTCCTATATGTGTCAAGCATTAGCAAGTACTAAGTGTCAAGTAACATAGAATTAGCATATGAGTTTGTGCTTTCACAAACTCAGATGTGAACCATTTTTGAAGCTAACTTAAGATGAATCTTGAAGGATCTTAAAGATAAGATTGAATATTTTGCATTTCCTATGTAATTTTCATGCATCCAATAAGAAAAATGGAGAAGGCATGCAACCAATAGGAAAAATGAATGAATTAAGTGGGAAAAGAAGAATGAATATTGATCATAGATTCATACCTAACACTAAGTCTTCGAAGCCTTTAAAAGGAGGATGAAACCCATTTTGTGTATATATGTGAGAAGTGTATGGGTGAAATATAGCAAAGTTTAGAGGGTTGTTTAAAGACTTAGAAGGAAGAGTAGCATTGCAGAATTTAGTTGATTAGAATAGAGAAATCAAAATTTTGAGGAGAGACATATCAGATCAAGAAGGATCAGAATAGACAAAGTAGAACAAGGATCTAGAATCAGCAATTGAATATTGCAAGTCATTAAGTCAAGACTTTCTAATACCCTCTAACCATTTTATTGGGAATGAAAATCCTATGATGATAGGTTGGTTTAATAGCCATTTTGTAAGCCTTTCAATAAGGTACTAAATCCTTTAATAGGGTAACATTCCAAGTGAGTGTTTGTAAATCTTTTAACTAGGTTTCTTTTAACAAAGTGTAAAGTCTTTAAAAGGAAAGGCCTTTCACATCCATTTGAAGTGGTCAAAATTTGTAACCTTAAATAGTTACATATTGCTACAGTGATACTTTGTGGGTGTCATCCCCACCCCAGTTTTACCTTCTCATTTTTTGAGGGTTTCTGGATTACCAAAGTCTTGTGTTATCTATTTTCATGCATGTATTTAATTTCATGTTTATTAGATTAATTAGATGCATGTGAATGATTTGAGCTAAAAAGGTTTTAAAATTTTAAAGGCCAGTTACTTCTAATTCACCCCTCCCCCCCCCCTCTCAGAAGTAAATCTTCCCACTTGTAAACTCCAACAAATTCTTGACAAACAATCTACTTCCAGAAGGTATGATCAATACAATTGCTATTTAGTACAGTGGGATGGCTTACTAGATAGTGAAAATACATGGCTATCTAAGTGGGTAGTGTTGTAGTTAGATCCTTCCAAGTTGCACCACTTCACCAACAATCACTTGCTGGAGTAGTGTTTCTTACAAGAAGGGGAGAATGATGCAGGGAGTTCAGAGAGTCATAATTTTTTACTCGGATCTGGGTGTTCTTGTTAGCTTAAAGAATAAATTTGAAAACTAAGTGTCAATACACTTAACCAAGATCAAGAGTAAGTGCCGAGTAAGATGAAGTGCTGACCTATATCAAGTGCCGAGTGTAACAAGTGCCGAGTGGTAACAAGTGCCGAGTGTAACAAGTGTCGAGTGTAACAAGTGCGGAGTGGTAACAAGTGCTAAGTGTTAATAGGTGCCGAGTGATATAGTTTTGTTTAGGTGCCAAGCTATCCAGGAAATAGCATGTGCCAAGCATCAACAATGCTTCAGGAGCCGAATAACACAGAATATTAGCATAAAAGTTTGAAATTGCACAAACTATGATGCAAACAGTTTTTGTAGCCGACATAAGGAAAATCTCAAAGGATTTAATGATGAGATCGAATCTTTTATTTTTCCTATGCAATCTACATGCAGCCAATAAGAAAAATGATAAAGGCATGCAACCAATTAGTAAAAGACTAAGTATTGAGCGAAAAATTGAGATTCAATGTGGATCATAGATCCATATCTAACCCTAAGTATTTGAAGTCTTTATAAGGAAGATGAAATTTCATTGTAAATATATGTGAGTAGACATACAGGGGTGTAAAAAGAAAAACTATTTTTACAAGCGAGGGTTATTAGATCACAAAAGGATCAAGATCAGAGAAAGCGGAAAAGGTGCCTGCATTCATCAATCAAGGATTGTAATCTATCAGGTTCATTATACCTAATACTTTCTAGCAATTGTATTAGAATGAAAATCCTATGATGATAGGTTAGCTTAACAGCTATTTTGAAGATCCTTTGATTAGGTGATTAAAATCCTTTAACAGGGTGACACTTCATGTTGAGTGTTTGTAAAGCCTCTAACCAGGTCACTATTGACACAGTGTAAAGCCTTTAACAGGGTAGATCATCAGAAGTGGTTGAACAATATTGTTGCAGTAATTTTTGTGGGTACCATCCCCACCCTAGTTTTACCTTCTTATTCCTAGAGGGTTTCTGGGTTACCAAATTCCATTGTTATGAGTTGTTGATGCATGTGTTAAATTTCATCTTTACTTGATGTATTTACATGCATGCAATTTACTTTCAGTTAAAAGTTTTATTAGCTAATGTGTGATACTAATGATTCACCCCCCCCCCCCCCTCTCATAAGTACTCTTTCCATATTTGAATATTCCAACAATTGGTATCAGAGCTAGTCTAGGTTCTCACAAGGAAAAGCCTAACAGCTTGGAGGAAAAGATCTAAAGATGGAAGCTTTCAAACTTGGAAAGATCATTGAAAATCAGGTGATAGATGTGCAACTTGCTCTACATAGCTTGGAGGAATTTAGAAACAAGTTGAGAAATTCATTAAAAAAAAGGAATGATCTAGCCATAGCTGAAAATGAAACAAACTACAAAGAGATTGATACCACCAACATATTTTCCAATGGAGACACTAAAGAGTTTGATGCAGCAATAGAAGAACTGATGGAGAAAAACAAAGCTCAAATAGAGGAGATAAGATCTCTTAAGATGGAACATGAATCACATGCCATAATGATATGTGAAATTACTGAACAAAAGAAAAGAGTAGCTAATGATAAGGTCATGATGGAAAATGACAAAAGAAATCTTGCAAACAGACTTGAAAAAAAATGTACTGAACTGACAAGGATCTCAAACATGTAGATGGATACACTTGCTCAAATGATGAACCTTCATCATGAACTCAATGTGAAAGATATTGAGATCTCTACTTTGAAGATGCAAAATGAACAAATGCAGAATGAATTGAATAGAGAAAGAGAGGTGGCAGAGAATCTCAAAAATTCAAGTGAAGCCATCAAATATTTTGAGCAATTATTGAAATCCCCAAGATCAACCCATGATACATCAGGACTTGGATACAACAGCACTGAAGTTGGAGAATCATCAAAGAGTGCTAAACAAAGAAGTGATAAAGGTAAAGATGTTAAACCTACATGTCATTTCTGTGGAAAGAAAGGACATACATCTAATGTATGTAGAAGCAAGAATGCTCATCAGCATGACAAACCTAAAAGTACAAACCATTGTCATAGATGCAAGAAGCAAGGTCATCAAGCATATGAATGCAGAACTAAAACTACTAAGACATCAAGATTTGAAGGACATTGTTATAATTGCAAAAAGTATGGGCATAGAGCTTTTGAATGTAGATCAAAGCCCATGTGGACATTAAATCAACTAGCAAAGACATCAAACCATGAATTTTGGGATTGCAACACCAGGTACAGTTGTCACTATTGTCAAGAATATGGACATATACCACAGAACTACATAAGAACACACTTTAGAGGGAACTACAAAAGATGGTTGAGTCAAACTACATGTTTCAGTTTCTTAAAAACTGGTCATGTTAGTAGGAATTGCCCAACAAGGTCAAAGGCATCAAGTTTTGAGTTCAGTAATGGAAAGGCAAAGATAGATGTTGGACATATCAGAAGTGAAATGAATAAGACATGGAAGAAGAAAGATGAGTATAACACATCAAGTGCAGAGATCACTTCACCTAATAGGTCAAGTGATCACGCTTCATCAAATTAAGCAAGAATAAGGGTATGGGATTGATAAACCAAGTTACATCATAAATCAATCCCAAGACATAGAAGAACTACAAAGAAGAAATCAGCATAAACAAGGATGCTAAGTCAAAATTGAAAACTTTGTAAGATCTGTCAAAGTTGTCTTTAGGTGCCGAGTTGCTAACAGTGACTGAGTTGATAGATGATGCCAACCTGTTAAGTATCAATAGGAGCCAAGCAAAGTGAAACACAATGGGTGCCAAGTAATGTTGAAACCCTTCAGGTGCCAAGTAAACAATTGGCAGTGTACTAAGCATTAATTACTCTATTTTGAAGGGTACATAAATCTGATTTTTGATCATTTTCCCACCATTCAAATGAGAAGCAAAGCCGAGAAGAGCAGAGAAGATCGAGATCAGCTCAGAAGCCATTTGTGAAGATTTCAACAGCGATTCAGGACAAGTTTCATCAATTTGAGGTATTTTACTTAAGTGCTGAGTTACACAGAACTTATAAACTTGTTTAAATCATAAACCCTAGTTTGGAAAACAATGGCATCTGGGTCAGGAACCACTAAGGGTAGAGAGATTCATGAGATATAGTTGGTCAGCAATGAAGTTAAACAACCTAAATTTAAACCCATTCTAGAAGTAGCATACAAGAATGATCCCGCAGGAGCATTATCAGTTATTTCAGATAAAGTTGTTATGGTCCAAGATGTCCGCAGATGTTATAACTGCAAAATTGGAGCCATAGGAGATTTAGAAATCTATAATGCATATGAAAAACTATGTGAGAATAAAAGGCTAAAAGATGAGTTCTCAATAATAGAAAGAAAAGGATTAACCAAAACCCTAGCAATTCTGATTGTCTTCAAAATTGAATGTGTATGGATAGTTTTGAGCAGAATACATGATGGAGCTTTTCGGTTAGAGTCAGGGCCAGTAAAATTCACCAAGAAAACTATTCATAGGGTTACTAGTATTCCAACCCTAGATCGGCCAAAGACCCTGCGAAGTGACAAAAGGGAAGTAATAGAGAAAAATACATGTGCTAAATGGAACAATAGAGGAATGACTATCGACATAGACACAGATCCCCTACTAGATTTTTTTGTGAGAATGATTTCACACAAATTCTATCAATCAAGCAAGTTAAATAGTGTACCTTGTATAGAAGTTGATGTTGCATACAAGATAATCAAAAAGGATCACACATATGATCTAGTAGAGCTCATGTTTCAACAAATTAATGAAAATCTGGGAGCCATAAGGAAGAGCAAGGGAGCTTAGTGCAAATTTGGATCAGTTTTGATGTGCATGTTTTTCTATCTGATGAAAGAATTCCCTTCTATGGGTAAGGTAAGATGGAATCTAGACAAAACAATTGTTGAACAAATCAATGGATACATTGAACAAATGGGTGAAAATTTTGATGCCCAAATGACTAGTTACTTTGAGGACTTCAAAAAGTCCATGAAACAAAGAATGAGGATTCCAGTCTCACTGACTGAGAAATATGAAAAGGACATTTTTTTTCTTGTAGATATAGATTATACCTATATACAAGCAGTTATACCTAGAGTAAGATGGCTTAGGCCACTAGGTTATGAACTTGACATTGATCAAGCTTCTACAGCGGTAACAGCCCTACTTGCAGAAGAAGCTAATAAAAGTGCAAAAACTTTTGGAACCTATGATGTTGTTAAATCAAGGGTGATAACAGATTTGAAGATTGCTTCTGCAGTAAAGAAGAAAGAAAAAATGGTGAGACAAATCAAGAGAAAATTTGGAGTTGAAGAAGAAGGAATAGCAGAAGAGGAAGGAGAAGACATTGAAGAAGAAGGAGATAAACCTCAAGGTCTAACTCAAGGGTTAGGAGAAGATAAAGAGGAAAGTGTTGAGGAAGAAGAAGCCGAGGAAGCACTAGTTAAAAGAAAGGCCACAACTCCTCCTGCTCCTCAATCAAAAGGGAAGAAAATAGCTACTCCTGCACCAAAGAGACCGACCACAAGGGATGCAACACAAAAAGCCCAAGAGGAGGCAAAAGGAAAGAAGAAAGACTCAAAGAAGACTGCTACCGAGTCTAAGAAAAGAAAATTTATTCCCCAACCTGAAACAGATGAGGAGAAGACAGAGTCAGAAGAAAATAGTCAATTTCAAGTGGTAAGACACAAACCTCAGACTAATGTTGATAAATTATGTTCAAAAATTAGGAATAATGATTTGAAAGGTCTAAAGAACCTGAATTTTTCTAAGCTCACCAAAGAAGAGCAAAATAAGTTAGAGGAATCTGTGTATGCTATGATGGCTGAATATAAGCACACACCTCTAGAATTAGATGAATCTATGCCAAAAGAATTGTATAGAATTATTTAAAGGACTAGAACTAGGGTTGAATTAAAGGTCCCTAAGAATATCTCCAAGATGTCAACAAACACCTTACGAATAAAACACGAAGATTTTTTTCCAATAGGAATTACTTCGGCACTCTGACATTATCAATTAAATGGACAACAATGCATTGCTAAACTAGTGATTGAGGAGGAAATCAAGTTTTTCAACTTACAATAAATCATCAATTATAAAGCATTCAACTAATTTAAATATACTAAAGTTCACTCTTATCCTAAAGGCCACCCAAGCTACAAAAATGGAGCAATACCACCTGATAGCCTATATAACATGTCTTGTTAATTTTTGCCAAGATTAATGGCTTTAAGGATAAAGCATCACTTTGTTGAGATGAGAGTGAACACACACTCAATTATTCCACCTAGAAAAAAATTACAAACAATATTATCACACTAAAGGATCTAATCTATTCTAGGAAATTGGAAAAAGCCCCAATTTGTAATCAAGCTAAATATCCACAAACCCTTTCATAGATTCTATCCATAACCCATGAATAAAAGTTGAAACTCTTTGGGATTTTTGTTTCAATAAATTGGAAATGAAATGGATAAATAGTTGCATATGCATAAAGTTTCCATTGTTGGGGAAATGAGACAACCTATCACCTTCTCTATAGGACTCCAGCCAGGAGATCCCTTAAGTCCCTGTCCATTTATACTAAGATCAGAGAATCTATATATAGCTTTCTCTACAAAGCTCCAACTAGGAGATCCCTTGAGCCCCTCATAGGAGAATCCATGTAAAGACTTGTATCAAGCCAATGAACAAATGAAACATTATGGCATGCCAACAATTGGAGAAGAAATCAAATACTAAAACTGATTCATTCTCGCAAACTCAAAAAAGGCTTGAGTTTAAGACCTGCCTTGATATCTCTAAATACTTTTATTTGTGCAAACAACAATTCATAAACATAGAACTATGGGCTTTTTTTTTCAATTAGTTAGCAATCAAGTGCATAGACTATTGTACCTACACTCCCACCTATACAGCTACCCTTAGTGGGGAAGTAGGACAATTTTTGCTTTCTTTGAAGAAATCAAAGAAGGATATGCCTAGGCCCATATCCATTTATAGTAATGTGGGAGAAAATATGTAGAACATTCCCCCAAACTAATGAGTAAAAGAAGCAATATAACACCCAACAATTAAAAGAGGAATCAACTACACTAAACTATAAATTTTGTAATAATACTTTCTTGTTCACTACTCTATTCTCTAAACTTCTAAAGAGATCAAACATCTTGATCAAATTCTACAAATTTTTAAAAAAAGATGTACAAAACCAATACAAAAAAATCTATTATCAGTTTTACATTGTAAGATGCAAATGGGGATATATAGAATACACCATTAATAGATACAAATGTAGATCCAATGTGGGTTGATACGATATGTTGTCACATACGCAAAAAATATCTCCACCAAACTAGAAAAGTACAAGTTAGGTGATGCAAGAACAACTTTTGTAAGGAAATTTATCCTCCAGTCTAAAAAAGTACCAAGTCACATGATGCAAGTACAACTGACTTAAGAAAACTTATCCTCTACTAAATACATTATGTACAATAGAATATTAACAAAATATAAAAAAATAAAATAATACACCAATAGGAACTAATTGATAGATAGATTTCCCTCTCCCAAAAAATTTATCAAATTTTATGGCCTAATATGAGGTGTTATTTTGACTAGATTGTTCAACTAATCGATTACTAAAGCAATTAGATTCTTACAGTTAATGTGAGAATATTAGATATAATATCTTATTTGGGTCTTATCACATTATTTTAATTTTTGATACTTATTACATTAAGACTTAAAGTTGCATGAGACATGTTTAGCACTAATATTATTTATGGATTTTCTTTATAAAGGTTCTACCAATACGGACTTTGGAATAGATATACAGAAGAGTATCCTAGAAATGATCTGGTATATACTATGGGAGTTAGTAACTATTCAAAGCATTTTTATTTTGCTCATGTCACAAGGTATCATTATTTATCCTTCTCCTCAATGTAATAATTAAATGATTGAATTATGTTGAGAGTTATTAGATCTAGACTTTTTGTCACTTTTTAATTATTTTCTTTGCATTGCTTAATCTATAACCAAATAGACTATATGAGTTATAAATATAATGATAACACTAAGCCAACCTCTTTATTTAAATGTAGCCTCTAGAAAACGTAAATTTCTCTTGAGTTAGAAATTCAATTCTTTGTTAGCAAAGAGAATTTTAAAGTCAAATGTAATCTACAAGAATGTATTCACAAACGTTGGATCTAATGTGTACCTAGAGATAGTTTTCACTGCATTATTAATTTAAGAAAATATGCAGTGGTCCATGGAGGCATGTCCCCTACTTCTTTGGGGGCCATCTCCATCCCAAGGATTTTCTAATTGTGGTGGACACCTTGGAGAGGTTTCTCAAGTGTCCTAAGAATGTATCTTCTTTTTTAGGACATTCATAATTCAAGGGGATGTCATAGAAACACCCAAGGGATAGTCAGCCATCACTAAGGAATGTAAGGGACATCTAAGACATTGCCAAATGTTTGAGGTATGACCAGCCATCACTTTTTTCTCTTTTTTGTTTCATCTTTTCAATTATCACCCCTCTCCCCCCATAAAAAAAAATCAAGGACCTAGCCCCCAAAACCCACCTCCAACCCATAGAGGAACAAAAAATTCCCTCACACCCCCTCAATCATTGGATTTTCTAACATCGAACACCTTGTGTAGATTATTATTGTTGCCCATCAAACTATTGGGCTATTAAGTTGATTCCAAGTCATCAAACTTTCCTTTTCGCCATCATGTTTTACAGTTTTTGACATTTGTAGTGGAAATTTGTAGCCTTTGGCCATTTTGGTGTATGCAAATATATTGTTTATCATATGCACATTGATTGTTGAACATGAATTATTGAAAAAATTAAGTGTTACTACTATTTTATCTTTACTCTCATCCCTCATGAACTTTATTCGTCATGTTTTATCGAATACTTTTGAATCTTTAATATTATAATGTATATGTCAATAAGGTTGCATTTGCAATTTTATCATATGAACAACTGGAATTTCCCTATATGTTTCCTTGTATGAATGTATTTATGAATCTCTATGTGTATCTATATCTATATAATGACCTAAAATGATCACATCATTGAGATGCATTTTGCCATCCCCACATCCAAGAAATTCAACAAAACATAGAAAATATGTGCACCATTTTTCAACACAACTCGTGGTTGGAACAAGGGTACCACATTACAAGTGGATCACAACCTAGCCGGATAGGAGAACATTTTTAGAAAAGCAATATACATAATGCTTCACCATTATACATGAGCTAATAACTCCTAACAGACCCAAGACTTAACAAGCTTAAGTGATAGCTCACATATAAGCATTTTCAAACTTGCACCAGAAATAGACTTTTTCATAGAAAAAACCTTAAAATAGAAATAGAGATCTAGGATAGGAAGGTCAAGTTTCTTATTAAGATAGCTCCTTATTACCTTGATGCTTCTCTTTCTCTTCCTTTAGATATCTTATAAAATGGCTATGAGAATTTATATAGTAGTTTAGGATGTGAATTGCAATAAATTCAAGTGGCTACGAAGTGGTTGGGATGTGCCACATCATGCAGGCATATATGAAAGAGATATTGTTGTATCTTTCTAGATGATAGATGCACATGTTTATTTAATGTACATGTCCCAAATACCTAAGCTTACATGGGTAATATTACCCTATATGAACTTAACATAGAAGCTGAATTCACACCAAAATTAAAAAATTCAAAGTGGACAATGCCAAGAAAGGAATTATATTTAATGGACAAGATGCAAAAAGGCAGTTATTAGAAGACTTTAGGCTATATGTCTAAAGGTATAGAATTAATGAAAGCTAAATGAACCAAATCTTGTTGGGATACAAAATTAACGCAAGAAAGTTAAAACAATGTAGGAAATTTAGAAATAGTGGGAGAGTGAATTATATGCCCATACTCCTAATTCCATTGAGAAAAAAAATCATTGCTTCCAAACCAATCACAAATGAGCTAGCAAACTATATTATTAAAGTATTATTTATCTAAAAAAGAAAATGTAGGTGTAAGCAACTAAATAAGCAACTAAAGAAATAAGCTACTTATATCCAATAATAGTACCAATGGACTTAAAAGATAGATTATATAAATATTATACAAAATAGGATAAGGACAAAACTAACCATAAGCACCAATCTTTTCCTCATTATCTGAGGGAAAAGGCGCAACATTCTCTTCCTCATCCTCCTTAGTTTCCATCCCCTCTTCCTCCACAAATTTCTTGGCTTTTGAAGTGTCAGCCAACTACTTTGTAGGGGAAATTTTGGGTTTTTAAATTGGTGTGGGGGTGGGGGAGTGTGGAGGGGGGGCACGCACATCATCATTTGTTTGCCAAGCCTCCTCAACCCTAGCAAAATTATCCTCCTTGTCATCATAAACAACAAAAAAAACTTTATGGGGTCTATCAAGAGCCAAAACATAGAAGTCCTAAAAAATTAACAAAATTAAACCTTGGTAAAAAATAGGGTTTTAGGGTTCTTCTTATGGTCTTTTCTATTGGAGCTAAGATAAAAGAGAAAATAATAAGGAAAGGAGATCAGAGCCCTATGCCTAAAATGATGCAACATCACAAAATGATATCCATGAACCCTAGTATATCTTCAATCTGGGTAAAATACTCCATGATTGACTTAAAAACTTCTCTCCATAAAAGTATAGTCTTATTTGGTTCATAGTAAGAATTATTACCTTTCACCAGCATATCCTTTTCACCCTCCATCATAGGGAACCTTCTCACTGCATTATCAAAAAACTTTCTATCTTTAAAAAATCTCATACCTTTCATGGAAAGGCTAGTAACCTCAACATTGAGGTTCTCACTGATCACAACCTCCCTACCAAATAGGCATTATCATCCTCTATTTACCAACCTTCCTCAAACCCAATAGACTTATGATCCCTATCATCATAAACAACCACAAAAACTTTAGGGGGTCTATCAAGAGCCAAAGCATGGAAGTGCTCAAAAATTAACAAAATTGAACCTTGGTAAAAAATGGATTTTTAGGGTTCTTCTTATGGTGTTTTCTATTGGAGCTATGAGTAGAGAGAAAATAGTAAGGAAAGGAGATCATAGCCCTATGCCTAAAATCATAGTTGAAAAATTCAGAATAAAAAATATCTTATTTAACCCAAATTTTTTGAAAACTTCAAAATCAGCAAAAACTCAACAAAAAATTTGGCAATAAATCGGCATTTTTATCGAACATTTGAAAATATACAATTTCTTCAAATATTCTTTAAAATGCATATATATACACAAAATTTTTAGAATATATAATAGTTTGAGATATCCACCATATAACAATCAAAGTTTTTAGTTAAACAATCATTCATAGCAAGTAGAACTTAGTTGATTAACATAGTGCTAGAATCATATACCAAAAAACAAGTACAACATCTGAATATAAATAAGTTCATAACATATAGAATTCAAACTCCATAAAACTACTACTTCTAAATACATATTAAGTTCAAGTTTTAGTATAAATGAAAACTAAAAGTGACAATCATAAATTGCATCTATGAGTAAAACTCAAAAGAGATCATTGATGTTTGGTGGGTTATGTTGAAGAAGTTGTGGCAACATCCTCAATAGCTTCCCTAATAGGTGTCTCACACTCAAAAAAATCCTCTAATAGATAACCAGGCTCATGTTCCTCCTTACATATGGCCACATCCACATCCCAGTCATCTACTTCTCTCTCAAACTCAGCTAGCTACTCATCTATCAATAAAGGTTCACCCACATCCCCATTTTCATCCTCACCATCAAGAGGAGCAATCCAATGTATTGAATATGGATCAATATCATCCAAGTCTAGTGCTTCATATGAAGCTTGACCTCTCACCTTCTTCTCCTATAAGAGAAGTTTGTACTTCACATAAACCAAGTCATCCAAGCAATTTTGAGTCAACCTATTACGTTTCTTTGTGTGTATGTTTTGAAAAGTACTCCAACTTCTCTCACAGCCAAAAGTACTAAAAGGTTGCAATAAAATTTGGATGGCAAGTTGTTGAAGATTAGGCATTGTGGCACCATAATCTTCCCACAACAAATCTACAAGGATTAAAAAAATTATTTATTATGTGGTAAAACTTCTATAAAGTTCATGAGCGAAATAAATGGTATGATAAAACTAAACAAATCTTCTTTTCTACCTAGCTATAAGGTGTATCTCCTACATTTGCAACAAGGACAAGAAAACAATGGCCACTCTTCCCTCTTATAGCTTTGCAACTCATCAAGTATGAGGTTTCAAAAGTTTTTATCAGCAACCAATCTTTGAATACATGTGTCCAAGCTAATTTCAACCTCTACATCTGGTTTAAAAGTGTAAGAGAAATAGTACTTGGGGTTCAAGAAGTAGGCAGTTGCATGAATGTGTTGGTGGAGTTGTTAGTTCCACCTATGATCAATGATGTTCCATATGGGTCTACATTTGGTCTCATTTGACCTATACAAATGTTCAATGACCTATTTTCCCTTATCCATGGCCTCATATAGAAACCCCATGGGGTTTTTATGTAATGCCCTGCCAAGGGATCCAAAGAATTTTACTAAGTTTTTCAAACAATTTTTTTTTTTAAACATGAAAGATAAAACCATTCATAACATTTGCGAAAGCAATAGCAACAATTCAAATTAAAATAAACATAACATATATACATAACAGGCTACATTCTTTAAAGATCCCTTAACGTTGTATCACATCTAAATTAACTATTCATCTAACATCCCATCCTTATGAAATAACAATGATACATCCAATGTACTTAAACAATATACAAGTGTCCTTTTGTAATTATATTTTAGTTTAGCTCAATCATCCACTGTACATATCACAGGGTATGGAAAGCTTAAAAGAATAAACATCCAAGTAAATAAAGTACATCGTCATCATCTAATATTAATCCATGATGCAATAACATAAATGAAACCACATATCATACATGATACATCATCACAAAAGATATAAACATCTATCACAAAAGATAACCATATATCACAAACATAAATAACTAAATGCACGGTTCTTCCCAACCGTAAATAGCATCATTAGACCATCATGGATCCTAGTCATCCCTCCATGTGTAACATTCCAAAGCACCGAAGAGATCATCGGTATTAACATAGTAGGAATGTCACTCATAAAACATCCTACTAACATGCAAAGTAAAGCATAATAAATCATCAACTAACATATGCAAAGTAAAGAAAATCATCAATATAAAAAACATACTAGTAAATACATCCATCATAAGGTATATTATCTATCGTAATCCTCCAAGAACATAATGAAGAATGAATACCAACCAAGGATACTCTAGCCATGGTGTCTCGGACGGATCTCAAATGATAAGAGTGAAAATACACTACCACTCGACTGCGTGGAACCTAAGTGGTCCACTCCCACCGTGCTGAGGAGATAATCTCAAGTCCCAAACAGGCTATCCATAACACATAGCACAAATATTTAGAAGTCCATGAATCTTAAAAGTATACTAACTCAAAAGTTCCAATCACACACAAAATCAACATCTAATTCCCAGAGGCACACAAAGACATGTAGGAAACCTACTTTGCAAGCGAGAAAGTGTCATCCCAATTATCACGTACAAGTTACCCTAGCAGTTAGCTAAACTCCACGGGTCCATACTGATCTCATGCGGCCACTAGTATCCTCTCATACTGATGAGGCATACTACGAAATGCACGATCGCAACCATGCGTTCTCACTACTCTCATCCTAGACTGTACAAGCACTCAAGGCATGGGCGAGAACATCAAAACAATTATCTTTTTAAGTTCATTTAATCCCCATTTAGTGTGTAAATTTTATCACTTATTAACCAAACTTACAATGAGTTACCCTGGTAGCCACTTAGGGCCCCGGCCCCCATTGCAAGCCACTTCTCGACACTACAAGTAGATTACCTACCCTAAGCTCATGGAATCATAAATCACCACAGTCCTGTACAAGCGACTGTAAAGAAAATCCATAATCATCAAATAACCATGATAAAAGCATCAAAAATCCATAATAAGAAGAATCATCAAATCTCCATGAGCATCTGAAAAAACATCCATAGAAAATCATGACTACAACAGTTCTCTATTGGCAACTGAAGGCATCACTGATAATCATAATAATCATTGGTTCTCAATAACCAAAATATATCTCAAAATAAAACACAATATCCATTGGTTCTCAATAAGCAACCAAGAATATCTCAAAATCATATTGATCGAAGACTCCAAAATGGTTGAGTCAAACATGTCACAACATGGTATCATCAAAAAATAAATCCACATTTCAGTCCCATCATTGCGACTAAAAAATAATCCAAGGATAACTGATCGATGACTCAAAAATGATTAGCTCAAGTGTCTCATACACATACATCTCAGCTTCACACATGAAGACTGATGAACAATAACAATCAGTAAATACAAACATTTCATAGAGCATACGATCACATTACCATGGTTGGGCTTATACAGATTGAGACCAAATAAGATCAACATGCCATCACATCTCATAACCCTCGAGCCTCTGGTAACAACCTAGGACTGGTCAACACTAGTTAACCCAAAACTCAAAACAAGAAGCATATAGAATACACGATGCAAACACATATTTTGGTTTTGCTAAAATCTCATAGTTGAATCAAGTGTAGGAGTTTCCAATTTTTTTGTTTGCAAGTATACTTTCAAGTGTCTTAAGTTTCATCATTTGACCTACAAGTCAACCCATTTGTTCTCCAATAACATTATCCTTCCATTATTAAGAATTACATTCTAAAATAACTTAAGGATAAGTATTCACTAAATTGATCATCATTGACATTTAATTAAATTGTTCTATATTTAACCATGATCCATATTTTAATTGATTAACCTTTCAACTTTTCTAGGATCATTATTCGTTATAAATTATAAGAGAGCCAATTGTCAATTTTTGAACAAGAAGATTATAACTTATTAAAATGATCAATTAACATCGATTCACAATCTTTGACCTTTTATTATTCTAATAATTCTCAATTATATATTACTAAGTCTTCACCATTAAAATATCTAAAGTCATTATTCAAGTCATCAGATTAAGACCTATCAACTTGATATCAATACTTTTAAAATCTCATTAAAAAAATTATATCAATTAAATCTCTATTACATAATTTAATTATTAATTAAATCTAATTAACTCTCATTAATTGATTTAATTAATAATTGCATGACCATAGCAACGTTCCAATTAATATCAGTTGACTAATAACTAACTAGAATTTTGTAAGATAAAAGTCAACTATAATTCAATACTCAAATGTTCACATTAATAATTCAATAATAATAACTTGCCAATATTTATTAGCAAGCTATATTGAGAATAAATCTATAATGACCTCATTCGTCTTGTTTCAAAGAATACCAACATTCTCTTGACAAATTCGTATTATCATTAATCTTTTCAAATAAGACTCTATCGCACAACTTAATTATTAATATCATAGTTATAATATCAACTCAATGAATATCAATTGATTAAAAATCAATTATACTTCAAATCCAAAAACTAATATCTTTACAAAACTTTAATCATTAAATAATCTCCTCTAGATTAACTCTAATCGTATTAATTGATAACTATTTAAACTATTTACACTATTATTTATTAATAGTTTGTTAGTCCCAACAAACATTAATAAATAATAAACTCGTCAAAACTATTATTAATCGAGCGTCATTAGCTAACTCTTAATACCATTAAGGTATATCAATAATTTAGTTAATAATATATAACGTATTAATAATACCATAGTAATTCAAATTATAACAATGTTATAATAGTGACTTCATGTCAATTAAATCTTAATCCATTATCATTAAAGTCTCCTCATTTAAAAACATAATATAAAATTACCATCTCTAAATTATTTAATATATATTAAATAATATTTAATATACATTATAAAAAGTCCACTATATAAACTATATTAAAATATCTTTTCTTTTAATTTTCTCTCATTTAAAAATCTATTTACTTAGATTGACTAATAATTAATTACACTTCTTCTACTATTAATTAATCTTAATTAAATTTGATTTAATTAGATTAGATAATAAACCATATAAAACTAATGCATATTAATAAGATTCTAATAAGGGAAGATTTCAATAATATCTTTAATTCATTTCATGCTTTGATATATTATTTTGTGAAGTTTAAGTATAAAGAATTCTTGGTTATGGAAAATGGAGAAATGTCTGTTTTTGAATAAAACAGTCCTAGTACAACGGCCATATCTCTCTAATGAACCATTGGATTGGGCTGAAATTGAAATATGTTGGAGAGGGCAAAGTTGCGCCAATTTTGATTGGAGCGATCGAATAAATTCAATCTCGATAAAAAGTTATGAATGACTGAGTTCGGGTCTATCCAAGGGGCAGCGACAGGACAATTTGTGATGAATTAAGAATTTCCTCTTAAAATAATTGTTCTCTAAATTTAACCATAAAAGGGTTTGTTCATATGCATCTAAAAATATAATTGATAGAAAAATTACATCTAATCATTCGAATTTTCACCATAAAATTTTTATTTTAATTCCAAATCTTGTCTTTCTAATTTAATATAAATTCGAACCCAAATCCGGTTAAAATCTAATTTCTTTCTCATTTGGAACTAGGGTTTTTCTATTGTTTCCTTCTCAACCAAATAAAATATCTAGATTCCAATTTCAAATAGTAGATTCAATCACAGAGAGTATTCAGACACATAAAACAGATATGATGAAGACAGGAAGAAAAAGAGTGCAAAGAGAATATGAGAATATCATGAGTGCACTTGGACACTGATGCTAATTTGCCATGCCTCAGAAGTCCATAGAAAATCCCTTATTTCTCCATCATTTGCAATTCTTCCAAGAATCCAAGCCGATCGAATCATCCAAGTGATTAGAAATGCTAGAAGGAGCGTAGAAGCAAGTAGAAAATATATGAGCAAATGAATCTTCTCCCATGCATGTAAGCTTTGAAGTTTCTATTTTAGCTTGTAGCTCGTGGCTTCCATTAAACTTGTAGCTTCCATTAAGCTTTTCATTTAAGCTTCTATGAATGCCTGAATATCAAGAGCTCTCAAGAAACTTTTGGAATGCTTCTTGAAACCGCTGAAAGGTGTCACCAACTAAGCATGGGTCTTTTTCAATCTTTTTTGATGAGTCATAGAATTGTACACACCTTGTGCTTAATTGATGCACTAACCTCCGTGTTGTTGACACATGTTAATTCCCATGCAAGCTTGTAACTCCAATTTACTTTACTCTTTCTAATTTTATTTATTTATTTATTAAGTCTCATGCACTAACTTTAATATCTCCACTTTTCAATCTTAATATATTTATATTTTAATCATATGAAATTTAGAATCTTTTAATAATTTAAAATATATTTTTCACTTTTAAATTTCATTTTCCAAAACTTTATTGCTAAAATATTTATTAACTTTAATAATAATATTATTTAGTCATTTATTTAAAAATGAGCTCCAAATATATTATTATTAAAATAAATATTGTCACATTCCAAATTCAATATTATAACTTTTATCTTCCAATTTAATTATTTTATTTTCAAATTTAATTATTTTATTTAATTAATTTTTCAATTAATTAAATAAAATAAATATTAAAATATCATATTAATTTTTTTAATTTAATTAAACCATTAATTAAATCTTTTGATTAAGCTTAATTAATAGAAAATACTCCAAAGACTCGCAAAGGTAAAAATACGAAAAACCCATCATAGCCAAAATACATACAAAATCAAATCAAGGGTTTAAATCATGAATTACGTCATCCAACGTATTCGGAGGGTACTCAACTCAGATACTTGTCCTAATTTTTCAATTAGAACAAATGGCTTAAAGGGTTGGGATTTGGACTTGAAAATTTATCTCTCCTCTCTTATCATTGAGATAATGTGATAGGGTACGCTCATCCTAGCAATTCAGGGAAGTCGATACCCGATACCTGTAACCTGCATAAAAATTATGCATGTACAAGCACAATATATATACTATACTAACCAGGCAATGGCAAGAAATGGTGCATCGTGTAGATCCTGACTAGCAGGTGACTACGACTCCCTTCCTTAACCACATCAGACACGCCATACAAAAGCAAACATGCAAAGCAAACACGCACACTATACACATGCAAGTATGGGGTAAGTATCCATAAGATAACACATATGATAATAAATCATCTTACTAATCATCATTAATAATTGCGAACACTAAAAATAATCATTATACATACATGAAATGTAGAGTTTAAGTAATCTCATCACATAATAAACTAAATCCATAGCTCAATATCTAATAATCTCAAAACAATGCTGCTAACCAACAACGTAAAACTAGCTCTAAAAGAGTTTAGCAATGATAACAAAATGCGAACTAGGGGTAGGCACTACATTTTATCTCCATCCACAACTCATAGAACCTTCACCAATTGTTCTAACACCTAGACATAATAAAACATACCAAAATCAGCCAATGAAAAAATTTTGAAGTTTAATACTAAATCATCAAAGAAGACTTGAAAACTTACTTTGAGGGTCTCCTCTATTAGCTTTTCAAAGCTAGCATCAAACACAATCTCCACAATCTTCTCTACTTCAAGCTTCCTACCATAAGGACTCTAACCATTTCTTATCAAGAAACATGTGCCTAAGATCTAACAATGTCCTAGATATGCTTTGCAATTTTAGAAAATTAGTAGCAAAGTGTGTGACCCCTGCTCGTACAAGATCCTTACTACTAGTGTGTTGTCTCATATGACTCAAGACCCATGTATGATTGTAGATGTACTGGTGGGGCATATTAATGTCTCAAATTTGATATAGTTTTTATATAGTTTGAACTTACTCTTTGAGCCTTGTGAAAAATATTTCCAATATATCTATTTTAAATGTCTTGTGAACTTATGTTGAATGTAGCTAGAACCTATTAAATCTATGGATAGTGGATGTGACATACCTTGCTTAATATTATATATAAAGTATAGTATTTAATATAAATATTTTAAGCTATGTTCTAATATTTGAATGAGAGTAGAAATGTTTTTGTGCATATGTGTTCTAATGTTTCTAATTTTTAGGAAATGAAGTGGCACAAAGAGTGGTGAGCACCATATTTAAGGAGTAATGAAGACTAGTCATAGCATGAGAAGTGTAGGTCAATTCTGAGTGATAAGCCATGTCTATGAGAGGATTTATTCTAGGAGACCCAACTTGTTACATTATCTATGGACTAGTATTCTATTGCTTAATCAATGTTCTAAAGTCATGGTTGACATTCTGCCTTTTTCTTCTGACAATGTTTGTTGATGGTTTTTTATGTTATACTTGTAATAATTTCCAATCCTCTATATATATGTAAGGAAAAGGAAAAGTTAGAGTTAGTTGGAACGATTTTGAAGTTGTTTCTCTATTCTCTATGAATTATTTAGTCATGTAACAAAGGAAGAATTCTAATGAGAGAGTAATTTTGGACTACCTATTATGTTCTTAGTTAGTTGAAGCCAACTAAGGGGGGCCACTTGGGTGGTGGAATAGGTTTAGCTAGAGTAGAGTCATTTCTTGTAATTTCTTGTTTAAGATAGATTTACTATATTAGTCTTGCAACATAGTGACTGTGAAGTTCCTGCAACACTTGTGGAAAACAATCATAGTGGATGTTTGAATTGTTAACTAGTTTAGAATTCCTTTTTCTTTAATTTTTTCTATTCTTTGTTGACATTTCAAGTGTGTTCACTATTCTATGTTAGTAGTATAGATTCCTTTTATGAATTTTACTTTCATGTAGCATAGGTGTTAAGAATCTTAAAGGAGCTTAGTGCACATATTGTGCTGACCCATTTCAAGTCATGCATCCCTGGGTTGACAATTCAAATGTATTTTCATAATGGAATAGATAGTTCTTAAAATGGATATAGTATCCTTGATAGAGGAATAGTGGTTTGATTATCTTGACCTATTACGGAAGCCTAAATTTTCAACACCATTATCGGGGATAGTGTCAAACTAGGAACCTTCATGATTCCTCTATTTTTAGATTAGTGTGTTAGTTAGAAACCACTAGATTGAGTGCTTGATTCACAAGTCACCAATTTAATTGCATGCGTCAAAGAGGAAGACAATGAGATGAATATGGGAGATTTCTTCCATAGGAGCCTATTAATCTAAATGAATAAATTGAAGGAGAAGCTGAGTTGGCTTTTTTGGACGAAAGCCCTATTTTTCCTACAGAATCATCCTCAAGAGAAAAACCTTTGGATACAAGTGATCTTCAACCTTTTTCTAAGATTTTGACCAGTTTCTTGATAGTACTACTCCAAATTCACCAATTGTTAGTAATCTAGTACCCAATGTTCCTCTTTAGCAGCAACCTCATAATTAAATACCTCCAGTAATGGCACAACCTACTTTTCCATTTCCTCTCCCAATCCTTGTAATCAATGCTAATCCCTAAAATATACCTCCAAACACTCTTCCAAAGTTCTATGGCATTGCAACTGAAGGTCCTAATACTTTCTTGTTTGATTTTGATATACTCTCTCATAGCTTTGACTATAATATTGATGTCCATAAGCTCAAATTGCTTCCAACAACACTAAAAGAGTCATCTTTATGATGATTCATGGGTTTAGGAGCCAATGTAGTAGGTACTTGGGATGAAATGCAAACTCTATTTCTAGACAAATGCATAGAGTATTGAAAAAAAAATGATTCAAGAGGAGATGATATCTTTAGAATATCACAAAAGGAGAAAGAAACATTGGAAGACTATGTTTCACATTTCTTGTATACACTAGAAGAACCCTCAGCATGTGTTGTCTGAGGATTCACAAAAGCTAGTCTTTTTGAGAGTCGTGAATTATAGTTGTCTAGAAGCATTAGACTTGATGGCTAGAGGAGATTTATATCAATCTTCTTGGGATGAACTCAAGAAAATTTGTCTTAAATTCAAGTTCAACAATGAAGAAAGGAAAAGGAAACTAGACTATAGCTACTAAAGGAATTGGTCAGGGTATTTCAAAGCTCAAGATATCTAATCTACTCTTAGATTTCAAGCAGAATATTATAAATAATATTGCTACACATCTCGACATGATGATTGCAAAGAATAAGTATGCAAAAGCTAAGGTACAATTAGCTGAGTACTGCCCACATTGCCAAAAGTAGAAGAAAGATTGCCAATACAAATGGTCGCTAGCATGGAAAACCAACATCTTCCAACTGAGTCTATCAAGATAGATGGAGATGATGTGCAAGTATTCTTTGTTTCTCAACACTGGCCATGGGCCCAACATCAAGCTATGCCTTAGAACCCTTTGCAAAATTCAAATCTATATAGTAATCAATGGAAAAACTGTAATACCCAAGGTCCTCCACAATATAGTCAAAGTAATTGGAATAATATTTGGTAAAATAATCCACAACAGCCTCAATGGCCTCAAAATTCCCAACCTTGCTGGCCAACCCAATAGAATAATCAATGGTAGAATCAAAAAAACCAATGGCAACCAACCCAGGGGAATTGGTAGTCTACAAATCAATGGAAAGGACCTCAACAATGGCCTAACCAAAATACTAGTTATCCACAATTACCACCTCTAGTCCAACAACTTGCACTAATGCCACCACCTACAAGTCCTAGACTATAAAAGTAAACCCAATTACCTGCACAACCTCAGCCAAATCCAAATAACCAGTAGTCACAATAGCCCATGTACTCTATTAATGCTCAGTAATATCTTGCTTATGCTTTGAATTTTGCAAATATACATTTGAGATTTGGTACAACCCTACTAGTGCCTAAACTGCCTCTTATAACTGAAATATCAAATACTCCTACAACATTAAAACTTAAAATTTCTAAAGAAGTTGACCTAGCTAATGTTACTAGCTTAGCTCAAGCCTAGCCAATAGTTGAACCTCCTTTTCTAGAGAAGTTCATACAAAATAAACCTATATAAATAGAGGAAGATTCTTTTGATATTATTGATTAGTTAAAGAACATGCATGTCCAAATACCCCTATTCCAAGCTATTAAAGATGTTCCTATCTATGGCAAAGCCATCAGAGAAGCCTACCTGAAAAAGCCTAGGAGGAAGAAAAAGGACCCTTGACTACAATCCATGTTGTAGGAAAATTGGCTAACATTATGTTAGGAAAATTGATCATTCCTAAATATTCTGATCTAGGAAGTCCAATTGTGAATGTGATTATAAATGGTCAATCTGTTAAAAATGCTTTAATTGATTTTAGTGTTGTTATAAATATCATGACTAAGGATACTATGAAGAATTTGAAATAGAAGGATTGAGGGCTACCCCAACAATTCTACAACTTTCAGATAGTTCTACTATCACTCCTGATGGAATGATAGAAGACATAGTTGTAACCCTAGACTCTCTAGTGTACCTTGTAGATTTCATGATTCTGTCTCCCAAAGTCAATTTATCTGGTTACCCTGTCATTCTAGGATGACCATGGTTAGCTAAGCTGATGCAAATATAAGTTTTAGGTTAGGGAATATGACCATATCTAATGTTCAATCAACAAAGAAATTTGATTTATATCCTCCAGCACAACCATAACTAGATTTAAGCACATCTATATGCCCAAATTTAGGGAATGGAGAAGAAGAGTTAAACTCTATAGCACAATTTATGATGTTACATAGACAATCTTTTCTAAAGCTATAGGAAGAGGATTTAGTAATTCAAAGTATTCTTACTAACACTTATGTGGTAGAAAAAGATGTATCTGATTGTTCTATGTTAGAATTAACCATGTATGAGGAATGTAATGAGAGTTGTATTCTGCTCAAGGAGCCAAACATTATTCATCAACTCTTAGCATGTGAATTATATAAAAGTCTAATCTTTGAAGCTTATATAATTAAGTCTACAACTACTATTGAGCTACAAAAGGTCATAATCTCCATGCCAATCTCAAATTATCTTTCACACAGATGAAACAGTTAATAGAGCTTCTTCAAAAAAATGAAAAGGCTTTTGCATGGGACTACAGGGATATGAAAGGGTTGAGCCCTACATTATGTACTCATAGAATATATATCAATGAAGGGTGCCTACCACTTCATCAACCCCAGAGAAGGATTAATCTAGCCCTTAGAGAAATAGTTAAAATTGAATTGCAAAATTTTTTTGATGTTGGTTTTATCTATCCTATATCTGATAGTAGATGGGTGTCACCCCTTGTCATAGTGCCTAAAAAGGGAGGGAAATGGTAGATTTGTGTAGATTATAGAGAATTGAATAAGGAAACAAAAAAGGATCACTTTCCTTCACCATTCATTGATCAAGTTCTAGACACTCTAGCTAGAAAGAAGTATTTCTCTTTTCTAGATGGGTATAGTGGTTATAGTCAAATAAGTATTGCTCCTAAAGATCAAGACAAAACCACATTTACATGCCCATGGGGTACTTTTGCATATTCTATTTTGCTATTTGGCCTGTGTAATGCCCCTGCAACATTCCAATGAGTTGTGATCAGCATTTTTGCTGATATATCACATGATTTTATGAAAATATACATGAATTATTTCACAAAATTTGGAGTAACCTTTGAAGAAGCCATGATGAATATTGAAAAGGTTCTTATCCACTATAAAGAACATAATCTAGCACTTAATAGTGAAAAATGTTTCATGCTCATGCAAGAAGGAGTGGTACTTGGTCATTTCATATTAGTTGTAGGAATACAAGTGGATCCAACTAAGATAGAGGTAATTATAACATTGCCCATACCTACAAAACCAAAAGATGTAAGATCTTTTTTAGGTCATGATGGATATTATAGGCATTTCATAAAAGACTTCAGCAAGATAACTAGTCCTTTGTACACATTATTGACTAAGGAAACTGAATTTATTTGGACACCCAAATGTAATGAAGCCTTCCTATAGCTTAAGAAACTCCTCACCACAACATCAATTTTAAAGGGACCAGATTGGTCAATTCCATTTCATATTCATACCGATGCATTAGACTATGTCATAGGAGATGTATTAGGCCTGCTAATCTTGAGAATGTCATCTACTATATTAGTAAAAGCCTTCATGGACCCAAGCTAAATTACACAATAACTAAAAAAGAACTTTTAGCTATAGTCTATGCATTGAAAAATTTAGACATTATGTGACTGGATATCCTATTTTTGTTCATACTAATCACTCAGTTGTAAGATACTTAATGAACAAACTAGTTATCACTGATAGACTGGCAAGATGGTTATTGTTGTTACAAGAGTTTGATATTACTTTTATTGATAAGCTAGGAAAATCCAACACAATTGCAAATTATTTGTCTAGATTGACCATTTTTGATGACGATCCAACTCCAATTGAAGGCACCTTTCCAGATGAGCACTTTTTTCATATAGCAACTCATACACCCTAGTAGGCAGACATTACAAATTATCTTGCTACAAATAGACTACCCCCACACTTCTCTCATAAATAAAGCAGAAACTAGAAGAGAAATTTTTTTAATGTTCCTAGATAGATAACAAGCTCTTCTATGTAGGACTAGATCAAGTCATGAGGAGATGTGTTAGGGAAGATGAGATATATGATAGACTGCTTTCTTTTCATGATGAACCATGTAGAAGCCATTTTGTAGTGAAAATAACAACACTAAAGATACTTATAACTAGATATTATTGGACAACCTTATATAAGGATGTAGTGACTTATACAACTAATTGTGACAAATGCCAGAGGATGGGTAGACCAACCAAAACTAATGAGATGCCACTCACTCCACAGATTGTAGTCACACCTTTTGCTAAGTGGAGCATGGACTTCATAAGTCTAATTGATCCATCATCAAGTGGAAAATCCTAAATCTTGGTATGTACAAATTATGTAACTAAATGTCTGGAAGTTAGAGAAATGCAAAATGAAAGAGATGAGAAAGTAGCTAAGTTCTTGTTTGAAGAAATATTCACCTATTATGGAGTGCCCAAAGAACTTTTCATAGATCAAGGAGCTCAAATTACATCAAATTTGATCACTGAGGTTATGAAGGAGTACAACATAAGGCACCATAAATCTAGTCCTTATCACCCTCAAGAAAATGGGAAAGTAGAGGTTACCAATAGAGAACTTGAAGCCATTCTGAATAAAATAGTGCACATACACAAGAAGGATTGGACCAAAAAATTAACTGAAGTTGATTGGGCATACCGGATCACATGGACGACAATGACTAGATTCACTCCATTTGAGCTTGTCTATGGTAAAGCAACAATATTTTTCATTGAATTTGAACATAAAAAACTATGCACTACTTTAGAGTTGAACATAAGTCTTCTTGCAGCACAACAAGAGAGACTCCTCCACTTGAATTCACTAGATGAAATATGAAAGAAAGCTTTGGAAAGAATAGAAATAACTCAACAGAAATGAAAGTAGTGGCATGATGCACACATCAAGAACAAGAAATTCCAAGCAAGAGACTGAGTTCTCCTCTATGATTCTTGCTTCAAAGAGAATCCAAGGAAATTATTATAGACTCAATGGTTAGGGCCTTATGAAATTCAGCATGTATTTGATGATGGCACAATGCAACTGACAACTATTGATCTTGTTTAGTTTAAATTACTTGTAAATGGCCATAGGCTATGTCTCCATCATAAGCCATAGACTAGAGAATAGTTCCTATAGCAGTTCCAACCAACTAGTTCACTAGCTCGTATGAACACAGTTCCTGCAACAGAAGGTGAAAAGCTTCTTCCTACAACCATACCATGATAGAATTTTAGGAGCCTTCATAATAAAACTGCATCTAATATGAGGTCCATTGTTCCATTCACTTTTCTCTTTCTCCACATCAACCCATCTCATTTCTCTATCTACCATCCACCCACACTCCACGTCTCCCACACATTCTATTTTTCTTACTTTTAATAAACAAATCTGTCAGCACCTTTTCTGTGGTCATCAAACTTCACCACATCATTAACTTGAATGCAAATGTACACTCTCAAATTTTTAGGTATAACAATTTCTTTTAATCTTTATTCATTTTTAGCATATAGGTTTTGATATGTATATCTAATACTACATTATATATATATATATATATATATGACTTAAGCCAGTTTCTCCTTCCCATGCCAAAATTTTTTAAGTTAGGACACTTGTCAAATTTTAGTGGGGGGCCAAGAAAGTGTAATAATTTCCAAATGTCATCTCCAAGTTATCCTAGTCATGTCTACATTAAAGGATGTACTTTGGTGGCAGTCTGATAGTTTTCATTCCATTAATTTTTAAAATCTTTCTATATCTGACATACTTTTTTATTGCAATTTTTGGGAAAAGATCTCTTGTACTTGTCATGATTGAAAGGACTAAGAGTTATTATGGGAACACCTCTAGTTAAAGACTCAATGTCCTTCATCATTAATGTATCATTATTCTACATGCCAAAAACAAAGGAGTCTTGATTACAAAGTGGTAACGGCATGTGACATTTTTCATTTTTCATAAAGATTAGTTTTGAAGTTCAAAGAAAGAGGGAATTTGTAGAGGTAATAGCGGAAAAAATTTATTGTAGTAGCAAGAGTGGAAACCAAAAAATTTTAAGATGGGGGATAGCTAAAGAGGTATGAGCTAGTCGTTCATAATGTTTTAGTTGTGGATATTGAAGCAATTTGATGACTTCATGCTTGTGGATAGCTTGGTTACTTCTTACAATTAATAGAATTCAATGAAGAAATGGAATCGAGTTCATGATGATATTTGATAAAGGGGAAGCCTCAATTTGGGGATTAAGAGTGGTTGCTACTAAGGAAAGGATAGCAGAGGTCACAAGATTACTGGAAATTGGGGAACATTATCCAAATGAACATGATGCCAGGTCTTCAAGGGCATAGTTCACTCAGCAAGGTGACCCTCAACTGGACATTACAAAACAAGGATGTAAGAGACTTTCTCTTGCACGTCCATATCCAAAGTTAGCAACCCATATTATTAGGTATTTAACTTATGAAGGTATGTTTTTGAACTTGCATGCTCATCATTTTAAATTGCTTAGTTGCATAAGGCATAACATGCAAGTTAATGTCCTCAACTTTCTCTATAATATGTTGTGTATAAGTGCTAAGGAAACTCAAAAAGGAAAGGAAAATTTTGTTTCCCATCATGCCCTTATTAAGCTTCTAGTTGGAAGATCTCTTAGGGATTCCTCCCCTATTTCATGGGTAGAATTTGTTGAATCCAAGACCTTACAGCCAGAATTCAATCTTGTTACTCAAAACTTAGGAAAAGAGGAAGAACCCACAAAGCCAATTCAAAATCTAGCTAAGATGGAAAAAGAACCCTCTCGTGATAAGTTTGCTAAGCCTAATTTAGAGGATGATATGTCAAGCTCTTCTAGGGGTAAAGGCAAGCATAAGGTTAGCCCTAACCTTGAAAAGGAAGTACAAAATCCCTCTGTTAGGGTAATAAAAAGAAAGAGGTCGGTTCCTACATCAACTAATCCTACAACATCTACTCTAGTCATGCCTAAACCAAAACAGACCCACAAAGTGGTTGAAGTTGAAGAGGTTATTGTGTGTAGAAGCCCTTGTATGCAAGTTTGAGTATCTCCATCTTCTATTGAAAAACCAAATCCCCCAATTTCAAAGTCTCATATAGAGTCAGTAGTTGAAAATGTCACAGATGATTCTCTTGTGCAATTGGAGCCCCAAAACATAGAAACACATGAAAATGAGCCTGTCAAGGAGACACTACAAGAGAATCAGGAAATTTTTAAATCAAATCCTACTGTTGTTTTAGAAAAAGAACCTAGCAATGATCAACCTTATTGTTTCTCTTATACCTTATAAATCTTCCTAGTACACCCAGCATTTCCAACAAGTTTCTAGAAAGAAAAAGATGAAATCTAAAACTCAAGAATTTTCATCATCAACAATTTAGTCAATATTGTTTGGTCTATACAATCATTTTATTTTTTAGAAAGCTTTGTGGAAGCAAGAGAGAAACTAGATACAAAAAGCAATATTTGACAGAGACAAGGAAATCGAATCATTAAAGGAGCAACAAGAAAAATAGAAGCAACAAATGAATAAAGCTTTGAAGCTAGCTGATCAAGCTATGGCCTATAGACCACCCCCAAGGGTGTATGCTATGTATTTGAAAGAATAGTTTCTATTATTCCAATTGATGATGACAATGAGAAATATTGATTATGAATTTAAGAATGTTCAATATTTTTATAATGTGTATCAAACTTTTCCCTCATGGCACAAGAAATTTTTGTGTGAGCTCTATTTGCATAATTTCATAATTACACAAGAAATAGAGTGGAATCCCTTGCTTTACATAGGGTATGTTCACTTAAGAGCTCTAATGTCATGGATGCACAATGAAAGAAATTATGATAGATAGTTGGATACCTATAGAGACATTGAAAAGTTTGAACCACTGCTACTTTGAGTTGAATCCCATAAGCCTTATGACCTCTTAAGAGATTGGTTTAGATTAAATTGTGGAAGGCCAAAACCAAAAATCAGAGAGAAAGTGTTTGAAGAAAGGGAAAAAATTTGCAGAGTATTAGACACTTCCTGATTTCACACAACAAAGAGCAATTGCAAGGCTTAGAAATAGATGGAGTTGACTACCAAAATCTTTCAAGAAGTTTGAACCACACAACCCTATTAATTTTGAGGCAACAGTGAATAGAGTGGCTAAATATATGCAATTGGGAAGGCAAATCAGGAAAGAGTTATGAATGCCACTAAATTTCAAACCTCCTACCCTTCTTTGGCCCCTATATGAAAGCAATGCTACCAAGTTAGACCCATTAGTTGAAGAATACTTGGGTGAGAATTGGAGATGAACCAAAGGATATTTCTACACCTTCAGAAGTGGGAAATAGGGGAAGACAATAGTTGGAGATTTCAAAGAAATAGCAAAGAAGTACAATGCTTGAGGACAAGCATTTGCATAGTGGGGGGTAGATGATGAGGCATATTAATGTCTCAAATTTGATATAGTTTTTAAATAGTTTGAACTTACTCTTTGAGCCTTGTGAAAAATAGTTCCAATATATCTGTTTTAAATGTCTTGTGAACTTATGTTGAATGTAGCTAGAACCTATTAAACCTATGGATAGTGGATATGACATACCTTGCTTAATATTATATATAAAGTGTATTAATTCATATAAATATTTTAAGATATGTTCTAATATTTGAATGAAAGTAGAAATGTTGTTGTGCATATGTGTTTAAATGTTTCTAATTTTTAGGAGATGGAGAAGTGGCACAAAGAGTGGTGAGCACTGTATTAAAGGAGTAGTGAAGATTGGTCATAGCATGAGAAGTGTTGGTCAATTTTGGGTGATAAGTTGCATCCATGAGAGGAGTTATTCCAAGAGACCTGACTTGTTACATTATTTGCAAACTATTATTCTATTGCTCAATCAATGTTCTAAAGTCATGGTTGACATTCCTCCTTTTTCTTTTGACAATGATTGCTCATGATTTTTTATATTATGTTTGTAATAAGTTATAATACTCTCTCTATATATGTGTGTGTGTGTGTGTGTGTGTGTGTGTGTGTGTGTGTGTGTGTGTGTGTGTGTGTGTGTGTGTGTGTGTGTGTGTGTGTGTGTGTGTGTGTAAGGAAAAGGAAAAGTAAGAGTTAGTTGGAAGGACTCTGAATTTGTTTCTCTGTTCTCTACGAATTATTCAGTCATGTAACAAAAGAAGAATTCTAATAAGAGAGTAATTTTGGACTACCTATTATGTTCTTAGTTAGTTGAAGCAAACCAAGGGGGGGGCACTTGGGAGGTGGAATAGATTTGGGTAGAGTAGATTCATTTCTTGCAATTTCCTATTTAAGGTAGATTTACTGTATTAGTCTTGTAGCATAGTTACTATGAAGTTCTTGCAACACTTGTGGAAAATGATCATAGTGGATGTTTGAATTGTTAACTAGTTTAGAATTCCCTTTTCTATAGTTTCTATAGTTCTCTATTGATAGTTCAAGTGTGTTCACTATTATGTGTCAGTAGTATAGATTCCTTTCATGTATTTTACTTTCCTAAAGCATAGATGTTAAGACTCTTAAAGAAACTTAGTGCACATATTGTGCTGACCCATTTCAAGTCCTACATCCCTAGGTTGATAATTCAAATGTATTTTTGTAATGGAATAGATAGTTCTTAAAACAGATATAGTATCCTTGATAGAGGAATAGTGGTGTGATTATCTTAACCTATTATGGAAGCATGCATGTACTTTACAATATTCCTTCCATCTTCAACCACCTTCTCCACCCAACTCAATTTTCCTAGGTCCCCAAGGAGCAGGTCAAGACAATGGGCAACACAAGGGCTCCAAAATAATGTGGATTGCCTCTCCATCCAAATTCTACTAGCTACCACATATGTTGTTGCATTATCAATCATAATTTGGATGACATTAGCCACTCCCACTTCCATTACCACCTCATCCAACACGTTGCACAAGTTTTCTACATTTTTTACTTGATTAGAGACATCAATTGATTTTAGAAATACCAACTACCCCCCTAAAGTAACTATAATTTTGATGAGCATTCTATTCTTTTCATTTTTCCACTCATCAAATATAATGGTGCAGCCTTTCTATTTCCAAAATTTTATTTACTCTTCCACAAGTTGATGAATTTTTTTTACCTCGCCATCTCACAACAACCCACTCACCTCATAATGAGTTGGGGGCTTGAACCCTTAACTAGATAAAGCAATAGAAGTGACCACTTGATCCCAATATGGACTACATAAAGAATTGAAGGGAATATCATTGCGGATCCAAAATCTTGTAATTGCCACCTTTATCTTCTCATGCATCTCCTTGTTCCATGTAGTGCCTACCAAGCTAGGTTGAGCACCAATAGTGTTACATGGAATCCAAAAGTCTAATAATGAACCACCCAAACTTCATGATGCTCTTATCTAAGGACCAATAGAAGAAGAAGCCTCTCCACTTGTTTGTGATGTTGTAGAACTAAAAGTCCCAATTGGGGCTTCCATGGCCTCGAATGTCCTTTTTTTATCTGCCTTACTTTGTGCATATTTTTGAAGTCTTTTCAAAGCCTCTCTCATAGCCACTTCTGGACACATCTCACAATGTGTAATATCATTGCATGGAATCTTGGCAAGATGATATTTCAATTGACTAATTCCTAAATTCATCTCATTAAGGCAATGGATACATTAGATATCTCCTTTGTTTGCCCCTATGATCCCATGTATCCATAAAGGGTCTTTCTTTCTACCACCAACCATTTTGTATAGTTACAAATTGGCACTGTTGTTAGATTATGGTGATTGATCCAGGAAGTATTGTGCATACTCCATAATTCCTTGGTAGGGTTCGGACACTATTTTATCAAAATTTTGGGGTGACATGTAATTATTAAGTGTAACACTAAAGTGGTAAAAATACTTGTATAAAAGGGATTAGGGTTAGGGATTTTTTCATAAGGTGATGCAAAAATTAGCTTGCAATGGTATTGAGTTGTAAGGGATTACAGATTGTAATTAGGTTGTAATCACTAGGTTGTAAAAATATTGGACTTACTATTTGGTGGATGTAGCCTAGGGTTTGAGTGAACCACATTAAATCTTGGTGTCTTGTGTTATTTTTTGTGTGATCTAATATTTTCTAATATTGTTTATAGTTGCATGCAATTTTTATTTATGTCTATAGATTAAGCCTAACAAGTGGTATCAAAGCAAGGTTGTTTGTCAGTTATCCTTTGCAAGAAAGTCTCATAGTTGAGTCGGAGTCTCGTGGTTGGGTGGGAGCGATGACAAACAAGGGTAGGTTAAGGGTTGACAAGTTTAATGGGTAGAAATTTCAGTTATAGAAGATGCCAATGGAGGACTATCTTTATCAGAAAGATTTATAGAAGTCATTGGAAAGGAAAACCAAGAATTAGGGATCTATTTCAAATGATTAATGGGATCTATTAGATAGAAAGACACTTGAAAAATTTTGATTATGCCTAGCACCAGTGGTGGCATTTAATATTATAAAAGCAAAGACAATGGATGAGTTGATGGAAACACTTAAGAAATTGCATGAAAAACCCTTCCCTTCCAACATGGTATTTCTCATGAAGCATTTATTTTATATGAAAATGATAGAAGGTGGATCTGTTGTGGATCATTTAAATGAGTTTAATATTGTTACTAGTTAGTTATCTTCTGTGGGTATTATTTTTGATGAAGAAATTAGGGCTCCCTTGATTTTGTGTTCTTTTCCTAAAAGTTGGAATGGCATGGTAATGGTTGTGAGTAATTATGTATCTAGATCTAGTACTCTAAAATATGACAATGTGATCAATGTTATTTTGAGTGAGGAAACTCGTAGGAAAACCTCGGGTGGATCTACATCAGGAACTTTTTTGAATGCACAAAGTCAAGGTAGAATGACTAAGAGAGGAAGTAATTTCATAAATCATGTTAAATCAAGAGGAAAGTCAAAGGGGAGGAGGTCTCAATCAAGAGGACCAAACAACTACTAGTACTATGGTAAAATAGGGCATAAAAAGAAAGACTATTGGACTTGAAAGAAAAATGAAAGAGATAAACTAGATGGAGACAAGGAGGCAAATGTGGTAAGTAACAAATCCGAAGAGGATGTTTTTCTTCTGTCTTTAGAAAGTGTTGATGATTCATGCGTGTAGATTCGGGTGCTTCATTTCATGCTACACCTCATAGAATTTATTTCATTGATTATGTCCAGGAGGATTTTGAACTTGTTTATTTGGGGGATAATGAACCCTGTCAGATTGTTGGAAAGGGAAAAGTTAAGATTAAGTTGTAGAATGAGAATCTTTGGCTACTATATGAGGTAAGATATGTTCTAAGGCTAAGTAGGAATTTAATTTCAGTAAGGAAACTTGGTGATGAGGGTTGTATAGTTACTTTTATTGATAAAAATTGAAAGGTTTCAAAAGGTTTCCTTGTAGTAGCAAAAGGTGTGAAAATTGGCACCTTATATCTTTGTACAGGTCATATTGTTCCTTCTACTTTAATTATTTTAGAGAAAAATGAATGTTTAGGAACAATTGCTACAATTGAGTAGGGAGAACAAATAGTTGTTGTAAATTCTGATATAGCACTATGGCACAATAGACTTGGGCACATGAATGAAAAAGGTATGAAAGTACTTCATTGAAAGAATGTTCTACCAAGTCTAAAATGTGTTAATATGAATTTCTATGAAATTTGTGTGTGTAGAAAACAAAAGAGAGTGAGTTTTGTGAAGACTGGGAAGGAAAATAAAAAGAAGAAATTAGAGCTTATGCATATCGATGTATGGGGACTGACTCAAGTATCTTCCCTTGGAGGCTCTCATTATTGTGTTACATTTATTGATGATGTAACTAGGAAAGTATGGTTTTATTTTCTTAGATAGAAATCTGATGTATTTCAAATTTTTAAGCAATAGAAATGTTTGGTTGAAAATGAGACTAGTAAGAAATTAAAATGTCTCAACTCTGATAATGGTGGTGAGTATTACAGTCATGAATTTGAATATTATTGCTCCAATAATGGTATTTGTAGATAGAAAATTGTTCCAAGGACTCCATAGGAAAATGGAGTGGCTAAATGCATGAATAGGACTATAATGGAGCATGTAAGGAGCATGAAGTTTCATGTTGGGTTGCCGTTATATATGTTGGTAGAGGCTGTCAATACTACTATATATTTGATTAACAAAGGCCCCTCTACTTGTTTGGGTTGTGGTATTCCAAAGGAAGCATGGGCTAGTAAGAAGGTGAGTTATTCTTTTCTCAGAACCTTTGGTTGTCAAGAATTTACTCATATAGATTCTGAAAATAGAACCAAGTTGAAAGCTAAGTCATAGAAATGTGTATTTTTTGGATATGGAATTAATGAATTTTCTTATAGGCTTTGGGATTTTAAAAATCATAAAATTGTAAGAAGTTGGGATGTCATATTCAATGAGAATGTGTTGTACAAAGATCTATTGTAGCAACATGAGAAGAAAGAAAATGATTATGTAGTGTTGGATGATACTCCAAAAGATGATGTTCCAACAATTCCTCATGATGTGCAACAACTACAGCAACAAATGCGATGCACACTAGTGAGTATTAGATAGTCAACAAGGACAACTAGACCTCTAGAAAGATTTTCTCCCTCTCTGTATTCTATTTTACTAACAGATGCTGGTGAACTTGAATGTTATGATGAAATTGTGCATGTGGATACTAAGATTCATTTGGAGTCTGCGATGAAAGATGAAATGGACTCTTTGCTAAAAAATAAGACATGGGATTTATGCAAGTTGCTTGCAAGTAAAAGGGCTTTATAGAATAAGTGGGTTTATAGGTTGAAAGAAGGAGGTATGAAAATATTTAAAGCTAGGTTAGTTGTAAAAGGATTTGCACAGGAAAAAGGTATCAATTTTGATGAGACATTTTCTCCTATTATTAAAATGACTTCTATTGGTACTGTTTTAAGTATTGTGGCTACTAGAGATTTGCATTTGGAGCAGCTTGATGTTAAAACAACCTTCCTTCATGGTGATTTGGATGAAGAGATATATATGGCTTAGCCACAGGGTTTTGAGGTCAAGGGTAAGGAGAACTTAGTGTGCAAATTGAAGAAAAGTTTATATCGCTTGAAACAAGCACCTCGCCAATGGTATCTAAAATTTGATAGGTTTATGCATGAGCATGATATAGTAGGTGTCATTTAGATCATTTTATTTACTTTAAGAAGTTGGATGATGATAACTACATTATTTTATGCTTATATGTTTATGATATGCTTGTAGCTGGGTCTAACATGGATCATATTAAAGGGCTTAAATGCTAGTTAGCACATGCATTTTCTATGAAGGATTTGGGGGAAATAAAACAAATCCTTGGTATGAAGATTTTTAGAAATATGAAGAATAGGACATTGATGCTATCTCAGGCTGATTATGTTGAGAAGGTGTTGCAACATTTCTCTATGGAGAATGCTAAAGATATCAACACACCTTTACCTGGTCATTTGAAGTTGACTAAGGAGATGTGTCCTAAGACACAAAAAGAAGAGGATAAGATATTCAAGTTACCCTATGCTTCATTTGTAGGAAGCTTGAGTATGCTATGCTATGTACTAAGCTAGATCACATGTAGTAGGAGTCATTCGTAGGTATATGAGTCATCCACGAATTGAGCATTGGAATGCAGTCAAATGGATTCTCTGATATTTGAGAGGAATATACAATAAGTTTTTACACTTTGGGGACTCTACTATTGATTTACAGGGCTATGTTGACTCATATTTGGTAGGGAATATTGATACTATGCGAAGTACTATAGGTTATGTATTTACTATTGGTGGGGCAGCTATGAGATGGGTTTCTAGATTACAGAAGGTAAATAATTTATCCACTATAGAGGTAGAGTATCTTGCTACTACAGAGGTAGCTAAGGAGATGATATGGCTTGAGTTCTTCTTGGAAGAATTGGGACATCCTTAGAAGGATAATTATTTGTTTGCAGATAGTCAGAGTGTCATTCATCTTGCAAAGAATTTGGCTCTACATTCAAAGACAAAACACATACAATTGTGATAAAATTTCATTCAATCCATTTTGGATGATGGATAGTTAAAGTTGGATAGGTTACATACAAATGACAATCCAATGGATATGTTTACAAAGGTAGTGACAAGGGACAAGCTAAATTCCTCTCTAGCTTCAATTAGTCTTCTAGACTGAACAAGAATAAAAGCATAGCAACATCCAGGGTTGTTTGATCCAGTGGGAGCCTCATGGAGTAGTGACATAGCTACCAGATTAGTCTCCAAGTGGGATATTTTTGTTTAGAGTGGAGCTTGATCAGTCCCCAAGTAGAAGATTGTTAGATTCTGGTGACTGATCAGGGAGTTACTGTACATACTCCATAATTCCTTGGCGAGGTTGGGGTGCCTATTTTATCAAGATTTTGAGTTGACATGTAATTATTAAGTGTAACCCTAAGTGGTAAAAATACTTGTATAAAAGGGCTTAGGGTTAGGGATTATTTCATAAGGTGATGTAAAAATTGGCTTGCGATGTTATTGAGCTATAAGGGCTTGTGGTGGTATTCAGATGTAAGGGATTATAGATTGTAATCAAGTTGTAATCATTGGATTGTAAAAATATTGGACTTGCTATTTGGTGGATGTAGCCTAGGGTTTGGGTGAACCACGTTAAATCTTGTTGTCTTGTGTTCTTTTCTATGTGATCTATTATTATTTTTTATTGTTTATGTTTGCATGCAATTGTTATTTATGTCTGTGGTTTAAGCCTAACAACTGCAAGTTTGAAAATTGAAAGATAAAGAATATCAGATACATGGAAATCGAAGATTATAAATTAAAATTTAATCACAATTAGTAAAATTTAGTATAAGTTAATAAGAGTTACAAACATCAGTTATTGATACATGTTATTACTATTTTAATTTTGTTAATATTTATTAAATTATTATAGTAAATAAATAATTTGGTATTGTAAAATACTAAAAATACTAAAAATTGAAGACTATTACTGATTATTAGTAGACTGTTAATGATTATCAAAAATTTAATAGTTGTAGACTTACTAATTTACTATTATATGCTACTAAAATGTAATAAAAATAATTTTTATTTAACTAAATACAATAAAATATATTAATATCATATGAAATCAAATATATATATATATATATATATATATAATATATAAGTAGAAAAATATGACAAAAATGGAATCCCAACTTGGCCAAACTAACTTCTCACTTTGCAGAGAATGGAATCACAAGCTCGCAAAAGTTCAAAACAACTTCTCTCTGTCATCAGTAAACAAATTTCCCATTGTTTTGAAATCTTGGAAATGGAAACAATGGTGAATTCTATAGTCACTATGTCCAATGGTCTAAGAAAGTTATAAACAATGGTGAATGTTGCATCTAGGACTCCAACTGTTCCAACTGTCGACTACTTAAAGAGTCATCGCAACTTTTTCAACTATGAAAATATCTTCTATTTTACTTATGTCTCTCCCATGCAACATCTTACATCTTTTCCACACGGTAGATGTAATAAAAAAAATTAACATTCAACCTAAAACAAAATCGTGTTGACCTAGTCAATGATTTAAATGGCAATTTTTTTGTTTTATGTGCAAATTTAACTCTACAAAATCTCTGCAAGTTCAATAAAATGTCTACCTCAATTTATTGAGTGTTTTTTTTCAGTTTTGGTAGCAACCTACAAAAATCTATGAATTTGGTGATATTTCACCAAAATTTTCAACTATGCCTAAAATGATTCAACATCACAAAATGATATACATGAACCCTACTGTATCTCCCATCTAGGGTAAAATACTCCATGATTGGCTTAAAAACTTCTCTCCATAAAAGTCTATCTTATCTGGTTCATAGTAAGAATTATTACCTTTCACCAGCATATCCTTTTCACCATCCATCTTAGGGAACCTTCTCACTACATTATCAGAATCCTTTATATCTTTAAAATATCTCATACCCTTTGTGGAAATGCTAGTAATCTCAACAATGAGGTTCTCATCAATCACAACCTTCTTGCCAAATAGGCATTATGTCATTCTGTTGTGCTCAATTTTGGCTGCACAAAATTGGGACAACCTTACAAAATTTTCTCATGGATTCATAGGTGCATCCTCTAAGTTTTAATGTATTGATAAAGTATCATTTTTTATCCCTGAATTTAACTCAATGTTTCTCTATCTTGCATTTTTTCCTAAGGTTTCCTTCGAGTTGAATCCTAAATTGTTTGCTAGTAAGAGTTTTTCTTCTCTGACTACAAATGCTCAATTTTTTGAAATCCTTCACATCCTTTCTTCATTTTTTTGTGTTGTAAATAGTTTTTAGTCTTTTTTTGCCTTGGGTGAATAGCACTTGCAATTCTGCCCATTTTGAGCTAACTTAGGTTGAAATAGGAGTTGTCTAGCTCAAGTTATAATGAAAAAAGTGGGGTTTTTCAAGACAACTACATATCTCAATTTAAAAACCTGATAAAAGTAGGTTTTTTATTGGTAAAAGTGTGATATAAAATTATATTTAATATTTAAAGTGGATTTTCTGGTCCTTGTTAAAATTTCAACTCATGCTAAGTTGATTTGACTATAGTTTTTCAATGTTTTATGAAAATAGCCTATTTCAAGACTATTTTTCATGTTACTTTATTAAAAGTTATAGTTAGATATCCAAATTTTTTGCATAAGACACTTCAATGCACTTAAGTGGGGTTTTTATTACATATTACATATATCCACATGCAAATGGCTATATGAAAACCCACTTCCAATAATTATAAGTCGCAAATCATTAACATGCACTTTTTCAATGCAATACCACATCTAGATGTGTTATGTGGGATTTTAATATGCATTTGCAGATTTAAAACTTATTAAATTAATGTAAGTGGAAAATTCTAACCCATTTACATATGTTTTTGCATATATAAGTTCATTTTAATATTTTAATGCATTTAAGTGAAGTTTTTCAAACCTATTACATATGCATTTTTTAAATTGTCACTTAAGCGGACTTTTGAGATCAATTTACTTGTTTTTTATTAAAAAGAAACCAACAACTAGGGGGTTGGCCCTTTACAATAGTGGTAGACCAACCATCAAAAACCTGGTAGCAACTAACACACAACCACATAGTCCCACTAATGTTTCATATCAAAAACATAATAAATAGTATACTAATATATAGAGTTACTAGTATTCCTACTTTTAAAATCAATAGAGTTTAACAAATTAACAAACTACATGTAGATGGTTATCACGTCATACCACCTACATTCCATAAACAAGTTCAACATGAAAAACAAAACCATCAATAGTAGATGGGGAGAGACTAGAAGAGTACCAAAAAACAACAAAAACCAAAAAGCCATTAACTAGCCTTTTTTTTCTTTCCCTTCCTAGCCATGAGAACCTTGGCCCAGTCATTAGTGAGGAAGCTATAAATAATCTTTGGGTCCTCCTTTTAAAGCTTCTCCTCCTCTGAGTTATTAACCTACAACTAAAGAGTGGTAGTCACTGTGTGCATCACTTTGAGAGTGAACATGGAGAAAAGGTTGAATCCCTCTTCCACTACCATGCACCTGTCCATCAGCTCCTTTTGTTCCTTCAAGGTAACAAGTTCATTCTCCTTGGTTTCCAGCTTTAGGGCCCTTCTACAATTCTCTACGAGATTCTGCTTAGCCTGCACATCAAAAATGTTAGCATGGCCTTTGTGGTTCTCCTAGCCCTCTTTACCAACCGGGGATGAAATAGTATCGGGGATGGCATTGGTGATATTGGGGTGCTCCTGGTTGACAGCAAAAAGTAGGGTGATGGTGGCAAAGACATGTGTATGGGGTCGGGGGAGGGGTCCTTAGTAGTGTTGTCTGCCTCAAAGTCTCAAGTACCATCAAGGGTATCATCCCATTTCTCCACATTTTTATGCATCTCCTCTTTCCCCTTATCCATACCATCCCTCAAATGCTTGTCACTCTCATCAAAGTTGATATCATCCTCTTGCTCTTCTTGAGAATGACTGGCCATTTGTTCATATCGACCCCAAGATCAATTTACTTATTATTATAACATGCAAATACATGTTTGAAGTGATTTTTCACTTAAGTAAACCAAAGGTGGGTTTTTTTGACCCTATTGCATATGTTTTCGGTAAAACCCATTTCTATAAGCCAAAACTAGAAGTGATAAATTTTGACCCCATTACATGTGTTTTAAATGCTAAAAGAACATGTATATGCATTGAAAAATGTCATTTTTCATTGAAAGATCATAAGTGGTGATTTTTCATGCAATAACAAGTAGTTTTAAACATATTTTTCACTTCTAAAAATGTGTTTAAGCAAGAGTGGAAATTTTAGACCCATTTGCATATCATTTAAACATGCAAATGGCTTCTAAAAACCCATTTTTTATGGCTTATAGTGTAGTAAAATCCAAAGTGGAAATTTTTCCAGCCATTGCATATGTTTTAAACATGTGAATGCAACCAAAAAGTGCATTTTACTTCATAATATGAGGCTTTTTTATCAAACACCTTAAAGTGGCAATTTTTAACTCAAAAACAAATGTTTCTAGCTCTCAAAACTTCACTTTTTGTGTCTTCAAATGCTCATATTTTGAGTGATACTTGATCATTTTTGCCTAAAATCACCCAAAGAACACATTGGGCTACTCAAAAAGGGAGCATGTTGAGTGTTTTCTTCATTTCTCAACCCATCTAGGGCACATTTTTGCTCAAAAATGCTCTAGTTTTGAACAATTTGCACCAATAAAACAACAAGTGTTTGGATCAAGGTATGTTTGAAATCATTTCTTATCCTTCCTAGCTTGCATTAATGTCTTTTAAATCACTTGATATTCTTTGGACACCATTTTCCAAACTCTTTGCATATTGCACATTGCTTGGTCTAAACGGTTGCTAAAATGATGCAACTTTTAGCTCTAACTTCCTACACTTAGCATGCTACTAATTTTGACTCATCTCTTGAAAGGATCAAGTCAAGATTTGAAGTCTATTTAACACTTCATCTTACAATCTTTCTAAATCCAAGAAATCTCTTTTGCATTTTAAAAATTTTCAAAAGTGTTTAAAACAACTTCTTCTCTTGCCTCTAGATAAAAGGGTATTATTCCTTGTAATTTTTCATAATTTTTTTGTTGTATATATTTTTTATGTTCTACATGCAAATCTCATCATTTCCATTTTCATTTTTGCATATTTTTTGTATATGTCAAGTTGCTTCTTATAATCTTCCATTTATTTTTGTATGTTGCATGTGCAAAGTCTCACTTACTTGCATATGTAGTCAGGGGCAAAATCTCGGTCCAAGGAAAAGACAAGCTCTTTATTTCCCCTCATGTGAATGCAATTATAAATATTTATCATTCATTTCATAAGCCTCTATATGGCTGCCCTATCCAGTTGAAAAAGAAGTTCTCACATGCTTGCCAGATACATAATATGACTTACACCTATTAAAAGCATGTTATGTTTCCATTCCACTATGTTTTACTCATTTAAAAAATCAAGAGTTTTCTATTTGCATGTGTAATGCACCCAAAAAATCTTGTTTTTGGTTTTTCTACTCATTTTTTAGTTAATCCGAGCTTAACCCATTTTCTCATTCACTCTCTACAATCATCCCATACACTTTCCCTATTCATTCTTTTCTCAAATCCATGTTTTTACACATCAAAAAAGATAAATGGACCCATCTATTCTCAAAAGAACATATTTTGGCTTTTTTGGAAACTCAATAACAACAACATGCATAGCCCCAGATATGCAAAGAAGAAAGAGGAATGCAAAGAAAGAGTGATCACATAATGGAGCTTACAATGAGATGAGAGAATGATTGAATGCATAAAATATTTTCAAAATGGAGATGAAAAGAAAAAAGTGTGTATGTCAAGAGACAATCACCATTACACTACATATGTAAGGATGCAAGTTCATGTTCCAATTCAAGAGCTTCCACCAAACCCAAGCATGCCAACCATTGAGCATATTATAGCAACTTGGAGATCAAAAAAGGATAATGTAACAAAATTCATGTCATGTTTGGCACTTGGATTATTTTCATCATGTATCATATATTTGTAATTGACATATCACATGTAATGGAAGAATAGGATGTAATTGCATGTGATAGTATTACGTGCAAAGTTGTAACATGTAGTCAAGTTGCAATCACATTAGGCATGCAATTTTGAATCAGTCAAATTAGTTGGTTAGAAGTTTTTTAGAGAATAAGTCAAGGTAGTTTGAGATTTCCTCTTTTCCCTCCACCTCTCTCTCCTATTTTCCTATATAAAGGAGGGAGCTCATTGTAAATAATCATCTTTTAAAAATGCAAGAAAATTTTTCTAATTTGTACTATTCACTCTAATAAGACTTTGTGCTTGGATGTAAATCAGATTGCTATCAATGAAAGAGGAAACTTACTTTTGAACTTTGTGTCAATTCAAGGTGTTATGTGAAAACACTTTTTGGATTTTGATTGTGAGTTTTGGAGCTTTGATCAAGAGGGATTTGAATTTAATCATGTAGACTTTGAACTACCTATTGTATTTAGAGACAATTTGAACTTTTGAATATTTTGTGCTATAGGAGGAAAAAATGTAATAGATGGTAAAGGCTGTAATTACTTAGAGTTGAAGACTTTGGGCTTTAGTTGTAAGTGTTTTCTATTAAAGTTGAGAGTATCTGGTAAGAGATTTTCTACCTTACTATTTATTCTACTTGAATCCTTATTCGAGAAAAATGCAGGAGCCTTGGATTCCTATTGTGTTTCACAGAATATAAAAATTAAATTGCTGCCTCTAGTGTTGTTCTTACATCAATTCCAGAGTCACCGGTATTATCATAGCAATAAATCACTTTATGTTAAGTTGGAAAGTTATAGTTGTATGCAAATCATTCTTGAAAAAAGAGGAATTGATAAAGAGAACCATCTTTTTTGTAATTTTAGTTAAGTTCATATTAAAGGAACCTATAGTAAGAAGGGAGCCTTCCCTATTGCTTAGAGGAGAGAGAAATATCATGAAATTTTGCCTAAAGTCACAATTCTGTAAGTCATAGTCATTGATGTACAAAAAAATTAACCAACACATTCTTCCCCTCCTAAATGAAGATCTTGGTGAGCCTCTTATCATAGTCATGGAGCTTCTCAAAGTAGGGATTCGCCCCAGCTTTCCTTAGTGTCATTCTTCCACTCATCATAAGGTTGCGGGTTCTACTCTTTTGAGCTCTCCATCCATCTTTGAATTATCAAAACTAAAAGCAAACAAAATCAAATTTTGAGTTGTGTTAAGAAAAATAGAAACAATCCAAATAAAAAAAAAATTGCCCACAAAACATGTAAGGTAAAAATAGCAATAATGGTCCTTTACCATGTAGGACAAACTCCACCTCCAACACTGATTTGGATATTACCATGTGTCATCTTCATCATTATGTGGGATTTTTCAAACTTTACTCTTAATCTAATTGTATCTAAGAAGAGAGATAATATCATCATTCAATTTATTCTCTCCTTCCCAAGTTTTATTTATACCTTAAAGTTAGACACCAAGGTTGGTGAGGCCATATGCCACCTTATTGGCCTTGCGATAGGAATGGATAATGTGGCACATTTTAGAGGTTTGAATAAAGCTATTGAATCATTAATCATATGACCAATAGACTTGCTTTATGTTCCTCTTTCAAACATTTTATAATATTGTTGGAATCTCCTTCTATCCACATTTTTCTACAATTTAAGCAACCAACAATGTTATAGTTTGGAAGGCACCCATGGCCTCTATACGTTGGGTAGACTAAACTCCCAAGGGAACCACCATTGCAACAATACAAATTTCATTTTCATCTCTTACCACTCTCCCACACCTAGTTGGCTCAGGATTCCCCTTAGCCCCCCATCAAAATTAATTTTAACCCAACCCTACAGAGGAAAATGCTATACCAAACCTTCTCTATCCTTCTTGACCTTTCCCAAAGAGAGAGATAGCAATATTGAGATTCCAATATTTTGATATTTTGATGTCCTTCAACCTTGCATGAGACTTTGGTAGCCCTAAGGATTTTCTCAACAACTATTTTTAGGGGTGAAGCAATCTCTCTTAAAATCATGTTATTGTGTTCTTTCCAAAGACCCCAAATCGCATGAGCACTAATAGCTCTAAGAGCCTTTAGCACATAATTAGGTGAAATGTAGCACACCATTGCAAAAAGAAATATTGAATGGTCCCAAGGAAAAATCTAGCAAAGATTCCAATTTACACCTTTGGAGGATTCTCCCAGAGAAGCTACAATGGAATAAAAGATGGGGAGTAGATTCCTCAGCCTCCAAGCATAAATAGCGTGTGTTGGGAATTTGAAATCATCTTTTTCCAAACATTTTCAGTACTAAGGACTTTATTCTAAAGAAAAACCAATTATATATATATATATATATATATATATATAAGGAATAAGAAACTTCACCCAAGACTTGGACCAAAAGGGAGACAAATCATGGGACTAAGAAAGAAAAGAGGTGGTAGAAGACACCAAGAACCTACCTTTATAAGTATTAAACCAAATAAAAGAATATTTTGCATCATTTTTATTAACACAAGTGAGTGAGGACTAAATTGGAGAGAGAGCATCATCAATAGCTCAGAGTTGAACCTTATTCTAACCCTACCAATACCCTCTCACCCAAGTGCCAAAGGAAGCCTTGAAGCAATCCATGAAGAACAAATGGGAGGAAGGTTGGTCAAAGGCTGATTAGAAAGCCAATTATCTTCCCAAAAAAAATTTAAAAATTCTACCATTCCAAACTATCCATCTCATACCAAAGGCTGCAATAAAACTTAACCTTTTGGATATTGTTCCAATGGAAGGATTTTTTGATAGTAATAGGAGAATTAATGAACTCATCCAGAGAGGACTTGTAGAACAAGTACTTCTCCAAATCTAATTCCATTCCCTAGTTTCTCTAAAGGTTCTCCAATTTTTTTTTGCTTATTGCTGAAACCAACTTGAGTTTGAAGCAATGTATTTTGATCCTCCAAACTCAAGTTGGTTTCAGCAATAAGCAGAGAAGGGAAGTGAACAATTTCTCCCTAGATTTCCTCCTTTTTCACCAACTTCCCCCTCTCAGTAGAAACATATGATATTCTTTTAACTGCTCTATGTTTGAGGGTTGTCATATGGAAAAATCTAGTGTTTTTGTCACCAACTGCCACCCAAAGAGCACAAGATCATTGCTTGCAAAATAACCTCCACCTTAGCAATGATATCATGGTATTTGACCATGATATCATTCTCCCTAGTCATAGAATCTATATTATACCCCTCACCTTAGGTTTTTTTTTGGATGTCTTTGAGTTTTAACTAAATATCTACCTTTGTAGCAAAAATATCCCCAAAATCATCCTTGTTCCACCTTCTAACTTTTCCCTTTATAAATCTTCACTTCTTGGCTACTTTAAACATAGCAGGCCCATCAACATCAATATTCCACCACTTCTTAATACTACCCTCCAAATTAGGGTCTAGTAACCATAATTTCTCAAACATAAAGGGCAAATTTCTCTTATCATTAACTGCATCTGTAACAAAAGAGATTGGAAAATGATCATTACCAATTATGAAAAGAGCACTATAAGTGCATAAATACTTTACCATCCATTCACTCAAGATGAGAGCATGGTCTAGGTGCACTTGAATCAACTCATTCATAATCCTTCTATTAGTATGGCTATAACTAGGCATCCTGAAAGTCCACATCCAATAAAGCTTGTTGATTAATAACTCTATATGAGAATGAATGGAGATTGAATCATGGAATTAATGGCATTCCCTCTCTTTTATCTCCCTAATATCCACACAAAATTTCCCCCTCTTTTTCAAAATTTAAAATCACCTACCACAATAAATGCATATGACTATTGGAGTTGGACAAGGGATGCCAAGTTGGTAGGTGGGCACGAGACAACAAAAAATATAAAATATTATAACACCCCCCGTTTGTCCTAAGCCAACAAAATAAAGATCAAAGCTAATCTAAACCAATTACACCAAGACTCTTTCTTAGGTCCACAAATGTTCCAATGCCCAAAGGCTTAGTGAATAGGTATGCTAGCTACTGCTTAGACTTACAAAACTCCATCTTGATATCCCCATTCTCCACCAACTCTTTGATGAAGTGATATCTTCTCTCTATGTGTTTGCTTCTCCCATGGAAGACTGGATCCTTAAACAGTGCAATTGAGGAGATGTTGTCACAAAAGATTGTGATTCCATCCTCTTGCCTTTCATTCAAATCTATCAAGATTCTCCTTAACTAAATAGCTTGACATGCTACTGCATTTGCTGCTATGTATTCAGCCTTTATTGTAGATTGAGCAACAATAGGTTGCTTCTTCGATACCCATGAAATTACACCCAATCCCATATGGAACATATATCCAAAAGTGCTCTTCCTATCATCTAAACTTCTAGCCCAATCACTATATGTATCACCAACCAACTTAAAATCATTATTTGTAGTATACAAAATCCCAAATCCCTTGGTACCATTCACATACCTTAGGATCCTCTTTCTCACTTGCCAATGAGAATCCTTTAGTGTTTCCATAAATCTGAAAATTGAACTTACTGCATGCATTATATCAAGCCAAGTTGTTGTCAAATACATCAAGCTTCCATTCATACTCTTGTATAGTGTTGGATTGATACTTTTGTTGCAATCTTCCTTGCTCAACTTTAGACCTACTATTGTTGGTGTTGGGGCTGCCTTACTGTTCTGCATTTTGAATCTCTCCAATTTCTTTTTTGCATACTTTTCTTGAGAGATGAAGATGTCATCATTCTTTTTTTTTACTTCTATGCCTAGAAAGTACTTCAAGAGACCCAAATCTATCATCTCAAACTCATTCTTCATGGCCTCTTTGAACTCACCAATTAGGAAATTATCATTTCCAGTGAAGATTAAATCATCTACATACAAGACAACAATGAACACTTTACCATTCTCTTCTTTGATGCAGAGAGTGGGCTCTCCATCACTTTTTCTAAAGCCATTCCTCATCAAATATGAGTCAATCCTACTATACCATGCTTGTGGAGCTTTCTTGAGCCCATAAAAATCTCTGTTCAATCTATACACCTTGTATTCTTCACCTAGGACTTCATAACCAGGTGGCTGCTCCACATAAACCTCTTCTTTCAATAAACCATTCAAGAAGGAGGAATTCACATCCATTTGATATACCTTCCATTTGTGTTGGGCTGCAATTGCTATGACAACATGCACAGTTTCCATTTTTGCAATTGGGGCATATGTCTCATTATAATCTCTTCCATATTGCTGCTTATACACCTTGACCACTAAACATGCCTTATGCCTATCTATTTTTCCTTCAGCATTGCACTTGGTCTTGTAAACCCATTTTACTCCAATTACTTGCTTCTTGGAAGGAAAAGTAGTTAACTCCCATGTCTCATTTCTCTCAATAGCATCTATTTCCTCATCCATGGCATTACACCATTTTTCTTCCTTCAAAGCTTCTTCAAAGTAAATTGGATCACTATGAGAAAATAATGCAAAATTAACACTCTCATCATAATCTTCCTCATACCTTTCATCTGTGTATATCTCCCTTAAACTCTTGGTCTTTCTTGGCAATAGGGAGGCGAGAGTGGGGTCTAAATTTTCAATATTGCTACTACTTTTCTATACATTTTGTACACCAATTCAAAGTTTTCTAGAGCTACCTAGGATGAATCTCTGACTATCATTTGCTGCTTGTCTTTTTGCCTTTGTCTATAATCATCAATATTTGTTGCTCCATCATCCTGCTCATCACCAATGTCTTCCTCTTCCTCATCAATACTTGACACTTTGCTTGAAGTGCTTGAAGATACATCAACTGAACCATCTCATGATTGATTTTCAAGAAGCTCCACATCTCTTGAAATGATGATCTTCTTGGTGATTGGATCATATAACCTATAAGCCTTTGACTCTGAGCTATAACCCGCAAAGATACACTTCACACCTTTGTCATCTAGCTTTTTCCTTTGTTCCTTTGGGACATGTGTATATGCTACACATCTGAACACTCTCAAGTGTTCAACTATATATATTTTCTTTGACCAAGCCTCAAGAGGAATCTTGTCACAAATTGACTTTGTGGGACACTTGCTTATCAAATATACTATTGTTGCTACAGCTTCTCCCCAATATTTAGTTGGGAACCCCTTTTTTTTCATCATGCTTCTAGCCATTTAAATAATGGTCCTATTTTTCCTCTCAGTCACTCCATTTTGCTATGGAGTATAACTGGTTGTAAGCTCTTTCTTTGTGTCATTCTACCTACAAACATTTTCAAACAAATTGCAAGTATACTTCCTTCCTCTATCCGATCTAAAAATCTTAACATAGTGTCTACATTCTTTTTCAACCAAAGCTTTAAATTAAACAAATTTATCAAATGCATCAGATTTTCTTTTCAAAAAATACACCCATGCTCTACGACTGAAATCATTTATGAATTTCATTAAATAATTACTCCCCCCAATAGAAGTAGTTTGCATAGGGCCTACTAAATTAGAATGCACCAACTCTAATGGTGCTCTAGCCCTTCTAGAATTTCCAGAATTAAAGGGAAGCCTATGTTGCTTACCCAAAATGCAAGCCTCACACTTGTCATATGAATCTACTATGCTCATTCTTTTATTGGACAATAAATTAAAACCAGCAAAGCCAAGATGTTCATACCTTAAATGTCAAAGCTTGGAGGGGTCTTCAATTATGCTCCTAAGAGCTGATTGTTGATGTACTACTGTACATGCATGCTTGGGAGGTGCAGCATTGACTTGAGAAGAGAAGTACATCTCTATCCTCAAAGAGAACATCCAGTTCTTTTTCATTTGAACAGCAGTAATCTATTACTCTCATCCTTCTCATGAATGACCCACTTATCATTTTTGATCAACACCTTGTATCCATTTTGAATGAGTTGTCCAACACTCATCAATTTGTGCTTCATACCGAGGAAAAAATACACATTTTGTATGTCCTTCTTCTCACCTTGCTTGGTGCAAACCATGATTGATCTTTTGCCCACTATGGGAATGGTTCCATTATTTCCCATCTTAATTTCATACTTGAAAGTCTTATCAGTGAAATAAAATAAACTTTCATTACCACTCATGTGGTTGCTACAACTACTGTCTAATTACCATACCTTAGGGATGTCTTCTTCACCAATGTTACACATGATGAAGGCAATGGGATTGTTTACATTTTCTATGTTGACATCAGCCACATTTGCATTTTGCTTTGACTAATCACCCTACTTTCCCCAGCATTCCCTAGCATAGTGCCTATACTTATGGAAGTAGTAGCATTCAACATTGCTCCTATTGGAGTTTTAATTCTTCTTAACTCCTCTAGAGTTGTTCTAAGAGGTGCTTTCTCCCTATTGGTTGCTCGCTCGTCCTAAGCTTTCTGCACCAACATTCCTTTGACCATTCCTTCCATGACCTCTAGTTCTTGAGCCTCTACTGGAGCCATTTCTCCCTCCCCCATACCTCTTGAATTTTCTTGAGCCTTGAAAGACTACTCTTGAGAATTTTTTGCTGATCTATTTATCTAGTGCTCATGGGTTTGTAGAATACCCATCAACTCATCCATTGTCAAAGAGGCGAGGTCCTTTGCCTCTTCAATGGTCATCACAAGATTGTCATATTTCTGAGGTAAAATCCTCAATGTCTTTTCCACAATCCTCTACTTTTCATAATCTTCTCCATTTGATTTAAGTTGGTTTATCAAAGTGGAGATTTGTGAGCTGAACTTTGCAATAGGTTCATTTTCCTTCATCTAAAGGTTCTCAAATTCCCTTATGATCTACTATAGTTTCACTACTCTAACCTTATCAATCCCCTTGAAGTTCATCTCAAGGATATCTCAGGCTTCCTTTGCATAATATTTTGATGCAATCTTGGGGAAGATTCTCTCTGTCATTGCTGCCTCAACCAAACTTAATGCCTTAGCATCCTTTCTCCTTGACTCCTTCAACTGAGTCTTTTGATTGTTGGTGAGGGCAACACACTAAGTTGGGTTTGTCACATCATTGAAACCATTAACCACAAACTCACATAAATCATTAGCTACCATTGTGGTTTTCATTTTCTTTGCCCAAATGTGATAATTTTGTCTATTAAAGGATGGTGACTACTGCCATATCTTTCTTGCATCTCCTACCATGTCTCCTACACAATAAACTTAAATACCTAGAAAAAGAATGCCCAACCTCACAAGGATGTAGGCCCAATCAGCTCTGATACCATGTAAAAAATATTTCAAAATAGGGGGATAACCTACGTGTTAACCCCACATGACTCGGCCAAAGAAGGACCAAATCACTTAGCCACCAAAGAAACTACTCGACACAAGCACAAACCAAAACCATGCAGAGTAATGTTAACACCCGTCGTAGTAGTGTGTTAACAAACCAAGAACATGCCAAGTAATGTTAACACCCATTGTGGTAGCATGTTAACCCATGTGAAAAACTCAAACAACATTACACAACAAATGCAAACAACAAGAACAGAGTGTTGCTTTGTTTTTCTTGAGCAAGAACATAGCGAAATAAATAAGGAAGGAGACAACACAAGTACAATAGGCAGGAAGTATGCAAGATTATTTGCTTCCTTTCTATTAACCAAAATGAACTATTACATAACATAAATGTAAAAACTACAACTAACTACAACTATTGTGTAGGAAATAAACTTGTAGCAAATATAGCTACATACAAAAGACTGAAGCAATGACTGCTTCAATATGAAAAACTCTCACAAGTGTTGTTGCACACAATACTCAATGAAACATTCTCTGTTGCTGCTGCAGCAGTAGAAAAAACTCTGACTCTGTATGAGAATGAATGGAGATTGAATAATGCAATGAATGACATGCTCTCTCTTTTGTCTCCCTTCTATCCACAAAAAATTTCCTCCTCTTTTTCAAATTTTGAAATCGCCTACTACAATAAATGCATATGATTGTTGGAGCTAGATAGGGGATGCCAGGTTGTTAGGTGGCCATGGGACAACAAAAAAATATAAAATTCTCCAACAATTTATGCATGGAGCATTGAACTCTAGTGAAAATAGAAGGTAGATAAGGGAGTAGTGATGTGTGGGAAGCTCAACTAATGTAATTGATTAGCAGGAGATCTGGTTATAATTCATCATCATGGAGAAGTAGAATGATATGAAATCAAAAGTTGATTGTGGTTGATTCTACATGATAGATTTACTCATCTCACCATTTCTCCATTGTTCTTTTAAATTTGAATGTCTAAAGAAATGAATATACTGTATTTGTGAATTGTCAACCTACTATATTTCCATACACTTTGCATTTAAGCCATGTAAAGGTTAATTGTCTAATAAATAACAATATGCAACTCATTTTAGAATATAGTAATGATAATATTTGATTGAATCTTATTTCTAGTATTTTAGACTCCATTTAAATGGTTAGTTGCAGGACTTCCCTTGCTCGAAATGAAGTTGCAAAACTCAAGAAAAAGATTATGACTTTTCACAAATGGTTTCCAATGACATCTGTGTTGCAAGTGATACTTCTGTTGAGGAGATTCATTGGAATTCACAAACTCTTGCAAGATTGACTTTTTTGACATCACTTTATGGTCACTTTGAGCTTTTATATGTTCCTTTGTAATTGGTAGGTCATGTTCCACAAATAGGAGTTTTGGTTAAATGTGAATATGAGTTGGAATTTAAGAATTCAATGTTTTCATTTCAAATGTTGATTTTCAAGTTAAATGAATGGATGAGATTCTAGTAATAGTGCGCTTACTAAATTTGAGTCTCAATGAATAGTTATATTGACTTGAGGTTGTGGATAGTTCTTCATAGTCTTGGGTTCAAATGTGTTTTGAGATTGAAGAGGTGAAATGGTTTGGGATCATTGGGTATCATTAATGGAATGATTAGTCTCACCTTAACTTGTACAGGTACCCAAGATATGGATTGTTAGACATTGGAGTAAGTTGTGGGGATACCTCCCATGCAAAAATAAAGCACATCAAATTTAAGATTGCACAACCAACAACATAAGCTACAAAATCTCTAAGTTGACTGCTATGACTAGTTTTCCCGCTCTTGATCTCTATTAAAATTTGTGTTGGTAAAAGAGTTTTTAAAGTAGGAGGTTTACATTTTGATAAAGAGGGAGTAATATATTTTGGAGCAGATCAAACAATGTTGGCTTAAGGTATAAATCCTATACCATCTCTGATATAAAAATTATGGAGCTGATATAAAAATTAACAAGTAAATCATCAGTTGCATGATCCAACTTGTTTCTTGTCATAGGGTAAGGTCAACCATGTAAGCATGAACTCAACCCACCAAGAACTGAAAGGAAAAATTCAACCCTTTCAGACTAGCCCTCTTTATTTCCTCCTCAATGCTGATTAAATAGATATTTGTGTGATTTGATATCATATGCTATTATTTAAATAAGATCATTTGTAATAATTCTAATCATCTCATCTCATCATCAAACATTCATTATTAAAAGAAGGCATTCTTAAATATCAAATCAATAGTGAGTTAGATTTAGTGCTTAAAAGAAGTAAATAATAGTGAGTTAGATTTGTTGTCTTGAATTGTTGTTTCTTTCAACTCTAGGGCATGTATGTTGTCTTCGATAATTTTTTGATGCAGTTCAATGATCATTCAACAAATTACAAAGAGAACAAAGGTTGGAAGAATCATGGCTCTAGTTCCTTGACACATGTCTACTTCATGATAACAAATATATACCAGATAAATAAAGTTAGACTCAAATCCCAAAATAGTCTAAACTAAAAACAATTGTTTTGTTGCCTTCATACAAACTAAAATTGGGAGTTTTATCATATATCATATTTATTCTTGACTGCATTCATTTGAAATTGTCCATTTAATTAAGCATCATCCAATTCCAACCATCTGTGTAAACATTGCATAAGAAACGTCGTTTCGATAAAGAAAAGTTGAAGAAATTCAAAATTAATTGATCTTACCTCCCTTTGCAAAAAGTGAAAATATAACTTGGAGACAAATGATAAAAGGGAATATACTTGGAGCTTCGTGATTTTTGTGTTAAAAACCATATGGCTTATTTAAAAAAAAGTAATTTGGAAATGTGGCTAATGTAGAGAGGTGAGGGAAAGGTATAGATCTTCACCCCACTATAAGAATCTTAGCTCAAAATATTATATTATTTTATCTTCCTTTGAGATTTAATGAGAGGTAGAGGGAAGGGGATGATAAATTAAATGACATTTTTCACAAATTTTGAATTCTTGTGCAAATGTTGTTGGTTGATGTGTACCCATTATATTTGAAGTTTAATTATTATGTAGTTATTAGAACCTAGCTGCATTAGATAAGATATACACAAATTATGTCTATTTGAAGAACTAATAGTGATAAACTCAACTCATGTCACCAAGTCAAACTAAACCTAGACTATAAGAATAAATGCATTAAATATTCTAGATTAGATTGTGTAATAATAAATTTTAGCTTCAATGTTTCCTATCACATGACATGATCCATCTTCAGAATGCAAAAGAAAGAACCAAGAAGATAAAATTGTTGATGGCAGACCAAGCAGTCTATAAGAATCAATATTTACCTCTTTCTTCTTTTCTACATTTTTTGTGCCAAACATCAAAAAAAAACACAAACTGAAGCAATTTCAAAACTATAAGTATGTAAGCTTGAACATTATTTTGTAGTAGAAAATACTCAAAATATATTGCCAAAAGTGATAACAGAAGTTGCAACACTCATTGTGCTAAATCACACCACTGAAAACTTGCCTTAACCAAGCTTGTGCTTTCTACAAGTACCACTCAAAGAATGCCCTAATAGTTCAATCTCATGGAGAAACCAAATATATCATATTTGAGTATATTTTAGAGACGAAAAATTTAAGAAAATAACTCAAATCAAGTGAAACCTCTTGTCTGATAAATCTAGAATGTTGCAGTGTCCAGCATTCCAAATGGGATGTTTTGGATTTTTTCTACATGGAAGGTATCATGATATTGTAGTTGGAAACATCCTTGTTTTTCTAAGTTGTGATGATTCTGCAAAAGTGTTTTTCCTCAAGCATAGCTTTTAATGCCCTCTGTTTGCAACTACAAGAAGGGAGAAATACTTGCAAAATCCATGAATAGGTCTTCAAAAAATATAGATGGAGGAAGTAAAGCTATAGAGCTGTCCATCGTAAGCTCCCAAGAAAAATAATTCATTTTTGGACCTAGGTTGCAACGAATCCTAGATTTGGGCAATTAAACTTGAAACATTCTTGCACCACATGTTGCAACATCACCACCACAACTAGAAAGCAATTGTCTGTTGCATACTCTTAAAGTAGCTAAAATTTGGGGGTTTTTTCCATCAAACTCACACTAACCCTATGATTTAATGTCTTGTAATAAATCACTCCCCTTTGTCAAGAAATAATCCCTCTAAATCTCTCTGAGTGTGCCACGCATTCATCTGCATGGCATTTAAATGAAATAAAATATTTTAATAATAACATCCACAAGGCCAAGGTGGACTATGAAACCCACACATAACACCCACCCTCAAACTAGTGAAAAATTAATCTAGATATAAACTTTTGAGTAGCTCATTTATCTCTTGATGAATTTTGATAATCAAGGTTATTGTTCTCCTCAAATAAGTAGTTCAAGTCTCCTTTCTCTAAGATCTCAGCATACCCAAATATGAGGTCATTATATGTCGAGCACTTCATGACAAAGTGGAGGTCCATCTCCACCACCCCCATATTACAAAATAAACATGTTCTATCTGTCCACTCTTCTTTTGGAATCTGCCATCTAGTGGTTCCACATCTGAGCTGGTGAGAACTAGTTCTAGTTGAGCCATAAGCATTTTTGCTCTCCATTTAATAGGTGCCCTTATATAGGCCTTTTCATCATGACTAGAAGTGGAGTTAAATTCTTTAATATCGTAAGATTTGTTTTCTCCCTTGTGTCTTGTCCAAATGATATTATGAATTTTTTCCATAACAAAGTTCAATCAATCATGACTTTGTGATAGTTCACTACTTCAACATCTCTACCAGACTTGGACGGTTCTTTCAACCCATTCTATAGTTGATCATTGCATCATTTAGAGACTTCTTTTTTTAATTTTAAGAATAGAAGAAATTTTTCTAGAAAATAAGGAGGAGAAGAGTTTCATTGTTTTGTCATTTTGATATTGTTTATAGAGATAAGTTGTAGTAGAACTAAAGAGGGGATGTCACTTTCGGGGTAACATTGGTGCCAATAAAGGTGTCTTTTACCTTTGGTTGTGTTTGGTCTTCACATTGATAAATTAGAAGAGTGGTTAAACAAGGTCAATGAAGAAGGCATATATTTGGCAGGGTATATTGTGAAACTATTTATGTATGTTGATGACCTTAATCCTATTTCTAAATCTACTCAAGGTTTGAGAGAACATTTGAAAAATTTGGAACTCTTTTGCCTAGAAATAAGGATGCAAGTTCATATCTATAAGACAATGGTTATGATCTTTTCTCTAAGAAAGAAAAAGATACAACACACTTTTATATTTGTAGGCACCTCATTAGAGGTTGTGGATGAGTACAAACATCTAGGAATTGATTTCCACTCTAACTAATGGAAGGCCTCTACCATTCTCTAGAAGATGTAATAAAGATGAGTTTTGAAATTGGAAGTCTAAGAAGACTCTCTTGGGTCTTTAGGTGGTTCTACTTATTCTTTACGATTGTGAGGTTTGGGGAAGTAACATGCCAAATCATAAAGGACATCAAATAGAAAGAATCTAAAAACATCTTATCACAAGTAACCTCAAGATCAAGTTTGCAGTTTCTTAAGAAATTATTTTGGCGGAGATTGGTATTTTCTCATAGAACTCTTAGCCATAATTTGCTTTCTTAAGTACTTTAAAAAAGTGAGTAATATGGATAAATATTGTTCGCCTAGAATAGTGGTTGAAGAGGAGTTAGAATGTAGAAATAAATGTGGAAGAAACAAAATAGAAAGTGGTTAACATAAATCTCTATAAGTGCTGAAACACTAATAAAGAGACTAAAAATATGGGTGTTAGAGATATTCAAGACTATCATGAGGACAAAACAAACAAGTAGAAAAAAAAACTTACTTTGTCAAATAATTTAACCCCACACAAAATAATGATGATAAAAAATATCTAGGATCTATGATGGGAAAACAAAAAAATTAATTGTTCAAGTGAGGACCAACTCTAGTCATTTGAGAGGAAAATAGTAGATGGAAAGTTCCCAAAGAGGTGTGGGAGGAAAAAAATGTAATTATTGCAGCAAAGGAGTGGTGGATATGGAGTTGCATTATATCAAAGAATGTGCAGTTAATCAAGATGTTTGCAATTAATACGAAGACAACTTACAGATTAGTTTGAATGAACTTTTTGAAGAGTCAAGATTACACATAATAACAACTTGATTAATGTGGATCCACAACAAAAAGGTCTGCTTGGATAAATTTTAGCATGTGGGTTAATTAATTTTCTCTTTGTCCCTTAGATCGGTGGTCTCATGGATGTCATGAAGATTCATTCATTTAGTTCAAATATTCATGAGATGTCTAGATTGGATTTTATTATTAATCTTTCCATCACACTACAAGATCCATCATCATAATACAAGAGAGTATGGATCTAAAGAATTGAACACAATCAAATCCAAAAATCACATAGATTATAGAAATCTAATAGCTTTGAAATTCCTTAATAAATCCTCCTTTTTTGGAAACCCATAAATATTCTAGTTGTCCAAAACATATGACCTTTCTAGTTATATCCATGTTTAATGCTTGTCTAGTCTTAGGTAAGTTTTTTATAAAGGTTTTTTTTTTACTTTTAAATTGTTTTAGTTACTATCATGTCTTTATATTCTACCATTTTTGTCATTGTAGAATACTTCAAAGCATTAATATTCACTTTCAATAAGTTTATTTTAAGGGTGTTTTGAACCTCTTTCTTCAAACATTCACAAATTTTAAGCCAAACAAAAAGACTATATCTAGACATTAAATTGGATGTTTTGAAAAATAGTTATATATATATATATATATATAGACACACACACAACCTACAACACAATGGTAAGTTATGAGTCTCTCATCAAGGAGGTGTTGAGTTTGAGTCTACTCAAGCTTAATAGATATTAATAATTAATCTCATCAAATAATAATTAATTAATACTTTACGCAATTCTTTCAAAGAGAACCTTTAAACAATGAAGAACTTACCATAATAAACACTAATGCACATTTAGGTGTTTCAATTTGGTCATCAATCTAAATGAGTGGTATTTAATAAAATGTCCAAAAAAACATTCAGTGATTATGTGAATGGGGAAGTTACTTAGAGACTCGTGTAGTTCATGTTATCATTCCACACATTAAACACATCTTTAAAAAACAACTTAGAATTTGGATGCAAACTAGCATGCACACATTTGCTAAATATTATCTTAGGTTCAAAAATTTAGATTAGCAATTTGGCTCTAATTTGTCAAATGCTAGAATGGGTGTTTTAGAAAAGGTTTTGTCTAACGATATTTCTAGGAGGAAAGATATCATTGGGACTTCTTTTCTCCACGTTTTATTCAATTTTAGATTAAAGCAAATGGTTTTCCAATTTAATTATGATTGATATGAAGGGGAAAAAAATATTTCATTCAAAATTAGTTTAATTATTCGTAGAGTTTGACTTATATTTGATATTATTGTGTTGAAAAAATAGTTAGAGATTATTGTAAAATATCTCAATTACAAATCAAAATTAAAAAAACCACACTTCGTCACAATTTAGTATTATAATATTTTCATCTAAACCTCTATTATAACTACTATGAATTATGGAACAATATTATACTTCACTCTTTATGTTGAATAAGAGTTATTAGTATTGAAAAATCTCTATCCCAAGTGAAACACACTTAAGAATGTGCTTTTTGAATCCTTGTGTAACTAATAGCTCTCATATTCATATCCAAAATATTAATCTCGTATTAATTTTAAAACTTATTATAACAATACATAAAATTCAATATATCCTAATTTATGTTATTCCATAATAATAATAACCTCCTACTATGGATCGATTCTCAATAAAAATATTTGAATCTCCTTAATAAATTCTAAAAATAAACTATCTATATATCACACTTTACTACTTTCATTTATATACTTCTATTGTATCTATTTCTATTTCTTTTTTTTAATATTGTGAAATCAAAATCCACCTTATTTATTATCTATTCAACTTTCTCATTTGTTAATATGATTTTCTATGTTAAATTTAAATCAATATTTATTGATATTATTATTAAACAAAAATTCATCTTATATAGAAACAAAGCTCATTAGTTATTAACCTTCATACTAAATATTTTGTATTAGTAAATTTAGATCAAAATATATTTGTCATTATTATGTGTGTCTATTTATTTGAATCTAGAAGAATCTATAAAATTTGGAACATCTAATATTGACAAAGAAGGGATTTTTTTTAGATAATTGTAATTTAATTATATCGATCGATTATATCATTAAATGTTCAATGATTCTTGTTTATTCTTTAAAATTTATGAGTGAATTGAAAATATATTATTTAAATACAAATGGAGTTATTTATATTTGTTCTTACTTATAAATGATAATACGTCTTTTCATGTTAAATCATGATGGAAGATATATAGCAACAACGTGGCAACTCAAGTCTGAACTTGAGAATTTCATTAATGAGGATTTTATACATTGTAAATAGTAATTGCATCTCAAACTCATGCACATCTTGAGGTAAATTTAGCTCTGTGTATCACATATGTTTTCCTACTTAATAAATATATTAATAAACAATATTAATATTTAACTTTTGATATTATTTTCCAAACCTAATGTAAATCTTCTTAAAATTTTGAAGGTATTATTCAATGATCCATCAAGTCTATATCATTTTGAGGCCACATTAAATGGGCTAGACAATGCAATAGCTCAACATGGAATCCATGGATTTTACCAATTTTTAAGTGTGCCAGTAAGTCCTAATTAGTTGGTAAAAGGAGATAATACACTATTTATCACCCAAGAGTCCCATGCTAATGCATTCAAGAGTATTGTATATGATTATATATGACTAGAGGGACCAGAGCATAGCTCAAAATAATTGTAAGCAAACTCTAAAATTAATATTTTTAAATAAAATGGTACAAATAAAAACCAAGGTTGGTTATTTGATTTTAAAATTTCTTTGTATCACTTTTTTAAATTGTACACAAATTTAAATTCTTCTAATTGAAAAACTTTTTACAAAGAAAAAATTTAATTTACTATACTTTGAATAAAGATATAAATATAAATAATAATGTAAACAACTTTTGGACTCTTTCTCTAAAAGGGTAAAGTTTGAAATGAAATTATCATTTTGAACATCATTTATTGATTATTTTGAGTTTTTTTTTTCTTGCTCTAAAAGGGTAAAGTTTGAAATGAAATTATCATTTTGAACATCATTTATTGATTATTTTGAGTTTTTTTTTTACATTGAAATTGGATTTCCAAAAGTTATAATGATATAAATGGAAAGACTAATTTTTTTATATAAATTACATATTTGAAGTTCATAAATAATTCATTTAAAATAATTTTTATTAGTAAATAGAAAATGTGGAACTTACCATTTATGTTAATATATTAAAAATTTATTGCATCTACATGTATGTTTTTGTTTTTCTTCCATCTTAAACTAATCAACTATCACACTACACTCTAGTACATGCATTTGCAAAAATATCCAATCCCTTAACAAATGATTTGAAGATGACAAAAGGGTTTCCCTATGAAAAATATAAATATTCTTAAATATGCATTTGACCTTACCTTATAACAATTACTAAAATAAAATACATGAGCTATTATATGCCCAAAAAAAAATTATTGTTTCATCAAATCCATGCTCATAATCTTATCTTCTCCAACTTCATGGCTATTAGCCAAGCCTTTATTGGGTAGTATGGTTCATAGGCTACATGGTATTTATCCTTCTCCTCCATCATATCCATGCTCATAGTATCCATAACTTCTTTAATTTCCACTCCAAATTCCTCGTCATCATGATCATTATCTCCAAAAAATTATGTCTCCTTTAGGTATATCTAAATCCACACAATGCCACCTTTAGGAAACATCTCCAACATCTTTTGAAGGAAAATGATTCTTCACTCCATTACCAACTTCCTTTGTGAGAGAAGAGAGGAAAGTCTAAAGAGCGGATGAAAAAATATGTTCCTACTTCACAACTCATTCATATGAACACATAATACTCTTTGGATAGTAGAATTCCAACTTTACCCATTTTCACAATCTCTTGCATATTGTTGATCTTCCCCAGGAAGTAGTTTTACATTAACTTTTCCACATTAGCCTTATCCATATTAGCTTCTAGAAAATTGTTTTAACCATTTCCTTAGTTTCCTTTGCATATAGTAGCATGGTCATAACCATAGTGAAACCATCAATATTCACCTAGGAATTCCTCCCTTAATACTACCATCGTTGTATGAATGATAAGGACAAGGTTAGTTTTAAAATACAAGACTTTTTATTTGAAACTTCCCCAAAAAAATGCAAAATACCTCTTCTTACTAATCAATTGATTTGGCATGTCCATCTCCCTCTCTAATAGCTCTCAACTAATATCTAAGCATAATAGTTCACAATCAACCAACTAAGTTATTAAATAGTTACCATCTATATATACATTAAAGTCCCAAAAAATTATGAGCAAAGTAATTGGCCATTTTTGATCCTTGTATATAGTGATTAATTCTTAATCAAGGAACTAAGTTATTAAATGATTACAATCTATAGATACATAAATTCCCAAAAAATTATGAGCAAAGTAATTGACTATTTGTCATCCTTGTATATAGTGATTAATTCACCTCATCTTAGAACATGAAAGAATTATTAACATGATTTTTTGGTACTTCTATACACCTCACATCAATATTAAGGGTCCAAATGTGTACCAATTATAACAAGAGAAAATTGGAGAAGAACATAAATGCAAACAACTAGATAAGAAGCCACAAGCTCAAAATAAATTATCAATTATCAATTATAATCAACAAAGGAATAAAAAAAAACCTATGTTAAATCCTTGAAAGATGCAAGTTTATTGTTCTTCTCTTTTTGTGTTGCATTGGATTGGCTCTCAAAGTTGTAGCATTGTTATCACACTATGAAAGAACACAAATTCAAAGGCCACAATTGCTAATGATATGATATCATGATTCCTGATGTAGACTTCATGGATATTAATCAATTGTTGATTGTAAGATAACAAGGATATGATTAAGAGTGGAACTAAAAGTGAATGGAAGTTAGACTAAATTGATTGATCTATGAAGATAATTGATTGGGCATTAAAACAATGGATCTAAGAAGGAGTAGTAGTTGGGAGGTGGAACTTATGATTTAGTTAACATTAAATAATTGTTTGATTGAGAATGTAAGAAGAAATGCATTACATAAATAAATAGTTAACTCATGTGCATGAAATAAATAACAAAAATAAAGATTTTATTTGTTTTTAGAAGTTATTTTTGAAAAGTGAATAGTTAAACAAATTTAAGAAATATATAATTATCAAAGATTAAGTTAATAAATTAAATAATTAAATAAAGTATTTAATCATCAAAGGGAAAAATAAGAATTAGTAAAATTATTTATTTAATATTGAGAGAGGAAAAATGAATAAAATAATAAAGACTATTTGATTATTGTGCAAGAATAAACTAATTAAATAATAAAAAATTAATTCATTAATTTTAGAAGAAATTGAGGTAATTTAGTGATTATAATTTATTTAATTAAAAAATATGATGAAGAGAAGTGTGGAATTTGAACTGAATTAGAAGAATAATATTATCTTAGTTATATAATGATAAAATTAATTAATTTAGAGGAATAATTAGTGAAAATGTCACTAGCAAGTATTGGACAATTTCCAGTGTCTACATTTTTTGAAGAAAAAGTAAAAGTAAAAACAACGCCTCAATATATCAAGGGATAGAGGTAGGATGCCCCCTCAAGAGATTATTTCTACATTAATGACATGAATGCTTTCTCATAATAAGAAGAAGAATCTTGGATCAAAGATGAAATTTTATGAAAGAAAAAAATGGTTATTAAGAACTAAAAAATATTAGTTTATGGGAAGAATTGATAATGGTTAGTTGATGGGGAGAATGGATAATGAAACAACATTCATCAAAATAGATTTTTTGTTGAAGTTTGCAAAACAAGAACCTTGGATTAAACAACAAATGAAAACACCATCCACAAACAAGGGAAGCAAGAAAATACTAAATCTATAACTTTTAAAAGCAGAAGCATTACAAAATTGAAAACAAGGGATTTGTTGATCCACGATCTAATGTCATGTTGAATAAGCAACACAAGCACCTAAGATCAAACAAAAAATGAAAACACCTTCCACAAGCAAGGGCACCAAGAAAATAATTGTTATATTCCTCAAAAGAAAAAGGATAACAATTTTCTCAATCACACAATTACAAGTTAAATTTCAATGAAGAGATCTATTTCTTTTATAGAAAGCAATAATGCTAAAAATAAAATTGCTAACTCAATCTAAAAATTAAAAATTAGATATGTAAACTAGAGGTGCATGATATGTATAATATGCAAGCTAGAGCTTAACTAAATTAGACTGGGCTAAATTAATATTTGTGTAGTGAAGTAAGCTAGAATATGAATGTGCAAATACATGCTTTAACTATACATAATAATATGCATGAGAATATTCTACATCATGTGCATAATTAATTAAAGCAACATATGTAAGTGTGCCTAAAGAAACTAATGTGCACACTATAACAACCCCCTTAAATTAAGGAGGTTGCTAAGATTATTAAGGATTTGGGGAAAAATAATAAGAAAAGTGAACCCAAGAAAAATATCATCAAGGTCGGGAAAGGCTCAGTAGGTAAAAATATTAAAATTAATGTTAATTCTGTAGATGACTACAATTAGGAGGATAAGGGTAAGGATACGAAGGAGGATATCAATGTGAAAAAGGAGGTTACAAGCAATGTCCCAATTCATAGGAAGGTGGATAGCCTAGCCAAGAAGAGAAGAGAAAATGACACTAATGCTGATTAGGATTTTGGTAAGGGGCGGGAACCCCCACTTCACATCCAAGAAGAGAAAAATGAGGATTATGACATGGATAAAACCACATGTATTATCGGCTCCAAGGGGAGAAAAGAGGTTTGGAGAAACTTTGAGACTTTATGGCTAAAGTAGGCATTGTTAGAGAAACTATATAGCCCAAGGTTTTGGAGGGTAATGATGGAAAAATTCATCTAGATGAGCTCATTGATCTAGCCATGGTGATTCTCAATGACAATGCCAGGGAAGTGGAGATGAATCTCCTCAATAATGCCAGGAATAGCATGGTGTACACTTTTTAGTCAATCAAATGGATTTTTCATGAGATTGAGGAGATCAAAAATAGGTTGCAGGGGCTAGAAAGGATGGAGAAGGATGTTGGGAATAATAGAATCAACAATCTAAATATAGGGCTACCGAGGTGGAAAAAAGGATGAATAGAATGTAGAGCTCTCTCCACAACATTGCTAACTAGAGCTTCCAAATTATCAAAGCCTTAAATGATAATATCAAACAACTACACAATATGATGGAGGTTAGCATAGGGGTCAAAGAGGAGAAGGGAAATTAGCATAACAAGGACAAAAAAGAGCAGGTCCACCCCTAAGAAGAGGGTCCTAGCAACAAAACTAGATCGAGTATCAAGAAGAGGGATAGGGAAGATTCTCCTGATGACATTTAGATGATTAGTGAGGCGACTGAGAAAATAAAAATGTTGGAGCTCAAGGCTACTGAGCTAGTCAAGAATATTGCTTCTTGACTAGAACCCCTAGCTTCTTAGGCTTTCCTTTAGTTTCTAGTTGATAGGCTAGCTTGCTCTTTTAGCAGCTTTTTTTTTTGTCATGTTCTCCTGCCCTTCTTTGGCCTATTGTTTCTTTATTGTTTGTTTCGTGTTCCAAACTTAATGTCAATTTATTTTCCTAATTGTTGAGTTTCATTCACCCATTAAAACCTATTTTACTTAATCAAAAACAACCCCCTTAAATGAAACTTAGGGAGACAAAAAATTATGTATGAACTGGATGGATGAATCCTAATAACAAATTCTTGATTAAGTACCCAAATACAATGAAAATCTCTAAATGTGGAGAAAAAGGAGAAAACCCACATGGGAAGAAACCCCTCTCCAAAAGTGGGAGATGCAACTACATGAAATGAAAAAAAGCCTCCTTTGTGACACCTATCGAATGAAAAATTTTATAGTGTTGAATGAAGAGCCTCCTTTAACCAAGATAATGATCACGATTGATATGTACAAGTGCCCCCAAAAAATAATACTACTCAAACAATGAGTAGACTAGAAAACAAAGGAAAAACATTTGTTAGCCAAAGAGATAGTAGACAACAATCTACATGAGTGTCCCCAATAACACTACTTGAATATTGAGAAGGTGGAAAAAAAAATAGAAAAAATATTTTATTTGAAGGTGCAGATGGCACATGAAATTATATTAGAGGCTTGAACAACTCAACAATACAAGAGCAAATTGCTAGTTGTAATACAGACACCTATAGTCTAAAGAAACAATCAACTACAAAACCAAAGAAGTTTTGGAAAAAAAAAAAAAAAAAGCCCTCCATAATGTTGACAAAGGTGAGGCTTGATAGGTCCATTGAAACTCTTTATCACTAAGAAGAATATGAAGATAAGCCCCATTTAGAAAGATTGTGACCTTTTCTTGTCTATGATGAATAAGCATGGAGAGTTGAAATATGATGCCATTTCAAAATCTCCTCTAAAGCATAGTATTTTCCAACTCCTATAAATTCAATGTCCTACCTAACCACAAAAAATTCAAGGGTCACCTAAGTTCTTTTGAGTTGTCTTTAAGGAAGATGTGCCTCATGGAGAAGAAGGCTAAAGAGATAGAGTGGAATTCATCATATTCAATATTTGTAACTATGAGGTACACAAACACTCTTGCAAATAGATAGCCAAGAAATTTCAAAATAAATAGTTCTAAGAACAATGTGCCCCTGATCAAAACTCTATAAAAGAACACCAAATATCTATGTAGAGGATTCCAAGAGATTTACAAAGATTTGTGGAACTCAAAAAATGGAGTTTGTTTACTCAAGTTATGGCACCAAATTTGTAAAAAAGAAACCTAAATTTAGAGGCTTGGAACAAAGAAAAGGTAAATAATTTGATCAAACCACTACCAAATTTATATTTTCACTAGAATTAGCTTTTTGACAATAATGTTTGCCCAATTTTGAGCCTATATGATAAAATTATGGTCAAAAAATAACTTGCTACTTTTTTTTTTAATTAAAAAACTAAAAAATAGAAGCCTTTGAGATTAATTTAGTTGAACACTAAATTTATTGGTGCTAACGATTGAGGAGGTGAGATCAACATGTATTCATGTGTAGTTGTTGAGTTTTCATTTCTTACTTCTCATTTTGGGTGCAACTTCTTATTTCTCATTTTGCACACACATAAACAATGATTCAATGTAATCTTTTGTAGATGGTCAAGGAGATAATGTCTTCCCTGTGTTTATATTTCCATCAGATCCCTTAATGGGGACAATGTTTACTTTAAGGACTAGTCTTCTTTTATTTGATCTCTTTAGAGACAATCATTTCCTTAGGATTGATTTCTTTTCTTAATCCCTTAACAGAGAGAAATTGTTTTCTTGAAAGAGAGGCCATAAGTTTGAATTGTGTTTGAGGTAGGTCATCTATGTCTCATATGAGCAAGTGCTTCCTACATGACAAAGTACTAGGATGTCTCATTTGGTATGAGTTAAGTTAGGTCACCTTATATCTAGGATTATAAAAAGACTTTTTGTTTCCTCTATTTTTAAGAATGAAAGCTTTAGCTTTATCTATTTAAGAAGTGATCCAACAAAAAATCAACATTTATATGTCATCAACCCAACTCATGATCTCATTAAATTGATTTTTTATATTTCTATATTTTTATATTTAACCTCATTCTCAAAAACACAAACAAACTCATTATATATTTCACTATTTTACTACAAAAATTTTTAATTCCATTGAATTTACTAATTATTGTAAATACTTATATGATTTTGTAATTGTATTTTTTTAATATTTAAATTTTCACTAAATTTTAACTCTAAACCTAGATGTAATGTTTATATTTATAAACACAAACCCTTGTGAAAGCTACATTTAAGTGAAAGCATCATCCATCTAAATAACTATTTGTAAGTTCATGTTGTGGTCAACTTAAATAGATAAGGATCACACCCAATGTTTACTTTAAAGAAAGTTTTAGTTAAACTTTTTTATTTAATTTTTAATATTTTGAATGGTGAGAGGTTGAAGCTAAGCTAAGATTTATTATAATTATTAAATATGTTGTGGTTAATTATTATTATATATTAAGTTCGGGTAGACTCAAACTCAAACCTTCTAAAAAGAGGCTCACAATTTACTATTGTGTTGTAGGATCTTTGTCATGCCCAAACTACGAGGGCAAAACAAAACACACAAAACTTTTTTTTTTAAATTTATAATTATTCATTAAAGTGTTTTAAGATGAAATGATTGAGATAACATTTTAAGTACTGGTTCTCTACATTACGTCTTACGATTAAAACATGAGGACGATTACGTCGTTAAGGTATTGAAACTTTTGCTATAAGATGGATATCGATCAAAGATATGTTATTTGATTATCTTACAACAATATGAAACAACTATTCAATCAACAATGTAAATGTATTCTGATTTAGATTAATTGAAAGATATCTGAATTTAAAAACAACTATAGATCATTTTGACAAATATTGATTGACAATCTAATCGATATTGTAAAGTCACTTTTAAGAAAACAATTAACTAAAATTAAAACTGAATATATATATCTAAAATTTATTAACTTTAAACATTTCAACTATCTAATCTTACTAAATTTAAATTTCATTTACTAACAACTAACTAAATCTAATACGTACTAACTAAATATAAATCAATAATACATTAAAACTAGTTTTTTTTAAAAATATCTTAGAATAGAACTATAGTTCCATTAGTTAAATGATGATAGAACCTGTAATCTAGCATGATACATAATTTATAACAAAATTAAACTTATCCTTTAGATTCTAATGAGATCACCATTCAATTAACGCCAAATTAAAACTATAATTGCTACTATACTATATTAAAATATATATCTATTTAAAAATACTAACTAATTAAAACCCAAACTATATTACATTTAATATAAATTTGATACAATACTAACTTAATTTAATATAAAATAACTAAATTTACCTTCACAAAGATAAACAAAACTAGATTAAAATAACAACGAACTTTAATGACTAACACTAAAATGATTATCACTAAATTAAATATATATTAAAACTAACTAATTAAAACATGAAATTAAACTAATACTACTAAAGAAATATATATATATATATATATATATATATATATATATATATATATATATATATATATATATATATATATATATATATATATATATATATATATATATATATATATATAATTTAAACAAACATAACTAAACAACTAAATAATTAAAACTAAAACTAACTAAATCTAAACCTAATACTAATACTAACAAACATAACATATACTAAATTCTAATACTAACACATTAACTAACATTCACTAAACACAGAAAGATACATACATACATCTCACAGTACAATACGTGAATTACGAACAACAAAGTTTTCACAATTACACATAGAGATCAGTTATGTTCCTCCGTCGGTTTCCTCGGCTAAAATTATCTGCACACTCATTGCACACATCAGTAGTCCCAAAAATCACATGCACATATATACGTATCAGAAATTCACATAAATTGAAACATACATCAATCAGGGTTTCTTGCATCCTACTTATATCCTTCATCATAAAGATTCCAAAATTAATGTGTTAATCCTACATTTTACTTAATTCATCAACATACATATACATAAAGCATTAAATGATGGGTATCAAATATCTGAAAATAACATCACACAACATGAAATAATATGATATGTTCAAGTATCTGATAATGTCTCGACATCTTGAGTCGTGAGTAACAAGAAGATAAAGTAACAACTAAGGCCATGAGGGGTCGGGGCGAGGCCTCACAATCTTACTAATGTTAGTTAAACATATTTATTCTAAAATATATTTATAATTTTAAAAGATCATATCGAATATCTATAGTTTATTAAAGGAATTTACAACAATTTCATATGAAAGATGAAAATGTCTATTTATTATTGTAACAAGAGCTCTTTGAGCACTGGAGTCCCTGCCTCGAAGGAAACAAATTGGATGTAATATTTAAAATTATGGTTTTGAAAAGAGAAGTTATAAATTTTAGCAAATTTAATTTAGATTTTTAATTAATATTTTAAATTTTAGTTTTATAGAATAATGTGGCGACTAGCCATTGTCTAAAAATATACAACTTAATGTAATGCATTGTAAAATCATGAGATTTGAATTAATAGATTTTTAACTAAGAAATTTAAAAAAATTAGAATTTTATTACATAAGTTAAATTTAGAAATTAATTGTTTTTTATTTTTTTAATTAATATATACTAAAGTCTATATATATAAAGCAACACAACTCTTAATAGCAATAATATATTTTAATAAAAAATTTAATTTAATAGTTAATGATTTATATAAAACTAATTTTTAAAATAATTTAAAATATATTAGCATTTTTAAAAACTATTTTGAAAACTAAAAATTGTGATATTAATATTGATAAAACATTATTTTAAGATAAAAACATGACTTTTTTAGAAATCTAATGAACTTGTGACAAATATGCAAAAGATAAAGTTATTATTTTATAAATCTAATGAACTTGTGACAAATATGCAAAAGATAAAGTTGTAATTAATAATGAACTTGTCACAAATATGGAAAAGATAGAGTTGTAATTAATGAATTCATTAATGCATGTTAAAAAATATTGTATTTTTTGAAGTGGGAAAATAAAATAAACCCCATCAAAAATGCAACAGACCAATTAGAAAAAGGTAATAAATCAATATAAATTAATTTAAAAATATAAAGTTTGTTAAACTTTAGAACTTAGTATTTTTTTTGAGGTTGCACAAATTAGCAAAGATAAACAAAAACATTAGTACCTGTCTATATATAAGCAGGGACTAATAATAAATAGGACTAGCTCTCAATACGCTAGAAGCATAAATAATTTGCAACACAAAAAGAGAAGAATAATTAATAGTGTGTTTATGGAAACTAACTATTTAGACATTAAATTTTTACAATTCATTCATTCATAGACTTTGTTTTTAGAGCCGACTGTGTTGGATTTGTCACCAGCATTACGATCTATCATAGCGCAAAGAGAATGATCCACCCCGCGATCATCTGCTGTTCATGTGAAGGAAAAGGGTGGATTCTGTTCATGTCCAGAAAAAGGCGAGATTTTGTCCCCGTTCAGAGTGTAAACATAACATCAATCGCCATTGGAGTAGAGATAGCCGTTGTTATTATTCTCCGTTGTTGTTGTTATATTTTAGTTGAGATCCACCCCGCGATCATCTGTTGTTTCATCGCGGCATAGTCGGATCATATTTCTCCCTAATTTCTCATCTGCAGCCGACCCAAATTCAACCATTTCAATACATTTTTTATCCAACGACTAGAAGATCACCATACAACTCGTACATTACTATAAGAGTAGCTAAAAGTATGATATTAGACCATTTAATTTAGGCTTCCATTAATGTAGGGATTATTTCTAAATCTATCAGTCATAAATGTTTAATGTTGGGATCACTATTCCTAATTTAGGAAATCATGATTTTCTAAATGTGGACCTATAATTGTGCCCATGCTAAGATCTTAGAAGTGCACTTATATAGAAGGTGTAGGTTCATTTGTTATTATGTTGAATTATACCTAGTTTGATCAACAACGATGAAGCTCATAGTATTTTTAGTTAGCTTTATTTTTACAGCGTTGATATTGAAAGCTGAAGCCAATAGAGTTACAGTCAATGTTCAAAGGAATGAAGTAATGTTTTCGTTCATTTTACAACTCTCTTTTTTACCACTGTTGTTTCCAACAAACATATGTTTTGATAGAAGTGCTTATATTCAAGATCTCAATGCCAATCTGAAATTTTTTATCATTTTTGTTTTGTAACAATAGAGAGATTTACATATATGTTTTGATTGGAAGAATTTATAATATGTATTTGTTTATACAATTGATTTAGTTTTTAGATTTTGATATTGATTGAACAACATGCTGATTTAAAAATTAAAAAAATTCTTATATATTATTTCATGAATTGTAGAGCCAACTAATTGTCTGTGATCAATAAATTTAACTTTTTCTTTTTCTTCTTTGATTAGATTCTGAATTGAAGATTTATATAATGAAACTAAATTATTAGGTTAAGAATGAAAACTACGATTCTTTTGTAAAAGTAAACTTACCTACAAAGCCTATCGTTTCATGTTTGTACATGTAATTTTGGACAATGGTATTGTAAAGGTGACATTAGGCAATCCTCAAGGAATGGTTGTTGGCGTTCAATATGGAGGCATTGATAACATTCTTGATCCAACTAAAGCTCCCCTACATAGAGGGTATGTTGGTCATTTTTATTTTATTTTGTGGGCATTGGGTAGACAGATTGATAATCTTTTTAATGCAATTCAAGGTTCATTTCATAGAGAATATGTTGGATATTTGATATTTTTTCTTTTATTAGTTCCTAGTAGAATCCTTCAATTTTTTATTAGACGAGATTGACCAACCAATAAGAACACAGTATTCAATTCCACTCAACATAAACTTTATAGTTGATTATTTACATTTATTTTCATTAATTAAAAATTCTGATTTATCTTATTTGTGATTGGTTTGAGCAATGAGAAAAATCAAATTTTATTTTTAAAAATTATAAAAAATCAAATATCAATAAAATAAAATAATCTAAATTCATCCAAGTCTGCGCCGACGGTTTCATCGTCCGCTTCGACCACAAATTCACAAAATCCTCAGCCGACCCAATCGACGGAATCCCCAACTCACAGGAAAAACTCCCCCTCATTCTCTACTTCTATGGCGGCGGCTTCTGCATCGGCTCAACGGCCTGGCAATCATAAAACGAATTCCTCTCCGGCCTCTCAGTTCGGTCGAAATCCGTGGTCGTCTCAGTCGATACCGCCTCGCACCAGAAAATCGACTACCTATGATGATTGCTTCCATGCTCTCAATTGGGTCTTCAATCCGCCCAAAATGAAGTCTTGAAGGATTTTTCAGGGACCCAAGATGAGATTTTTAAGGATTCTTCAGGGCATCCTTCAGGGATCCAAGATGAGACTTTTAAGGATCAATGGCTCGCAAATCATGTCGATTTAAGCCGGATTTTCTTGGCCGGGGAGAGCGCGGGCGGGAACATCGCGCACACAGTCGGAATCATGGCTGCCCGCAAAACTGATCTGAAGATCAGGGGACTGATTGTTCTGCAGCCTTACTTTGGGAGTGAAGAACGGATTGAGTGTGAAAAGAAGGCGGAATCTGAGTATTGTACCGATGATTCAATGGCGTTGGAATTCAATGACACATTTTGGCGATAAAATATATATTATAAGGATTTGACCAGCCAGGAATGTACAATCTTCTATAATATTAATGAAAATTCTATAATATTAATTTATATTAAATAAAAGTTATAATTTTTCTTTTTTTAAATAATAAAATAAAAAAAAAATTAGAAAATACATTATCAAATAGGAGTAAAATTAAAATAATCTAAATTCTGGAAATTGAAATTTTTCGATCTCTAGAAGCATCCACAATTCTTCGAACTTATTAAGAAGTACTTTTGTAGTGCTTGACTTTAAGCTCTCTGCCTCACTTTACAATGTCCTTTTTAAAGAATGAAATAAAAAATTCTTTAAAAAATACATTATCAAATAGGAGTAAAATTAAAATAATCTAAATAATTGTTATTCTTCTGTGTTCTTAGCTAGCATAGAAGTTTAAGTAACCCATAATTGTGTTGTTAAAAAAAATAATTATAATTCTATTTTCAAGGGTGAGCTTTTGTGAATTTTGATAAATAGATAGTTAGTGTTTGTTGCAAGGCTTCTTAGGAATGAAATCATTATGTTGTGGGAAAAACACAGATTGTGGTCGAAGTCTTTGGAAGGTGAGCAATAATCATCATTTTGTAAAGATTGTTCCTATTTTTTTGAGTGTAAAAGCTTCTTCTAATTTGTATCCTATAAAATATGAAGTTCGGCAAAAAAGATTTGTGAAGTATGGTTTTTGGACCCTCAACAGTGACAATGTTGATTCTGCAAAATCTGGACCATCTACAAGTATTGTGATACGTATATGTCTAATCCTTTTTAGACCAAATAATAATAGTTATGAGTTTTTCATAAACCTATCTAGTATATGGATCCTTGATTTGAAAAGACAAAATCGTAGTTGGTATGATTTTTTTTTATAAATTAGTAATTATAAGAAATTAATGGAATATAAAATCTTCTGAGAAAATGTCTGAATGGTTGTGTCTTCTTTTCAACATATTTTAAGGCCAATTTTTTGATATATTGTTGTTGATTTTTCATAACCAGAATCTCACATTTTTCATTTTTTGAGTTTGGATTAAGCTTCTTTATTTTACCAAAAACATTGTGAGAGTCCAAAACTGATAGAAGCGTAAGGAAAGGTTCAAAACAAAACTAGCTTCATCTGATTCACTACTCTTTCTTTGCTTGATGACATAAAATATTTGTACAATCCTGAAAGCTAAACAAGTAATATTAGTTTAATTTGCACACCTCTTCTCCATGAAAAATTGTCTTAGGGGAGGATCTCTTTTCTTGTATCCAAGTCAAAAATTTAATGGTTAGTCTATATGTTAGCTGACATGCATTTTAAGCATCTCATGTTTTAAAAATGATTATTTCTTAGTTGATATGTTAGCTAAGAAATATGAACAAAATCTAATGGAAAAAAAACTCAAGAAATAGGTCTCAAAATAAAGAATAACTTTTGATTACATTGTGGTCAATAATCATGTACAATATACATAACAATGCATGTTTTATACATTAGGAAACCACGGTTTGCAAAAGAAAATTACGGTGATGATTAAGCCCAAGTTCGTCTTGCAGTTAACATGCAATTAGAAAAAGGAGACTACAATGAGTGTTCAAACTAGGCATAAAATGGTGATTATCACCAGTGAAACACTAAGTTAGGATTAAATAGAAAAAATAGCTAAAACTACATGGAAAGGCTCCTACAACTCCTATATAGAAATGCTCCTACAACTCCACTATAGAACTCTATCTATAATGCTCTCCAACATCATAATATCTCTTACAACACTATCTTTATTATAGATGCTCCTAAACATCCTTAATACAAAATATTCTTTTACTCACATATTTACATATGTACACCAATCTAGCTCTTTACTTCTTAGGGTTGCAAAAGTTGTGACATGCAAGAATTGGATGTGGATATGCATGTATTTATCTCTTGGATAAAAAGATCCATTGGCCAGCAATTTCTAGACATTGGGCAATGAGGCAGAGAGCTTAAAGTCAAGCACTACAAAAGTACTTAATAAGTTCGAAGAATTCTGGATTCTTCTAGATATCAAAAAATTTCAACTTCCAGAATTTAGATTATTTTAATTTTACTCCTATTTGATAATGTATTCTTTAAAGAATTTTTTATTTCATTCTTTAAAAAAAGAAAAAATATAACTTTTAATTAATATAAATTAATATTATAGAATTGGTAGTCATTCACAAAAACAAGCCCTCATACTCGCAGTCCTCTACCCATTCCTCCAGTTGGGACTTCATCTTGGAAGTTTTCACAAACATCCCGAGTTTGAACTCTATAGATCTTGTAGGGTGTGCAACACATTCAGCTTTCAAAGGTCTAACACCGAGCCTTCCCCTCACTTGTCCAATTAGCACATTGTTCTTTGCCTGCTCTTTTTAGAAGCATGGTCAACCATAAGACATGTTGCCCAGCTACCCAACTCTTGAAAACAATGTTAAAGTGATGACCAACTTAGTTAATGTAGGGGGGCCATTGTGTTGTTCTTGAAGCATAGAAATGAATGGCCTTCCAACAGAAACACATCACCTTTTGGCCATTTCATGTTGCAAACATCTAAGCCGCTTCTTCTAGAAATCAATTGTTGGATACATGATTTACAAGAGCGAGCCTTTCTCTACCATTTGTAATTCTTCTTCAAACTTCCATGGAGTTTTAGAAGGATGAGTGTTAGAAATAATAAAATTGAAATGAACTAAAATTTAATTAATTATAAATTAATCCAAGAGAGTTTGTGATGAACATAATTACCATACTTTAAAGAACTTTCCAAGATCAACACAAGAATGGAGGCACAGATTTTGAAAGGGGAAAGCAAAGAAAACCCCTTTTGAATAATATGAATGAGGCAAATGCCTAAGATTGAAGAAAGATAGAGAAGGAGACAATGTGGAACCATAGGGCTCATTACATGAACTACATCGTGATTGTGTGTTTCAAATGAGAGAGAAGCATCTCTTATAAAGAGATGATAAGAGGAGTTATTTGTAACTCCCAAGTGAATGATTTCCACATTCATAAGTGTGTGCTTGACAAGTGTCATAATCCTCCTAAGGAGGAATAAACTATTTTTCTTAATAAAGGAATTACAAAAAAGACTTGTCCTCACATGTGGACTAGAGGACAAACAATTTAAGGGATACCTTGGTTTATCCCATTTAATAGATACAACCAAGGAAAGATTATAAATTCTAACAATGAGAGGCAAGAAGTAGTTATATGCTCTAGGTGAAGAGTAGTAGGTGTTAATTGTTTTCTTCCTTATGATAACCAGTCGACATTTGAAAGATTTTTCAAAAATTGAGGGAAACTTCTCATACGAGGATTTATAGGGCATAGATTCTTCAAAATGTAAAGGGTCTATTTAGATTTATCATATTTAATGTTGTTTCCCAAATATCCAAACTCAGAAACTAGACTTACAATATACTTAAAGATAAAAAAATCTCTCCTCTGTAATCTTTGATTAGATCATGCATAAAATTCCCCCATCCATGTCCAAACTATAGTTTGCTATTTTTAGTATAGATTTTTACAATCTATTTGATGCCTATTTCGATCATGCAAGCCCATATTGGCATCAGTGTTGTTTTGACAGATGAGGACAACATGATCTAAGATCAACAACCCTCCTACATTTTTGCCCTATCAATCTCTAGTAGTAATGCTTACAAACCTCTAGTAGCAATTAGTGAACAAAACAATGATAAGTCCAATTTAGCATTTGGGGAGTATCCATAGCCAATAGGGTTCCTAGTTGCTTCTATGTTTTATATGCATTCTTCCTCAAGTGAGAGATCTAAAAACACTTTGACTAGGGCTTGAACTCGAGAAATAGGATTATGGGATTAAAAAAACATTCTTCCTTAGTTTTGCTTCAAAGAAGCTTGTAGAGATTAGGGATCTTCCCCTGTGGCAAACCATATAATCCTATGTAATCTGCTCCAACAAGTATGTCATTTATATATGCTACAGCCGTGATAACAAATGGAATATCCCTTTTCTAGAATCTCCATTTTTAATCAACTCCCTTTCTGGGAATCTCATTTTTGCTTAAATCAATAATCCAATAGTGTTGCTTGTTCTCCAAGTGCTTTTCTTACAATTAGAAACCATATGAAAAATTAAGTATCGTAAGATACAACATATTATATTGAAAAAATGTAAGATTGGAATCAAACCCACCTTTATTATATCTTTATGACTACTTTGTTTGGTTTACACTTAGAGCTTCTAAATATGTATAAAAAAATAAAACACTCCAAAAGTGAACTCACTCCTTACATTGCTATTTTCATCTAATCTTTTCTATAAAAGCATTAAACTGTCATTGATTAAATATTTCTTCAATGTTTTTAGATTATATTCCATGTTTGACTAGCTTCAATTTAAAATCAGATGTGATTTTACCATTTAACTTAAATTTATATACAGAATCCACTACATTAAAGACAAGAACTATGGCACTTGCGCCCCTTGTTTTTGTGGCATTGAGTATGATGATATTAATAATCTTGTTAGTCTAATTCAAGATCTATTTCATAGAGGATATAATGGGCATTGGTGTTTTCTTTTATTTTTGTTTGTTAGTATTGAATATAGAAACATTGATCATTTTACTGATACAATTTGATGTTTAATTGTATTGAAAACTTTTTTATTTATTTTAATGATTGTATTTATGCACAAGTTGATGGGTGAACCCACAATACTAGGTACCACTTTTGTGGGAGGAAGAAACTTCAAAAAAATGACAAATTTTTGCATCTCCATTTCTCGTACGTTCACGCGAACACCCTAGACATGTTCGCGCGAACATGTTTCTGCCGAGTGTTCATGGGAACATATCATGCCATGTTCGTGCGAACAAGTATGTAGCACATGTTCGCACGAACATATATTGACAAAATTTTCAGCGGCTTAAAATGTCTTCTTCACTTTTCCAAATTCATTTTTACGGTGAGCACTGTTCATTGAGCGTTCGGGCGAACGTGTGACTTGAGCAACTTCCATCGACATCATCTTCTCATTTTCGTTCTCATTTTCATTATCGGGTATGTCAAAATAATATTAATTTAATATTTTCAACATTTTTTAAGTATTTTTTTTATATTATCAAAATAGATTTTAATGTTTTCAATGCATTCTTTTTGTGTTTTTAAAACATATTTGAATGTTATATAGTTTTTAATAGTTTTGAAAATATATTTGAATGTTATTTACGTTTTTAATAGTTTATAAAACATATCTAAATGTTAATTTAATATTTTTATTGTTTATTTTTATTAATTTAGAAAATAGAAAAATATTATGTAGAAAACATTAGAAAACATTAGAAAACATTAGAAAAAATAGTAAAAAATATGCAATATAAAATTTAGGAAAAACATTAGAAAACAAATTTTTAAAAAAATTACGAAAACATTAGAGAATTTATAATTTAATATAAAATTTACAAAAAATTTATAAAAAAATATTACAAAAACATTAGAAAATTTATAATTTAATATAAAATTTAGAAAACAAATAGTTAAAAATTAGAAAAAAATTTTAAAATATTTTTAAAAAATTGAAAATTTAGAAAAAACATTTTAAAAAATTAGAAAATTTAGAAAAAAATATTGCAAAAACATTACAAAATTTAGAAAACAAATTTAGAAAAAAAAATTACAAAAATATTAGAGAGTTTATAATTTAATATAAAAAAATTTAAAAATATTAAAAAATAAATTTTAAAAAAAAAGAAAAAATATTAGAAAATTTATAATTTAATATAAAATTTAGAAAACAATTTTTTTAAAAAAATTGCAAAAACATTAGAAAATTTAGAATTTAAAATAAAATTTAGAAAATAAACTTAGAAAAAACATTACAAAAACATTAGAAAATTTATAATTTAATATAAATTTTTAAAAACAAATTTAGAAAAAAATAAGAAAAACGTTAGAAAATTTATAATAATATAAATTTTAGAAAACAAATTTTAAAAAATATTAGAAAAATATTAGAAAATTTATAGTTTTCAAATATTTTGAAAATAAATTTAGAAAAACATTAGAAAAAATATTTTTAAATTTTTCTTCTCAGTTCATAAGGGTGATTATACTAACAATCTCATGGAAGCTCAGGCTATTTTATATGTTGTGGAACAGTGTTGCTTGCGGGGATGGAGTAAGATTATCTGTGAGTCTGATTCCTAGGTAGTGGTGAACATGCTTTCTTCGCAAGAGCTGGAGGATGTTAGTTGGCAGCTGGCTACTGTTGTTAAGCAGATTCTTTTCTTCTCTTCCTCTTTTCAGTTCATTAGGTTCACGTATATTCCTCGTGAATGGAATAGAACTACTGATTGTTTAGCCAACTGGGCATCTAATCATGATCTAGGTTGGAATATTAGGGATAGGAGGCAACTGTCCTTTGAGATGGTGCAAGAATTTGATGATCTTGTTGCTCAGGATCGAGCTCCTTGTTGAGCTCTCCTTGTTGTATTCCTTTCTGTCTTAATAAATTTTTACCCCTCTTTTTGCAATATTTTAGAAGTCAAATTTTAAAATATATATATATATATATATATATATATATATATGTTAATGTTAAATGTAAATATGTCAAATTCACTTTAATGTCTTAATCTTAGAATTTTAATTAAATGACATATCTTAAGGGTTTAGATCCTGAATTGTACATGTAAAAATATAGATTAAAATGTATAATTTTTTATTTTGAACATAGATGTACATGTATATTTGTTCATGGTTAAAAGTAAATGTATGTACATATTTTTAATAAATTCACATTTTTATATGTATAATTTGTGTATATGTTAACTATTGATCTTAATTTATCTTATAACTAAGTGTAATTAACTATATTTAATAACACATGTCTTAAGGGGAGATCCTAAATTATACATAAGAATGTAGATTAAAATGTATATTTTATTTCATAAATGTACATGTAAATATGTTCATGTGGTAGATATAGATGTACATACATATGTTTTCAATATTCATGTTTAAATGTAAATACGTTATTATTTTTAATGTCTTAATAATTAGAAGTATATAATTAACTATATAATTCAATGACATGTCTTAAGGGGAGATCCTAAATTATACATATATAAGAATTTAGATTAATTTGCATTTCTACCTGTATGAATATAACATACATGTACATCCAAACCCTAACCCTAACCCTAACCATTATCCAAACCCTAACCTTGACCTTAAAATTTAATTTCTAAACCCAATATTATAAATGATAATAAATACCCTAAATCATAATCTTGAACCAAATCATAAACTTCATATGCTAAGTTCCCTTATCCTAAATTCTTAACCATGGACTTTAATATTAACCCTTAAATTTAATGCTAGAAATTATGTAAGTTCGTGTAAACCTTGACAATGTCATAAGGTCTTAAATCTTACCCTAAAATTGAGCCTAATTACACTAAAACCCTATTTGAAAACCTAATTGAAGCCTAACTTACATAAAATTAAAACAAGTTGACCCTAATCCTAAATTGTTAAAAATTACATTTGAGATACATGCACATACATGAAGTATGACCCTTGTTTTAAATGACATACATGTAACCCAACTTGAAACCTAAACCTCAAAACATTATTTTTTTTTTTAAAAAAAAGGGGTAAAAATTTATTCAAATAAAACCAAATTACAGAAGGCCTCAGACCCAACCAACCAAAACAACAACCCAAAACCAATTACATTCTGTCCTTTTCCACTAATTGCTCAAAAGTCCCAACAAGATCAGCAGGAAGATCATCCCTAACAGAAATATCCCACCCAGCACCTTTCTCTGATGCCCATTTTACCAAGACATCAACCACTCCATTCCATTCCCTAGGAATATGACAGAAAGAGATCCCATCCACAAAGCTACTCAAGTGGAGAATCTCTCTAACAATAGAGGCAATTTGCCAGCTAGATTCATCCACTCTCTGGTTATTTATCATATCACAACAATCTGAGAGTCAGACTCACACACCATTCTCCTCCAACCAAGAGAACAAGCCCACTCCATAGCCACCTTAATGGCCAAAGCCTCCATCACGTTATTGGATTGAACTCCTTTCTGAATAGAGAATATGAAAATAACATTGTCATCTGCATCTCTCCCAATCCCCCCCACTCCAGCCAGTCCAAGATTCTCATGGGAGGAGCCATCAGTGTCAATCTTTAGGACTGCATCAGGAGGAAGACTCCATCTCCCCACTCTACAAAACTTCCTCTTTCGTGGCTGAGATCTCTTACTGCTACTAGTTCCAAATCCTTTATCCACTAATCCTAAATTCCTGATAATACGAGAATCACCAGGATCTACCGGCTCTGACATATCACATTTAGCAGAGATAGTCTCTTGAAGCCTGGTTAGGATCAACTGCCATAGTTTAGTGGCTCCCAAGTTGGAATTATAGAAGATCTGATGGTTACACTCCAACCAAAGATTCCACAGAATGAAAGAAGGTCCAATAGCCCAAGCCACCTGAAGGAATTAAGTTTTCGTAGGGGGTCTGCCAAGGCTGTCCCAAAATTTAATAAGAGAGTCGGCATGAATATGGCTATGGCACCACACCTCCCACCACTTATGCCATATCTTTCTAAAGAGAGGACATAAGAAGAAAACATGAGAAACATCTTCCCCATCCAACATACATAGGGGACAGAAAGAGGGTCCCTGAAACCCTCTTTGCTAGAGATTATCCCAAGTAAGACACTTATTTTGCGCAACCAACCATAGAAAAAAATTACATTTCGGCCAAGAAAATTTATTCCAAACCTTCCTCCACCAGGGAACCACCTGAACTACATTACATTGGCTATCCAGCCGAGCATATCCCTGGGCCACACTGAACTTACCTTTTGGGAAAGGACCCCAAGCCAGGATGTCTTTGTCTTTAGAAGAGCTGTAAAGCCTAGCAGAGAGAAGATGCACCAATTCAACCCAAATCTCTGAGGAGCCCCCTGTGGGCCAAATTTGTGGATCCTTCCAACTAGCCACCTCCATCAATCCACACCTCCGAACAGTCTTGAAGTGAGCTACCGTGGTCCAACCTATAGAAGAAAAAACCTGAAACAGAGGCAAAAGGTGGGGAAAACTAGAGAGAATAGGAAGGTGGCCATCCCAAGAGTCCTACCAGAATAACACACTTGACCCCTCATTATAGATCCAGAAAAGGCCATCCTTGATAAGAGGAGCACCCCTTTTAAGGGTGTCCCAAATAAAGGACCCCTTATCATTAAGCTCAAGTCTAGGAATATCCTGGACCTCCACTCCTAAGAAATACTTATGGGTCAGAATCTTGGCCCAATCTCGATCTTGATTCTTGCACCATCTCCAGTATAACTTTGCAGCAAGAGCTTTGACACCGAGAGCCATACATTTAAGGCCTAGACCCCTAGAAAACTTAGGCAAACAAATCGTGTCCCAGTTGACTAAGCTCCATTTAGAGGATTGGAGATTGCCTGACCAAAGGAATTGTCATGACAAAGCATCAAAATCTTTCAAAACTCCCACGGGAGGTGTTTGCACTAAACACCTATAAATAGGAAGAGCCTGGATCACAGTCTTGAGCAGGGTAACCCTCCCAGCAGATGAGAGCCACCTATAAGTCCAGTGACTCACTCTGCTAATAATATCAATCAAAAATTTGAAACCTCGAAACATTATCATTTAAGAGTAATATAAATAATTTATTAGGTACCCTTTAATTGAATTCTCTAATAATACCCTCCAAAATATAATAAAATCTTAGAATAACAAATTAACTCTAACCATAACCAAACTCTCAACTTTAAAGTTATCTTATACTTATATGCAAATTAATCTAGGTCTGGATGTGTTACAAGTTATCTAGGTCCATGATGTGTGATTTATGTTTAATTACATGTGAATAAATTTTTAATGTTAAAAATAAAAAAGTATGTACAACAGACAATTTAGCTCTTCATACATTTTTACAGATATGACTTCACACGATATGCTTGATGCGGCTTCTGGTGCGACACCTAATGTAGTTCCTACTGTGGCTCCTACTACGATACAGGTTGATGCAGTTCCTGTTGCAGCACCTAATACAAATCCTGATATGGCTCCTCGTGCAACTCGTGGTGGGGCTCATGCTATAGCTTCTGGTGGGGCTCCTCGTGTACCTCGACATAGGGCTCATCGTGCAGCTCATGTTCCAGCTCCTAGTGCGGCTCATGTTCCAGGTTAGGCTGCACCTGCAACTCCTGCTGGAGGTCCTGCTGCACCACCTCCACGCATCGATATTGATGCATTATTTTCATTTTCAAAGCATGAGGTTGCTAGATTGCAGCACTCTATATTGAGCTCTGATGATGGTGTTTATAGAGACATATGTACTATGATATGTAGGAGTTTACAGGATTTGACAGCTAGGTTTAGAGTTCACCATTCATTTACTCCTTCCATATTAGCTTCCATATCTAGGGAGCTTAGGGCTGAGGTTTCAGGAGATGCATCATTTGATGATGTCAAGAGGGTAGCCCCCAAAGACGTCATCCGGAGAGAGTTATTTCCAGCTTATGAGGGGACACAGGGTAGGGTGAGAGGCTACAGAGTCACACGATGCAGGGACCCTATTATTGCTAGCATGATCTATCCACGATTTTTAGCAGCATATGGTCGTTATCCTAATAATGACCAAATACCCCTTTATTTTGCACAGCAGTTGTACGTTGAGTTTCGTATAGGGCTCAATGTCAACTACTTGGATATTCCTGATTATTACGGATAGGGGCGTGCTCGGGTGGCAGATCGTGACCAGTACTACAATGTAGATCATCTGCCACCTTTAGATCTTAGATAGTTTGTTGGACTGAGGATGCCTCCTGTGATTCCTACACATGCACCTATTGCAGATAGAGTTGTCATTGCTTCCCAAAGGGAAGCAATTGACACTATTGGGCACATTGCATCTGCGGCAACTAGTAATACATTAGATTCTATTGGTCGTTATCTTCATAGTCGACGTCTTCATCCACTTGGTCGACCATCTTCACAGGCATCTAATAGCACTTCAGGTGCCTCCTCTGATGATGCATATAGAGCTGTTGGGCTACCACTGTCAGGCGATATTCGTGGTCTTTCAGGACAGTAGACACATATGGATATGTCACTGTATTTTTTGGAGGATATGTTGCACTTTATTAGCTATATTTCTGATACACAGAGGATTCCAGTACACGCGATGATGGATGTTGTTAGACAGCATCAGAGCCCTGACATAGTTCCACAAACACAGGCCGCCACACTAGTGACAGATGATACACCTATGCGTAGCTCATAGCATTCGGCACCAGAATCACGACACTCTATAGATGACTCGAGCATATGAGTTGGAGATGTCCATATCACAGCTGAGGGCCTTGATGATTTTGGTGAGCAGTTGCGAGGCCTATCTGAGATCGATACTAGTTTGACCCTAGGTCTTTCATCATATATGGACCTATTATTCGGACTTGGTAGCACTAATTCTACACCAGATGTACTCAGCCAGTTACACAGTCCACTTCACTCAGATTTACTAGCAGTTGGACATGGAGTTTCAAGCTCAGGTGCATCAGTAGATGATATGATGGAGTCTGCTGATCATCGTCCACCTCCGGAGACCCAAGTACATATATAATTTATTTTTAATTTTAAATATATGTGAAATTAAAAAATATGTTCATTTATTGAAAAATTTAGTTCAGATATATATGCAGATATTTAATTTAATCTTTAACTCGTAATAAATCATGTAGGCACAGGTTGCTGAGCACATAGTTACACATAATGTTGGTTCAGGGCATCATATACATGAGAGAGATGATTCTATTGAGGCACCTGGTAGTGCTCAGGTACTTGAGTTTTAAATAGTTTGTTTAAAGTTATTTAAATATTTTGAAAACTAGATATATATATATATATATATATATATATATATATATATATATATATATATATATATATATATATATATATATATATATATATATATGCAAATTTGTATTTAATTTGAATGTATATGTACATGATGCACGTATGTATATATATGTTTTAAAGATAGAACTCTAACACATGTATGTATATATGTATATATATTTGCAGGGCTTGGTTGATGCGCCTCGACGAGAGGATGTACAGGAGACTCGATCAGAGGGTCGTTCTATTCGTATGCATCTTGAGGGGTCCTTCTAGTAGTAGATCAAATTTATATATTTTTTGATGCATATATATTGGAGGTCCAGTTTACATGTACACATGTGTATTTCAGTTCCTTGATGACATCCATGTACTTTCACTTTTTATTTGATTATTGAGTATTTCAGTGTTAGATACCATCACATGTACGTATATATGACTTTTTATATTTTTCTACATACGTATATTTATTCGAGATTTACAGTTTGCATTTCAGATACATAGAGATATATTAGATCTATAGATGTTTATTCTTGAGACGTGTATATGTGTACAAGTTGATAAATGAATTTAAATTATTAAATTCATCCATGGTACAATTAATTTAAATTATTAAATTATATAATTTTTTAATAAACTAAATTTTATAATTAAGAACTTATGATCATACAATTAAAAATATATTTAATTCAAGATGACATTCAATAGTTTGAAAAAAAGTTGATATTTAAGAATTGTAACATAGATAATGAAATTGTGTAAGTTTGAAATTGTAACATAGATAATGAAAGTGTTCAAGTATAAAAAATACATAGAAGGTACTATGCAAGACAAGCAAGCAATGTTTGAATTATGTGATGCAATCCCTAATTTGTGTCCCAATGAACTAATTGGTTTTGGAGTTCCTAGGAAACCTATTGGCGATTTCAAGCAGAACCTCTCCCCCCATGAGTATTCAGGAAGCACTTCTGCAAATAAAAAAGTATTGGCCTTCATGGGATCAGACGACAAAAAAAAATTCCATAGACTCAAGACGATGTGGCACTGTCCTTATTGATCAACTGAGAGTTATGATTCAGAATGCGCGAGGGCAACTGCAAGATAGTGCGCAGAAATATATACTTCAAAAGTGTGAAGAGTGGAATTTGGTATGGGTGGGGCTAGGTGACCTCGTCCCTCTAGAGCTCCATGAGATAGAGCTTATATTAAAATTTGATAGAGATCACACTTGTAGAACTTCTTGTCCGACTGACCGCTTGTGTTGTTTGGGTAATTCATTCCAAACAGATACAGTTGCATATCATTTATTAGTCTTAAAAGCATTATATCCTAATGGCGTCAGAGTGCTTTCTCTATTTTCTAGTATTGGTGGAGTAGAAGTTGCTCTTCATAGATTTGGAATACATTTAAGTTGTGTTGTATCTGTTTTAAATTATGAGTTTCCTTGCATTGTGATGGAAGTGAGAGAAATAATGAACTCAAAAGCCTCAGCTAGTAATTTTTCCTAATCAATGTGTAGGCTCATTTTTTTTGTAAATAACTCAACGTTAATAAACTACCTGAAAAATAGAAAATTGATTTTAACCAGAACAGAATGTTCTCTACTAATTTTAAATTGTCAAATCAAAGGATTACATACCCTAACTAAGAATAGTAATTTTTTTCATTTTCAAATTAATTTTATAAAGGTTTACAATCATAAAATACTTTTTTTTTAACGAGAGTTCAATTTTTAGTCGTCCAACGAATTTTTTTGAACCGACTCTAAAGTGGTTTTTCATGGAAGTTTATCATAATAATAATGTTTCTGATCTTCTTTAACAGATGGATTTTAATTATAACTTTTGGAGGACCTTCGTGGGCTTAGAAAGTATGTGTTTTGTTTTACAATGATACAAAATCACCATATTTATTGTTTGCAACTACTTAAATTTCCTTGCAACTTTTTAAGGTGAAGTATTATTAAATTCATCCATGGTACAATTAATTTAAATTATTAAATTATATAATTTTTTAATAAATTAATGAAAATAAAGAACTTATGATCGTACAATTAATCTAAACACATTTAATTCAAGATGAAATTCAATAGTTTGAAAAGAAGTTGATATTTATGAATTGTAACATAGATAATGAAATTATGTAAGTTCGAACTAACTTCTAGCCTATTTATATCGAGTTGTTAAATTATTAAATTCATCCATAGTACAATTAATATTATAGTTTTTAAAATAAACTAATAATAACTGAAACTTAGATATTCAGATTTAAAACACAATTTCACCAAAGTTGATATTCACAATTTCACCATAGTATGTAATTGAAAACACATTTCACCAAAGTTGATATTCAGATTATTATAAAATAAATCTCAAAGGTCTAATCAACCATGATGTACATGTTGGCATTATGATACATTTTTCTCATTAGTTACAACACTTATTGGATTCTGAATGCTTACCGAGCTCTCACCGGACATTCCTTTGTAATCCAAGCTTTACCTAGTTCTCAGTGTTTACCGAGTGATCAAGGTGAACAAAGAAGTTAGTGTTTACCGAGTGATCGAGGTGAACAAAGCAGCCAGTGTTTACCGAGTGTTCGAGGTAAAGAAAGGAATCAGTTTTGACCGAGTGAAGATGTACTTAGTATTGACCAAGAACTTCGTGATAACCGAGCTTCTGACAGTTATCAAGGAAACTAACTATCACCGAGTCACAAGGTTCTATCGAGTATTTCCTTTTATCACCGAGCTACAGTTCAGATAGAAGTGTTCACCGAGTGAAATCTCTTCTACCGAGTCTCCAGTGGTTACCGAGTTCAGAACTACTCGAAGTGTTTAGTATTGACCGTGCCTTCACTTCTACCGAGTGCATGACGATGCCGAGTAACACAGTGGACGTCGAGTATCAGAAGGACACCGAGTCAGTTCAGTGAACCCGAGTTTTTACCTTGGGCCGACTTTGTATAGAGATTTGCACTTGTTGTTTTGGTCAACCTTGCATGTATTGTTTATTTGGATGGTATATATATGCAATGTATTGTATCATTCAAATGTAATGGTAATGGAAATGAATGAAAAGTGCGAAAGAAATACATGCGTGCGAAAGTATGTGCGCTGAGTTGTGAAGGTATTCAGCAAGGTCAAGTTTTGGAGCAGAAAAGTTTTATCTATCACATCAAGGTGAATTAGAGCATAGTGGATCTTATCAGCAATCAGTTGTAATCAGATCCACTGTTTCATTCTAACAGGTGAATCAGTTTTTGTAAATCCTTTAACAAGGTAGACTTAACAGTCTTTTGTAAATCTCCTAACAGAGTGCATACTTTATTGTATGTTTGTAAATCCTCTAACAAGGTGGATCTAGCAATCCTTTGTGCTCCTAACAGGGCAGATCACCAGAAGTGGTCATTGTAAGCCTTAACCAGCCAACTTCATACTGCAGTAACGAAGCTTTGTGGGTTTCATCCCCACCCCAGTTTTACTTTCTATTTGGAAGGTTTCTGGGTCACCAAATCTGTGTGTTCAAGTGTTGCAAATGATTTTGTTTCATGCTTATAGTAGGTTACTTGGATGAATGGTGAATATATCAGTATGCAGTTTTATTGTTTGAAATTTTAAAAGTTACTGATTCACCCCTCCCCTTTCAATAACTTGTCATATCTTGAATATTTCCAACAATTGGTATCAGAGCAATAAGGTTCTCAAGATAAAAGTTTCACAGCTTGAGCAAAGATCAAGGACAATGGAGATATTCAGACTTGACAAAACTATTGAGAATGAAAAGCTAGATCTGGAAATGGCCATGGCTCAACTCAATGAAGCAAAAGAGCATCTTTCACAATCCTTGAAAAGAAGAAAAGAACTTGCAAGACAAATGAATGGCCATCAGTATGTTGAAGAAAAGATTGAAGATCTCTCACCATCAAGTAGTTCAGATGAAGCTGACAAAGCAATCAAAGAACTTTTAGAAAAGAATGGATCTCTGCAGGAAGAAGTAAGAAAGCTCAAAAGGGAACAAGAAATCCAGTCCATCAGGCTATGTGAAATCTTGGAGCAAAGGAACAAGGCAGCTGAAGACTTAGAGGTAAGGAATAATCAATCCTCTCAGCTTGAAAATCTTGTAACTCAATTATCTAATGCAAATGAAGAAATTATGAATCTAAGATCTGAGAATGAGAATTTGAGAAATGACTTAATTACTGAAAGGAAAATCAATGCAAGCTTACAAAGTGATCTAATCTCTGAAAAACAAGTCAATGAGAGAATGGTAAAATCTCAAAAGGACATGGATCAATTGAATCTACAAAATGAAGAAAACTTTCATAAACAAAATGGTAAAGCAGGCCTTGGATACAAGGAAAAAGGTGAATCATCCAAACAAGGTACTCAAAAGAATCAAAGACCTACTTGTAGCCACTGTGGTAAGTTAGGTCATACATCTAACAGATGTTGGAGCAATGGAAAAGGCAAATTTAATGGAAAGTGCTACAACTGCAATCAGCATGGACACAAAGCCAATGAATGCAAAGAGAAACCAAAATTTGAAGGTAAATGTCACAAATGCCAAAAGCAAGGTCATAAGGCATCACAATGCAAATCCAAATCATTTAATCCAGCTAAACAACTTGTCAAAGCAATATTTGGTTGGGACTACAAAACTTGGTGTAGATGTCATTATTGTGGAGAATATGGTCATATTGGCATAAACTGTGCAAGGCATCACCTAAGAAAAAGGGATACCACTATAAGATGTTATACATGTACAGAACTTGGTCATATATCTAAAAACTGCATGAACATAAAGAAAGTCAAGGATGAGAAGAAAATCAAAGTAGACAATATTCGAAAGCAAATGAAGCAGCAATGGATTCCTAAGTCTACCAAGCCAGATAATTCAAGTGATGGAATGGTCACTCAAGAAGTGAGTGACTCTACCATTTCCAATTAAGACTCATCAGAATAAGACTAGGACTGTATCTACAAAGCAATATCCTAAGCAGTCCTAGAATGAAAATATGATCAAATCAGTATTTCAGATACATCAGGATCATGGTCGGTACATGACCTTATCGAGCTCAGTCGGGTGCAATAAGGCTTCTTTCACCAAGTTGCACTTACCAAGCATGGTTGGTTCTTCTCTTACCGAGTTAAGGTCGGTTTAACCTATTTTCTTTTGGTCACTGAGTTGCGAAGTTTAAGCCGAGCTAGTGGATGACAGTCTGTCGATCGCAGCTACCTCCGTACTGAACATTAATGGCGAATTTTTCATCAAAAGGGCAGATTTTGACCTCATTTTTCACCGCAAATTTGAGATTTACACAAAAAAGGGCTTTCAAGCGAGTTCAAGCGATTTGAAGAGATTTTCCAGCGAAGTATTCTTACGAAACCTTTTCACTCACCGAACAGCAATGGCATCCGCAAGCACCAGCAGCAGCAAGGCGAAGAAAGGTTCCAAAATGCTTGTGAAGGGAACGGAATGGAAGGCACCTACGTTCAAGCTCGTTCCTACCATCGCTGAATCGCTCGATCCCAATGGAGCTCAATCACAGATTCCACCCAAGGTACTCCTTGTGAATGACATTCACACTCATTTTAAGTGTGCTATTCAAGAAATAGGGACATTGGACATGGATAATGCCCTAGCAGAGTTATGTGTAAATGGTTCTCTCAAAATCGAGCACAAACATTTGGAAACTAAAGGTTTGACTCACATCACGCATATGCCTAGAAACTTCCAAACCAAATGGATTAGGTATATCTTGAGTCAAGTGCATAATGGTCAGTTGTGGTTGGAATAACCTATTTTGATAACCAAGAAGATGATTCACAAAATCACGGGTCTCCCGATGCTCAGCAAAGCCAAAACCACTAAAACCCTAGGATGGGATGAGTTACAGAGGCAAACCCTAGCCGAGTGGGATGGTAGAGGTTTGAAGGTTAACACTGTAACAGATCCGGAACTAAGATTTGGCATACATATTATTGCATATAAGTTATATAGTTCCAGCAGGTTAAATAGTGTACCGTGTGAAGCTGTGGATTTGGCCCTGAAAATTGTAAAGAAGAATCTTGAGTTTGATCTGTCAGAAGTAATGTTGAAGCAGTTAAACAAGAACATGGACAGTATAAGGACATCGAAGAATAACCCCTATAAATTTGGATCTCTGTTAATATGTTTACTATTTTATGTACAAAAATTCTTTCCATCAAAGGGAACCGTAGAATGGAGAAAAGATATCCCAATTTTGTATCAGATTAAAGAGTTTATAGCAGAGATGGGAGAAAATTTTGATAGTATCATGGATAACTATTTTGAAGACTTTAAGGAGAGGATGAATAACCGATTCAGAATTCCTCCTAGGCTTGTTGAAGAATATAAAGATGACGTATGTTTTATGGTTGACTGTGACAAGGTGTACATATAGGCAGTTAGACCCCGAGTTGCATGGGTGAAACCTCTTCCATATGAGGTAAATATTGATGAAACAAGGGATATCATTGAAGCACTGGTAAATGAGCCAGTAGACCCAAGGCAATAGATTTTTGGTACTTATGATGAAGCAAAGGCCAAAATTGAACTAGAAATCAAAATTCCACAGGCCATCAGCAAAGGTAAGAGGAAAGTGGCCAAACTGAAAACTGCAATGGGTCCTCTTATGCTCACCGAGGGAAAAGGTGAAGATAAAGAAAGTGAAAAATAAAAAGAAGGAGAAGAAGAACTAGAAGAAGAGCAACCAGAAAAGAAGAAAGGCAAGGTAATCATTACCAAGCCCAAGAAGCAGCCTACTGCAGTATTTACTCGGAGGACAAGAAGAGGTATTCAGGAACCTGTATTGGTCAAGCCTGCACCTACATTCGAGCAAAGGCTCAAATCATTGGAAGAAGGAGTTGGCATCACAAATTTCAAGGCATTGAAATTTGAGACAAGGACTGATGTAGAGAAAATGCAAATTGAGGAACTGGTACTTAACAAAATGGGAAAATGGAAATACTCCCCAGACTAGATTGCTCCTCATATCTCTAAAGAACTACTGGAGAGAGTACAGCCAAGATGGGAGTTAGCCACCAAGACAGTAAAAGATATATATGAGCAATCCCTAAAGAATCTTTGACCTAGTCTCACTGGAGCAGAGGTAAAATCTGAATTGAAAACCCATGAAGGTAAAATGATGATCAGATTCCACACTTGTTTGATTTTGATCAAAGATATAGAGCATGTTGTAAATGATGCTACAAACATGTGGAAAAACATCTATCATCTACATAAGCCCAGTGTAGACCCAGTAGAAATAAAGGATGATGACAGCAGCAGTAGCAGTGATGAATCAGATAGCGCTCCATCCATCACAGTTACACCAGGAGAGTTGCATGCAATGATGGAAGAGAAAGAGGAAGAAGACAAAGAGGAAGAAGCTGAAAAGGAAGATAAGGAGGATGATCCGGTAAAAATTGCAGCAGCAGTTATTGCATCCCTTCCTCACTCCCCAGCTAAACCTGTGACATCATCAAGGTTGGAGTCAGCTTCAGCAGGTTCATCTACACCAGATTTACCATCTACACCTACCATATCTCAGCTCCAGGTATCATCAGTGGAAGTGACTACCACTTCATCTACCGAGCTGCATCCCTCTTCGTCTACCAAGCTGCACCCCTCTTCATCTACCGAGTTGGCCTCCTCGACTCCATCATCATCAGTTGGTATTGTTGTGAGTTCTCCAATTTTGACTACTCCAATTTGTTCTACAATTTTGTCGCCATCTACTTCAGGCACAGTGAGCTTAGATACTATATTACCGAGTGTATCACCATTTTTGGCCAATACTCAAATTTTTGACCCTATACATACTCCTATTGGCACTCAACCCTCAAGCATCCCAGTTTTTACTGCTAGTCCTTCTGTCTCTACTGTTGTGTCTATTCCAAAGGTCAAACCAGTCATCTTAGAAGTCAAACAAAAGCAACCATTAAGACTTATGATCACTGGAAAGGAAATTCCTGAAGACATTGACTTGGACACAGAGATAGTAATTCCAAAGATTGACTTTGATAATGTTACCATTGAAGAAATGAGGTATGCTAGTCAACTTATTGAGAAAAAGGCTACTCAGATGCAGTTAAGATTGGAAAGGGATAAGGAATACAGGATAATTGAGGATGCCCAGAACATAATTACTGAGGCTATAGGTGTTGATGTTGATACTTCTCAACACATTTTGATTCAATTGGAAGAGGCAGTTAATAAATTCAATGAAGATGCCTCCGGACAAGAAAAGCTGATTGAGCGTGCATCAAAGAAATTTGATAATAAGGTATTGGGGCACATTGCCCAGAACATTGCAATAAATCAGGTTGCATTAACCTCAGTTTTGGCAGATATGGAAAATTCTTTTAATAATGTAACATCTCTTTTTGCTAAGCTTTGTGATGTTACCGAGTACACTAAGGGAATAAGAGAGAAACTAAATAAAATTGATGAGGATCTGAAGGTGAGCGCACAAAACTTGAAGCTTGACCCCAGTTCAAGCTCATCTCATCACCTCAGGATCAAATTTTTGTCAGAGAAGCAGGCAAAGCTGTTGAGAGAAGAGGCAAGGATCCGATCTACATCGATAGATATCCAAAACATGATCCTTCCCATCATGGATTCAATGCAGAAGCACATTGCACATTCAAAAACATTAATCCATGATAATAACTTCTCCATTGCAGACCATGTGATTGAACTTTCGGCTGAAGTTCAAGTAGCTCTTTCCACCTGCAAAATTTTGCAAGAGAATTGGGATAAGACTCTCAAGCTTATTCTTCAGGTACATTCAGAGTTCATCTCTCATTTTGGTGTTTCTATATAAGTATATATATTCTTTTATTCTTTGGCATTATTGTCAAAAAGGGGGAGATTATTGTTGGATATGTATACTATGGGTGAATAAGTGTTTTCGGAAAAATTGTACAAAGGAAGAGATATACAGCTCATGTAAATACTGTATGTACATTCTATGGGGGAGTTGTATATAACGAAGCTATGTATATTCAGAATCAGTCATCAGCATGTCAGATAAATTTTGTCTCATAAGTGTTTTTGTCACTAATGCCAAAGGGGGAGATTGTTGGCATTATGATACATTTTTGTCATTAGTTACAACACTTATTGGATTTTGAATGCTTACCGAGCTCTCACCGGACATTCCTTTGTAAGCCAAGCTTTACCTAGTTCTCAATGTTTACCGAGTGATCAAGGTGAACAAAGAAGTCAGTGTTTACCGAGTGATCGAGGTGAACAAAGCAGCCAGTGTTTACCGAGTGTTCGAGGTAAAGAAAGGAATCACTTTTGACTGAGTGAAGATGTACGTAGTATTGACCGAGAACTTTGTGATAACCGAGCTTCTAACGGTTATCAAAGAAACTAACTATCACCGAGTCACAAGGTTCTATCGAGTGTTTCCTTTGATCACCGAGCTACAGTTTAGATAGAAGTGTTCACCGAGTGACATCTCTTCTACCGAGTCTCCAGTGGTTACCGAGTTCAGAACTACTTGAAGTGTTTAGTATGGACCGTGCCTTCACTTCTACCGAGTGCATGACGATGCCGAGTAATGCAGTGGACGCCGAGTATCAGAAGGACACCGAGTCAGTTCAGTGAACCCGAGTTTTTACCTTGGGCCGACTTTGTATAGAGATTTGCACTTGTTGTTTTGGTCGACCTTGCATGTATTGTTTATTTGGATGGTATATATATGCAATGTATTGTATCATTCAAATGTAATGGTAATGGAAATGAATGAAAAGTGTGAAAGAAATACATGCGTGCGAAAGTATGTGTGCTGAGTTGTGAAGGTATTTAGCAAGGTCAAGTTTTGGAGCAAAAAATTTTTATCTATCACATCAAGGTGAATCAGAGCATAGCGGATCTTATTAGCAATCAGTTGTAATTAGATCCACTGTTTCATTCTAACAGGTGAATCAGTTTTTGTAAATCCTTTAACAAGGTAGACTTAACAGTCTTTTGTAAATCTCCTAATAGAGTGCATACTTTATTGTATGTTTGTAAATCCTCTAACAAGGTGGATCTAGCAATCCTTTGTGCTCCTAACAGGGCAGATCACCAGAAGTGGTCATTGTAAGCCTTAATCGGCCAACTTCATACTGCAGTAACGAAGCTTTGTGGGTTTCATCCCCACCCCAGTTTTACTTTCTATTTGGAAGGTTTCTGGGTCACCAAATCTGTGTGTTCAAGTGTTGCAAATGATTTTGTTTCATGCTTACAGTAGGTTACTTGGATGAATGGTGAATATATCAGTATGCAGTTTTATTGTTTGAAATTTTAAAAGTTACTGATTCACCCCTCCCCTCTCAGTAACTTGTCATATCTTGAATATTTCCAATAGTACACTTATAACATGCAATATTTTTTCATGATCTTCACTGTCTAGTCTCCACTTGCGATGTGCACGCTTAAGTTTGACTGGATGCAGACAAAGCCCTGTAGCAACGACCAGGTGGCTATATTGTAAAACTTTTTTGTCAGGTTGATAATCAAAAAAGTGTATTCCATATTGGACTATTTTCTCTTGCTTCAAATATGTCCCCTCTATCACAACAGAACCTGTACCACAAATTTAAGTGTTTTAAAATTTGATAGATATGAAGTTACCTAAATATATATATTTATTTAAATATATATGTGCATGTACATATGTATATGTATAATTTACCTATGGGGAACAACATTCCATCACTTTCTTCAGGGTCATATAACTTTGTCCTCTCTGCAGTACATCGCAATAAATAATAACTGACACATTCATGATTTCCAGGCTCAGCAATCACTGCAAAGACATCTCCTGCATAACAAGTATACATGAATGCATGTGTACAATATATATAAGATAGTTTAAATCGATAATTAAATAAAAACTTGAGATTAATTTTTATGATACTCACCCACTTTTACCAATCCAGAGATATCATTATAATCATCAAAAATCAATGGAATATCATCAAAATTTTCATCTTCTTTATCAAATTTATCGGTAACATCAAGTGGTACCAAAATCCATGCACCTGTATATCCATGTGTCTGATTGATGCATTCTTCATAGTTTTCATCAATGCAACTGTCAGAAAAACATGAGTATTCTCTTGTCTTCAATGTCCAATTGCAATTATTTGTACTCATGATTGAATGTAAAGAACGTGTCTTTTCTATCCTCTTTCAACCATGCATGTTTTTTCTATTGACACCTCAAAGTTTGTTAAATTGAAAATATAGAAAAATTAAATTTAAACTTCAATGAATTCAAAAATAAAAATTAACAATAAAATTTTATAATTTAATCATGCATAAAAGTTAAATAGACGTACACATCCATACCTGTTATCTCCCAGAAGACTCTATATGGTGTCTGTCGACTCATTGTTGATGATGTCCCAACCTCATCTAATGCAAAATGAGTCTTACACCATTCAACAACATCATGTGCATCATTTACACGAACTCCCTGATAATTCATTTGATATTTTTGCAAAGCACGTTTGATGCAAGCTCCAACACCATCATGTTCACCTTTTCCATGACCACTCTCAAAGAAATTCCATATGTGTTTTATATTCTCATTGCGATGATATCTACACAATGCATAAAATGGTCTAGATGATTTAAACTGCGCAGCACATCCATCAGACCAAACATAATTTTTATCAACATTTATGTTATTTTCTTTCAAATAAGAAAAGAACGTATTGAAGCAATGTTTTACATAGTGAATGTCATGTTCTTTATCATCACTTATATAAAAATGATATTCCTTTATAATTACTCGTGCTTGAACTATACTCTGAACACCATCCAAATCTAACTGTGCATGTCTATAAAAAACATGTACCATAATAGTGACCTGCTTATTAAAGTAATAATCTGATTGAATTGCTTTCTGATGAACAAATGAATATTTTTTTGCAAAATCAACAACTGATACAATTGTTCCAAGTGGAAAATTATCTCTTAGAGTTTGAAACTGTTGTGCTTGCCACTTTGCAAAAAATGCATGACAAATATAAGGTTGAATCAATTTCTTAAATCTGTCCATAAATGTTAGAACAGGCAACTCCTCTTCAACATATTCCAACCTTTTTGTTTCTTTCCTCAACTTTGTTTCATTCTTGACATACTTGTAACTTTTGCAATCCAATATTTTTGTTACATCAATATTTTCAGTTTTCAAAGGAAATAGAGCCAATTCACCACATGTTTCACATAATCCTTTGATGCAATTTATTTGACCAGCTGGATCATCTATGTTGTCACACAAAATGGATGATATAAACTCACTTCTCCTACTAGGAGGAGCAACATGAAAACCATATGTGTCTTCTACAAACTTTTGAAATACCTGATAGTGGAGATCAAACTCAATATGATGATGACAACAACACATTTCAAACACTTTGTTTGACCTCACAAAGTATGGCTTCAATTTTTCAAACAATGTTTGCCCAACTTTTACATTAGAATGTTGACTACAAAATGACACATATAACTCATGTTGTGTTGTGTCCAACCAATGTTTTGTATGATGTTCATATTGACCAGGTGCAATCCTATGCCTGATAACATCTCTACTATTTGATGAAGGACGAGTGTTATCAATCCAAAATGATATGATTAATTTTTTCAATAACTCTTCAATCCTATCAGAATGAGGTGCTCTACACATGATTGCCCAATTGCCCTCCATAGTACTGTCATCCACAATTAATCTTCTCTTAACATATTCTCTCATTTTTTTCCTACTAAAACCCATTTCAGACGAAATTGAAGATATTTGTCTATTTTGGTTCATATTCTTACTTACAACAGACATCAACATCACTTTTCTTGCCGCAGACTTATCTTTAGTTCGAGAATGTTTTCCTATGTTTCTCAAACCTTGTCTAACATTTTCAATCAAATCAGTTTGCATGTTAGAAAATCTTCTCTTTTTTGATGTTGTGTTTACACCTAACAATTTCAATGCCTCTTGCAACTTTTTTTGTGTATGCAAAAGTGAAAGAAACTGAGCTTGTTCAAGTGTTTCAATATTATCAAATTGAGTCATAATTTCTCTTATCTTCTTCTTCATTGACCTTCTCTTAGACAAACTTAATGGTTGAACACTAGCTGCAAGTTTTCTCAATTTATCTACATCCATTTTAAGTAAATGATCTAAATTCTTATGAGAAATACCATACTTTACAAATTGGACAATATTTAAGATTTCATCCATACTAGTTCCTGCACCTGATCTCGACCCTTCTCTGATTTCTGTTACTAGAATTTCTACAGGGACCGATCTTGAGCCTTCTCCAACATCCATTATTTGAGATTCAACAAGGAAAGATTCTGACCCTTCTCCGACTTCTGTTATTTGAACCTCTGTAGGGACTGATCTTGAACCTTCTTCAACATTCATTGTTTGAGATTCCGCAGGGAGTGTTCCTGACCTCTCTCCCATAGGCACTACTTGTACTTTTGTTGAGCCTTCTTCAACATTTCCTTCACCTTATTTAATTCGATGATAACGTGCCACAGTTTTCTGAATATTTCTTTGTTCTGCTTCATCAGATCTTTTCCTTGAATATTTGTTTTTCCTTCCTCTCTTGTTTCCCATTATAAAATCAAAAAAAAAAAATTTATCCCTTGCCTCAAGATAAATTTCATGCAGTAACCAGATAAAAAAATCACTGTACGGATTTGTCTGTCGATGTCAGTACTTTTAAATTATTTAACAGAAATCAATAGAATGCAATCGTCTGCAACAAGACATAAATAATTTTCATTATATGACTAAAATCTGTGAGTCACATTCTTTACAAGTAGCAAAGAACCAAATCCTTCTTAAGCCATCATTGAATCACAAACAAATAACATGGTATGAATACTATAATGTTTGTCCTAAAAAATAAATTTTTCTTTCTTATAAAATATATAATTGTTTTGTCTCTTTAATTTTTTCATTCTTATTGTAGGACTAGAAAAATGGGTTAAATGCATAATATACTATGAGAAGTCACAAAACTCAATCAACATACATTAACACCCACTAGTCTACCATGAAAGCCAAACTAATCAAAAAAAGTAAACACAAGGTTAGAAACCCCCTCTTTTATTTTTAGCTCCCATGTCCTTCTTTTTTTTGCAAATGATGTAGCTCCAAAGTTTCTTAAAATGCAAATTTTGAGTGTTTTGAGTGATTTAGAGTGTTTCTTAAGGTCTTGGGATGCAATGCAAGGTGTGGAAGTGCAGATTAGGGTTTTGGAACCTAGAATGAAACACCTAATTACCAAGTGCACCCTAAAACTATCAAGTGCGCCCTGAAACTACCAATTGCGCCCATGAAGTGTGCAGTTTGTAAAACAGGGTTGCAGTTGATAAAAGAGGTCAAAACTTGATAATTAAGATGTGGGTATGCAAGATATGAGTGTTTTTTATATTTTTAAGTGTTTAGGGATGTTATGCAATGTGAGGAAATGTTAAATGACCTAGGGTTTTGATATGCAAAGTACAAATGTCCTAGGGATGTTATGCAAGTGCAAATGCAAGGTGTCATTTTGAAGGTATGCAAGATGAAGATTATGATGTGCAAAATGAAGGTTAGGGTTATGTTTTGGACTTGGTAAAGATGTTAAAGGTAGGTGTACGCAAAGTGGACTATGCAAGGGATGGTTTCCTAGGGTTGATAATGACGTTTAGGCTATGCAAAATGAGGATAGGTGATCAAGAAGAAAAGTTGGTTGATGGACAATTTGATAGGGTTTGATAGTGAAAATGATATTAGGGTTTGAAAAATGAAATATGAGGGGGATATACCACTAGGGTAAGTCAAAAATGACATTTAGAAATATGATTATGCTAATGATAGCTCAGTATACATAAGGTTTTTTGAACTTAGGTGAAATCTTTACAAGGTATTAACCTAAGAGTTTAACGTTATGACAATAGACTTTGGATCTTGATCAAAAAAATGACAAAAAAAGATAAGATCAAAATGACAAAGCCAAATCTACCTTGACATAGGTAGCAGTTGGAAAGTTGGGCTGAAACTAAGGCAATTCTAAGAGCTATGTTTTCCAATTTTTTTGTTGAAAAATGGGTCAAACTTTACTAGTACCTCTATAGAGATGGAGAAAAGGCCCAATTGGTGAAGCGATTGAGAAGAAGAGGGATATGGAGATAAAAGGAAGAGATAAACAAAGATAGTGAGAATGAAATATATAACTAAGAGAAGGTAGAGAGGGAGATATAGGGATAGAGATGGATAAAGGGAGAGATGGAGAAGAAATATGGATATAGAGAAGAGGTGTATGTGGAGAAAAAAATGGATAGGTGATGAGAGAAGTGAAAGGGGTAGACAGAGATGGAGGGATGAATATAAAAATGAGACACAAGTAAATAGTGTTTGTGTGTGTGTGGGAGAGGGAGAGAGCAGTGAGGGAGAGACACATTGAAGGAGATAATTTGAAATGAATGCTCAAAATGATGTGTAGGACATCCGAAATGATGGTTAAAGTAGTCAAGATGAGGGTTGGGTATGCAAAGATGCAAGATGGAAGATGCAAAGTGATAATTTTTGAGGTGAAATGCAAAGGATGCAAGCTTAAATGCTAATGATTGCAATGTGAATATGAGGGATACTAAAAAGGTGCTATATGAAGTCTATATGATGCAAGTATGAGGCTCAAACTATGAAGAATGCAAGTGGATGCTATGCAACAGTGAAATCTATGTTTTACCAAGCACGTTTAGGAGCACAAGTTGATATCTTTTCCAAGGTTTGAATGTATTGAACCAAAGTTTGTAATGTTTTGACAATGTTTTGACAATGTTTGATATTTTGACAAGGTTTTGCAAATTTTCAAGGTGTAAATTTGAATGTTGGCTTTTATCTTGATTATGTTTTACACACACGCAAGACACATTAAGACAAGAATAGCTGTTGTTAAAAGTGAACAGTCACACAACAACCTAGGCTTTAGGACTATATCCACTGAATTCCTACTTGAACCAAAGTTTAGCCACGCTTATCCAGAGCGGACAACTTAGGACCTTGGCACCACAAGCTCCCCCTTACAGCACACTCACTTCTCGGGGCTACCAAGATCTTCTTCCCAAGGGGCATGACTTTCCAAGGGACTGTTGTCTCTACTAAGGACCGCGAGAATGTAGGATGTTTTCACGGGCATGGGTGACCCCTTGAGCTAGTGGATAGAAAGGATTTTGGCCACTAAAACATGGTTTTTAGTAAGGGCATTCCGTTCAACAAGTGAGTGATAAACTTCCTCAGAAGGTCTCCCAGCCCTAAGAACCGAGGTTTGACGCACCACAAGGATACTGGAGGAGAGCTATCACTCAGCAATACCGCCGACACGGCTTTCACCGTAATCGAGTTTTATATAGCGGCTGGAATGTTGACTTGGCTTTTGGCCCGTTACCGCTCTGAGGTCATCCCTTGGCATACCCAATATCGAGTATCTTGGTCCAAGGTAGGCCTCCTATATAAGTTACATGGATTTCTTTTACACCCAAGATCCACGAATGGTGAGGGGAGAGGATACATCCAATGCAACTCCTAAGGATTTAAACACTGTAAATACGCTAGGCAGAAAATAAAAAGTTTATTTTAAGCACCAAATGAAGTGTTATTTAATCTAATAAATCCACACACATGGTTTTGACAAACACACAATGGTCTTCGACAACGTCCTACAAAGAAAACATTAGTAGTTTGTTATGATCATGTCTTCATCCCACAATTGCCACATGCTGCAAGGAGACCATTAGTAACACAAAATCATCTAATCTATGTTCTAGAAGGAAATGAAAACCTTAGATTATCTCTTTATAGAAATTGAGAATTCATAAAGAGTTATGACACATTTATTTTTATCGAATGAATTTGATTTGAAAATAAAATTAAATATTTTTTATTAATTCAAGTTATAAATTAAAAAATTCAATTAAATTTGAATGAAGATAAGAAATATTGATGAAAGCGTGAATGAAGATAGGAAGAATATTAATTTGCAAATATTGAGAAATCTCTCGCCTGCCTTTGATTTATCTGTGGACAAAATTCATGACAAAGACAGGCCTGCAATGCACTATCAGGTTGATACTAAATACGGAGATTGATGGCACAAAATGACATCTATAATGAAAATTTGCAATCAATGATTGAAACGTGAGACATGGTGGGTTTTGTTTCGCGGATAGAATGATGTTTCATGCATGTAGGCGCAGGGCCCATTTTTGATAATTTTTTGGCTTTTTTGATTGTTCGCACGAACACAAAATTTTTAGCTATGTTCGCGCGAACATAGCCAGATATTTTTCTGGCCACCATGAAAGTGCAACGAACATGTTCACCTAAACATGTGTTCATGCGAACATGCATAATATGTTCGCTCGAACACAGCGTTCAAGAAAACGCTCAAAATTAGGAAAATTTGAACTCATTTTTCATTATTTTTTTTTATTTTTTGCTCTTTTGACTCCCATAATTGCAGGAGAATGATCTCCTACTGTAAAATAAAAAATGTCAAAATGTGCTGCTCGAAGCAAGCTTTCCAATGACTATAATTTTAATACATATTTTAGTCGTTAAGACTTTCAAATATGAGTTTAACTCATTATAGGTTCATTACCGGTTCATTACCGATTGAACATCAACCGACTTTGACACTTCGGGAAAATTAGTAAATTAGGTCAATTTTTTTTTGAAAAATATGTAGGCACTAGCTTATTGAGATACCTTACTATTCAAAAAAAAAAAAATTAGGTTTATGATAAATTGACTTCAAATTATCTGTGTCAAATGGAACGTATGTCTAAATTACGATTTGTGTCACTTCAAAACTTCATAAACTATACAATATTCAACAAAAATAAATCAAACCAAATGCAAACACTGGATATTGATGTTAAAAATCCAACACCAAAAGAATTACTTCATTATCATTTCTGGAAAAAAAGTTATGTGTGTCAAATAGACTGTCACTCTTTAAAATATTGAATTTTATTATGTACCACTTTTCAGAGGAGATAAAAAAAATTGACATAAATATATATTTTTTTAGATTAAAAAATATAGTTACAAAGTAGGAACAAAGTATTCAAAATCACTAGTTTATGTCATCTTGAAATTATTTATAGTTTTGGAGATATAGTCACTTGAACATGACGTTTGTTGCAAAAATATTGATTTCAGTGTCAAAATTGGTCAAAAAGTGGAACCCATTATTGTGGGATCACCTTGATATAGAGAGCTTATGGGGATAAATGTTTGTGAGAAATACAGGTACTGGGATATAAAATGGAATGAATTGGGAGGTCCATACAAAGAGGATAAGTGAGATTTTCAACACAAAACTCAAGTTGAAATTCAATCTGAGATATTATTTGTTGAAACTGAGAATCCTCTTAATTTGCTACAGCATTTTAGCCATAGAATTTAAAGTTGTAAAATCTACTCCAAATTTAGTGAAATTTTCGTTTGTTAGACGATGGGATCCTTCAATTCAAGGAACTGGTCAACAACCTCCACTTGACATAGACTTGAGGTATTTATGACCGCATAGATTTGCATGTGAATTTCTCAAATTAAAGTTCTTTTATGATTTGGGTCTTGAATTGATAAATAATTATAAAATGAATACACATCTTTAGGGTATTACGCTTCTAAGTTCAATTAATAGAAAAAAATATATATCGAAAGTGTCAATTTTATAACATTTTTTTTGGTATTAAGTTTCTAAATTCTATCGATGAAATATCTTTAACCTAATTTAGAAGTGTCTATTTTAGAACTTTTTTTCACAATCTAATGATAATTTGTGTTAGTATTGATGATTATATACCGAGTTCATATACTTAAACTAATAAAAAGTCATAAGCTTGTCAAAATGATTCTTAAACCTAGTTTTTAAGCAACCATCTATTATTTATATAATAATCCAACCAAAGTTATTACAATCTGATGATACTTGTACACCAGAGTTCATATGATGAAGGTTATGTATTCACTATCCATCATAAGCTTCTAAAGCCATAATAATTCCTAAAACTAGAATTTTTTGTTGACCACCTATAATTTATGTAATAATTCAGCCAATTTACAATCTAATAATGCTTCTACACAACCATTCATATGATGGTACTAGATAGTCATAAGCTCTAAATGTCAAAATCATTCCTAAACTCAGATATTTATGTTTACCTACAATTTATGTATTATATAAAAGAAAGTTAGTTACTATTATTCTAGTCTAAAAACAAGTTAGCAAAGAGAATTGGCAACTCAACTAAAACATTGTGGACATGGGTGCAGGTATATTTTACAAAGTGGGAGCACAGGGTTTTATGTGTATGCAATTTATGAAAAAAGATCAGAATACCCCGCATTCAATATGGTCCAGACACGCATGGTATTCAGACTCATAGATGAAAGGTGAGAGATTCACTGTTGAAATTGTCAAATAATGATATTTTTAATTCTTAAAGTGATGATGGTCATTTTAAACTTATAATTTGTAATTTATCTTATTGAATAAAGATGCACTATGCAGATTTAAACATATGAGAATAAGCAATAAGAAAATGAAATTGATGCCAAATGAAGTGGATAGAGATAGTGATAGGAGCACTCCACTTGAATACCTTGAAGCAGTTATTCTCACCAATCCGACAAACCTTGCATTTAAAGGCCAGGTAATGCTTTTCCTTTTTTATTATATTATTTTCTTCAATTACTATTTGCTTGATTAAATACAAACAACTTACTTCAAAAAAAATCAATACAACGAAAAGATATATAATAGTATGTTAGATAGTACTAAAGCAAAGGATTGAAATATCTGAAGTTATATGAAGTGTTTTATATTTTTTTTCTTATAGTTTCTTGTTAGATAGTTATTCATCTCCTTATTACACTTCCTTTTTAAGCATCTATTATTACTTTTCATAATTTTCAAAGGTTCTTTGTATGTCTAAGTTCTTATCTTTCAATCTTTCAAAATTCTTTACCTATACACCATTAGCTTTCACAACACCTCATTTTCATTCACTCGTTCACTCAACAAAAAAAAAATTAGTAGACTATTCAAAACTATTAAATTTTTTAAAAAATAAATAAAAAATCATTTAACATTAATAGTTTCTTTGAACTCAAACTATTTAAACATAAATTCATTAATATTTGTCAAGATGTGTATTTTAGTTTTGAAATTATTTACTTTATTTACTACATACAATATGAAACCAATATGAAACCCCATTGATAATTGCAAAAGAGTCTCATTAAAGGAGTGTAAGAATTTTCCTTAGGGAAAAATTCACCCAAGATCAAGTAACTCAAGCACAAGCACAACAATAGACTAGAAAGAGTATGATCAGAATATTGATATGTATTCAATTCAATATGAAAGTACACTAGGAGTGCCTGTATATAAAAGCCTTTGGAATGCTTCTAGAATGCCTAGAAATCAGCATACTGATAAGTCATACAACCAAGTACATGTCCACCAAATGTGGGTTATCCTCCATTAAGCACAGGAGTAAGTGTGATGATGAGAGGATAAGCCTACAAAGGTGTAGCATGTATAATAATGTTGTAGACACCATGTACTAAAATAGGAGTGCGAGTAACTATGTTGTCTACATGACAACTTAATTAATTATGTAAACTCCAGTGTTGTAGACACCATGTGCTAAATTAGAGTTGCTTACTCCAATGTTGTCAACATGACAACTCATAAGAGTACACAAACTCCTAAGTGTCTCACCTAAGAAATAATAATGCATAATAAAATAATGCATTGACCTAAGTAAACTTAAGTAAAGTGTAATAAGTAATTACTCATTTACACCAACAAGGAGCTTGGACTCCTCTTTATTTTATGGAATTGAGAAGGCTAACTATGTTCTTTATATTAAATGTCATGTAACGAACTGATCGATATAAATGCATGAGCTAATGACATGAAATAATTAAGATTTAACAAGAATATAAATCGAATGAATCTTATAAATACCATATTTCATTATGTTTTGGAAGTCTCAAAATAATAGAATAAAATGGGAATTGATTGAACACTAGAATTAGAATACCCAAAATAATTGGGTTACATTATACTTCATATCTACACCTTGGAAACTAACCTATGTAGATGTAGAATGATTGATGCATGTACTTAAGCATATTCTCCTATGTAGGTGTAGAATGATAGATGTATGTACTTAAGTATATTCTCATAAAAAATCAAATGAAATAAAATTAATTGATGAAATTCACTCACCATGGTCCTCCAATAGTTGAATTTTAGTCCCAATAGTCTTTATAAATACCTTAGGAGTAAATCAAGAGGGCCTCACTCTCCTCAATTAGACCATTGGTCAAATATCCTCTTAGGAGACAAGTGTCAAGTTTGATATTTGTGTATTGTCAATATAAAGACTTTGAATTACTTATAACTTTACATAAATTAAAGTCTTGGAAAATATTTTGAGTTTTGGTACTAATATAAAATTAATGGTTTAAAAATATCCTCAAATGTATATAGTACCCTTTGTGGAATTTAAATATGAATATTCAAATTTAACAATAGGGTTAAAAAACCTTACAATGTCATTTGTGTCTTTTAGATCTATTTATTTATGAAATGTAGAATAAGTTATGTAATAATTCATAAATTATTACATAAATATTATTTGTTGAAACTGAGAATCCTCTTGATTTGTTCTAGCATTATATATATATAAAGTTTTTTTAATTCTATTATAAATTTTGAATATCCATATTAAATTTGACAAAGGGAACTATAATTTTACACTTGATTCTAGCTAACAACTTAGCCATAAAGACTACATTTGAAGATATTTTTAAATACACACACACACACACACACACAAATTCAATCTTCATTTTGATTTTTATTTATTATTTGATATTTTATCTATACTATAAAATTCAATCAAATACCAACACTGTGTCAAATCATACCTTATTAGTTTTTTTTTTTTGCCATCATTACATCTTTACTAATTTTGACATTCCAACTTAAAAATAAATCAAAGAAAATGATTTGTATGCTTCAACCCCTCACATCTTAGGGGCATTATTTCCTTTATGGGAATAATAGCAAGTATCATGTTATATTAAGGTCAAATCATCTATTATAATTGACATGGTTAACTATAACTTTCTTTAAACATTATAAATCTTTTACACCAAGATGGATAGAGTCGGGGGGCCACCGCTACAATAGCTAACCTGGCACTAGAGTAGGGGTGTAAGGGTAGGCCCCCTATCTATATCTAGGGGCTGCACATTTCAATATCATCCACAAGCTTTTATCATTATTGGTGTGATGCTACCATGTGACCTTGTGTTGTCCTTATAAGTGTTAAAATGAAAAGATTCAAGGAAAATTTACTACAAGTAAAAGAAACTTCGAATTTTGATTTGTCATAAAATGGATAAATCATTGTATTTCTAATTTACTTTTATTTATCTTTAATTTTTTTTTTATATTTCTATTATAAACTACTACTATATTCTAATATAAAATTATCCTTTATTTTATTTTATATTAAGATAGTTTAAATTTATATCTTTCATTTTCATGATTTGATATCAAAATTTATACAAAGTATTTTATTGTAGATTGTTTCTAAAATAAAAAATTAATATATTAAAAGGGTAATAAAATATATAAATTAAAATTAATAGTATATTCTAAAATAATTTATTTTTAAATTACACATGTTAACTCATGGAGGAAACATGCTTTTTCAATTTTTTTAATGTCAATAGAAAATCTATTAGTTATATACAAATTTCTCATTGGAACATAAGATATGTTGAACTTAAATGTATGCATTCTAGTCCTAGATTATGGGGTGAATTAAACTAATATACTAGATAACAATTATTGGCATATCATATAGTTTATATCGTTAATGAAATATGGTGATCATTTTTATGTAAAACTCGATACATGAATTCTTTTTAAACAGATAAAAGATTGACTTGCAAAATAAATACTATAATATTTGTACATTGTAAATTTAAAATTATAGATAATAGTTGTTATATCCATAAGAAATATGTGTATTTTAAGATGTTGAAAATATTTAATGTGATACACACACAAACACACCAAATAAAATTAATAAAAATATCAAAAAATGATATCATTATTGCTCATATGATTTCACATACTATGCATAATTATTGCAAAGGGTAATATTTATGTTCATTTGAGTCTCATCATTTAGAAACTTAGCAATCAGCATATGATAATTCTAATATAATAATAATAATAATAAATGAAAAGTGACTTACATGTATTGTTTTATCTAAAAATGTATGTGCATTGACCAAAAAGAATAATGATGATCATTGAATAGTGATCTTTTATTGATTTATGAAACTAAGATGTAGATAATTATAGATCTTATTATGAAAGAGAATAATAATGAAATAAATCACCTGCTACATTATAGAAGCTCTTTTAGAGAAGAATCAAATTTATATTATTTATTTTATGATTTTGGTATGCAATTAAATAATCTCAAATCATTTTCTTTGGTTGCTAAATAGGTGGATGACAAATACCAATATTCTTCAAATATAATGGATGACGGAATCCATGGATGGTTTAGCTTAAATCCTTCATTTGGCTTTTGGGTTCTTTTTCCAAGTCATGAGTATCGAAATGGCGGTCCCACCAAACAAGAATTGACAGTCCATTCAGGACCCATTTGTCTTGTTGTGAGTTTATTAACCTTTAATTCAATTAATGTTTATATATCTCTTAGAGCATATGAAAAAATAGATTGTTATTTCTTTTGATTTGACTCCCTATTAAATTTTGATATGTACATAGTTTTATTGTAGCTTAACCTTAAATTCATTTAATATTTGTATTGTTAATTTAGCTCTTAGAACATAAGAAAAATTAGATTGTTATTTCTGTTGATTTTACTCCCTATTAGATTTTGATATACACAATTTTTCTATAGCTCATCTGAATGTTCAAAGTATTTTTTTTGTGTTTTAGTATGTGAGAAAATATTGCATATTTAAGAAAAATAGATTATTAAATAATTATATATTTAAAATGTTAGTATTATAATAAGATATGTATTGTGTGTAGATGTGTGTTTAAAAAATTATAGCATGTTTTCTATTAAGGTAAAAATGGGTTTTGAGGGGACCCAAAACCCTTTACAACTAGAAAAAAAGATAAAATAATAAAAGTTCCCAAGATTTTATAAGGACCTAGAACCTACAAATCAACCAGCAAAGTTTAAAACTAGGTTTTACAAGGACCTGAAACCTAATAGAGTATCAAATAAACAAAAGCTAGAAACAAAATAGAAACATGAAAACCAAGACCAGCAACCAGAGCCCACAACTAAGTTAACTCTTTGATCACCTTAGTTAATTCCTTACCAACTACCATAGTACCTTGAAGGATATCCTCCACAACTAAACTTGGTGCAGCAACAATAGCTTTCTTTGTACTTCCCCTAGTTCTCTTACTAGGGTCACTAGATAGCTTAACTGCAATTGGGGATATGAGTTCCTCATTACTTCTTTTACCAATGCTCGTAGCAACTACACACAAACTTGAGGTTACCATGTCCATCCTTTGACCACTATCCTTAACCAGTTGGTGTAATTCCATTTCATAGGCCTTTAACTTCTTAGGGATGTTACCCACCTAATTTTCCAGCTAAATTATCTTAGTTTTTTCTTCATCCAGTTCACTCTAGAGCTCTCCCATTTTTTCTTGAATATAATGATCTCATTATAGAGCTAAGAATCAACCTAGAGAGAGGCAATAGCTTTCAATTTAGCCTTAAGGAAGATAGACAGCTTCACCATGTTATTGTTGTCTTCATTGGCCTCATCATCACACCTTTGCTTTGAATTAATAGTCACATCTTGGGTACCATTCAATTTCAATTGATTGTCTTTGTTTAAACCCTCCTAAGAAGTATTATCCTTCTGGTTCTCTTTGTTTGCATTCTTCTTTTTAATCACAAGGGTATTATCCTCAACATTATTTTCCTTTTATGAGTCCACCAAGATCTTAACCTCATTAAAATCAATCTAGGTGGGCCCTTCACTTTCAATCGTGATATTTTTATCCTGATTCTGGCCTGAGGGTTCTAAATGTGACTTAGTCTCTATTTTCCCCTCATTGTTGCTTCCCCCACATCTTTAACCAAAGAAACTCCCTGACCAAAATACCCATCCAAGTTGGAGCTGAGATCATCAGTTTCTTTTTCGCCCTCATCTTCTTCACTTCTCTCAAAATCCATGGCTCCATTATTAACCTTCTAAGTATTATTAGACTTAATCTCCTTCTTTTTATCCTTAATATCACTATAACCTTCCTCAGTTTACACATTATAGCTTTTAATTTTTCTAGCACTCATTTTGTCAAGAGGATCTTTCCCAAGAGATTTCCTTTTCTCTTCCACTTTAGGTGAAAGATTCATTTCTTTTTTTCTACAATAATTTTCAATTAACAAAATAAGACCTTCATGGAGAACAAGCCTAGCCACTTTCTTTCTATGGACCTGGAGGCTATTCAGCAAAAAAAACTTCAAGTAAAAGGGAAAGGATAACCTATCATTATAGTAAAAATGGTTTTAAAACATTAAATGGAATTTATGAACCCTTTTCAATCTTCCATCTAGAATAAAATACTCACAAACACAAGATAAAATATCTTTCCATATTACCTTAATCTGATCCAGGTCATAGAAGTCTCCATCCTTCACAAGCTTTTTTTCCTCCTCTTCATTTTTGGGAAACCTCTTGAACGCCACATTTGATATGCTAGTTTCCTTCTTGAATCTCAAACCCTCCATGGGAAGACCACTAATCTCAACAATGAACTCCTCTGTCAATTCCACTATAACCCCATGAAGAGTAACTCTATTTGCAAACCAATTCTTGAAGAAGTCATCAGTTGTGTTGGATTTAAAGTCATGCAACTTCTCATTATACACAATCAACTTACTCTTTTGGAGTATATCCTACACTGCACATTTATCTTTCCATTCTTTGAAGCTAGAGGGCTCCTCCTTCCTCGGCTCCCCACTTATAATGCACCCAACTCTGATAATTCTACAAAAAATGGTAAGAATCATAGAAGATTAGTTATCTTTTAACTCAAAGAAACTTTTTTTCCCAAAATATGTGCCCTGTCTTATTGGTAATAATGAAAAGGTACTCCCTTGAGAAATGATAATACTCCATATTAAAGCCACCACCTACCATATTAATCCTCAAAATCTCACATAATCTTTCCTTCGATTGCATTAGTCATGTCATAATTAATGATCGTCATTAGCTCATTTTCCTTACTAAGGTTGTCACTCCACATCAACTTACCATCTGCATTCATTGCTTTATTACCAATCCAGTTAGTCACTTTATTGCCCTCTCAATAATTATGAGATATAATAATATTATCAAATTTCTTAATCATATTTTTAATATCCAGAATACTCCCTTCAATATTCAACGTCACCATATTCTTATTATTTAGCATATTAGTTATATTTAAGGAATTCCCTTCTAGCCATAATTTTCTATATCCAGTTTCCACTACCATTCTAACAGTGTAAAGAGCAGCAATAGTCTCTGCTTTATGGCTTGTTGAATGACCAATAGGGATCACCACAACATACACCATTCTTCTATAATGGTCCCTCAGGACTCCACCACACCCAACTCTTCCAAAATTCCCTTTAGCTGATCCATCAAAGTTATCTTTCAACCATCCCATAGGAGGGGAACTCCATATAACACCCTCTCTATGCTCATTGTGTTTCATTTTATTTCTTGTTATTTTCATAGGGTTACATATGTTCACATCATTAATTTTTTTATTCTAAGATATAAAGTTTTTTTTGATAGCCCTAATAATGTTTTGGCCCACCACCCACTCAAGAGTTTCTTTGTTTCTTAAAATTATGTTGCTCCTTTCTTTTCGGATGTCCCAACATAGATGAGGAAGAGAACTACTCCATAGGAAGAAAATATGATTTTTTGATAGGACATTTCCAAATCTAAAAGCATTCAACAAGATTACTAGGATCAACCCACAATATATTCTAGTAGTAGGAGAGGGATCCCCAAACATTCTGGTTGAAATGCAATTGATGAAAAGGTGGTTAATATCTTCAATTTCCATCTTACATAAACCGCATCTATTCACTATATAAATACCCTTTTTGGGAGATTATCTAGAGTTAAAAAATTATTTTGAAGGGCAGTCCAGAAGAAAATATTATTTTTAGGAATAATCCCTTTCATCCAAGATTTGGCCCACAGGGGGATTATCCTTTGCATCAGATCTAAACATAGAAGATACCTTGAAATTAACACTAGATTATATCCCTCAAACCATGGTATCCTCCATGTCAGGATAAAGATTACAGGAGTTGATAGAAATTTGAATATTGTTAAAATTATGGAAAATCTCAACAATATTCACCTAACCATTATTTCTCTGGCAATTACCCGCAAAAACTCCAAAAACATGTTTACATATTTCTATAGGAGTGTTATCATTTAAGTCATCCAACAATGGATGATCCAATAACCACACATCTTCCCAAAACCTAAGCTTTCTTCCATCCCCAACTTTATAGTTACAACCTTTATTCAGAATATGTTTAGTACCTTGAATCCCACCCCAAATGGCAAAGGAATTAGAGATATTTGGGTAGGACAGAAACTTAGATATTGATGGAACATTATAAAGATACTTATATTTCCAAATACTAGAACTACATTCTTTATCATCTTGGTACACTATCCATATTTTTTTAGCCAAAAGGGCTTTATTGATACTTCTAATTGATATAATACTCAAACCACCTTCCATCTTAGGTTTACAAACCTTTTCCCAAGATATCAGAGCTACTCTCTTTCTTTCTTTAGTACCTGACCACAAAAATTTTATCTGAATTTTATCAATAGCATCCACAAATTTAGATGGAATTTTGAAAAGGCTAAAAGCATAGGTAGGGAGACTTTGAAGAAAAGCCTTTAGTAAAGTCACTTTGCCTACCTAACTCAACATATTTCCTTTCCATATAGCTAATTTCTTATTGAGTTTCTCCACTAGATCCTCCCAAAAAGATTCAGATGGATGAATCACCAATGGGAGACCAAGGTAAGTACTAGGAAAGGATCCTATAGTACAACCCAAAATGTTTGCAATTTTTCATTGCCTATGAACAAGAGTCTTAATAAAAAATAGAGAACTCTTATCCTAGTTCACCAATTGCTTATGACTGTAGAATATAAATTAAGAGCCTTTTTAAGGCTCCCTGCCTCCCTAACATCATCTTTACCCATGAAAATAGTATCATCCACAAATATTTCATGAGAACGTAGTTGAGGTCAAGATGATGGCCTCACACCTTGAATTTCCCCTTTCAAAACAAGCTTCCCAATATACCTACCAAGACAATTAGCCATAATAGTGAAAAGAATATGAGATATAGGATCACCTTGCCTTTAGTCCCCTTAAAGGTTTGAAAAATTCAAAGATCTCCCATTAACTAAGATAGCCAGAGAAGAGGTAGTAACAAGTTGTATTATAATCTTAAGACATTGTTCACTAAAACCAAAGGTCAGTAAAACATTTTGGAGAAAACTTTAGTCAACTCTATTATATGCTTTCGCTATGTTCACCTTCATCACAAAACCATGAGGGTTAGAAAAAGATAAAGAATGAATATTTTCATGAACAACAGTAATACAATTCTAAAATTTCCTTCTAGTAATGAAGCAATTATGTTGGTTGGAAATCAAATTAGGAAGGATAGTCAACAAACGCCAGGTTAGAATTTTAGAAATAATTTTGTAGATTGAATTACATAAGCTAATAGTCCTGGAATGTTTAGGGGAATTAGCACCTTCCTTCTTTGGAATTAGAAAAAGAAAAGTAGAATTGATCTCCTTTAGCATTCTTTTAGCACCAAAGAAATATTTCACTTCATCATAAACATCTTTACCAACAACTTCCCAAAGTTTCTGGAAGAAAAACATTGGAAAACCATCCAGACTAGGGGATTTATCTCCTTCAAAGGAACAAATAGCTTTATAAATTTCATCTCCAGAAGGAATAGCTATCATCATTTTGTTATTCTCATTAGTAATAACCTGAGGAATAGTTTCAATGAGCTCCATCTGTCTAAAGTCATCAAGATTTGGGTCAATAGAGAGGAGGGATGAGAAATAGGAAACCATCATTCTTGTAATTTCATTTTCATTAGTGATTTTATCCCTTCCCCTAGTAAGGATAGAAATTCTATTCTTAGCCCTATGTTTCATACTAGTAAGATGAATTTTTTTTGTATTTTGATCACCTTCTTTGAGCTAGATAGACCTTGATCTCTACCTCCAAAAGGTTTCTTCTTTAGAAATAATATCATGGTAATTAGCCATCTTTTCATTCTCTTCCTTTACAAACTCCTTCAAGGAAGCATCAGACTGAATTCTATCTTGGATAATTTAAATAGCTCAACTTTTAGATTAGATTTAGTATCAAAGATATCACCAAAAGAACTCTTGTCCAACTCTTTAACCTTTTTTTCACATTATTAAGTTTATTAGCAACATGGAAAAGAGTTGAACCATCTATTTTGATATTCCAACAAGTTTTCAAAATAGAGATAAAGTTTGGAAATTGCATCCACATTTTCTCAAACCTATAAGGGAAATTCTTCCTTACTTGAATAGGCTTAGCTTTGAAAAGAAGCAGGAAGTGGTCAAAAGAAATCTTGTGAATAGAAGAAAGGGCACAAACAAAATCATTTGTCCAATTTGGAGATATAAGGAGTCTATCCAGATGGGCTTGAATACAATCATCTCCAATTCTTTTATTGCTCCAAGTAAAATAAATTCCTTGGAGGTCCATATCCATTAATCCCTTTCTATTAATGAAATCCATTAGATCCAATCTGCTTTCCAACTAGCTTGGATTACCTCCTTTTTTTCATGTTCATAGAGAGGAACATTAAAATCCCCAAGAAGAACCCATATACATTTATAATCTAAACTCTTAAGCTGAGATAAAGTGTCCCAGAACTTTTTTCTTGTATTTTTATTGTTAGGACCATATATATTAACCAAATACCCATAGGTTCCCAAAGAAAAATTCTAGATCTTGACCACAATAAAGTGCTTGTTAGCATCCATCAGAGTTCCAGAGAACATTGAGTTCATCCACATGACCAAGATGTTGTTGAGGCTCTTTGAGAACTACTGGCCAAAAGACCATAGTTACTAAAAGATTTTAAACTTTTAGCTTTTCCTTTCTCCATTTTTGTTTCCTGGATCACCATGATATCAAGTTTTTTATCCCAGACAAAGTTTCTAACTACATCTAATTTATGGATTCTATTCATCCCCCTTACATTCCAAGATATAGTCTTCATTACTTTTTAGGGGTAAAGTCTAGAATAGTAGCTTTCTTTCCATCTGCTATATTCTACATGCTTTCTATTTCTCTCTTATTTTTTATAGTCTTTCTACCTATTTTTCCAAGGGTTTCAACATCTAGCTTTAACTTTGATGACACTATCTCCAATTTACTTCTTTGAGTAGCTACTCCTGATGACAAGACAATTGATGTCATTTAATTTTTAGACTTCTTTCTTCATCTTGTCTTCTATTTTGATTCTTCCTTACCAACTTTATGTTCTATATGTTCCAGAGAACATTGAGTTCATCCACATGACCAAGATGTTGTTGAGGCTCTTTGAGAACTACTGGCCAAAAGACCATAGTTACTAAAAGATTTTAAACTTTTAGCTTTTCCTTTCTCCATTTTTGTTTCCTGGATCACCATGATATCAAGTTTTTTATCCCAGACAAAGTTTCTAACTACATCTAATTTATGGATTCTATTCATCCCCCTTACATTCCAAGATATAGTCTTCATTACTTTTTAGGGGTAAAGTCTAGAATAGTAGCTTTCTTTCCATCTGCTATATTCTACATGCTTTCTATTTCTCTCTTATTTTTTATAGTCTTTCTACCTATTTTTCCAAGGGTTTCAACATCTAGCTTTAACTTTGATGACACTATCTCCAATTTACTTCTTTGAGTAGCTACTCCTGATGACAAGACAATTGATGTCATTTAATTTTTAGACTTCTTTCTTCATCTTGTCTTCTATTTTGATTCTTCCTTACCAACTTTATGTTCTATATGGTTAGGAGAACCAGGTTCAAGAATAGTCAAGGAAATCTCTTCAAATAGAGGTTTGAATAGGGAAATTTCCTCCATCCAAGGAATCCTCAATATAGTTATTCAAAATATCTTCTAGATCTCCTTTCCCTTCCTCTTGGATTTCTCCTTCCTCAAACTCCCCTTGCCTATCCACATTTGCCAAATCCTCATCATTATTCTCATAAATAACCATCTGGTTCTGTATCCTTTCTATTTCCTCACTTTCCTATGGGGAGGATAAAATATTTTCATCTTCATCCATTGTATAAATTCCTTCATAATCTTGCATCCCCCTCTTGTCATCTTTAGCTTGATTATTAAGGTTGTCTTCTATTTGTTATCCTTTAGGTAAAGACTCATGTTATTACTTTAGGCTTCCATACCTTTTTTGGAGCCTTCTTTTCCATAGTCACCACTTTTTTCTTGGTTTTTAGTTTTAGTGGATGATTTTTTGTCCAATGACCCATCTTCTTACAGACCAAACAAGCATTAGGGAGATCTTCAAAAATAATCTCTTGTGTCCATTTTCCCAATTTTGATTTAATCTCCACCTTTTAAAGTAGATCCTTCAGATGTGCAACCTTAACATAGATCCTAGAAAACATAAGTTTAGATCTAGATGAAGTCATATTATCAATAGAACCTAGCTCTCCAAAGGATTCAACTATCCCTTTTAAAGTATCTTCATGCCAGAACTCCAAAGGGAGTCCTGAAGTCTTACCCACACAAGGGTAGTGAGAAAGAATGCATCTGAAAGGTCCATATTAGGTTCCCATTTTATTTTTTATTAGGGAGCTATTGCCAAATAACCATGGTCCACCACATAAAACCATATTCAAATCCTCCTTGCATGTAAATAAAAAGGAGAAAAAAAACTTTAGACATTACAACAATGTCTACATGACCTCGAAGGGCTCACTACCCGAAGGGCCCATTTCCAATTAACCATATTTCTTAAGGTTTAAATATCTGGTCAAGCCCCCAAAAAATTTTCAACTAGGATTAAATCCATAGTAGAAATAGAAAAATCAACTATTGAGTCCAAAAAAAATTTGGAACTCGCCTTTTTTCCAACATGATTTTTGAAGTAACAGGGGGAAAGGTTGACTTACCTACTAGTATTTTCCCAAAGAGAGAAAACCACTTTCATTGTCAAACTTCATATGTATCCTTCTTTTACTTCCCATCATGTGAATCCTCTATATCCAGACAAACCACAAAGGAAGGGGACCCCTTTATGATATTCTTGAGTGGGTTCCTTTGAGGAGCTAGGATAGAGGACAAAGGATAAGAGTAGAAAAAATAAATATCCACATGCCTTCTTGAACCAGAACCTAGCAAAAATTTGTCTTCTTCCTACTCTTGGAATTTGTCCAAAGAATCATTCCCAATATTTCCACTACTAGTATCTCCATCCACATGCCCTACAATTCCATTGTCAATCTCTATAGCCAAACTCTTGTCCAAACCTTATACCATTCACACTCCTCCAATGTATATTAAAAAACTATAGTGTGTTATCTTGGATTCATTATTAATTTTAAGAGAATATAATCTATAGATATTATTATATTTATTTAAAGATAATAATACCAACATTTCTAATTAAACCCTTTTAATAATTTGACTATGAGGTTATAACTTATTATTGGATCTATATAGCATTAAAGTTATAGTGTTTTCAAAAGACTGTATATAGCTTTGAGCTTAACATAGGGATCAATGTGTATATTATATCTTTCAATTTAAAACTCTTTTACTTTAAATTTAGAGAGCCTTGCATAAACACAATACCTAGGTTATATGATTACAATACGTATTGTAACCTAATCGTTAATTATTTATATTTTCTAACATATCTAGATGGCATTGAGTGTTCTATTACCAAATTATAGAATGTAGACAATCGCCCTTATAGTTGATAAACTTTGAGGAATTGGAGTTATAATTAGTTAGCATTATGTACATTAAATATTACAAAAGTGTTTGATGAATATACTAATCTATAATTTTTTTCTCTATGAAAAGGATTACATGTGTACATTCTTATTTTAGAGAAGATATTTCAAGTAATTTTACTTTTCAATGTGATCTAAAGTTAAAGGATTTTGATACAACATAAGGAGAATTATAGGATAAGACCTATAACTTAGTTTGCAACTTGAAAAAATTATGAAGAATTTTTGCTAGAGATTCAAAAAGGGGAGGGGGTGTTGAAACTTGTACTACATAAAGCAAGATTTGTAGAGGATTGTGTACTCAACTATGTTGATGGTATGGTTTCTCATTTCATACCTCATTCATAAAAAGAATTCATACAACCATCTATTTAGACCTCTAATAAGGGTCCAATTTATGTCTGTAGTGTAGCTCTTCATGGGAATAGAGGTGTAGTACATGTCAAATTTTTGTCATTTAATGGATGAAATGAGCATGTGGTTGATGTGTTGAAAACATATGAAGTAAAAATGAACACAATTGAGTTAAGATAGGGTTAACCATGTGTTGAATTACATAAAAATGCATAAAATATATACATCATGACTCAATCAAATGATTGTACACATTTATATTATATAGGGTAGTGGGTAGATATTGAGCTTAATGAATGGAGATGATTGTATATGCCATGAAAGATATCCATAACTATTTTTCTTAGATCATTCACTAATTATGATACAGTGACTTATAGAGTAGTGTGTCCTAGTCTTATGTGATATTATCTAATCATGTGTAAGAGTTAAAAAATTTATAAAATGATTTAGAGAAAGTCACTAAATTGTGTTAATCAAGTTCTTCATTTTAAAATCCTTATAGTTTTCGGTAATGATTAAATAACAAAAAAGATTTCTAGAGTGTATGCTCAGAATGTGGATGTTTCTTGTTATTGTTATTGTTATTTTATTCTTTAATGTTCTTAAATACACAAATGAATAACTTTAAATACCAATAGTTGTAATGAATAGTCATTTAAATTTAAGTACCAAGTCTATTCTGAATGGTTACTAGGGAAAGCTGGAGGTAAATATTTTCAAATTAGGAAATAAATGATTTCAAACTCAATCATTAGTGATATTGATATAGGAGATGGAGCATGAGGTGTTAAGGTGAGTAATATATGTATAGAAGTATGGACTAATAATGTAAGTATGAGTATAAGTGCAAATAGGATTTGGATAGGATTAAATGGATGAGAATGCATATAAGATAAATAGAAATGGGTAGATATTAGAGAAAAATTGAACTTCATATGATAATATAATATTTTTCATTATGTAATTATTTTATCAAAATAAACTCAAAATTAAATGAAAACTGACATGAAAATATAAATTTTATTCTGACAACTTTATAATTGAAAAACTATTATTATCGTAAACTTCCTTATTCAATTGTGTATGTTTTTATTATCATCAATATTTCAAATTACACTTTGTGTTCCATAATTATGATTTACATCTCTTTCTATCATCCATCCTAATGATGGATCACACAATGTGATCTGATACATTGATACTAAAAAAGACATACACAATCAAATCCAAAAATTTATGATAAAATTATAATAGATTGCTGAATTTTGTTTAAATATTTCACTTCAATTATATTTAGATAGAATCTTTTAAATATCTTAGAAACCTCAATAGTTGGATTTTGTGTGATAAAAAGTGTGCTTGTGGATTGGACTATTCAAGTAATTCAAAAAAAGTTGTTTGGTTGAATGCTATCTATGTGTTTAAATTAATGGAACATTGGATTAACATATTCAAGGTATTTAGTTGTATAAAAAATATAATATTTGTATGATTACTTGGCAGATGTTACATAGTGTTCATTATATGGGGAACATTTTTTTGTGAATTTCATAATGGAGAATCTTAGCGTAAGGTTTTTGGACCATTTAAAGTGCACTTAAATGCAGATCCACAGCAAAATAACCCATCTACACTTTGGAATGAAGCCAAACAAAAGGTACGTGATTTGAATTTAACAAATAATAAAATATATTTTCATTATCATTATTGATATCATGATTAGTTAGTTCATAGATCATAGTTTTAAAACAATATAGTGATGTTTTACTTGCTTGTATTGTGTACATTTGTAGAGGCTTAGTGAACAAATGATGTGGCCATACTCTTTTCCCGATTCTCCTACTTATATAAAGAAAGACCAATGGTGCTCTGTCTACGAAAGATTGCTAGTTCAAGATAAGTAAGTGCTCGTTTATTTTATGTTTATAACCAAAAAAAAATTGTTATCTTGTAGAAAAAAAAATGCATTTGAATTCAAAGTATCTATGAGAATTAGTTTATGTTCTATTTCACCTAAAATAGACAATTAGGGTAAAATTCTACATAGCTATAAGTTTGGAGTTCTTTATATAGGAAGTGCACTAGATTAAATGTTAATGATCCATTACATTCAAAAAATTCAAAAACATAAAATTTTGATTATCATTTTTTTAATTGGTCACTTCATCAAGATGCCAAACATCTTTTCTATATGTCTACTACCGAAAAATATATAGAGAAATATTAGTCCATGTTGAAGGTTTCATGGTGTTTGGTTTCAATATTATAATATTTAAATTTTTGGCCTATATAAAGAAAGACCAACATCAGGAAGATTGTTAGTCCAAGATAAGTAAGTGCTCATTTATTTTATTGTTATGAGAAAAAAAATTAATCATAATCTTATAGAAAAAAAAAAATCTCACATTTGAATTTAAAGTATCTATGAAAATTAGTTTATGTTCTCTTTCACCTAAAAAGGACAATTCAGGAGAAATTTCACATAGCTACATGTTTGGAGTTTTTTATATGGGAAGTGTGCTAGGTGAAATGTGTGTGATCCATTAAATTGAAAAAAAACTCAAAAACATAAAATTTTGATTATCACTTTTTTTATTGGACACTTCTTCAAGATGCCAAACATATTTTCTATATGTCTACTACAAAACAAGAATATAGAGAAATATAGTCCATGTAGAATTTATAGTGTTTGGTTTGAATATTGTTAAATATATATATATATATATATATTTGAAATAATCCATTGGTTAGATAATTCATCATGTTATATTTTCCTTTTTTAATATTTGATCATTTTTCTTGTGCACTCCTCTGTTAAAATCATACAATTCCAAAAGAGGTTATGCTCAATAATTTCCTACCTTGCATGAGCACCAAAAAGAAGGAAAATAATTAATGGAGAAAGCTTTAACATAGGAGAAGAGCTCAATCTTACCCATCACAAGAGGTCTCCAAGAATCCAACACCCAATTGTGAAGGTTTGAAAGAGAAGGCTGACTGTCATTGAATTTGAACACCAAAACCCTATGTTAATAGAAGTCATCATTTTCCACCACATCCTATCCAAAGCCACCATCAAGAAGGATTTAACACAAGTGATTAGAAAAAAATTCTCTTTCAAAGGCCAAGAAACTATCACATTAACACTTGTATCTTTATTAAAGCACCTCTGACTATGACGATTTACCATGTCATTGACAATGGTATCAATTGTAGGAGGAAAACAAATATTAGGTCCAAACATCACAATATGGTAAGTGCTAATAGAATACACACCAACAAAATTGGCATTAAACCTAGAAGTAAACATTGACATGGAAAATACAAAATAGATATATGAAGTCTCCTTGTACAACTCTCTAACTTGCAACAAATGCTTCTAAAATAAATTGCATGCTTGCAACTATCTACATGGATCCTTGAAACAATGTCAAAAATAAGTATTTGGAATGTGACGGCACACCAAAATAAAATATGATTAATTCATCACTTTATATAGGTTGATCATTTATTTTATTTCTTGATGATTTAATTTTCATACAATGAACAAAGAATTTAAGTTTTGATCTTCTATGCCAAAGTCTATATTAATTTTTATGTCGTGTACCAAAAATTATATTTCCCAAAATATACTAAAATTTTAAAAACAAAATCCTTTTACAAAGTTAAATGTATTGATGAGACTTTTTTGAATTATAAATTTAAAATGTTAATTTTTTAGGAAATATATATGCAGGAAGAGCACTAGTAGAAAAGTGTGTTTTAATAGTTGTGCACTTATTTGTAAATTTAAAACTAAAGAGAAAATTATATATGAACTAACTATCACCCATTTATTGAAAAACAAAAGTTGACATTTATGGTTAATATAAAAAAGGATTTTCTTTCAAATAAAAAGAGTTATGACTAGTTGAGAATGTGTAAGGGTTGCACATTTAGCGTATTGTTTAATAATAGTATGCCCTCCATAGTTTCAATTTTAGATTTACCCCTTTCATTTATTTGTAATGTATTTCTACTTTCACGATTGGTACTTACAAATATTAACTCAAAATGTCAATCATCCATTAATTGCTTGCAATTTTATTTCTCCAAAAGCATTTCCTTGTAAGTTTGCATATTTAGGCTTGGCTACTCTTGGAGAGAAGGGATTGTGGCAAACAAAAAGTAAGGTAATTTATTTGGCACAATATGAGTTATCATTTCTAAGAAAAATATGTAGGGCCCATTTGCCATTGCACCAAAAACCATGACTGTTAGTGAACATGGAACACCACATAATTAACCACCTGTGGGCAGGGGAGCGCGTCACATCACCCAACAATCTCCCCCTCGACGCGCATACCAGGTGCTTATGCAGGTCGGGAAGGCACCGGGGAGATTTGAACCCATGACCAAGCCAAAACCAGGCTCTGATACCAATTGTAGGGCCCATTTGCCATTGCACCAAAAACCATGACTGTTAGTGAACATGGAACACCACATAATTAACCACCTGTGGGCAGGGGATCGCGTCGCATCACCCAAAAAAATACAAACTTTATAAAGAAAGAAAAGATACCTAAGTCATTAAATGTTTTAATATTTATTTCATGGAATTGTTTTATAAAGGTACTCAATTTTTTTTGAATTATATCTAAGAAAGCTTGCATTATAGGGTTATCAATTTTGGACAAACACACATGAAGATGAAAAGTTTCAAATAATTGATATTCTTCCTGGCGAATATAATTTATATGGATGGCTACAAAACATAGTTGGTGACTACCAACACAAGAATCTCATTCAGCTCTCACCAGGTTCTCATATTATTACTTGTGCATTTAATTTCAATTTCCTTTTCAAAGTACCATAAAAAATTATATAAATTATATATATTTGTTGTTCCAAGAATCGTTGAATTGTTTTATTTTCATTTTTAAGATAATCTAGAGGGGCCTATATTGGTCTCCCATCCTTAACAATGCATTACATGCAATCAAAAGCTAACATTTTAGAGTTCATATAAAATCTACCCAAGAAAAGGCTAGATATAGCCATAAACTAGCCTATGGAAGTTAGAAACATAGTAAACATATGTTCACCACCAAAAAAGAAACTATAAAGATAAGGAAAAGTATTGACTTGCACATTGATCTCAAGTTTCTATATTCGCTAATGCTCCATCCTTAAATGATGGCCAATTTTCATAAAAGACCTCTATAATTTACCTCTTTGACTACCTCCTATGTCCAAATTTGCATCCCTAGATATTACTCTTGTTATTGGATTCCTTTAACATAAAGGAAAAAACACACACCATAACATAATATGCACTAGCATTATGTTGTATGCTCAAAACCTTGCAAGACATGAGTATTCATAAAACATTACACATCTCCAACCACACATGAGAGTGAAGGATATAGGCCCAGTAATAGATCACCCACATCAGTCTAGTAAAACAAAATGTGAGCTTTCAATCCTAGATAAATAACATCAACCTCCTTCATCCCATTACCCATTTGAATGAACAAGGAAACAAATTGTGCACCTTCCACATTATAAGCAATATTGAGCTTTTCCTTTCTACAACTACTACTAGCATATCCAATATAATATCTCCAAAAAAATCTAGGAGATATAAATTTAATAGCTAGAACTTAACATCTACATCCAATATACAAGATTTATGTTGCAATGTCCATGAATAGATAACTTCAGCTTATTATCATCTTTGATCCCCTTTCACCTAGCATGTGTGTTATGAGAAAGAAGCTTAAAGATAAGATGGCCTTTGACTACCATATTTAGTAAGTTGTTGATCCTAATATGACAATAGTGCAAGCTTGGGTATTATCTGTACAACATTTTTTCCCCTTGGGTGTGGGTACAAGTTAAAATGCATGCATACCTATGTGTGTGCATGATTTTACACACACAAGATTGAATTTTTCAGAATTTACCATGAACATAATTTTAATATTGAAAAAAAAAATCATATAAATTTCACATGCAACACTCTACTAATATCTAAATTATCACTTTTAACATAGAAAGGAGTTATCCATTATAGTATCTTCTTCACAAGTCATGCTCTTTATATTCATTTACACAAAGAAGTGCATTTTCTTATTTTGAGTGGTGCCAATATTGATGTTTTTAGGTGAAGTATTAAGTGTTTCAAAATAGGTGCAAACATTAATATGATTTATTTTTTGTTTATATTGGGTCTATTCCTTTGTAGTGTATATTTAAAATTTTATTGTATCATAATGTTGTAATGCCCCAAGCTATAGTCTAACATATTGTTTGAAATAAATGAAAATAATATATTGTCATGTTGCATCATGCACAATGTCTCATTGCAAATCCTAATGACAAAAGAAAAATATTAACAATCCACCAAGAATGGTAATGCAAGCAAAAGATTTCATAATGTGCTAAACAAGCCACTATAATGATCATGCAAAATTTTATTGTATCATAATGTTGTAATGCCCCAAGATTTAGTCTAAGATATTAATTGAAATAAATGAAAATAATTTATTGTCATGTTGCATCATGCACAATGTCTCATTGCAAATCCTAATGATGAAAAACAAATATTAATAATCCACCAAGAATGGTAGCACAAGAAAAAGATTTCACAATGTGTTAAACAAGCCACCATAATGATCATGCAAAATTTTATTGTATCATAATGTTGTACTGACCCAAGCTTTAGTCTAAGATATTAATTGAAATAAATGAAAATATAATATTGTCATGTTGCATCATGTACAATGTCTCATTGCAAATCCTAATGACGAAAGAAAAATATCAACAATCCACCGAGAATGATAGTGTAAGCAAAAGATTTTACAATGTGTTAAACAAGCCACCATAATGATCATGCAAAAAAATGGAGCTACCTCCATACCAATAATTGGATGTTTACCCCCAACCTCATTCTCTTGTGAAAATAATGAGTAGGGTGAGAGTGACCCCCACTTCATACCATCCAAGATGACACAAATGCTCTATCATATTAAGACAATAGTTCATGATCAAAAATACATTGAGCTTGCACCATAGCCCTATAATTATAACAAAATCTATAAATTTTCTAAAACTAACTACTTAGGAAATTGATCCATTTTTTCTAAAGGTTTTTCTTCACGAAAATCAACATTATGATAGGCTACAAAGCCAAAAAAATAATATAACAAGCTCCATGAAACAAAGAAAAAAATTACTAACTTGAAATACATCACCAACATTACCCATGAACAAAACCAACTACTAGGAGGTGGATTGACATGCATGTCAAAGGACCACCCACCAAGAGATTTGACAAATAGAAGAGACCCCAAGACATCAAACAATTTGTAAAGTATTAGAGACCCTAATACGAGGAATGACTCTAATTCACAAAAGAGCATCCAACACCCCAAAGAAATGCAAAACAATTACCAAATTGAAGGTAGAACAAGTAGAGTGTTCACAAAAAATTATTGGAGCTCTAGCACCACAAATATATGAACATCTACATATGGATAAAAACATGTGACAAGGATGATAAGAAGTTAGGATACAATCACTATATAAGATCAATTTTTAATCTTGATATACAATTAAATTAGTTAAATTAAACATATCTTATAATTCATTCACTTGAGCTTCCATGTTTATTCTACAAGAATGTTAAACTAGGTTTTCTAAATATTTATCTACCACAAAATAATTGAAAAAAATGTTATAATTTTATGCACACTTGATAAACTACCATCAAGCCATACCAAAATCAAAGATGGAATACCTACTTATGGGAAGATTTCAAAACAACTCATGCAGATTACAAACAATTTGTTACATCTCTACAATCATAGAACCCAACATCCCTAGTTATAAATGTTCTATAAATTGGATGAAGTAAAATGTTACAACAATAGAAATGGAGTCCTTGTATTACCACAATCCTATGCTACTCAAAAGGACCTAAAACTCCCAAATAGTGGTGTAATGTCACCCAACCATTTGAAACCCTTAGGCCAATCCTCTTTTCTCAAAGACAAACAATTGGGTACCAATGCACTCACACAAAATAAGGGTAGTGTGTAAGCACACATGCCAAATAGACAATAAATATGTATGTATGATGTACAAATATCTATTGATACATTGAAGTGGTCTCAACACATCTTAGATTCACAATTTGATAAACTTTAAGACAAGGGTTGTCAACATAAACCTAGAAGCCCCATTAAAATATCATGAAAACTATTTAGAGTGTTTAGCATTCTTATCTACAATGAGGTTAGTTGACAATATTCATCTACTTCAAGTAGTTGTGACATGTCCTTCACAACCACATCCAATTTTTCATAAGGCAATCATGTTTTGATGTATTTATCTTGCTCACTCATGTCATTTTTTTATCCTCATTCAATTTGTATTTTCTCTTGGTTAAACTCTCATCTCTATCCATGAACCCCTTTTGAACCCAAAAATATTGTGGGAGGCCACTCCTTTACTATTTATCCCTATTTCAATTTGTCCAAACGTAACAAAAGAATAATTAAGTCATGACATAAAAAATGAAATAGAATGTTGTCACACTTGGCCCTCTGATTCAAAATCACAATCAAACAAGGAGAATTTACTTCTCACAAAATAAAAATACTAACCTGAAAAATTTGAATGAACAAAAAATTAATGCAAAAATTCATGATAGTTTGGCCCAATCATTCATAATCCTTATCAAACAAGGAGACTAAATATCTCATGAAATAAAATACAATCTTATAAGTTGGTAGAAATAATTTTCATGTTTGACTTTGGTGTTGGCACAAAATAAGATCTTAAACTATTTTCATGTTTGTAGGTTCTTCAATTGATCTTGGTGATTTGATATATGAACCACCAAGAAACAGGCCAACAATATGGGAAATTGGCATTCCTGATAGGACTGCTGAAGAATTCTACATTCCAAATCCAATGCCAAAATATATCAACAATTTGTTTTCTCATAATGAAAGGTGAAATTATCTTTATTCATTCACTCTCTTTACTCGTTCATTTGAGGAGCTCGTGTGACATCATAACATATTATTTATTATTATTTTAATATTGTATGCACTTGCTTCTACTTGTATGTGGATTATTTTTTAATATGGTAGTTAGAATGGTTTGTTCTATATGTACATAGTCAAAGGTAATCTTCACTGTTTGATTTGATTATCCTACATGTTATTATCACTGTAAGAGGGATAACAAGTCTTTTACTTTTAGTTAAATTTCATAATATTCATTGCACTTCTTTTCATTTGCATGGGAGAGTATTTTTAAGATTGTAGTCTACAATTCTAGGAGCATTATGACCCTCCTTATCTTCATAAATGTAAGGCCCTAATAGCTACATCATGTTTATGTATCCATAAATTACCTTGTAATAGATATTTAACATTTTTACCTCCTTTTTTTCTTTACACAATAAACATAACTTTACTCAATGAATATTTTGCAAGATGGAAAACTTGTGAGCACAATACTTGGAATAAAGGACTTGCTTAGGCCTATTCACCATGATTCTTGACCTGTTATGAGAATAAATAAATAGTTTGAGATAACTACATTGATTTTTGCCTACGCAATTTTCCTTACAGCACATTAGAATAATAGAGGAAAACAAAAGTATTTATAATCAAAACATTGAGCATCATATGGAAGAATTTCCACCAACTATACCATAGGAACATAAATCACTCATTTATCCTAATAAAAAGTGATTCGACATACGGGCATATTTTTCCTTCCAATGAGAAGTGTTTTCCAAAGAACGAGGTGAAATGAGTTTTAATTTGATAAAAATTATCACAAAAACAAATTGTGACCAAAGATTAAATTTTGGTATTCCACAAATGTTCTACTTTTTTTCCTATTTTCTGGTCAAAGCATTTGGGATTTCTAGGTTTTTTGTGATTCCAATAATATGTGTTTCTGCTTATTGTCCTAAAGCAATCTTTTCAAAAAATATTTCATATCTTGGTTTGTTGAATTATTTAAAAGACTTTGCTATTAGGAGCTATCCTATTATAGACTTGGTGAGTTTAGTGAATCCTAGATTTGATCTATAAAGAGAATAATTTATCTAAAAATGACCAAATTAGGTTAATACAAGTCATAATGACAACCAATTATAATAGAAAATTACAAGAAGAATCTTAGGAAATTAAAAAATTGAGATAGATAAGATAAGATAATGATATTAATGTCTGACAAAAGACCAACAAAGGGTCTAAGGGACTAGAAGATACAACAGGGAAAAAAAGAAACCCAATGGGAGCACCAAACGGTGTCTAAAAAAGGACGAGAAACAAAACAAAACAAATAAAGGAAACAAGAATGAACAGATGAGAGAAGGACTAGATATCCTTTCTTGATACAAAGAAATCCATCACTAGGGGATAAGATTCAGGGAGACAAGGAGCCTGAGCCTGAATCTGAGGAGCATTAGGAGTAGAATGTCATTGCTTGATGAATCTATGATGTGATCAAACAGATCTTGTGTGTCTCGATGCAGGTGTATCTTGCAGTCGCGTCCTGCCCCTAGAGGGCAACAAGTGGGGGAAGAAGGCAGTGATGTGCTAATTTGAGAAGAAAAATGTGACTTTAATTACCAAAAGAACAAAATTATATCAATGTCCATGAATGAAAAATATTAGGTCAAATGGTTATAAACAAAATAACTATTACAATAGCAAAGTACCAAGGAAAAAGTTATTGTAGACTTAAATCAAATACAAAATGGAAAAACAAAGCAAGGCATACAAGGAAATAAATAAGCAGGAATAAACCTAAAATTGTAAGCTTGATACAACAAAAAATATAAATTGAAGTATGAGGAGCATGCAAAATTATAAGAGCAAAAACATTGGTAATAGGAAGTTGAGACCATAAGATGTATTTACTATAGAAAGCCTTATAGAATCTAGCAACATTAACAACCACTATTGGAGTACTAATGCTAAATTTAAGAATGATTGTTGGATAGAGTCTAAGGTTAAGTGGGTCAAGCTAAATTAATATTAGGAGGTAATAGTTTTCAATAAAAAAAATTCCCTATAAAACAAGGCCAAAGAACAATTGGTGGTAGAAAATAAACCAATAATGTCAGCATGCCCCTGAGATCTAAGTTGTAAATGAGGAAAGCTAGAGGGCATCCAACATCAAGAGGATATCAAGCCTTGATCATTTTATGAGAGTTGAGGCACTTACTAACCTTAGCAACACTAGAATAAGATGAGCAACATCTCACCAATTTACACATTATCTGATTGTATTGAGAGTATCCAAAAGGCATTAAATGCATAGAAATGAGTCTTGGACTTGACAAGGCTAAACTAGCTCGAGACTTAGCAAGGTTGAACCAACTTTAGACATGGTAAGGCTGAGCCAACTTGGGACTCATCAAAAATTCAACAAGATTAGCTAAAACTTGGTTGGACTTGACAAAAAAAAAGTTTCTAGGAGTTTTACCTTAGATGAGTTTTATGCACCCTTAGGACTCAACCAAGGTCACTCAACTAATAACATGTCAAGAGTCAGCAAGACTTGGAAAATCTAGGAATTGTGCTTAAGTGCATCTATAAGGGGTTAAAATAAAGAAGTAATAAGTTTTGTAGTTTATGGCCTTCATGAAGAAACATATGCCAAAGTGTGGTGACATTAAGAATAAAATGGGGCAAGCATCTCTAATCAAGGTTGTAGAAGCATTTTAGATCTACCAAAATCCCTATATAAACAATGGTACCCACACATATATAGCGGACATGACACTACAAAAATAAAATCCTCCCATTTTTCCACTCCTAGAAATAACAATGTGACACACTTTTAAATTTATAAAAAAATAGTGCTTAGTCTCGACTAATAATTTTTGTGAATATATGCATTCATCAACCAAGGGGAATCCATAAACCATGAGAACAATGATGTTGAAGATGGATGGGTCCAACTATGTTCCCATTTACAACATGTCAAAAGTATTGGAAGCCAATTTGGGGATGAAAAAATTCGAAGGGAGGTCCAAGTGATCTAGATGTGTCAACAATAAATATATTCTATAATGGATTGATTTCTCACCTCTTTGTCAAGAAGAGATGAGAAGGGAAACCTCTAGATTGAAAGAGGATGAAGCTTTTTCAAAGAAATGTCAATAGACTAGAAAAGAAAAGTGACCTTGAAAACCAAGAAAACCAATGCTTGGAGGGCCCAAGGAGAATCTCCATAGAGGAAGGAAATATCAAAGATGGATGAAGCATGATCACCTAAATATTTAAACCTGTATACAAACTAGGTGATTTTGAAGATACTCTTGAGGCAAATGAGTTGGGTGGAAAGTTTTTTTTAGATGGTACATCAAGGGACCGTCTATTGGCACTAAATCACATGTTAAAGCACAATGGTTTGAACCCTCCTAATCCAGGCCTAATCAGTAAACCCCAAGCAAGGACCCCAAAACTCTACACTATTTAGTACCATGGTTATTCAATGCATTATACAATCATTTCTTCAAAGATATATCTTTGAAATGTACAAAAAAACATGAACATTCTAGAATGGAGAATGGGGTGTACCATACAAAGACAAGACTAACAAATTGGCTACCTCAAAAGAAAAGAAATGATGACTTGAATTCTCAAATAAGCATAAGTTGATGCAAGAGCATTTGGACCTTCCATGCATTCCTACTAAAAGTTTTTGCTAATCAAGTTTGATGTTTATATGTTCTATTTGTCGCAATTTCTTGGTGTCTCTTTATTAATGTTGCAAGAACTAGAATTGGATATTATTATTTCAAAATTTATGTCTACCTGCTCTTAATGGGATAGTTTTGCAGGCATAGCCTATGAACTACATTGACCTTTGGAAACTATTATGATAACAACAACTATATTGTTGAGCATTTTAAAGAATGCTAGGCAATATTCTAACTGTCAACTATGAAGTTGGGGCAACTGTTATGATAGCAGCAACTATAGTATTGAGAGTTTTAAAAAATGTTAGGCAATATTCTAATGTCGACTATGAAGTTGGGGAGATAATAATATTGGTAAACAGTGATATTATCAATTATGGTGTTGAAAGAGAAACAAGGGTTGTTAGAAAAATAAATTGAGGATGATGTTATTTGTTAACTGTGTAGCACATAAAATAAGGGTACTAAATTTTGGTGACCTTGTATGCTGGTTAAGTTCCAATAAACGTAGTTGTAACTAGATTTGTGGGTCACAACTTGTATTTAGAACTTGAGTTTTGAATACTTTTATGTTATGTTGATCTTGGTTGGTCAAACAAAACACAAGTTATGAGTTAATTATTTTCCTACTTAATGTTAGGAGAGATTGTGTGTAAAGAGTTTCTCAAAAGGTCACCCTTGACTTGGTTTTTCCTTGACTACATTAGAAGTGATGGGTTTGCATTGAACCCCAATGTATTTTAAGTGAAACATGGAAAGATCTTATCTTGATTTTATTTACATTAGCAGAGTTGTCTACCTTATTTAAAGGACCAGAACTGGGGTTACATTTAAGGTCCTCAAAAATATCTCCACGATGTCAACAAACACCCTACCAATAAACCAACAAGATTTCTTCTAATAGGAATTACTTTGGCACTCCAACATTATCAATTAAATGGGCAACAATGCACTGCTAAACTAGTGATTGAGGAGGAGATCAAATTTTTCAACCTACAATAAATCATCAGTTATAAAACACTCAACTAATTTAATTATACTAAAGCTCACTCTTATCCTAAAGGCCACCCAAGCTACAAAAATGGAGCAATACCACCTGATAGCCTATGCAGCATGTCTTGTTAATTTTTGCCAAGATTAATGACTTTAAGGATAAAGCATCACTTTTTTAAGGTGAGAATGAAAACACACTCAATTATTCCACCTAGAAAAAGATTACAAACAAAATTACCACACTAATGGATCTAATCTGTTCTAGGAAATTGGAAAATGCCCCAATTTTTTATCAAGCTAAATATCCCCAAATCCTTTCATAGATCCAGTCCATAACCCATGAATAAAAGTTGAAACTCTTTGGGATTTTTGTTTCAATAAATTGGAAATGAAATGGCTAAATAGTAGCATCTGCAAAAAGTTTCCATTGATGGGGAAATGAGACAACCTATCACCTTCTCTAGAGGACTCCAACTAGGAGATCCCTTGAGTCCCTGTCCATTTATACTAAGATTAGAGAATCTATATATAGCTTTCTCTACAAAGCTCCAAGTAGGAGATCCCTTGAGCCCCTCATAGGAGAATCTGTGTAAAGCCTTGTCTCAAGCCAAGGAACAAATGAAACATTATGGCATGCCAAAAATTGGAGAAGGAATCAAATACTAAAATTGACTCTTTCTTGCAGACCCAAAGAAGGCTTGAGTTTAAGACCCATCGTGATATCTCTAAATCCTTTGATCTGTGCAACTAACAATTCATAAACATAAAACTATGGACTTTTTGTTTCAATCAGTCAGCAATCAAGTGGATAGACTATTGCACCTGCACTCCCACCTATACAGCTACCCTTAAAGGGTAAGTAGGACAATTTTTTCTTTCTTTGAAGAAATAAAAGAAGGATATGCCTAGGCCCATATCTATTTATAATAATTGGGAGAAACTGTGTAGAACATTCCCTCAAGCTAATGAATAAAAGAAGCAATACAACACCCAACAATTAAAAGAGGAATCAACTACAATAAACCATAACTTTTCTAATAATACTCTCTTTTTCACTACTCTATTCTCTAAACTTCTAAAGAGTTCAAACATCTTGATCAAATTCTACAAATTTATTTAAAAAGATGTACAAAACCAATACAAAAAAATCTATTATCAGTTTTACATAGTAAGATGCAAATGGGGATATATAAAATACACCATTAAAAGATACAAATGTAGAACCAATGTGGGTTGATAGGAGATGTTGTCACATGCACACACAATATCTCTACCAAACTAGAAAAGTACAAGTTAGGTGATGCAAGCATAATTGGTGTAAAGAAATCTATCCACTAGTCTAAAAAAGTACCAAGTCACATGATGCAAGTATAGTCGACCTAAGAAAACTTATCCTATACTAAATACATTATGTGCAATAGAATAATTAACAAAATATAGAAAAATAAAATAATGCACCAATAGGAACTCATTGATAGATAGATTTCCCTCTCCCAATAAGCTTATTAAATTTTATGGCCTAATACGAGGTGTTATTTTGAGTGGATTGTTCAACTGATCAGTTACTAAAGCAATTAGATTCTTACAGTTAACGTGACAATATTAGACATAATATTTTATCTGGGTCCTATCACATTCTTTTAATTGTTGATACTTATTACATTAAGACTTAAAGTTGCATGAGACATGTTTAGCATTGATATTATTTATGGATTTTCTTTATAAAGGTTTTGCCAATATGGACTTTGGAATAGATATACAGCTGAGTATCCCTGAAGTGATCTGGTATACACTGTGGGAGTTAGTAACTATTCAAAGCATTGGTATTTTGCTCATGTCACAAGGTATCATTATTTATCCTTCTCCTCAATGTAATAATCAAATGATTGAATTCCTATTGGGAGTTATTAGATATAGACTTTTTGTCACTTTTTAATTATTTTCTTTGCATTTCTTAATTTGTAACCGAATAGACTATATGAATTATAAATATAATGATAATAATGAGCTAACCTCTTTATTTAGATATAGCCTCTAGAAAACTTCCACGTCTCTTGAGTTAGAAATCCAATTCTTTGTTAGCAAAGAGAATTTTAAAGTCAAATGTAATCTACAAGAATGTATTCACAAATGTTGGATCTAATGTGTACCTGAAGATAGTTTTCACTACATTATTAATTTCAAAAAATATGTAGTGGTCCATAGGGGCATGTCCCCTACATCTTTGGGGGGCATCCCCATCCCAGGGATGTTCTGTTTCTGGTGAACACCTTGGGGACATTTCTCAAGTGTCCCTAGAATGTATCTTCTTTTTGAAGATGTCCATAATTGAAGGGGATGTCACGAGAACACCCAAGGGACAGTCAGCTATCCCTAAGGTGCATATAGGGCATCTTAAACATCCCTTAATGTTTGAGGGATGACCATCCATCACCCTTTTCTCTTTTTTGCTTCATTTTTTCAATTATCACCCCTCTCCCCCCATAAAAAAAATTAGGGACATAGCCCCCAAAACCCACCTCCAGCCCATGGGGGAACAAAATATTCCCTCACACCCCCTGAATCATTGGATTTTCTAACATCTAACACCTTGTATAGATTATTTTTGTTGCCCCTCAAACTTTTGGGCTATTAAGTTGAGTACAAGTCATCAAACTTTCCTTTTCGTCATTATGTTTTACATTTTTTGACATTTGTAGTGCAAATTTGTAGCCTTTGGCCATTTTGGTGTATGCAAAAATATTTTTTATCATATACACATTGACTATTGAACGTGAATTATTGAAGTAATTAAGTGGTACTATTATTTTGTTTTTACTCTCATCCCTCATGAACTTTATTCATTGTGTTTTACTGAGTACTTTTGAATCTTTGATATTATAATGTATATGTCAATAAGGTTGCATTTGCACTTTTATCATATGAACAACTAGAATTTCTCTACATGTTTCCTTGTATGAATCTACGTATGAATCTCTATGTATATCTATATCTATATAATGGTCTAAAATGATCACATCATTGAGATGCATCTTGCCATCTCCACATCCCAAAAACTCAAAAAACATAGAAAATATGTGACCATTTTTCCACACAACTCATGGTTGGAACAAGGGTACCACATTACATGTGGATCACAACCTAGCCACATAGGAGAACATATTTAGAAAAGAAATATGGATAATGCTTCACCATTATACATGAGCTAATAACTCTGCCTAACATACCCAAGACTTAACAAGCTTAAGTGATAGCTCACATATAAGCATTTTCAAACTTACATGAGAAATGAACTTTTTCATAGAAAAAACTTTAAAATAGAAATAGAAATCTAGGATAGGAAGGTCAAGTTTCTTATTAAAATAGCTCCTTATTACCTTGATGTTCCTCTTTCTCTTCCTTTAGATATCTTACAAAATGGCTATGAGAATCATGTTTATATAGTAGTTCAGGATGTGAGGTGCAATAAAATCAAGTGGCTACGAAGTGGTTGGGATGTGCCACATCAAGCAGGCACTTGTGAAAGAGATATTGGTGTATCTTTCTAGATGGTAGATGCACATCTTTATTCATTGTACATGTCCCAAATACTTAAGCTTACATGGGGAATATTATCCTGTATGAACTTAACATAGAAGGCAAATTCACACCAAAATTAAAAAATTTAGAGTGGATAATGCCAAGAAAGGAATTATATTTAATGTAACAAGATGCAAAAAGGTAGTTATTAGAAGACTCTAGGCTATATGTCTAAAGGTGTAGAATTGATGAAAGATAAATGAACCAAATCTTTCCAGGATACAAAATTAATGCAAGAAAATTAAAACAATGTGGGAAATTTAGAAATAGTGGGAGAGTGAATTATATGCCCATACTCCTAATTCCATTGAGAAAAAAAATTGTTGCTTCCAAACCAATCACAAATGAGTTTGCAAACTATATTATTAAAGTATTATTTACCTAAAAAAGAGAATGCAGGCATAATAATCCAAGTTTTTGTAGTGTTTATTAGAATTATCTGTGGAAGAAACTTAAGAAATAAGCTACTTATATCCAATAATAGTGCCAATAGACTTAAAAGATGGATTATATAGATATTATACAAAAAAGGATAAGGGCAAAACTAACCATAAGCACCAATCTTTCCCTCCTTATCTGAGGGAAAAGGGGCAACATTCTCTTCCTCATCGTCCTTGGTTTCCATCCCCTCTTCCTCCATAAATTTCTATCCTTTTGAAGTATCAGCCAACTACTTTGTAGTGGAAATTCTAGGTTTTTAAACTAGTGTGGGAGTGGGGGAGTGTAGAGGGGGGACATGCACATCATCCTCTATTTACCAACCTTAGTAGACATATCCTCCCCATCATCATCAACAGCTGCAAAAACTTTAGGGGGTCTATCAAGATCCAAAGCATGGAAGTACTCAAAAATTAGCAAAATTAAACCTTGGTAAAAAAATGGGTTTTTAGGGTTCATCCTATGGTATTTTCTATTGGAGCTAAGAGAAAAGAGAAAATAGTAAGGAAAGGAGATCATAGCCCTATGCTTGAAATGATGCAACATAACAAAATGATATCCATGAACCCTAGTATATATCCAATATAGAGTAAAATACTCCATTATTGGCTTAAAAAATTCTCTCCATAAAAGTATAATCTTATCTAGTTCAGAGTAAGAATTATTACCTTTCACCAGCATATCCTTTGTGCCCTCCATCTTAGGGAACCTTCTCACTACATTATTAGAAACCTTTCTATCTTTAAAAAATCTCATACCTTTCATGGAAAGGCTAGTAACCTCAACAATGAGGTTCTCATCAATCACAACCTCCCTACCAAATAGGCATTGTCATCCTCTATTTACCAACACTCCTCAACCCCAACATACTTATTCTCCCCATCATCATCAATAGCCATAAAAAATTTAGGCATTCTATCAAGAGCCAAAGCATGGAAGTGCTCAAAAATTTAGAAAATTAAAGCTTGGTAAAAAAATGGATTTTTAGGTTTCTTCCTATGGTCTTTTCTATTGGAGCTAAGTGCTGGTTCCTAAAACCGCAGATTGGAATCCTATAAGTCTTGCCAACTCAATGCTAGGATATCCAACTAGTTATGGCCAACTTGATGAGATTGATATATGCAATCCAAATCCCCTGCACTTCTGGCTCTACAAAACCAAGGTGGATCCTGGACAAAACAGTTAGATCCAAGATGCTTATAGTAAATTGATCAAAATGCAAATGTATTGAAAGTTTTCCAAATGACAAGGATTACAAAAAACTTTTAAACTTGCAAATTATGAACTGAGAATGAATATATGAATGTTTTCAAAATAAGAATAAGTATAGATTAATACAAAAAATAAATATATTAATTATTCAAAGGAACTACGTGAAGTAATTACCACCATATGGATTGTGAATTATGAAAAATATAAAGACAAATGTTGAAGGGTGATAGAGTCGGTTTATAAGTTTAAAACATACAACTTTATAATATTCTTCGCACATTAATTATAAACAATCTAGTAATCAAGATGCGATAGATCAAATATATGGAAATAATTTTAAAATAGTCTAGAATGTATTTTAACTCCTGTGGTTCAGAGACAAACCAAACATAGATTCAGAAACAATTAAACATTTCTCAATATCTATAATGATCAATTTTAAAATGCTATAATTGATCCTATCCACTTATCTATCATATAAATTATTTATAAAATTAAAATAATAATTATAAAGGATGAAACTATGGAATATCTTAACTCTAAAGCTTCATGCAAATAAAATATATATTTCTTATTGATCATGCCAGAAATAAAATTGCACTGGAGACACTCCTTACAAATGTTCCATCCAATGTAGTTTGACTCCAAAATCACATAAATATATTTATTCAATAATTTGAATTCATGAGCTTAGTTCAAAAAATAATCTCTTTACCAATGAAAGAATAAAATATATCATAGAGCATATATATAACTTGGGTATGTAAAAATTTGTAGGACTATGAATTTTATGTAAAAAATCCCCTATTTATAATTTTACATAGGATGTGAGATGCCTCTTCAAAACATCACACCCCTTCATAATGAATAATCGATCCTTGATAATAATGGGAGTTTACTAATATTTTTTCTTTATAAGTAAACAAATAAATAAGCCACATCATTTCATGGTGATCTTTTCAAAATCAAAAATTTTAATGAAATGTCATCAAGTACTAGAGAGAATGTAATCATGCTTTTGCTTTATGATTGTCTGTATCATTGCATCTAAAAATTTTTCTTCATCTTTCACGAGTGGCCTTCCATTCTTTCTTCTATGCCCAGGCTCACAAATATTCTTCTGGCTTTTCATGCTTACTTACTCCTATAGCGCACATGTTCATGGCATATGGAATAATTTCATGGCAATGAGAGGGCTCCTTCAACTGAGATTTCCTCTATATATAATTTTCATGAATGAAAAGATGATTTCTAATTATGATGTTGGTGTTTCCTTCCTACCAATTCACACAAAGTCTTTTCCCTTCTCACACATGGTTCTTTGGATTTTTTTTTCTTGTGATAGATATCAATCTTCTGGTGGAAACTCTTTTCATTATGCATGCATATGTCCAGACTTGCAAAAACAAAAGGCATCGTTAGATACAAGTTGCTATAGAACATCCACTTATGATTAACAAATACAACTCATGGCCTCTATTCCATTTCTATGCTTGGAAACTGATCTTGATGCATGTTATCTAGAAACATTCACATGCCAAACTCCATCATTTCTTTTATTTCTAAAATTTGCTTCTAGGACGTTGTGATTGTTTGTGAGCACATTGTAAATAATTCATATACAAAGAATGACCATCAACACTACTGCTCAATGATGGTGGTGACCTGTTTAGTTGTTTGCCATTTTTTTTTTTCACACGGTATCCACTTTTATCGAGCATGGTTTTTGAGCACTTCCACACATGCCTATGTTGTGCATCTCACATGCCAAGGATAAGGAATGACTCAGAAGTCACATGTATCCTCTCAAAAAATGTCTCCAACACTTGAAATCCAGAAGTTACTTCCTTCTTTGTGAAATAAGTTTGGCACAAATTTTTGTACATCATTTCTAATAGTACTCCTCTATTGCCCTAGAACTATCATCAAATATCTCTTAGCATTGAAAATTATCTTTTTATTACTTTATCTCTTCTTCCAAGATTAATTTTCTCCTACTACTGGCATTAATCATGTGCAATTTGGATCAGATTAATCCATACATATCTCTATACTATTGTAGATTATCCTTTGTTTCTAATCCTCAAATTTATATACTGCTACAAAGGATGAGTCATAATAGTCACTTATTTATGCCACATGATGGAAGATGCATTGCACATAGTGTGGAATTACCACAATTTTAGGTATGTTGGACTTCAACTATAGCTAATATCCTTATGGTGTATTGCTACAGAAAATATTATTGAATGATCAAGTCAATAATAACTAGCTTTTAATATGATAACACCTTTGGCATGCTCACATTGCATGGCTCTTATTTAATCTTTGCAACTGATATTGTACCAAATATGTTAACTCATAGTGAATTCAAGATCTTTTAATAAATAAGGTGATGTGCTAAAGATTGAATGTCATATACTTTCATTGTTCTAACCATTGTTAACCTTAATTGGATTGTTGATATCTATTATCTTCCCCACTTTTCTTCTACTATATATTTTTTTATGATAAATCCATCTATTCCATGTCATGCATTCTAACTTCATATTTGACTACTTCTTTTTTTGTATACCTGAAGGTCTAACTGACTCATAAATATCATATATATGAATTGTGTGGATTATAAACTTGAAAAATTTATTGTCAATAGGTAATATAATGACCATTATTTTTGGATATGCAATTTGACTTGGTCTCTCAAGATCTTTGCCTCTCTACAAATGCTTAACTATTTTTTGCAAATTATTAATAGGCCTGAACAATGACAAATTGAACTTAGTGGTTTTTTCTTTTCTCTTATCTATGCCTTCTCTTTATCTTCTATATCTTGGCAGAAACCTGGGCACCACAATCTACCTACTCCAAATAGAGGTAACTTTCAAACGTTCTCTTAAGGCTGGTATATCAACTCTAGTGATAAGGATTTTCTCAGTTTCTAATCTTCCTCGTCTATGATAATCTTGACCAAAGATAACAATTAACACTCCTTTTTAATATAGTACTATTTGAGGAAGCTCTCTTTAAAATGATCATGGCTAATTGCTTGTGTTCTACTACTTAACAACCCTGGCTAGTTATTCATAAATGAGCATAAGATAATTTATCTCAATGGATGCCACATTTCAATTTTTTTTTGTGATATCCTTCTTTTAACCTAGGCTCCAATGCTTTCTTTCCAATTTTCTTACTCTTCATATTATAAAATGGAGACTAAAATTAAGGCTCCATCACTAAGAGCAGAGAGAAAATAGAGAGGAAAGGAGATCAGAGCCCTATGCCTAAAATAATTCAACATCATAAAATGATATCCATGAACCCTATTGTATCTCCCATCTAGGGTAAAATACTCCATGATTGGCTTAAAAACTTCTCTCGATAAAAGTTTAATCTTATCTAGTTCATAGTAAGTATTATTACCTTTCACTAGCATATCCTTTTCACCCTCTGTCTTAGGGAACCTTCTCACTACATTATCAGAAACCTTTCTATCTTTAAAATATCTCATACCCTTCATGGAAATTCTAGTAACCTAAACAATGAGATTCTCATCGATCACAACCTCCTTGCCAAATAGGCATTGTGTCATTCTATTGTCCTCAATTTTGGTTGCACAAAATTGGGGCAACCTTGCAGAATTTTCTTATGGATTCTTAGGTGCATCCTCTAAGTTTTAATGTAATGATAAATTATCACTCATTATCCATGAATTGAACTCATTGTTTCTCTATCTTCCATTTTTTTCTAAGGTTTCCATCGAGTTTAATTCTAAATTGTTTGCTAGTAAGAGTTTTTCTTCTCTGACTGCAAATGCTCAATTTTTGGCAATCCTTCACATCATTTCTTCATTTTTTGTATTGTAAATAGTTTTTGGTCTTATTTTTTCCTTGGGTGAATAGCCCTTGGAATTATTCTTGTTTTGAGCTAACTTAGGTCGAAATCAAAGTTGTCTAGCTCAAGTTATAAGGGGAAAAAATGGGTTTTTTAGGACAACTACATATCTCAATTAAAAAACCTCATAAAAGTAGTTTTTTATTGGTGAAAGCATGATATAAAATTATATTTAATATTTAAAGTCAATTTTATGGTCCATTTTAAAATTTCAACTCATTTTGAGTTGATTTGACTATAGTTTTTTATGTTTTATGAAAATGAAAATAGCCTATTTCAAGACTATTTTTCATGTTACTTTACTAAAAGTTATAGTTAGATATTCAATTTCATTGAATAAGACACTTCAATGCACTTAAGTGGGGTTTTTATTGCATATTGCATATATCCACATGCAAATGACTATATGAATACCCACTTCCAATAATTATAAGTTCCAACATCATTAACGTGCACTTTTTCAATGTAATAACACATTTTAATGTGTTAAGTGGGATTTTAATATGCATTTGTATATTTAAAACTTATTAAATCAATGTAAGTGGCAAGTTCTAACCCATTTACATATGTTTTTGCATTTATAAGTTTATTGTAATGTTTTAATGCATTTAAGTGAAGTTTTTCAAACCTATTACATATGCATTTTTAAAATTGCTACTTAAGTGGACTTTTGAGATCAATTTACTTGTTTTTGATAAAAAAGCAGCCCAAAGCTAGGGTGTTGGCCCTTTACAATAGTGACAAAACAACCATCAAAAACCTACTAGCAACTAGCACAAGACCAGCTGGCAACCAGCACACAACCAAATAGTCCCCCTAATGTTTCATATCAAAAACATCATAAAAATTTTACCAGTATATACAGTTACTAGTATTCCTACTTTTAAAACTAGTAGAGTTTAACAAATTAACAAACTGCATGTAGGTGGTCATCGCATCATACCACCTACAGCCCATAAACAAGTTCAGCATGAAAAACAAAACCATCAACAACAGATGCGGAGAGATGAGAAGAGTACCAAAAAACAACAAAAACTAGAAAGCCATTAACTAGCCTCCTTTTTCTTTCCCTTCCTAGCCATGAGAACCTTGGCCCAGTCATCAGTGAGGAAGCTATAAAGAAGCTTCCTATCCTCCTTTCTAAGGTTCTCCTCCTCTGAGTTATTAGCCAACAGTTGAAGAGTGGTAGCCGTCGTGTATCACTTTGAGAGTGAACTTGGAGAAAAGGTTGAATCTCTCTTCCATCACCATGCACCTATCCATCAACTCCTTGTGTTCCTTGCAAGTAATAAGTTCATTCTCGTTAGTTTGTAGCTTTAGGATCCTGCTACAATTCTCTAGGTGGTTTTGCTTAACCTGCACATCAGAAATTTTAGCATGGCATTTATGGTTCTCTTGACCCTTTTTACCAACCGGGGATGAAATAGTGTCGGGGGAGGTATTGGTGACATTGGGGTGCTCTTGGTTGATAGTGGAAGGTAGGGTGATGGTGGTAGAGACATGTGTGGGGTCAAGGAAGGGGTCCTTAGTACTGTTGTCTACCTCAAAGTCTTAGGTACCATCAAGGGTATCATCCCATTTCTCCACATATTTATCTATCTCCTCTTTCCCCTTATCCATACCATCCCTCAAATTCTTGTCACTCTCATCAGAGTTGGTATCATCCTCCTCTTCTTGAGAGCAATTGGCCATTTGTTTGTATCGACCCTGGGATCAATTTACTTGTTATTATAACATGCAAAATACATGTTTTAAGTGAGTTTTCAAAGTAAACCAAAAGTGGTGTTTTTTGACACTACTGCATATGCTTTTTGTAAAAGAAAACCTATTTCTATAAGCCAAAACTAGAAGTGGTCGATTTTGACCCCATTACATGTGTTTTAAATGCTAAAAGAACATGTATATGCATTGAAAAATCTCATTTTTAACTTAAAGATCATAAGTGGTGATTTTGCATGCAATAACAAGTAGTTTTAAATATGTTTTTCACTTCCAAAAATGCATTTAAGAAATAGTAGAAATTTTAGACCCATTTGCATATCATTTAAATATGTAAATGGCTTCTAAACAACTATTTTTATGGCTTATAATGAAGTAAAATCCAAAATGGCAATTTTTCCAGCCATTGCATATGTTTTGGACATGCAAATGCGACCAAAAAGTGCATTTTACTTCATAATATGAGGCTTTTTGATTGAACACCTTAAAGTGGCAATTTTTAGCTCAAAAACAAATGTTTTGGCTCTCAAAACTTCACTTTTTGTGCATTTTTCTCCAAAAATGGATTTTGCAGCCTTCAAATGCTCATACTTTGAGTGATACTTGGTCTCTTTCACCTAAAATCACCCAAAAAACACATTGGGATACTCAAAAAGGGAGTTTGTTGAGTGTTTTCTTTATTTCTAAACCCATCTAGGTCACGTTTTTGCTCAAAATTGCTCTAGTTTTTAACAATTTGCACCAATAAAACAACAAGTGTTTGGATCAAGGTAAGTTTGAAAGCATTTCCTATCCTTCCTATCTTGCATTCAAGTCTTTTAAATCACTTGATATCCTTTGAACACTGCATTTTAAACTCTTTGCATATTGCACATTGCTTGGTCTAAATGGTTGCTAAAATGATCCAATTTTTTGCTCTAACTTCCTACACTTGGCAAGCTACTAATTTTGGCTCAGCTCTTGTAAAGATCGAGTCAAAATTCAAAGTCTATTTAATACTTCATCATACAATCTTTCTAAATCCAAGAAATCTCTTTCGCATTTTCAAATTTTTCAAAAGTGTTTAAAACAACTTCTTCCCTTGCCTCTCGATAAAAGGGTATGACTCCTTGTTATTTTTCATAAGATTTTTGTTGTATATATTTTTTATGTTGTGTATGCAAGTCTCATCATCTCCATTTTCATTTTTGCATCTGTTTTGTAAATGTCAATTTTCTTCTTCTAATCTTTCATTTATTTATGTAAGTTTCATGTGCAAAGTCTCACTTACTTTCATATGTAGTCAGGGGAAAAATCTCATTCTAAGGAAAAGGAAAGCTCTTTATTTCCCCTCATGTGAATGCAAGTATAAATCTTTATCATTCATTTTATAAACCTCTATATGGCTGCCCTATGGTTGAAAAATAATGTCTCACATCCTTGCCAAATACATAGTATGACTTACACCTATTAAAAGCATGTTATGTTTCCATTCCACTATGTTTTACTCCTCATTTATACATTTTAGAGTTTTCTATTTTCATGTGTAATGCACCCAAAAAATCTTTTTTTTGGTTTTTCTACTCAATTTTTAGTTAATCCGAGCTTAGCCCATTTGTTCATTCATTCTTTGCAATCATCTGTAGGGCCCATTTGTCGTTGCACCAAAAGCCATGACTGTTAGTGAACATGGAACACCACATAATTAACCACCTGTGGGCAGGGGAGCGCGTCGCATCACCCAACAATCTCCCCCTCAACGCGCATACCAGGTGCTTACGCGGGTCGGGATGGCACCGGGGAGATTTGAACCCATGACCAGGCCAAAACCAGGCTCTAATACCAATTTTAGGGCCCATTTTTTGTTGCACCAAAAGCCATGACTGTTAGTGAACATGGAACACCACATAATTAACCACCTGTGGGTAGGGGAGCGCGTCGCATCACCCAACATCATCCCATACACTTTCCCTATTCATAATTTCCACAAATCCATGTTTTTACACATCAAAAGAGAGAAATGGACCCATCTATGCTTGAAAGAAAATATGTTGGTTTTTTTAGAAACTCAATAATGACAACATGCATAACCCCAGAGATGCAAAGAAGAAAGAGGAATGCAAAGCAAGAGCGGTCACATAATGGAGCTTACAATGAGATGAGAGAATGATTGAATGCATAAAATGTTTTCAAAATGGAGGTGAAAAGAAACAAATGTATTTTTCAAGAGACAATAACCATTACACTATAGAGAAAGCAAGGATGCAAGTTCATGTTCTAATTCAAGAGCTTCCACCAAACCCAAGTACACTAACCATTGAGCATCTTATAGCAACTTGGAGACAGAAAAAAGATAATGTAATAAAAGTCATGTCATGTTTGGAACTTGGATTATTTTCATCATGTATCTTATATTTTTAATTGACATAGTACATGTAATGGAAAAATGGGATATAATTGCATGTGATAGTATTACGTGCAAAGTTGTAACATGTAGTCAAGTTGCAATCACATTAGGCATGCAACTTGGAATAAGTCAAACTAGTTAGTTAGAAGTTTGTTAGAGAATAAGTCAAGGTGGTTAAAGATTTCCTCTTTTTCCTCCACCTTTCTCTCTCCTATTTTCCTATATAAAGGAGGGAGCTCATTGTAAATAATCATCTTTTGAAAAGGTGAGAAAATTCTGCCAATTTATACTATGCACTCTAATAAGACTTTGTGCTTGCATGTAAATCAGATTGCTATCAATAAAAGAGGCAACTTGCTTTCAAACTTTGTGTTGATTTAGGGTGCTATGTGACGAAATTTTTTGGATTTTGATTGTGAGTTTTAGAGCTTTAATCAAGAGGGATTTGAATTTAATCATGCAAACTTTGAGCTGCCTATTGCATTTAGAGCCAATTTGAACTTTTGAAGATTTTGTGCTACAGGAGGACAAATTTTAATAGATAGTAAAGGTTGCAATTACTTAGAGTTGAAGACTTTGGGCTTCAACTGTAAGTGTTTTGTATTAAATTTGAGAGTATCTAGTAAGAGACTTTGTACCTTACTGTTTATTCTTCTTGAATCCTTATTCGAGACAAATGCATGAGACTTTGGATTCCTATTTTTGTTTCACAAAATGTAAAAAGTAAATTGTTGTCTCTGGTTTTGTTCTTACATCAATTCTAGGGTCACTAACATTATCGTAGCAATAAAGCAATTTTTTTTAAGTTGGAAAGTTATAGTTGTATGCAAATCATTCTTGAAAAAAGAGGAATTGATCAAGAGAACCATCTTTTTTGTAATTTCAGTTAAGTTCCTATTGAAGGCACCTATGGTAAGAAGGGAGCCTCTCCTATTGCTGGGAGGAGAGAGAAATATCATAAAATTTTGGCTAAAGTCACAATTTTGTATGTCATAGTCAGTGACATATTAAAAATTTAGCCAACACATTCTTCCCCTCCTAAATGAAGATCTGGGTGACCCTCTTATCATAGTTGTGGATCTTCTCAAAGTAGGGTTCACCCCAACTTTCCTTGGTGTCATTTTTCCACTCATCATAAGGTTGCAGGTTCTACTTTTTTCAGCTCTCCACCCAGCTTTGAATTATCAGAATTGAAAGCAAAAAAATTCAAATTTTGAGTTATGTTAAGCAAAACAGAAACAACCCAAATAAAACACAAATTGCCCACAAAACATGTAAGGTAAAAGTAACAATAATGGTCCTTTATCATGTAGGACAAACTCCACCTCCAACACTAATTTTTATATTACCATGTGTCATCTCCATCATTGATTGGGATTTTTCAAACTTTACTCTTAGAAGAGAGATAATGTCATCATTCAATTTACTCTCCCCTTCCCAAGTATTATTTAGACCTTGAAGTTAGACACCGAGGTTGGCGAGGCCATATGCCATCTTATTGGTCTTGCAATAGGAACGGGTAATGTACCACATTTCAGATATTTCAATAATAGCTATTGAACCATAAATCATATGATCAATAGACCTGCTTTATGTTCCTCTTTCAAACATTTTATAATATTGTTGGAATCTCCTTCTATCCACATTTTTCTACAATTTAAACACACAAAAATGTTACAATTTGGAAGGCACCCATGGCCTCTATAAGTTGGTTGGACTAAACTCCTAAGGGAACTACTGCTGCAACAATAAAAATGTCATTTTCATTTCTTACCATTCTCCCACACCCAGTTGGCTCAAGATTCCCCTTAGCCCCCCATAAAAATTAACTTTAACCCAACCCTATAGAGGGAAAAGATAAACCAAACCTTCTCTATCCTTCTTGACCTTGCCCAAAGACAAAGATATCAATATTGACATTCCAATATTTTGATATTCTGATGTCCTTCAACCTTGCATGGGACTTTGGTAGCCCTAAATATTTTCTCAACAACCATTTTGGGGGGTGAAGCAATCTCTATTAATATCATGTTATTGTGTTCTTTCACAAGACCCCAACTCTCATGAATAATAATAGCCCAAAGAGCCTTTAGCGCATAATTAGGTGAAATGTAGCACACAATTGTAAAAAGAAATCTTGAATGGACCCAACAAAAAACTAGCAAAGATTCCAATTTACACCTTTGGAGGATTCTGGACCATATCTCCTTAGAGAAGCTACAATGGAATAAAAGATGGGGACTAGATTCATTAGCCTCCAAACATAAATAGCATGTGTTGGGAATTTGAAATCATCATTTTCCAAAGATTGCTAGTAGTGAGGACTTTATTTTAAAGAAAAAATCCAGTTATATATATATTAGGAATAAGAAACTTCACCCAAGACTTGGCCCAAAAAGGACACAAATCATAGGACTAAGAAAGAAAAGAGGTATTAGAAAACACCAAGAACCTTCCTTTACAAGTACTAAACCAAATAAAAGAATCTTCTACATCATCTTTATTAACACAAATATTGAATGAGGACTGAATTTGAGAAAGAGCATCATCAATAGCTCGGAGTTGAACCTTATTCTGACCCTACCAATACCCTCTCACCCAAGTGCCAAAGGAAGCCTTGCAGCAATCCATGAAGAACAAAATGGGAGGAAGGTTTCTCAAAGGCTGATTAGAAAGCCAACTATCTTCCCAAAAATTAAAAAATTCTACCATTCCCAACTGTCCATCTCATACCAAGGGCAGCAATACACTTAACTTTTGGATATTGTTCCAACAAAAGGATTCATTGACAATAATAGGAGAATTAATGAACTTTTCCAGAGAGGAATTGTAGAAAAAGTACTTCTCCAAATCTAATTCCATTCCCTAGTTTCTCCAAAGTTCTCCAAATTTTTTTTGCTAACAATGCCTTATCAAAAGACCTTATACTCCTAATTCCAAGACAACCCACTTTTTTGGTTTGCAAACATTGTCCCACGTAAGAAGCCACAAGCAATTTTTGTTTTCCACACCCCTCTAAAGGAATTATTTTTTAGTCCTCTTAATAATATCAAAAAGCTTCACATGGATCTTAAAGAGGCTTAGAGGATACACCAACAAATTTTGAAGACAATCTTTTAAGAGTTAGGTTTTCCAACCTAACTCAGCAATGTACCCTTCCAATCAGCAAAGTTCTTATAAAATCTATCTATCAGAGTGTTCTAGAAAGCATTAGTGGGTTTCAATCCAAGATAGAGGCCTAGATATGATGTAGGAAGAGTAGCAATTGCACACCCCACAATATCAGAAATCTTTGTTTGTCTCACCTCAAGTTTGTTGATAAAGAAAAGAGAGCTTTTGTCCCAGTTTATAAGTTGTTCCATTTCCCTACTATAGATATTTAATGACTCCTCCATCTTTCTAGCCTCCCTCACTATAGAGGAACCCATCATTATAGTATTAGCAACAAGCGGTTGATGAGAGAAAGTCAAATTAGAAGAAGACAACCTAAGGCCCTAAAGGTTTCCTTCAAGAACTATTTTTTGCAAATATCTTTTAAGACTTTCAGCATAATAGAAAACTAGATAGGAGAAATAGGATCCCCTTCAATTGGCCTCTAGAAGGTTTGAAAAAATGAGAGGAAAAATAGTTAACAATTATAGATGAAGACGAAGCACAAATGAGCTATAGAACCCTTTCACCAACTCTAGATGCTTAGAAGATTCTGCATAAAAAATACCACTCTACACGGTCATAGGCTTTGGATATATCTAGCTCCATTAGGAACCCCTATTTGTTCTAGACCTCCAAGGAATGAATATTTTCCTACACCAAAATAATGGAGTCATGAATCTGCATCCCAAAGATGAAACTATTTTGCTAACAAATAATAGAAGGCAACAAAGTAAGAATCCTACAAGTCAAAACATTAGAAAAGATTTTGTAAAAATAATTACACAGATTAATAGGTTGAAAACCAACCAGGGTAATAGATTGAAAACCGACTAGGGTGTTTGCACCTAGTCTTTTAGTAATGAACAAAAGGAATGTAAAATTAATCTCCTTCAATAAGCTTCTAGATCCGAAGAACTCCTTGGCCGCATTAGTAACATCATTTTCCACTATATGCCCAAAAATTTGGAAGAAAAACATTGGAAAGTCATCCAATTTGGGGGCTTTCTCCCCTTCAAATGAGAAGAAAATAGTCTTAAAATCATTTATGGAGGGGATAATAGTGAGAAATTCATTTTTCTCCCCCCTCGTATAGACAAAATTGTAGAAAGCAATGTATTTTGATCCTGCAAAATCAAGTTGGTTTCAATAGTAAGCAAATAAGAGAAGAAAAATAATTCTCCCTAGATTTCCTCCTCTTTCACCAACTTCCCCCTCTTGGTAGAAACATATGATACTTTATTAATTGCTCTATGTTTGAGGGTTGTCATGTGGAAAAACCTAGTGTTTTTGTCATCGGCCGCCACCCAAAGAGCACAAGATCACTACTTGCCAAATAACCTCCACCTTAGCAATGATATCATGGTCTTTGACCTTGATATCATTCTCCCTAGTCATAGAATCCATACTATACCCCTTACCTTAGATTTTTTTTCGGATGTCTTTGAGATTTAACTTAATATCTACCTTTGCGGCAAAAATTATCCCCAAAAACATCCTTGTTCCACCTTCTAAATTTTCCCTTTAGAAATCTTAGCTTCTTAGCTACTTTAAACATAGTAGACCCATCAACATCAATATTCCACCACTTCTTAATACTACCCTCCAAATTAGGGTCTAGTAACCACATTTTCTCAAACATAAAGGCCAAATTTCTCTTACCATTAACTGCATCTACAACAAAAGAGATTGGAAAATAATCATAACCAATTCTAAAAAGAGCATTGCAAGTGCATAAATACTTTACCATCCATTCATTTGAGATGAGAGCACAGTCTAGAAGCACTTGAATCAAATCATTCCTAATCCTTCTATTAGTCTAGGCATAATTAGGCATCTCGAAGGTCACCATCCAATAAAGCTTGTTGATTTATAAAATCCTTAAGATCTAACTTGATGTCTGTTTGAGTCTAGGATCCTCCAAAATTTTCATTATCTTTTAGGGAGGTGTTAACATCTCCCATGATCATCCAATTATTGTGCAAAAAGTTATGCTTGCAAGAACCTAGCCTATTCCAAAATTTGCCTCTCGCAATTATGGCTTTAGGTTCATAGATATTATAGGGTAACTAGGTGAATTCATCTCTAACAAGGTGAAACCTTATAGTAATAATATTAAAAATATCAATTCCATAATATTCTCATCAACTATCAATGGATCACCTTTTATATAGTTTAGATTCCAAAAAACAACAATTCTACCAGAGGCTCCCTCCAAACTACTACCAGCAACTCCATAGTTTTTGAAAACCATGACTATTTCAACCTTCTCACTTGACATCTTAGTTTCCTAGATCAGCATAATATCAAGCTTGTGGTCTCTAAACATGTTTTTAAGAACATCTTGTTTATGGGAGCCATTTAGCCCCCTTATGTTACATGAGATTATCTTCATTTCTTTGATGGGGAACATAGATCTCAAATGGTCATCTGCCTACCATCCATAATATTTTGTTTACACTAATTCTCTCTAAGATATCTTGTTGACTTCCTACTAGCATTAGGAGTACCAACATTAGCCTTGATTTGATTTCTCATGGAAACCCCACTTCAGGAAGAAGAGACCAAAAGTTGGCTCTCCCCCCCATCTTTCCTTTCTTATTCCAACTTTCATCCGAGATTCTTCTTCATCCACTCTATTTTCAACCTTCTTATGGTTTTCTTTATTTTCCTTAAAGTCATCACCTCAATTATGACCTAATTTATGCAGGTCCAGACAAGTAGATCTCATATGCTCCTACAACTCGATGTCAAAAGAATGCAAGGAAAATACACCCCTCAATTAATTACATGGTTGGGAATCATCCAAGCGCATCGAAGGCAACATCTTCTTGTCATTATGTTGTGAATCCTCCACCCTTGATGGAAAACTATAATAAGTGTCTACCTTATCTAGGGATCCTACACTTTCAAAAATTTCTCCTTCCTCTAGAGACTGGTGTTGATTTTTTTCTAGTAAAGAGCCAACCTATCCCACACACATTGTATTTATAAGTGGCTCTAGACTTGATGAATTTCTTGACCTAAGGAACCTTCTCTTCCATCTCATTTCTCCCATGGTGACATTATGGTTTAGGGGAGGACACTTAGGTTAATTCTCAACCAAGTTCTCCTTTGCTCCATCCTCCACCACAACCTGCCTACCCATCTTAACTGAGGTAGGTGGTTATAGTGGTGCAGAAGTGCCCTAATACAAGAAACTTCATCACAAAAATATCTACCACTATGATGAACCTACCTACCCAACCACCACCTAGCCTATGTAGGGGCAGGTGGTTATGGCAGTGCAAAAGTGCCCTAATACATCCTAGAATGGAGAATGCACATATTTCCACCCCTCCCCACTTTAGAATAGTATGGTTTATCATATAGGTGGGTAAGGGGGCAAGGAATTGGTTCTATGGGAAGGGGGCCCCTGATCAATATTGGGAACTACAAAGGCGTGGTGCGTCTACATGAACCTACAAAAGGGTGCCTACTATTGTAAGGGGTAGTTTGGTGGGAACAATAGTGCATTCCATAGGTTGGGTGGGACTACTATTCTCAGGGTGGTTTGAAATGTATCCTCACTCCATGTACCCCCTCTCATAGGCTTTGTTAACCCTCTTTTCCTTCCAAGCACTTTTTTATCAAACTATTTTGGACCTTTCTCTGTGTTCACCCTTTGAGGACATCTTTTAGCCCAATGTCTAGTCTTTTTGCATAAAAGCGTCAAAAGGAAATGTCTCAAACTCAATTGATTGGGGTTATTTCCCCATCTTTGAAACAATTTCAACAAACTGAGGGAGATCAATGAATTGATCAATGCAAACACAAATCCTATCATAGACTAGCCTTGATTTAGAGGCAGTCGTAGGGTCAATAGATAAGAGTTCTCTAAATGAGCTCCCTAAACCCTTAAAAAAATCCTCATTCCAATACTCCAGTGGCAACCTAGGAAGTCTAACCTTGTCTAGAGTTGAGGGAAAGATAGTGTCATTCAAATCTAGTTTTGGGGACCATTTTTCAAGAGCTAGAGCTGACTTCTCAATAACCCATGGTCTACCACATAAAACATCAGAAAGGTCTTCTTCACAAGCAAAGGTGAAAGAGAAGAAGCCTTTTGGAATAGAAACAATATCTATCTAGCCCTTTAGCAGCCATTTCTTCTTGGTGAAAGCCCTCACGACATCAATGTTGGGTATAGGACCCATAAATTCACCAACCTGCAATAGAGCCATAGAAGAAGTGTTATAGTCTATAATTGGGTTAGGGATAGAAATGGAAAACAAATCAAAAGATGGATCAAAAAAATTATTCAACTTGTGGGAAGACAGAATTACCATTTGGCCTAATAACAAAAAGAGACAACCAAGGGTGAACTACTAGCTTTTTCTTTAGCGGCTTTAGAGTTGCCTCCATCACATGATTGCATCTTCCCACTCAGTTTGATGGGAAACCCACCACCCATGGGTCCCCATCCTCTGACTCTATACTTTCCTCCTAATCCTTTGATAACTTATCCCCATACTGTCCTACCTGCACCAATGAAGCCCGTGCACAACTAGCAACACAAGCTACAAAATCTCTGAGTTGACTGCCATGACTAGTTTTCCCACACTCAATCCCCATTAACATTTGTGTTGGTAAAAGATTTTTTAAAGGAGGTTGTTTAGATTTTGATAAAGGGAGAAATAGATTTTGGAGAATATCAAACAATGTTGGCTTGAGGTATAAATCCTATACCATCTCTAGTCACTAGGATATAGTCAGTTATGGAGTTGCTAGGACCATGAAATAAAAATTAATGAGTAAAATATTGATAGAAAATTCTGCCCACAAGAATCACCCTACACTTGAATTAGTTCAAACCAATGAGCTAATATGCATGTTTGGATCGAGAAACTTTAGTATAAAATGAAAACAATTCTCAGAGATAGATAGATACAATCCAGTATTTTGCTCCAAAGTGAAGTGCAATAGATCCATGCACTATATCAAAATGAATAAATAAATATAGAAGACAATGAAATATCTCCATAAGAGCTCAAAAGGATGACAAATGTAAATTACTCTCTACACCGAATTCATCATCATCAATCCCTAGATAGTCATCAGCTACATGATCCAACTTGTTTCTTGTCGTAGGGTAAGGTTAAAAACTCAAATCTTTCAGACTAGCCCCCTTATTTCCTACTCAATGCTGATTAAACAGATATTTGTGTGATTTAATATCATGTGCTATTATTTAAATAAATTCATTTTTAATAATTCTAATCATCTCTTGTCTCATCATCAAACATTCATTATTATAAGAAGACATTCTTAAAATCAAATCAATAGTGAGTCAAATTTAGTGCTTAAAAGAAGTAAATAATTTGTTGTCTTGAATTGTGTTTGCTTTCAACTCTAGGGCATGTCTGTTGTCTTTGATAGTGTCTGATATCAAGAAGTTGATTGATGCAACTCAATGATCATCCAACAAATTACAAAGAGAACAAAGGTTGGAAGAATCATGGCTCTAGTTCCTTGACACATGTCTAGCTCATGATCACAAATATATACTAGATATATAAAGTGGGACTCAAATCCTAGAATAGTCTAAACTAACAGTAATTGTTTTATTGCCTTAATGCAAACAAAAATTGGAGTTATATCATATATCATATGTATTCTTGACTGCATTTTTTTGAAATAGTCCATTTAATTGGACATCATCCAATTCCAGTCGTCAGTGTAAACATTGCATAAAAAATGCCATTTCAATAAAGAAAAAATGAAGAAATTCAAAATTAATTGTTCTTACCTCCCTTTGCTAAAAGTGAAAATATAACTTAGAGACAAATGATATATGGGAATAAACTTGGAGCTTCGTGATTTTTGTGTTAAAAATGTTAGTTGCCAATTCGTGACACAAATCTAATTCGGGCATGTGAATCAGATCCTTTGATTTGGGAATTTTTTTCCCAATTATAATCTATGGAGGATTCATGCATATATATACATAATTCTAAAACTAAATCATTTCATAGTATGAATATATTACTCTAGTATGCATCTATGAATCTACTATACTTGATAATTAATCTATTTTCATGATTATAAAGATAATCAACACATCCACATTGAATTACCAAAAGTCAAAGTTTGTAAGATTCAAAATATCAATCATTAAACTTAAATTTTGTAACATGATTTACTCATAAAAGAGTCAAGAATAAATACTAAAGTTTTTTATTTTATCATCAAATGGACTTTCAAGAAAATCTGCATTGGAGGGGTACTGATGAGTTGCAAGTGTTGCATCTATATCAGTAGAGGAACCCAAACCACTAGTTGTAGAGGGGATTGTGAACTCATAATCATCCTCCTCACCATCCACATCAATCAAAGTGGATCTAGAAAGATCCTGAATGGTCATATCTAAATCAGGAGTCTCGAGTGCTACATCCCAAAGCTTTTCGGGCCCCTTCTTGTACATTGGATCCTTCCATGACAACAAGTGCAAATTATTGTGAATGAACACAAGGTCTACTTTTTTTGGAGCCAATTAGTTGCATTTGACTAATTGGATAAAGGAGTGGAGTAAGTACTCCAATTTCACTTAGCTGCAAAAGAGTTGGCAACCTAAAGAGAAGTTAAAAATTATCAATACAACAATCAAGATAAATTCAAGGAATTGAGAGTGTTAACCTTAAGCTTAAGAAATCAACTTTAGGTGCTAAATTTTACAAACTTATTTGGGATAGGACCTTTATGGAAAGAGTTTGGAGGTACATTAAGGCTTGCCCATGAAGGTACAACCATTTGATGGCATCCATCTTGCTTTGGTTTGCTATAGCAATAGGGTGAAAATTTCCACCTGAGATGAAAGCAACAAATTCATTCCTCACAATTGCCCCAATCTCTAGATCTTGGAATATTTAGCTAGTGCCCTCTTATACCCATTTGCAACATCTACATCTCTAAATGGTGGCACTCTACTTGGAATAAAAAGTACATATGCACTATAGTAGCTAGGGATAACAAAAAACAATTGAACACTATCAAATATCAATAGCAAAAACATTGGATAACATAAGCACAAGCATTTGATAAGCACTACAGTACCTTAGGGATAAAGAATATGCAAGGAGGTGCAAAGGTGTGGTCATCTTGTTCCATCAACGATGAACAATTCTTTCCACCTTGTTGTAAAGGGTGTCCCCAGGATCATTTCCCTCCTCTGTATAACCAAGGATATGAGATATGAATAATAATTATAATTAGTGATTATGTCAATTTAAACTTTAGAATCTAGATATCTCTCAAATAAAAAAATTGTTGTAAAAGAGCACAGAACATACCATTTTAATTTTTTTCAACATAGTGTCCATGGAATAATAAATATCCCTAAGGCATGGCTCATCATTGTCTGCAAAGTGAAGCATTGCCATTATTAGATCAGTGACTTCCAACACATAAGTCACAAGACCCCACCAATCCCCATCTAGTATCATTCTTCTCACATTTAAGGCCCTTTTTGTATTGGAATTCTTCCAAATGCCCCATTGGGGGCTAATGACCATATGTTTCAATGCTTCTTTTACCTTCACAATTCATCTAAAGATAATTGTGTGAGAGGCAAAGCGGGTTTTAGCAACCTAAGAACATGTTAAACTCAAGTTAGTAATACATTTAAAAATTAAAACATGTTAATGTAAACAACAACAACAAAAAATTATTATGGAATCCAATAATATATAATTGAATATTAAATATAAAAATTTACCTTCAATAATTCCAAGTTCAAGAAATTCTTAAAAATTGTTTGTGACATGTGGTGATTTTTCACAAACATTTGAATCTCTTCAACTTCCTTGTATATCTTTTTCACCCAATCTATTTTGGTGCCAATTGCTTTCATCACCAAATTGAGAGTGGACGGTGCATGGTGTCCAAAAGATAGGATTATATCTAGACTACAATTATCCCTATAGCCCTGCAAACTTTTGCATTTTCTATGACCACTTAGACAATATTATCAAGACCCATTGACTCTATGGCATTAATGAGAATGCTTAAAGTAAATTTTGAATCTTTCACTTGCCCTTCACAATCAAGTACCTTCAAGAACATTGCCCCATTAGGGCATACAACAATAACATTGATCAATGGACAGTTTCTACAATCTTTCCATCCATCTAAAATAATAGACACACCTAATTGAACCCAAGAATCTCTTATTGGTTAAAGTTTAGCCTCTACAGATTTCCTCTCATAATGTAATATGGTAGTGTGAAACTTCTCATAACTAGGTGGTTTGTAACCATGGGGTGCTTCATATATTGCTTGCACCATCTCCCTAAAATAAGGTGATCTCACAAAATTAAATGAAACACCATTTGCAATTAAACAACGTCCAATTTTGTGATTAGCAATATCTCTAACTTCATTTTGAAATGCCCTAAATAGTGGGTCTCTCTTGCAGGTGAGTGGAGATGGGTCTACATCTTCAACATTTGTAGTTGGCATGGGAAAAAAAGGATGTGTTCTTGTGCTTGTTTGATTGGATGGTGGTGCTGGTGTATTTGTTCTTTTGGAAGCACCATGTTTTGCTTTTGCAAATGCTCTATCAGCATCTTCTTACTCTTTTTCTAATGCTACAATTTGTGCAATTGGTAATCCCTTATTAGCACTACCCTGACACATGTTAATTCCTTCACCCATAGGGCCCAAAAAATGTAGTTTCACTCAAGAATAGGAGCTTCTATGTTTTACATTGCAATAATTACATTTCCATATGTATCCCCCACCCCCTAGAACATTGTGTGACTCTTGTTGTGTGTCTCCATAAAGGAAAATGCTTGTCAATTTTGAAGCTTGGTGATCCAGTCCCACCCACTAAGCCTTGACTACTCATTGTTCTATTCTTGCAATCTAGAAAAAAAATGAAAGAAAACCATGCTTCACACTTACACAAAAACTTGAAAATTTGGAAAACTAGAAAGAAATCAATAATCTATGAAATAAATCAAGAATATGTTTGAAATGCATACCTTAAACACTTCTTTCAAGGTATTTGGAGCTCCACAACTGATCTCCTTCAAATCCAAGCACTTTACTTCAAACTAGCAACTATGAGAGAGAAAAATGAAAGAGAAAAATAGAGAGAAAATGTGAGTCTAAATGAACTTTCATAATGACTTAGAGGGTCAGTTTTAGTGTTTGGACAAAAAAATTTAAAATTTAAAATTGATTGGGCCCATTTTTTAACCTTTTTCATGCCTCCTTTGATGTGGATTCGCATGGATCTGTGGTGGATCCTCAAGAATCTAGGTAGGATTCTCGATCTTTCTTGTGGATCCATCAAGATCTGTAGTCAGATCCATAGCTAAGATCACAAACCCTATCTAGATCCTCATGGATTCATGTGTGGATCTTGACCCGAATCTAGATCCAGGGTCCGATACACAAATCTAGTAACTAAGTTAAGAACCATATGGCTTATTATAAAAAAAGGTAATTTGGAAATGTGGCCAATGTAGAGAGGGAGTGAAAGGTATAGATCTTCACCCCACTATAAGCATCTTAGCTTATAATATTATATTATTTTATCTTCCTTTGAGATTTGATGAGAGATAGAGGGAAGGCAATGATAAATTAAATGACATTTTACATAACTTATGAATTCTTGTACAATTTTTTTTGGTTGATGTGTACCAATTAAATTTGAAGTTTAATGATTATGCATATACCATAACATAGCTTTCTTAGATAAGATATACACAAATTATGTCTATTTAAAGAGCTAATAATAATAAATTCACCTCACATCACCAAGTCAAACTAAACCTAGTACTAGTTAAATGTTGCCTAAATGTCGACTACCTGATATTGTAGACTATAAGAATAAATGCATTAAATATTTTGGATTCGATAGTATAATAAATTTTAGGATCAATGTTTCCTATCACACTACATGATCTGTCATTGGAATGCAAAATAAAGAACCAAGAAGAAAAATTGTAGATGGCAGACCAAGTAGTCTATAAGAATCAATATTTCCTTCTTTCTTCTTTTCTACATTTTTTATGCCAAACATAAAAAACAACACAAACTAAAGCAATATCAAAACTATATGTATGTGAACTTGAATATTATTTTGTAGTAGAAAATACTCAAAATATATTGCCAAGAGTGATAACAGAAGTTGCAACATTCATTGTACTAAATCATACCATTGAAAACTTTCCTTAACCAGGCTTGTGCTTTCTATGGGTACCACTCAAAGAACACCCTAATAGTTCAATCTCATGGAGAAACCAAATCTATCATATCTAAGTATATTTTAGAGAAGAAAATTTTAAGAAAATAACTCAAATCAAGCGAAACCTCCTAAGTGATAAACCTAGAATATTGTAGTGTCTAGCATTCCAAATGGGTTATTTTGAATTTCCTGTACATGGAAGGTATCATGATATTTTAGTTGGAAATATCCATGTTTTTCTGAGTTGTGATTATGCAGAAGCATTATTCCTCAAGCATAGCTTTTAATGCCCTCCATTCCCGTTTATGAGGAGGGAGAAATACTAGCAAAATCCATGAATGGGTCTTCAAAAAAGATAGATGAAGGTAAACTATAGAGATGTCCATGGTAAGCTCCCAAGAACAATAATTAATTTTTAGACCTAACAAATCCTAGATTTGGGAAATTGAACTTGAAACGTTCTCGCACCACGAGTTGCAACATCACCACCACAACTAGAAAGCAATTGCCTATTGCATACTCTTAAAGGAGCTAAAATTTGGGGGTTTTATCCAAAAAACTCACACTTACCCTATCATTTAATATCTTTTAATAAAGCACTCCCCTTGGTCAAGAACAATCCCTCTAAATCCCTCTAGTGTGTTGCACTTTCATCTGCATGGCATTGAAATGAAATGAAAGATTTTAATAACGTCCATGAGGCCAAGGAAAACTATGGAACTCACACATAGCACCCACCCTCAAACTAGGGGAAAATTAATCTAGATGTAAACTTTTGATTAGCTCATCTCTCTGTCGATGAATTTTGATAATCAGGGTCATTGTTCTCCTCAACTGATTCTACTTAGATAAGTAGTTCAAGTCTCTTTTCTCTAAGATCTTAGCCTACCTAGATCTTAGGTCACTATATGTCGAGCACTCCATGAAAAAGTGTTGCTCCATCTCCACCACCCCCATATTATATAATAAACATGTTCTATATGCCCACTCTTCTTTTGGAATATATCATCTACTAGTTTCACATTCAATTGGTGAGAACTAGTTTTGAGTTGAGCTATAAGAATGTTTTCTCTCCATTTAATAGGTGTCCTTATATAGGCCTTTTCATCATGACTAGAAATGGGGTTCAATTCTTTATTATAGTAAAAAAATTCTGCCCCTTGTGTCTTGTCTAAATGATTTTACAAAAAAATTCCATAACAAAGTTCAATCAATCATGACTTTGTGATAGTTCACTACTTCAGCAACTCTACCAAACTTAGGTAGTTCTTCCAACCCATTCTACAGTTGATCATTGCATCCTTCAAAGAATTTTTTTGAATTTTAAGAATAGAAGTAAATTTTTTGAAAAAGGGTGGGGCAAAATAAGGAGGAGAAGAGTTTCATTGTTTTTCCATTTTGATGTCATTTCTAGAGATAAGTTATAGTAGAACTAAAGAGGGGATGTCACTTTTGGAGTGACATTGGTGTCAATAAAGGTGTCCTTTACCACTTGTTGTGTTTGGTCTTCACATTGATAAATTAGAAAAGTGGTTAAACAAGGTCAATGAAGAAGCCATATGTTTGGCAAGGTATATTGCAAAACTATTTATGTATGTTGATGACCTTAATCCTATTGCTAAATCTACTCAAGGTTTGAGGGAACATTTTAAAAGTCTGGAACTCTTTCACCTAGAAATAAGGGTGCAAGTTAAAATCTCTAAGACAATGGTTATGATCTTTTATCTAAGAAAGAAAAAGCAACAACACACTTTTATATTTGCGACCACCTTATTAGAGGTTGTGGATGAGTACAGACATCTAGGAATTGATTTCCATTGTGACTAAGTTTGGAGACATGCAAATCAAAAAAATATAGGGGAGATGGGAGGCCTCTTCCTTTCTCCAAAAAATCTAATAAAGATGAGTTCTGAAATTGGAAGACTAAGAAGACTCTCTTGGGTCTTTTGGTGGTTCTAGCTATGCTTTACAGTTGTGAGGTTTGGGGGAGTAAAATCTCAAATCATAAATGACGTCAAATAGAAAGAATCCAAAAACATCTTATCACAAGTAACCTCAAGATAGAGTCTATGGTTTCTGAAGAGATTATTTTGGTGGAGACTAGTATGATCTCATAGAAATCTTAGCCATCATTTGCTTGCCTAAGTACTTTTAAAATGTGAGTAATATGGATAAACAGTGTTGGCCTAAGATAGTGGTTGAAGAAGAGTTAGAATGTAGAAATAAATGTGGAAGAAACAAAATAGAAAGTGGTTAACATAAATCTCTATAAGTGTTGAAACACTAATAAAGAGACTAAAAATATGGGTGTTAGAGATATTCAGGACTATCATGAGGACAAAATGGAAAAGTAGAAAAAAAAAACTTACTTTGTCAAATAATTTAACCCACACCAAATAACAATGATAAAAAATATTTAGGATCTATGATGGGAAAACCAAAATATTAATTGTTCAAGTGAGGACCAAGTCTAGTCATTTGAGAGGAAACTAGTAGATAGAAAGTTCCCAAAGAGGTGCAGGAGGGGAAAAATGTATAATTATCACAACAAAGGAGTGGTGGATATGGAGTGACATTATATCAAAGAATGTGTAGTTAATGAATATGTTTTGCAATTAATACAAAGACAACTTATAGTTAGTTGGAATTAACTTTTTGAAGAGTCAAGATTACACAAAACAACAACTTCATTAATGTGGATCCACAACAAAAAGGTCTATTTGGATAAATTACAACAACTTGATTAATGTGGATCCACAACAAAAAGGTCTACTTGGATAAATTTTAACATGTGGGTTAATTAATTTTCTCTTGGTCCCTTAGACTGGTGGTCTCGTGAACGTTGTGAAGATTCATTCATTTAGTCCAAATGTCCATGAGATGTCTAGATTGGATTTTATTATTAATCTTTACATCACACTACAAGATCCATCATCATGATACAAGAGAGTATGGATCTAAAACATTGATCACAGTCAAATCCAAAAATCGCATAGATTGTAGAAATCTGATAGCTTTGAAATTCTTTAATAAATCCTCCATTTTTGGAAACCCCTAAATATTCTAGTTGTCGAAAACATATGACCTCTCTAGTTATACCCACTTTTATTGCTTGCCTAGTCTTAGGTAAGTTTTTTATGAAGGTTTTTTTTTTACTCTTAAATTGTTTTATTTACTATTATGTCTTTATATTCTACCATTTTTTTCATTGTAGAATACTTCAAACCATTAATATTCACTTTCAATAAGTTTATTTTAAGGGCGTTTTGAACCTCTTTCTTCAAACATTCACAAATTTTATATCAAATTAAAAGATTATATCTAGACATTAAATTGGATGTTTTGAGAAATTGTGTGTGTGTGTGCGTGTGCGTGTGTGTGTGTGTGTGTGTGTGTGTGTGTGTGTGTGTGTGTGTGTGTGTGTAGAGAGAGAGAGAGAACCTACAACACAACAGTAAATTGTGAGTCTCTCATCAAAGAGGTGTTCAATTTGAGTCTACTCGAGCTTAACAGATATTAATAATTAATCTCATCAAATAATAATTAATTAATACTTTACGCAATTCTTTCAAAGAGAACCTTTAAACAATGAAGAACTCACCATAATAAACTCTAATGCACATTTAGGTGTTTCAATTTGGTCATCAATCTAAATGAGTGGTATTTAATAAAATATCCAAAAAAGCATTCAGTGATTATGTGAATGAGGAAGTTACTTAGAGACTCGTGTAGTTCATGTTACCATTCCACACATAAAACACATCTTCAAAAACAACCTAGCATTTGGATGCAAACTACCATGTACACATTTGCTAAATATTATTTTAGGTTCAAAAACTTATATTAGCAAGTTGGCTCTAATTTGTCAAATGCTAGAATGGGTGTTTTCGAAAAGGTTTTGTCTGACGACATTTCTAGGAGGAAAGATATCCTTGGGACTTTTTTTTCCACATTTTATTCAATTTTAGATTAAATTAAATGATTTTCCAATTTAATTACAATTGATATTAAGGGGGGAAAAAATATTTCATTCAAAATTAGTTTAATTATCCATAGAGTTTTGACTTATATTTGATATTATTGTGTTGAAAAAATAATTAGAAATTATTGTAAAATATCTCAATTACAAATCAAAATTAAAAAAATCATACTTAGTCACAATTGAGTATTATAATATTTTCATCTAAACCTCAATTATAACTACTATGATTTATGGAACAATATTATACTTCACTCTTTATGTTAATAAAGAGCTATTACTATTGAAAAATATCTATCCCAAGTAAAACACACTAAAGAATGTGCTTTTTGAATCCTTGTGTAACTAATAGCTCTCATATTCATATCCAAAATATTAATCTTGTTTTAATTTAAAAACTTATTATAACAATACATAAAATTCAATATATCCTAATTTATGTTATTCCATAATAATAAGAACCTCCTACTATGGATCGATTCTCAATAAAATTATTTGAATCTCCTTAATAAACTCTAAAAATAAACTATCTATGTATCACACTTTACTACTTTCATTTCTATACTTTTATTGTATCTATTTCTATTTCTATTTTTTTAATATTGTGAAATTAAAATTCACCTTATTTATTATCTATTCAACTTTCTCATTTGTTGATATGGTTTTCTATGTTAAATTTAAATCAATATTTATTGATATTATTATTAAACTAAAATTCATCCTATATAGCAACGAAGCTCATTAGTTAATAACCTTCATACTAACTATTTTGTATTAGTAAATTTAGATCAAAATATATTTGTCATTATTATGTATGTCTATTTATTTGAATCTACCATAATCTATAAAATTTAGAACTTCTAATATTGATAAAGAAGGAATATTTTTCAAATAATTATAATTTAATTTAATTATATTGATCGATTATATCATCAAATGTTCCATGAATCTTGTTTATTCTTCAAAATTTATGAGTGAATTGAAAATATATTATTTTAATACAAATGGAGTTATTTATTTTTGTTCTTACTTAATATTAATGATAATGTCTTCTCAGGTTAAATCGTGATGCAAGATATATAGCAACAACGTGGCAACTCAAGTTCAAACTTGAGAACTTGATTAATGAGGGATTTTATACATTGCAAATAGCAATTGCATCTCAAACTCATGCACATCTTGAGGTAAACTTAACTTTGTGTATCACATATGTTTAGTTACTTAATAAATATATTAATAAACAATGTTAATATTTAACTTTTGATATTATTTTCCAAACCTAATGTAAATCTTCTTAAACTTTTGAAGGTATTATTCAATGATCCATCAAGTCGATATCATTTTGAGGCCACATTAAATGGGCTTGACAATGCAATAGCTCGACATGGAATCCATGGATTTTACCAATTTTTAAGTGTGTCAGTAAGTCCTAATTGGTTGGTAAAAGGAGATAATACACTATTTATCACCCAAAAGTCCCATGATAATGCATTCAAGGGCATTGTATATGATTATATATGACTAGAGGGACCTGAGCATAGCTCAAAATAATTGTAAACAAACTCCAAATTTATTATTTTTAAATAAAATGGTACAAATAAAAATCAAGGTTGGTTCTTTGATTTTAATAGTTCTTAGTATCACTTTTTTAAATTGTAAGTAAATTTAAATTCTTCTAATTGAAAAACTTTTTACAAAGAAAGAATTCAAGTTATCATACTTTGAGTAAAGATATAAATATGAATAATAATGTAAAAGACTTTTGACCACTTCTCTAAAAGGGTAAAGTTTGAAATGAAATAAATATTTTGAACATCATTTATTGATTATTTTGAGTTTTTTTTACATCGAAATTCGATTTACAAAAATTATAATTATATAAATGGAAAGATTATTTTTTTTATATAAATCACATTTTTGAAGTTCATAAATAATTCATTTAAAATATTTTTTAATCAATAAATAGAAAATGTGGAACTTGCCATTTATATTAATATATTAAAAAGGTATTGCATCTACATGTATGTTTGTGCTTTTCTTCCATCTTAAACTAATCAACTATCACATTGCACTCTAGTACATGCATTTGCAAAAAGATCCAATCCCTTAACAAATGATTTGAAGATGACAAAAGGGTTTCCCTATGAAAAACATAAATATTCTTAAATATGTATTTGACCTTACCTTATAACAATTACTGAAATAAAAGACATGAGTTATTATATGTCAAAAAATATATATTGTTTCATCAAATCCATGCTCATAATCTTATCTTCTCCAACTTCATGGCTATTAGCCAAGCCTTTATTGGGTAGTATGGTTTATAAGCTAAATGGTATTTATCCTTCTCCTCCATCATGTCCATTCTCATTGTATCCATGACTTCTTTAATTTCCACTCCAAATTCCTCGTCATCTTGTTCATTATCTCCAACAAATTCTTTCTCCTTTAGGTATATCTAAATCCACATAATGCCACCTTTAGAAACATCTCCAACATCTTTTGAAGGAAAATGATTCTTCACTCCATTATCAACTTCCTTTGCAAGAGAAGAGAGGAAACTCTAAAGAGTGGATGAGAAAATATGTTCCTACTTCACAACTCATTCATATGAACACATAATAATATTTGGATAGTAGAATTCCAAATTTACCTATTTTCACAATCTCTAGCATATTGTTGATCTTCCTGAGGAAGCAGTTTTACATTAGCTTTTCTACATTAGCCCTTACCATATTAGCTTCTAGAAAATTATTTTTAACTATTTCCTTAGTCTCCTATGCATATAGTAGCATGGTCATAACCATAGAGAAAACATCAATATTCACCTAGGAATTCCTCCTTTAATACCACCATCACTATATGAATGATAAGAAAATGGTTGGTTTTAAATTACACATGACTTTTTATTTGTAACTTCCCCAAAAAAAATGCCATGTGCCTCTACTTACTAATCAATTGTTTTGACATGTCCATCTCCCTCTCTAATAGCTCTCAACTAATATCAAACCATAATAGTTCACAATCAACCAGCTAAGTTATTAAATAGTTGTACCACCTATATATGCATTAAAGCCCCAAAAAAAATTGGGCAAAATAATTGACCATTTGTCATCCTTGTACATAGTTATTAATTTTCAATCAACCAACTAAGTTATTAAATGATTACAGAATTAGATACATTAAAGTTTCAAAAAATTATGAGCAAAGTAATTGACTATTTGCCATCCTTGTATATAGTGATTAATTCACCTCATCTTAGAACATGAAAGCATTAATAACATCATTTTTTGGTACTTCTATACACCTCACATCAATATTAAGGGGCCAAATGTGTACTAATTATAACAAGAGAAAATTGGAGAACATAAATGCAAATGACTAGGTAAGAAGCCACAAGCTCAAAATAAATTATCAATTATCAATTGTAATCAATAGAGGAATAAAAAAAAACCTGTGTTAAATCCTTGCAAGATGCAAGTTTATTGTTCTTCTCCTTTTGTGTTGTATTGGATTGGCTCTCAAAGTTGTAGCATTGTTATCACACTATGAAAGAACACAAATTCAAAGGCCACAATTGCTAATGATATGATATCATGATTCCTTATGTAGACTTCATGGATATTAATCAATTATTGATTGTAAGATAACAAGTATTTGATTAAGAGTGGAACTAAAATTGAATGGGAGTTAGATTGAATTGATTGATTTGTTAAGATAATTGATTGGGCATTAAAACAATGGAACTAAGAGGGAGTACTAGTTAGGAGGTGGAACTTAAGATTTAGTTAGCATTAAATAATTGTTTGATTGAGAATGTAAGAAGAATAAAGAAATACATTACATAAATAAATACTTAACTCATGTGCATTAAATAAATAACAAAAATAAAGATTTTATTTGTTTTTAGAAGTTATTTTTGAAAAGTGAATAGTTGAATAAATTTAAGAATTATATAATTATTGAAGATTAAGTTAATAAATTAAATGAAGTATTCAAAGGGTAGAAGAAGAATTAGTAAAATTATTTATTTAATATTGAGAGAGGAAAAAGGAATAAAATAATAAAGACTGTTTGATTATTGTGTGAAAATTAAGTAATTAAATAATAAAAAATTAATTAATTAATTTTAGAAGAAACTAAGATAATTCAGTTATTATAATTTATTTAATGAAAAATATGATGAAGAGAAATGTGGAATTTGAATTGAATAATAAGAATAATGTTAGCTTAATTATATAATAATAAAATTAATTAATTTTGAGGAATAATTAGTGAAAATGTCACTAGCAAGTATTGGACAATTTCTAGTGTCTTCATTTTTCTGAAGAAAAAGAAAAGTAAAAATGATGCCTCGATATATCAAGGGATAGAGGTAGAATGCCCCCTCAGGAGATTATTTCTACATTAATGACATGAATTCTTTCTCAAAATAATAAGAAGAATCTTGGATCAAAGATGAAATTTTATGAAAGAAAAAAATAGTTATTAAGAACTAAAAAATATTAGTTTATGGGAAGAATGGATAATGGTTAGTTGATGGGGAGAATGGATAATGAAACAACATTCATCAAAATAGATTTTTTTTTAATGTTTGCAACACAAGAACCAAGGATTAAACAACAAATGAACACCATCCACAAACAAGGGAAGCAAGAAAACACTTTCTATAACTTCTAAAAGTAGAAGCATTACAATTTGAAAACAAGGGATTTGTTGATCCATGGTCTAATGTCATGTTGAATAACCAACACAAGCACCTAAGATCAAACAAAAAATGAAAACACCTTCCACAAGCAAAGGTACCAAGACAATAATTGTTATATTCCTCAAAAGAAAAAGGATAACAATTTTCTAGATCACACAATTACAAGTTAAATTTCAATAAAGAGATCTATTTCTTTTATAGAAAGCAATAATGCTAAAAATAAAATTGCTAACTCAATCTAAAAATTAAAAATTAGATATGTAAACTAGAGATGCATGATATGTACAATATGCATAACGAAATTAGACTGAGCTAAATTAATACTTGTGTAGTGAAGTAAGCTAGAATATGAATGTGCAAATACATGCTTTAATTATGCATAATAATATGTATGAGAATATTCTATATCTGTGCATAATCAATTAAAACAATGTATGTAAATGTGTCTAAAGAAACTAATGTGCAAACTATAACAGCCCCCTTAAATTAAGGAGGTTGCTAAGATTATTAGGGATTTGGGGAAAAACAAGAAGAAAAGTGAACCCAACAAGAATATCATCAAGGTCGAGAAAGGCTCAGCAGATAAAAATATTAAAATTGATGTTAATTCTATAGATGACTACAATTAGGAGGATGAGGGTATGGATATTTAGGAGGATATCAATGTAAAAAGGAGCTTACAAGCAATGTCCCAGTTCATAGGAAGGTGGACAGCCCAACCAAGAATAGAAGAGGCAACAAAACTAATGATAATTAGGATTCTAGTAAGGTTTTTGGAGGGTAATGATTGCAGAATTCATCTAGATGGGCTCATTGATCCGACCATGGTGATTCTCAGTGACAATGCCAGGGAAGTGGAGATGAATGTCCTCAATAATGCTAGGAATAGCATGGTGGACAACTTTCAGTCAATCAAGTGAATTTTTCACGAGACTAAGGAGATTTAAAATAGGTTGCAGGGGCTAGAAAGGATGGAGGGGGATGTTGGGACTGATAGAATCAACAATCTGGATAATAAGGTCACTGAGGTGGAAAAAAGGATGGATAGAATGTAGAGCTCTCTCTACAACATTGCTAACTAGAGCTTCCAAATTATCAAAGCTTTAAATGATAATATCAAACAACTACACAATATGATGGAGATTAGCATAGTGGTCAAAGAGGAGAAGGGAAATGGGCATAACAAGGATAGAAAAGAGGAAGTCCACCCCCAAGAAGAGGGCCCTAGCAATAGAACTAGATTGAGCATCAAGGAGAGGGACATGAAAGATTCTCCTAATGACATTCAGATGATCAGTGGCATGGTTGAGACTATGGAAATGTTGGAACTCAAGGATGTTGAGTTGGTCAAGATTACTACTTCCTAACTGGAACCCCTGGCTTCTTAGGTTTTCCTTTAGTTTCTAATTGATATGCTAACTTGCTCTTTTAGAGTCTTTTTTTTATCATGTTCTCCTGCCCTTCTTTGGCCTATTGTTTCTTTATTGTTTGTTTCATGTTCTAGACTTAATGTCAGTTTCTTTTGCTAACTATTGGGTTTCACACACCCATTAAAACCTATTTTACTTAATCAAAAACAACCCCCTTAGATGAAACTTAGGGAGACAAAAAATTATATATGAAATGCATGGACGAGTCCCAACAACAAAGGCTTGATTAAGTACCCAAATACAATGAAAATCTCTATAAGTGAAGAAAAAAGAGAAAACCCACAAGGGAAGAAACCCCTCTCCAAAAGTAGGAGATGCAACTACATGAAATGAAAAAGAGCACCCTTTGGGACATGTAATGTGGACACCTATTGAATTAAAATTCTTATAGTGTTGAATGAAGAGCCTCCTTTGAAACCAAAATGACCATAATCAATATGTACTAGTGCCCCCAAAAAAACACTACTTGAACAATGAGTAGACAAAAAACAAAGGAAAAACATTTATTAGCCAAAGAGATAGTAGATAATAATCTACATGAGTGTCCCCAATGACACTACTTGAATAGTGAGAAGGTGGAAAACAAATAGAAAAAATATGTTATTTGAAGGTGTATATGGCACATGAAATCATACTAGAGGCTTTGAATGACTCAACAATACAAGAACAAAGTGCTAGTTGTAAATACAGACACCTATAGTCTAAAGAAATAATCAACTACAAAACCAAAGAAGTGTTGGAAAAAAAATAGAAATCCCTCCATAATGTTGACAAAGATAGGGCTTGATAGGTCCATTGAAACTCTTTATCACTAAGAAGAATACGAAGATAAGTCTCGTGTAGAAATATTGTAACCTTTTCTTGTCCATGATGACTAAGAATGGGGAGTTGAAATATGATGCCACTTCACGATCTCCTCTAAAACCTAGCCACAAAAAATGCAAGGGTCACCTAAGTTCTTCTGAATTATTTTTAAGGAAGATGCACCTCATGGAGAAGAAGGCTAAAGAGATAGAGTGGAATTCATCATATTCAATATCTACAACTATGAGGTACATAAACACTCTTGCAACTAGATAGCCAAGAAATCTCAAAATAAATAGTTCTAAGAACAACGTACCCCTAATCAAAACTCTACAAAAGGAGACCAAATATCTATGTAGAGGATTCTAAGAGATTTACAAAGATTTGTGGAGCTCAAAAAATGGAGTTCATTTTCTCAAGTTATGGCACCAAATTTGTAAAAAATAAACCTAAATTTAGAGGCTTGGAACAAAGAAAAGGTAAACAATTTGATCAAACCACTACTAGATTTATATTTTCACTAAAATTAGCTTTTTGACAATATTTTTTGCCCAATTTTGAGCCTATATGATAAAATTATGGTCAAAAAATAACTTGCTACTTGTTTTTAATTCAAAAACTAAAAAATAGAAACCTTTGAGATTAATTTACTAGAGCACTAAATTAATTGGTGCTAATTATTTAGGAGGTGAGATCAACATGTATTCCTATGTAGTTGTGGAGTTTCCATTTCTTACTTCTCATTTTTTGTGCAACTCCTTGTTGCTCATTTTGCACACACATAAACAATGATTCAATACAATCTTTTGTAGATGGTCAAGGAGATCATGCCTTCCTTGTGTTCATCTTTCAATTAGATCCCTCAATGGGGACAATGTTTTCCTTAAGGACTAGTCTTCTTTTATTTGATCCCTTTGGAGACAATCCTTTCCTTAGGATTGATTTATTTTCTTGATACCTTAACAGAGATAATGTTCTCCTTAAGGTGTGATCTTTCTTTATTCAATCCCTTTGGAGAAAATGTTTTTCTTATGATTGATGACTTTCCTGGATCCCTTTATAAAGACCATTGTTTTCTTAAGGCCCAATCTTCCTTTCTTTGATCCCTTTGGAAACAATGCTTTCCTTAGGACTGGTCGCATTTTTTAGATCCTTAGTTGAGACAATGTTTTCCTTAAGAAATGATCTTCCTTTCTTGATCCTATGGAGACAATGCTTTCCTTAGGCCTAATTACTCTTTCTCGAACCCCTTAATTGATACAATGTTTCCCTTAAGGATTGATTCTCTTTGATGGGTTGAATAAAATAACACAACTTGCTAGACTTTGAATGACATCTTTTGTAGTGGTTTCTCATTTTGTGATCCATAGCAAAGAATAAACTTTATAGGCTAGTGAGCATGCCTGTCACCCTTTTGTAATGCCCTGCTAGGGAACCCAAAAGAAATTAACCTAAAATTTCACTAAGTTTGTCAAACTTTTTTTTTTTTTGAAAGATAATAAACAGCAACAAATAATATAGCGGAAGCAAGAACTCACATACATACAACCCTCAAAATAGATTACATCTCTTAATAGTTCCATGGCATTGAATCAAATGTATAAGTTTATTAATATTAAATCTAACACATAACCAAAATCCACATCATGGAATAATCACAAGTATGAATCCAATAAATAATATACAATTACAAAGGATAACACTTGACATAACCAAAATACATAATCATCCACTATACAAGTCACTAGGTATGAAAAGCTCAAAGAATATACATCATCAATAACATACATCATCTCATAAGATCCCTCAAAAATCAAGTATAGTATAATAGAGTATAACCATCCAACAAAAATACAAGATCAGAAAGAAAGGAACAATTGCACAAGTACATCCAGCAATGACATCCAACTATCAGATCTCAATTGTATAACTAAAATGCACTACCACCTAACCTCATGGAAACTAAATGGTCCACTCCCACCGTGCTAAGGAGATAGTCTCAGGTCCCTTATAGATATTAATCCACATGTCATAACCAATATCTAGGTCAAGTAAATCCTAATAGAAAACTATCTCAAAGGGTACCAAGACACAAGTATTATCTAATCCTAGAGGCAACAAACACTCATAGGAAATATACTATGTAAGTGGGAAAGTGTCATCGAATGAGCCAACTCTAAGGTTACCCTGGCAGCCTCTCTAAACTATAGCCCCCTAGTGTCTCTATGTGACACCATTATCGTTTCGTATAGACAAGGCATACTAATGAAGCAAAGTCACAACCAAGCATCCTCTTTACTACCATCCTAGCCTATACTAGCACTTGAGGCATGGGTGAGTAAAAATAATGACTCTTATTAATTCATTTTACTCTCACTTAATAAAATGTTATTACTTATTAAAAAAACTTACAATGGGTTACCCACACAACCTCTTTGGGCTCTGACCTCCATTGCAAGCCACTTCTCAACATACACATAGATTACATACCCTTGGCTCATAAAAAAGTACAACTCATAAAAATCATAATTTTAAACTTGATCCTTTACAAGAGACTAGAAAGAACCTATAGATAAAACACAATATTCATCTCAATCCTTTACAAGCAACTAGAAAGCACCTAAAGATCAATCATAACATTCACCTCAATTCTTTACAAGCAACTAGAAAGCACCACAAGACAAATCACAATAATCACTTCAGTCTTATACAAGTAACTAGAAATCATCCAAAATACAATTGAACGAAACTCAAAGGTTACATTAGGAAAAACATACCATTCACCTCAGTTCCATGCAAGCAACTGGAAAGCATTAACAAACAACAGATTGAATCTCATCATAGAAAACACATGACACATCACCATGTTCAGGTATAAAAGATCATATACATAACATCATCATGACATCACATGACATCGCCAAAATGGTAACTCCCAGCTCTAGTAGACATCCAAAACTAGTCAACACTTTAAGTCAACCCCAACATGAAAAACAACATACATCACATCAAAATTTTAACAATTATTTTCATAGTTCGTTAGGTTCTCAAAACACAAAGATACAATAGACAAATAGGGTTTCAATTTTTATTTTCCAAGTATCATAAATATTAAAGTTTTCAAATTCACAATAAATCCAAAGTTCCTTAGAATCAGGAGTCAGTTTTCAATAGAAAACTGAACCATCTAAACAAAAATTTGAGTTTAATTAAAATAGTCAATTTTCCTAGTAGAGTTAAAACTATCAAATTACTTCATTAAAATATTATGAATAAAGTAATTGATAAAATATTTATTAAGTAAACTAGTATTTAACCCATTAATGTAATTAAATATTATTATCAACTTTTAATAATAATTATTAATTATTAATTGTAATATTAATCATCTTATCAATAAAATAATATTATTTTATTTTATTATTAATAATAACAAATATCTAAATTTCATAAGATAATGACTATATATTAAAACTAATAATAACAATATTATCGAATTAATTACTATTAAATAAACTAAATTATAATATTTTAATTTAAAAAATTTAATAATAATAATTTTTTTTTTAAACTAAAACCGAAGTGTTTATGGCCCACCAACATTGATGCCTTTGAGTAGAGCTGGTTGTTTAGGCAGTCTTGGCTACCACAGTGGCGATGACTGTTACTAGCAACCAATGACTAGAGGATTACGGGAAGGGGGGGTGGGAAAGTCACTACCCCGATCTCCTCTTTACAATATATTATATGTTTTTTAATGTTTTAAAAAAAAACATTAAAAAATTGCCCTCCTCCATAAAAAATTTCTGCATCCAATTTTAAATTGGAAATTTTAGAAAATAAATTATTTTAATATGTATATATAAAATTATCAAAGTAAATTTATTTACGGTGGTAATTTTATATAATATAATTTTTTTTCTATAATTTTTTTAACATAGATCTGATATAGGAATCTAGAGTAAACAATCGAGAATAATTAACAATTCTGGGTTTTCTATTCTAAACCCATAACCCAATCTTTTAACAATCCAAAAAACAAATCCTTAGATTAACAAACAAGGGTTTCAAAAAGATGAAATTCATTCACAGACATCTTTGAAAACAAGAAACAATAGATTCACAAACAAGGGTATTTTGTTGATAGGTAACATTATGATTCTGTATTGATATTAAAAAGAGGATTTACATTATATTACCATATGCATGATTTGGCCAAAATCCTTTCACACTTATATCTACCTACCCCCTAGGCCATACATAAGAATTTGAACATACAATAAGAACAAAAAACATGAGCATAAACACCCTGCCATACGCTCAAAACACCTAAACTCACAAAACCTCCAAAAAGTAACATTTTGGTGCCCAAGGAACTAGCACCATCCTCCTTTATCTACCACTTGTGGCTAATCTTTGAGCCATCGAGTCACCTCCTCTCATGTGAAGGTTGGAGTGGACCAATCATCCTACATAGACCTCAGCCTTGGCTTCCCCTATGGAGTGGAAACTTGGTGATGCTTGTTGTTGCTTGCTCCCACCTCTCCTATCAAAGAGACATCCACCCACATGCCTTGCACTATAGATTCTCCCCCTCCCTTTTGGTTCTTCCTCACTATTTTATGTCACAGGGGTTTTCTTGGAGCTACAACACTCTTGCATGGTGTAGGCTTCATGAAACCACGCCTGTCCTTAGTCGACACCCAAATCTTCACCTCTAAGAACTCCACTACTTTCTGCCATCCTTTGCCAACTTGTGGGACATGCACCCCTTTTGGGCTTGTAGAAGACCAAATGAGAAAGGCTTATACAGATGTCTCTCTGCCCCCAATCAAATGCCATGACTCTAGTCTCATCTCCAATCCCACCCCCAACACAGCATGTTTCACTATTACTTCAAACCCCTACAGCCATTTTGGGTTGACACAAGCTTCCACAACCTTGCAAACTTCCTCCTTGAAATCAGTCACCACCAGTGCTAGTGCCATGAAAAGTGAAGCCACAACCAAATTAGAGCATCACTTCCAATAATAGTCCAAGTACTTTACTTTGTACATTTGTTGTATGCCCTCCAAGAATTCCTGATCATCAAACATAAAGATTTTCTTCAACCCTCGAACTGTAATATTCCCATCATAAGTTTGAGTCTGGTTCTCAGACCTAAGCACAAAATTTTCCTCCATTACCAGCTTCCTTGTAAAAAACTCTATGGGGTACCTTGTTTTCCCTCCTTAAATTCACCTACTTCAAACTATTTGGAAGCAAGTTCTCACAAGGGTGTCAATAAAATATTCATTCTCTAACAAACGCTAAAGAATGTGATCACAAGAATTGTAATTTCATGAATGCCATCAGGGGATGGAATCATGATGAAAAATATACTCCCAAAATGATTGGCAAGAGCAAATTATTTATTGATTTAGCTCTCTTCATTGTTTCTTCCTCTCTTTAATCTAATTTGAGAATTCTAAGCTTTTCAAATATTTCATTCTAGATCCCCAAAGCTGCATTTGTGCCCATACTGCCCAGCTTATCCACCACCTTGTTAGCTTCTCTATAAACATGGGAGACCTTAAAGTCTTCAAACTCCATTAACATGCCTCTAATATGCTTAATGTATTTGACAAAGTGTCACACTTCCAGCTTCCCTTTCTTTATGCCATTAGTGATAATCTCTAAGTCCCCTTCAATATGGATTCTTTGGATACCCATTTTAGCCCGTAATACTAGAGCCTCATTCGCCGCAACATGTTCTTCCATATTGTTTGTTCCATTGCTTAGTCTTTTGGCCATAAAAGAAAGAATTTTGCCCTTATGATTTCTCACTATACAACCACAACTAGATATTACCAGATTACCCTTGGAAACACCGTCAAAGTTTATTTTAACCCATCCTTCCTTTGGTGGTGTCCAAAACACCTTATCCCTTTTTCAAATTAGGATTAACCCAACCAAGCCCATTAACAGGTCAGAATTTGATGGCAGGGAAGTTGAATTATAATTGTGAATCATGCCTCGTAAATTTCACATTTTTGGATCTTAAGGACGAAGAAGCAGATGATATTGCTTCTACTATAGACCACTCTAGTCACTGCCCAAAATGCAGCCAGTCCTCCTTCTCTTGGAAAATTCTCCTATTCCTCTCTTTCCAAAGCTCCCACAATGTTATTGTCAAGATTACATTCCATGCTGACATATACACCTGCTTGTTCTTCTTAATTGGCCATGCTTACAACCACCCATTCAGCATTTTTATTAATGGACATGCCCAGCCAAGTTTACTCCTGATCATTTCCCATGCCTTTTGAGTAAAAATGCAATGGAGAAGTAGATAAACTATATTTTCTTCTGTATTTATCAATAGGGGGCATCTAAAGGGATCTTTGAAGCTAGTCTTTTTCAATCTTTCCCCAATTAGAATTTTATCATTGCCTACCAACCAAGTAAAAGCACTTGCCTTGCGAAAACACACACTATCCCAACTCAAATAATTATCCCACGCTATATGGTTATGAATATCTTCCAGGAGTTCATATCTAATTTTGACTATGTATTTTCCACTCTTGGAGCAATTCCAAACTAATTGATCCTTAGTGTTAGATGAAACTAGCCTTCTTTGCTTAAGTATTTGATCCATACTCTCCTTATTTACAGCATTCAAATTTAGTGTGAAGGTCTCCTTCCATTGTCCTAGAGTGCCCTTGTCTAAGTTCACATCTTTAATATAATATTGTACTTTAATACCCCATTGTTGTTTTGTTTCTATAATAAGCTACTCTGAGACTCTAGCTTGTCCAATTGTTGCACGCCATCCCATGAATCTCTCCAAAAATCTACTTTCGCATCATCCCCAATCTTCCAGGTCAAATGGTCTATGATTAAATATCTACAAGTCAATAAGAAATTCCAAATTGCAGATACCCAAGGAGGATCTTCCATTGTCAAAATTTGGTCATCATCCATACTGTCTAAATATTTGGCTCTAAGAATCTTAACCCATCTCTAGTTTCCTACATTGAACACCTGCCAAACTAATTTGGCACCAAGGGCGATTTCTAAGAATGACAAATTTTGTATCCCAGCACCACCCCCTCCTATTGATCTACAAAATTTTGACCATGCCATGAGGGATATCGTGTCACCTTCTTGTGATTGATTCCACATGAATTTGTGCATGCTTCACTAAATAGCTTGAATTTCTTTCTTGAAAATTTTGTAACATTCCATAGAGTACACTAGCATGGTTGAAATGACTGCCATGAGCACTATAATACTCCTTGCCAAAGTGTATCACTGACCTTTCTAGCTATCTATCCTATTTCTACAATCCCCTACCAAATTATTCCATATATGGTCTTTCCCTGCACCACCAAACAATGGTGTTCCTAAAAATCCACTTGGGAGTTTTCTAATTCTTACTCCAAAAGACTCTGCTATAATCCTGTGAGACCCCACTTCTATGTTGTATATTTTTGACTTATCCCAATTGACAAAGTACCCCAAATCCATGTTGTAGTCATCCAGGACCTACATCATGACCTTAGCCTCTACCATCAAAGCCTCTCCAAAGAGGCAAGTGTCATTGCAAATTGGGAATGTGTTGTGGCTTCTATCCCATTTGCAATCAAGATGCCTTTCCAAGATCCCAAAGCACACTTTCTTGATATAGATCTGCCTAGGACCTTGGCCAAAATAATGAATAGGAATGGTGACATAGGATCTCCCTATTTGATTCCTTTTCTTGTACTAAAAAAACATTGAGGATTGTCATTCACTAGCACTAATGCTCTAGAAAATCAGAGATCATACTATTTATCCACTTCAACCATTTTTCGCCAAACCTAAATTTGCTCATGACTACTATCAAGAAACCCCTACAACCTTGTCACAAGTTTTATGAATGTCCAACTTGAGCATCATTTTCCTTTCTTTTCTCTTGTTGGTTGTATGGATTTCCTCATGTGCCACTATGATTCCATCTACTATGCTTATGTTTAGCGTAAAACCACTGTTCTCTGGGGAGATTATTGAGTCCAACAACACTTTCATCCTATTTGCTACAATCTTGGTAATAATATTATAAACAATATTACAAAGAGAGATTGGTCTAAAATCCTCATACCTTGATGGGTGAAATTTATTTGGGATGAGGGAAATCAGCATGTTGTTCAAGTCTTTCAATATGGAACTTTCCCTCCTTGATTCTTCCACCACTTTCAACAAGTCCTCCTTCAAAATCTCCCAAAATTTCTGGTATAAGAAGACCTAGAAACCATCTTTCCCAGGGGCCTTCTCGCCACCCAACCCAAAAATAGCTACCTTGAGTTCACTCATCTTTATAGGGTCCATGAGCATCTTATTATTCTCTTCATAAATAATACATGGGATAACCCCCAAAATCTTCTCCTACGCCTTGTTCCTATCCATCTATTCCTCCTACCATAATTCTAAGAAGAAGTCCACTACTTTCTTATTTATGATGTCCATATCCTCCAAAAGAAAACCATTCTTGTTCTCAATTGATAGAATTTGGTTAACACTATGTCTAACTTTCATTGAGCTATGGAAAAAATTTGTATTCCTATCTCCAGCCTTCAACTAGTTCTCTCTTGATTTTTGTTTAAAGAAAATCTCTTCCCTCTTTAATACTTCCTTATATTTCCCCATCAAGTCTTGCTCATTTTGAAAGTCAACCACATCCATCCCATTCTCCAGAACTTTACTATTTAGAGTAGCCATGTCAGCCTCTAGTCCTACTCTCTCCTTGAAGATATCCCCAAAAATGGAATTCCTTCCACTCCTTAAGCTTTTGCTTTGCATGCCTGAGTTTAGATAGGAATTGGAAGGAAACATTACCATCCTCCTCTGGCACATTAGACCACCAATCCTCCACCTTTTTATGGAACCCTTCTTCCTTAAACCACATTAATTAAAATTTAAAAGGAAATCTAATTGGAATTCCATCTTGCTGCACCACTAGGGAAACTAGGAAGTGGTCAAAGCCTGACAAGCCCAATATTCTTCCTTCGAAGATGATAGGCAAGGACTGCCAATCCCCTACCAAAAATATTCTATCAAGTCTTTCTGCTATATGAGAGAATCCCTTTCTTTTATTCATCCATGTGAAGTGGCCACCTTATGTAGGCATTTCCCATAGAATATTATTCTAAACATAGTGTTGAAAATCCTCCTAAACTAAGCCCAGAGAATGGATTCCCCCCTTCTTATCTACCATACTTAGTCTCCTAAACTAAGTCTCCTACTATCACCCTAAATTCATTTCCCAAGGTGGCACAAAAGGAATATATCTCCCCCTAGATAACCTCTTTTCTCATCAGCTTTAGTAGGGCCATTCACATTAATCAAAACTTTTAAAAAGTTTAATGTCAAGGATGAAAAAAAAAAGTACTTGCCAATACCTTTTCTTTATTATAGGCTCTCCCTTGAGGAGCCTAGAATTCCATAAGATGCCTAGCCCTCTCAAAGCCCCTACAGCCTCTACAAAGAAACCCAACCATCTCTATCTAACACCTAAAACCTTTATTACCTCCTCTACTTCCATCTTGGTCTCCTAAATACACACAATTTCTACTTTCACTTGATCAAGGGATTGCTTGATCAAGTGTCTTTTATCAGGGGCATTGCAGCCCCTGATGTTCCATGTGAGGAGCTTCATGGCTATCTAGGAGAGACAATGTCCCTCCCAAATCTCAAGCGAGTTTGACCTCACATATTTCCTACATCAGCAAGAAATTTTTTATTATTTTTCCTTCCTTTTTTCTTCTATGATCCTTCCTGCTTTTCCTTATCTTTGTTAGTTTTTTGACTGAGTGATTGTGCATAGGTACAGGATTCTGATGCCATCCTCTTCAGTCGATTCACCTTCTCCCAGTAGTTCCTCAATCTCTAGAATCCCCCTAGATAAGGAACCAACATTCCTATTAGAGAAGAAGCAATTTCTTCCCCTTCAGTTTCCTGATGGCCCATCTGACATTTTGTTGTCTTTAACACCTACTCAGGTTCATTTTCCTCATCCTCCTCCTGCATACCCATCCTGGGTTCACTGGTGTCTTCTACTCAAACCTACAACACCTTTCTAATATCCTCTTCTATTGTCTTAGCAATGATTCCCCTATTAAGATCTTGGTGATCAAGGTTGTAGGTATCTTCCCCTGGGCCTCCAGATTCCAAGATGTCCACTCTGTTGTTATCTTCTTTTCCCTATGGGAATTCCATACCTATTGCCATTTCAAGGTCCACGTTGGTCTCTGTGATACCTTTGTTCATCAGAGGTTCATCCTCTCTAGTATTTCCTAATGGTTTTGGGTCTTGAAAAATCTCATTGCTCCCACCTACCATCTAATCTTTACCCTTCATTTTTGCAGTGCATTCCTCCAATGCCCTAAATTTTGCAGCTTTTGTAATGGCTGATAGATTCCTCCTCCTCAATCTCTTGCCACCAATAACCTTAATTCATTCTTATCTCTACTACGTGTGGGAGTAGGAGATGGGGTTTCCACATGATGAAAATCCTTGCATATTGGCTAAAGTCTTTCTACTCTATTACTTCATCTACTTTGATGAAAGTTCCTAGTGTGTCCCCTATCATTTTAAAAATATCCATATTCTAGTATTTTTGGGGAATATTACACAACCTAATCCAAATTAACACCTCCTCCACCTTGACTTGTTTAGGGTTAAAGTTTGGAACCTGGTCTTTGATGAAGAAACCCACTCCATCCATCAAGAAGGGTCCATTAAACATTAACCTAGTTTCTTCCAATTTTGAATCCATAATGATCAAAGAAAAACCATTAGTCAAAGTCTTAATCATGGTCTTTGGTCCCCAGATATCTTCAACCCATTATTTAATCTTATTTAGGGATGACCAACCTCCCCCCATTTCATGAAAAAGGCCCCATCCCTCAACAATGAAATTGTGGTCTTCCACTCCTCAGAATCTACTCATATATTAATTTACTTATTATCCATAGTCCTCAGGGAATCCTTGGTTAGAGATGCTTCCTTCACCTATCTCTTCTCCTCCCTCCTGACCCATTTCCAACTGTTCCTCTCTGCTATGCCTTGAGGAAAACTCAACTTTTCTCTATGGAGTGCAAATTCCTCCTCCCTGTTCCAATTTTCTCCTTGCTAATTCCATTCCTTAAGCCCGAAACGAGATTTAGGTTAATACCTTAGTGGCTTCCATGGAATCCTAACCCCATTTTGAAGGCCCTTGCCCATCTACAATCGATTTCTACCTCCATCATCTCTAAACCCTAGTTTTCTCCACCACTCTACCATTCGAAATTATAAACAAGGGTTTCAACCCAATTGAAATTCTAAAATTAATTTCATTAGACACAAAGAAGACATATATTTCAAAGAAAGAAACTACTGCATAAAACCCACAAAATCCTACTTGGATCTTATGCTAAACAACTGAATACAGTAATTTCCTTTTCTTTCGAAACCCTCTTCTCGAAAATTGGCTCCTCCAAACTTGTTTCTGGAGAAATGAACTCTAATTTCTTAATAAAGAACTTTCTCCAACCAGGGCTTCATTTTTGTAATCACGTGAAACCTTTTCCTTAATTATTTTATTATATTTTAATTATCATGTGCAACCTTTTTGCAATTTAATTAAAATATCTTTATTAAATCTATTTCTTTCTCTATTTAATTAATTCACGAGACGGTTTTGATAAAATCTATATTAACTTAAATAATAATAATATTTGGAGTATATTTAAAAAAAGAAACTCCTAAATATATTATTATTAAATTAAATACATATGATTATGCCAAAATTAGAACTTTTAGTATATCTTTAAATTTAATTATTTTATTTAATTAATCTTCTCAATTAATTAAATATAATTAAATATTGAATTTTCTTTCTTAAATTATCATTAAATTATCTTTTAATTTGATTTAGTTATAACTAAAATCATCACAAACCCACGAGACTAGATACAAAAACCCATTATAAAGTACAAAATACTAGATCAAACTCAAGGTTCAAAATCATGAATTCATGTCACTTGACAAATTCGAAAGAGTAAACAACTCAGATATGTGTCCTACTCGCTAGGATAATTGGCTTAAGGTTAGGATTTCAACTCAAAAATTACCTCCCCACTTTTACCATTGAGATATTGTGATAGGGTAAACTCATTCTGGCAATTCAAGGAAGTCAATACCCAGTACCTGCAATCTACATAAAATCTGAGCATATGCATACACATATAATCTAAACTAAATAGGCAGTGGTGGGGAGTGGTGCATCGTGTAGATCCCGATTAGCAAGTGACTATGACTCCCTCCCTCAACCACACCAAAAATATCAATCATAAGATAAAACATACATGTACACCATACAAATGCAAGTATGGGGTAAGTAACCATAGAATTGCATATAAATGACACATCTAACTATCATCATGAGATAAATGAAATCACATTGTATAAATATACATGTATCATCATAGAAATAATCCTGAATACATGAAATGACTAAGTAACTCATCAAATATATCAACTAAGTATGAAATAACATCTAGTCAATCTGGTAACCAAGTACCACTAACCATAAGACATAATCATAAAACAAGCCTAAAAGAATCTGATAGTACAATTGAAAAATCAACTAGGCGTAGGCATTACATTTATGCCCCTAGACTTAAGCTTACTCTTGGAAACAGCAAGAAAGTAAAAAATCTAGCACTCACTATGCGGGTCCCATTGAACCCTTTCCCCCTGTAGGAGGATAAGAATCCACTAAAAATACTCTCCTGCAACACTCAAGAAAAAAAAATGCTCACAAAGTCAACAAAGGCATACCACCTTAACGCACAATCATAAGAAAATATGTTTGAAACCCAATCTCAAGATTAATTCAAGTTTCACCTTTTCCTATGTCTCAAGTAATCAAGTTTCAAGTTTTCAAGTGTTCAAGTTGTAAAAGATACATTACACTATTTAAGTTGCATTTCAGTTCAACTGGTGGTGTTCCAATATACCCAGAGCTCCCAATATAGAAACTCAAGCTCTGATACCAGATGTAATGCCCCGATAGGGAACCAAAAAGAAATTAACCTAAAGTTTCACTAAGTTTGTCAAACTTTTTTTTTTTGAAAGATAATAAACCAGATGTAATGCCTCGCCAAGGAACCAAAAAGAAATGAACCTAAAGTTTCACTAAGTTTGTCAAACACTTTTTTATGAAAGATAATAAACAACAACAGATAATATAGCGGAAGCAATAACTCACATACATACAACCATCAAAATAGATTACATCTCTTAAGGGTTCTATGACATTGAATCACATTTATAATTTTATTAATATTAAATCTAACACTTAACCAAAAACCACATCATGGAATAATGATAAGTACAAATCCAATAAATAATATGCAATTACAAAGGATGTCACTTGGCATAACAAGAATGCATAATCATCCACTGTCCAAGTCACAGGGTATGAAAAGCTCAAAGAATATAAATCATCAATAAAATACATCATCTCATAAGATATTTGACAAATCAAGTACAATATAATAGAGAATATCCATCCAACAGAAATACAAGATCAAAAAGAAAGGAACAACTGCACAGGTACATTGAGCAACAACATTCAATTGTCAAATCTTAATGATATAAGTAAAATACACTACCACCTGACTTCATGGAACCTAAATGGTCCACTCCCACCATGTTGAGGAGATTGTCTCAAGTCCCATACAATAGTAATCCACAAGTCATAACCAACATCTAGGTGAAGGAAATCCTGATAGAAAACTATCTCAAAGGTTACCAAGACACAAGTATCATCTAATCCTAGAGGCAACAAAGACATGTAGGAAATCTACTATGTAAGTGGTCAAGTGTCATCGCATGAGTCAACTCTAAGGTTACCTTGGCAACCTCTCTAGACTCCATCCCCCTAGTGTCTCTATGTGGCACTAGTATCCTTTCTTATAGACAAGGCATACTAATGAAGCAAGGTCACAACCAAACATCCTCTCTACTCCCATCCTAGCCTGTACTAGCACTTGAGGCATGGGTGAGGAAAAAAAATGACTCTTATTAATTCATTTTACTCGTATTTAATGAAATTTTATCACCTATTAAAATAACTTACAGTTGGTTACCTAGGCAAACTCTTTGGGCTTTGACCTCCATTGCAAGTCACTTCCCAACGTACACATAGATTACCTACCCTAGGCTCATAAAAGTGCAACTCATAAAGATCATGATTTTTATCTTAGTCCTTTGCAAGCAATTGGAAAGCACCTATTGATAACACACAATATTCACCTCAATCCTTTACAAGCAACTGGAAAGCACCTAAAGACCAATCATAACATTCATCTCAATTCTTTACAACCAACTAGAAAGTGCCACAAGACAAATCACAATAATTACCTCAGTCCTATACAAGTAACTAGAAACCATCCAAAAGACAATTGAGCGAAACTCAAAGCTTACATCAGGAAAAAAATACATCATTCAGCTTAGTTCTATACAAGCAACTAGAAAGCATTAACAAACAACAGATTAAATCTCATCATAGAAAACATGTGACACATCACCATGGTTGAGTATAAAAGATCATATACATATCATTATCATGACATCACCAAAACAGTAACTCTCGGCCTCTGGTAGACATCCAAAATTGGGCAACACTCTAAGTCAACCCCGAATGAAAAATAACATACATCACATCATAATTTTAACAATTGTTTTCATAATTCGTTAGGTTCTCAAAACACAAAGATTTGATATACAAATGGGGTTTCAGTTTTCATTTTCCAAGTATCATAAATATTAAAGTTTTCAAATTCACAATAAATCCAAAGTTCCTTAGAATTAGGAATTAGTTTTCAATATAAAACTAAACCATCTAAATAAAAATCTGAGTTTAATTAAAACAATCAATTTTCCTAGTAGAGTTACAATTAATATTATGAATAAAGTAGTTGATAAAATGTTTATTAAATTAACTAGTATTTAACCCATTAATGTAATTAAATATTATTATCAACTTTTAATAATTATTATTAATTATTTATTATAATATTTATTATCTTATCAATAAAATAATATTAAATTATTAAATTATTAATAATAACAAATATTTAAATTTCATAATATAATAACTATATTTAAAACTAATAATAACAATATTAATAAAATTAATTATTATTAAATAAACCAAATTATAAAAATCTAATTTAATAAAATTTGATAGCAATAATACAAAAAACTAAAACCTAAGCATTTGTGGCTCATCGGCATTGTTGCCTTTGAGCAGCGTTGGTTTCTTAGGCAACCTTGGCTACCACAATGGCTACTGCCACTGCCAGTAGCCTTGTCTACCTTCGTAGCGGGCGACCGGAGGTTTACAGAAAGGGGGATGGGGAAGTCACGACCTCGATCCCCTCTTTACAATATATTTTATGTTTTTTTATATATGTTTAAGAAAAACATAAAAACAATTGCCCGCCATAAAAATTTGTTGCATCCAATTTTAAATTGGAAATTTTGGAAAACAAACTATTTTAATATGTATATATAAAATCATCATAGTAAATTTATTTACCATGGTAATTTTATATAATATATTTTCTTTTTTATAATTTTTTAAACATAGATCTAATATAGGAATCCTAAGTAAACAATTGAGAATAATTAAAAATTCTAGGTTTTCCTTTCTAAACCCATAACTCGATCTTTTAACAATCCAAAAAAAAATCCTCAAATTAACAAACAAGGGTTTAAAAAAGATGAAATTCATTCACAAACATCTTCGAAAACAAAAAATAATAGATTCACAAACAAAGGTTTCAACCCAATTGAAATTCAGAAAACAATTTCATTCAGACACAGAGAAGACATATATTTCAAAGAAAGAAACTAATGTGCAAAACCCACAAGATCCTACCTAGATCTGATGCTAAACAATCGAATGCACAGAACTCTTCAGCAATTTCATTTTCTTTCGAGACCCTCTTCTCAAAAATTGGCTCCTCTAAACCTGTTTGTGGAGAAATGAGCTCTAATTTCTTAATAAAGATCTTTCTCCAATTAGGGCTTCAGTTTAATTATTTTGTTATATTGTAATTTTCATGTGCAATCTTTTTACAATTTAATTAAAATATCTTTATTAATTCAATTTCTTTCTCTCTTTAATTAATTCACGAGACATTTTTGGTAAAATATTTATTAACTTAAATAATAATGATATCTAGTGTATATTATAAAAATGAAACTCCTAAATATATTATTATTAAATTAAATACATATAATTATGCCAAAATTAGAACTTTAGCTATATCTTTAAATTTATTTCTTTTATTTAATTAATCTTCTATTGAATTTTCTTTGTATATTTTTTTATTAAATTAAATCATTAAATTAGCTTTTAATTTGGTTTAATTATAGCTGAAAATCATCACAAACCCACAAGACTAAATACAAAAACCCATTATAAAGTACAAAATACTAGATCAAACTCAAGGGTCAAAATCACGAATTCATATTACTTGATGAATTCGAAAAGGTAGACAACTCAGATACATGTCCTACTTTCTAGGACAATTGGCTTACGGTTAGGATTTAGACTCAAGAATTATCTCCCCTCTTTTACCATTGAGATATTGCGATTGGGTACACTCATCCTAGCAATTCAAGGAAGTTGATACTCGGTACCTGTAATCTACATAAAATCCAAGCATGTACATACACATATAATCTAAACTAAACATGCAATGGTGGGGAGTGGTGCATTGTATAGATCTTGACTAGTGAGTGACTATAACTCCCTCCCTCAACCATATCAGAAACATAAATCATAAGATAAAACATACAGGTACACCATACACATGCACTTGTGTGGGGTAAGTAACCATACAACTGCATATAAATCACACATCTAACTATCATCATGAGATAAATGAAATCATTCTATGAACATAGATGCAACACCATAGAAATAATCTTGAACACCTGAAATAACTAACTCATCAAATATATCAACTAAGTATGAAATAACATCTAATCAATCCAGTAACCGAGTACTTCTAACCATAAGACATAATCATAAAACAAGCCTAAAAGAATCTTGTAGTACAATTGAAAAGTCAACTAGGGGTAGGCATTACACCTTTATTCTCTTCACTTTTTAGAGTGATGCATCTTTTACCTTGGTTATGACATTATTGCGAACTTAAATCATGTGGGGGCTTGACATTTCTTGGTCTCCTTGACCTTGATAAGACTGTTGTTATGCATTGATCTACTTTACCATATGCATGAGATAGTCTCACACTCCCACTAAAGTTGGGGGATTGATGTATTGTCCTAAAAAGTTAGCACCCATAATTGGATGATTTATGACCTATTAGACCATATTTTGGTGATTTTGAGGTCTAAATGTTTGTTATGTTTGATCCTAGAAACCTAAGTTTTCTCCCCCACTTTTTTTCACTCTCACTAAGCTTCAATTTTAAATAAGATCATATTTCCCATGGGACATGTCACCAATGGGGATTTGTGTCAAGGTTTGTGGCTCAAACCTTTCTCGAGAGCCCATATCAAGGTCATATTTGGAGATTTTATTTAATAGCTAACTTGGATCCATTTGAATCTCAAAATGATGGAGTTAGTATAAGATTACCTCATCTCTCTCATTTTGGAATCAAGAACTATACTCAATAATTTGTGGTAACCAAGCTATCTATATTTTCAGGCAATTGAGTAATTGGATTCAAGATTTGAATGAAAGTATCCAAGATCAAGATCTCCAAGTCTCCAATTATTCAAGAGCATTCAAGTTAAAGTTACTATTATCCAATTGATGCAACTCTCTCTGACATGACCAAGTAGAGGAATTTTGATTCAAGAAAGAAGATGCATCCTTTCATCCACATTATTTTCCCTTCCTTGTAAGTGGTTATCAAGCACATTTACATTTAAGATCTAGGAGTGACAATCATAGATATATGCATTTGTGAAGGAAACCTTGATTTTGCATCATATTTCAAGGTCAAATACTTTGATCTCAAGCATATTCAAGCATCTCATGGCTATGAGTTTTGATTAAGTAATAATAGGTTTTAAAGGACCCAAAACCTTACATCAGAAAAGTATTAAGAAAGTATCATGAAAAGAGAGCAAACAAACAACATGAAACAGACCTCAGAAAACATAAAGAGGTCACAGACAACATTGCTGGAAAAGATAGCAAAAGACCAGCAGAGGAATAGCAACCGACTAGCTAAGGAGTATTAATCAGATGCACAGCCTGGTCCACCAGAGAATGCATAGTCTCAGCATTAGCATTCACCTCGTCCTTCTTAGTGGTTTCCTCCATCTTCTTTGAATTGGCTCGAGTACGCTTGCTAGGACCTTGAGATTCTGCCCCCGAGGGAGAAACCTGACTTTTATCTGCCTCATTCTTTTTCAGGAAGTTGGTCATGTTATCCCCCAATTTTCTGAGTTGTTTATCCATGTTACCCAGCCTGGTTTCAAATTTAGACACCTTACCCTGGATACTGCTAATGTCCTTGTCCATCACCTTCTACTTGGCTTCCAACATAGGGATCTTATGCATTAGATTTTTCACTTCTTTCGCATTACCTATGACCTCTGAGAGCTTGTTGATATGCTAACCTAATGTTCTTTCCCCTCTAGCCGTCTTGCTACGATGCTCCATTTCTTTGTTCAACAACACCATTTTATGTTTAAATTATGTTTAAGAATGTCAATGTCCTTCTTTATAGAACTAGGGTTACCAAATAAGCCTTTAGAGGGCCCGATTCCTCCACCAACACAATCATGTCCATCAAATTTGGACCCCTATTCACCATCATTAGTAAAGTTGGAAGCCTCGATCCTTGTTTTCACATTTTTGTTTTCCTATCACCGTAAAGACTTCCTTTTTCTTTCCAAATGTTTAGCAAGGGGCTCATCATCCGACAGAGGAGAAGCCCTCTCATCAATACAACATTTTCCCTTCCCTTTGCTACATCCCCTATTTTTTGCATTTTCTCTAACAATTTCATCAACAAAATCACTTTCCCTCTCCCAATCAGAATCATCCTTCTCAACACTCTATTTTTTCTTTTTAGTGCTACCACCCGAACCTCTTTTAGGACTAACCAAACCCCCTTCTACCTCATTTTATGTCTCAGAGTCATAGCCCTTTTCCTAAATACTTCCTTTAGTATCTTGATCTTCCCCTTTAAAATTTCTAGGTTTCAGGATTTTTTTAGAATTCAGCACATTCATAATCAAAACCATTAATCCTTCATGACAAACATGTTCACCAGTCGAGTCACGTTGAATAGCTAGGGTAGAATTGGAGAGAGATTGCAACAGGTATGAAGGAAAATTTACCCTAATGTCATGATGAAAATGATTTGCCAACACAAAATGGTAACCATAGAGTTTTGTATATCTTCCATCCAAAGTCATATATTCCATAATAACATAGAAGACAAACCACCACCGATGAAACACAGAAGCTGGGTTAAAATAAGTACCTATTTTAACCAGTCGATTTCTTTCTTGTTTGGTCTCGGCAAATTCATCAATCGCCTTATCCAAGATCTTCCTTTCCCTATAGAAATTCATCCCATCCAACTCCAAACCCATAGCCTTCGCAATGATTTCTTCTGTAACCTCCAGCCTCTGGTTCCCAACCATAACAGAACCATCCTTCCAAGATTTCACAAACTGGTGCGTAATAGTTGGATTGTTACCTTTGAGTCTCTCCATGTAACCACTAAAATTGCCATGCCTAAGGATATCCCACACCTGGATTTTCTTCTTCCAATCCACGCAGCTAGGCGGTTCGACCTATTTCCTCTTACATCCGTCCATCATTGAATCTATTTCCTTCCTATTTAATTTCCTTTATGCAACTTTTATATTATTTTTCAATGTTGGTCCTGTTACAAGGATTTGACCAAGGCAAACCCCTTTAGAAAACCTTTTCCCCATATTTTGTGTAGCAATAGATTATAGAGTTTTTAGATTAGATCTAGGTAGATTAGGAATAGTCAGATGATTTGTGAAAAATTCAAACAAAATCTTTAGGAACATGTCACCACTACCATCATGTCATGGCCAAGTTGAGCTCAAATTTCTATCGTTGATAAGATATGATTTGTGCTTTTTATTTTTGTACGATTACACTCATTACCAATTCATATCGATCTATGTTTTAATTAAAACTTCAGTGACTTTTCTTATAGATCATGACAACTAAACTCACATCTTTAGCTCCACATTCTTACCTTCAAAAATCCAACAAACATCAATTTCATTGATTTAATCAACCTCTTTTTCATATCTAGATTAGTTATTCACTAAATGCTTTATTTGATTATTCTAAATATTTGTGTAAGGTGGTGCTCTTTTCATTAACAACACCCATGTCATGCATAGCATTATGATAAAAGTGAAATACCTCTACAAGTCATATCTAACTTGAATATGAATGATGATCTAACATTAAAAAAATGGAAGGTAGAGCAAATTTTACAAACTATGTGACATTTGAGAACAATAATAAATAGTGAACTAGACAATCCCGGACATTCAAGAAATTAATGCATACGGTCACTAGACCAAAAAAATGCCTTAGACAATTAATAAACATCTAGTGCATCAACCAAGAACATCACCACAAAGATCCTGCAGAGAAGAAAATAAGGTTGGGATTCATGGCATCAATCCTCCACATTTTAATTTCTCTCCTTCAGTAGATCTTCAGTTTGCAGTAGAAACATCAAATCTATTTGTGGCCCTTACGAGGTATGACAATTTCAAGAAAAAATTATACCGTAGGCAAATTATAATCATCAGATTAGTACTAAAAATGCAAACGCATCCACTCAAAAGTCACCAACGAAATCTATGGAAAGATTAAGGTTTTGGCTAGCATCTAAAGTCAATAAGGACAACAAAGTGGGATCCAAATTGGAAAAGAGCCATGCCAATACACTCCAACTCTCTTTGGATCATTATAAGGCAACTCGGATTCTGGTTCCTCCTCAAATTATTATAGGAGATGATTTCTCCAAATTAGGCAACACATTGACTTGGGAAGGCTTTTGTCATAATATCATTTTCTCCAATGCAAGCTTGAACAAAAAAAATTCTTCTTTAACCATACCAAATATGCAGTACAAAATAGATTATCTCTGTATTCCCAGCAGAAAGGATTTCAATCTGAACCTAATGCTAGCATCCAAGAAGCCAATCTTTGGAAGATAGAATATCCTAAACCCAAACCACATCTTAATCCTGCATATATCCTTCCACACTGCAGGAATGGGTCCCCCAACCCATGTGATTCCCCCATTCAAACCCTCACAACTTCGCGAACCTCTAATGATAAAGCTAAAGAACAGATCCTGATTATAAGCAATCAAGTCAATGAAGATCGCTAGCAAGCTTTTTAGAATGTTAGTGTATTTGCATTTTGGAATGGGCCAAAACAAGAAATGACCAATCTCATTAGGTGGTTAAAAGAATTCTATAAAAATCATGTAAGTATTTCTCACCATTTTGATAGATTGATATATATTCGCTACAGTAATGAATATGTGAAAAAAAAAATTCCTCTTTGTCTTTGATTGCTATTTTAAAGGCTATGTTGTTAAATTCATTGAATGGATTTTAGATTGTTAGGAAGAACAGTTAAACTTCTCCATGCCAACCTAGATGTCCATTCAATCCTTACCTCCTGAACTAACGCATTTAGAGATTCTTAGAAAAATTGGTCACTCAATTGGTAATTTGATAGGAATAGATGCTTCTTATAAATATTGCAATATTGTTAATTTTTTTATTAGTTATAAGAATAAAAATCTGGAACACAATACGATTAAGTTAATTTCAAAAAACTCTATATACAAATTGAAATATTATAGATTTGAAGGCAAAATATCATAAATAATCAGATTAGATAATGAGAGAAAGATATCATTTAAAACTTTTCAACCTACGTCGAATCTTAAAGATACCTTTCCTATTATGAACATTAGAAATAAAAAAGATAAATAGGGGAAGATCATAAATGGGATAGCTTGTTTGGAACCTAGTAAGGTTACAACAGGGAAAGTAGATACAAAATTGGAGGATAGTGAAATCAAATTAAAAAAAACAATATCAACAATTGCAACTATGAGGGGAAATAGTTTCATACCAACTCCCAAGGAAGATCAGAAGATAGAAATGGAAACAATACAAGAGCCAAAAGGAAAAGATGTTCAAAGCTTAGAAAAGGAAAAGGTTTTAACGCCAAAAAACAATAAAGTATTCAATTCTTGGATTTGGAAGAGGGTAAAGCTACTACTCCACAGATGACTTTAGATCTTACGTATGAAGATCAAAACTATAAAGAAATCTATAGGAGAAAAGAAGAAATAACAGAAGATAATATTTCTAAAATAAAGAAGTTAAGGACAGTCAACAGTAATAAAAGATTAAGCAAGAAAAAGAGGAAAACACAGAAAACTAAGGCTATAAGTGGGAATATGAAATTGTCAGGAAAGAAAGTGTGATTCTAGGAAGAAAACATCTTGGAGAATAACAATAAGATTCTTGAAGAAACAAAAAATGAACTTTTTTCTGAGGAGTCTCTAGAACGAAAAAATGCTAAATGCTTAAAAGGAATAATGGAAACTCCATAGCAAAAAATGGAAGAGCCGGTGAAATAGAACATAGACACTAAAAAAGAGGCAATAGATCTATGCACCAAATTTTGGCAGACACTAACCACAACTCAAGAATCCACTTTTTATAAGATGAGTGAGCATAATATAAAGGAAAAAGATCAAAGTAAGGCAAAAGGAACTATAATACAAGATTTCCACAACTTTCTGGATAATTATGCACCAAAGAATGAAGATATGGAAATGATAATGTCAGATGAGATAGAGAAAGAGAACCTAGAATGATTAACAGATAAATTGATCCAAGTTTTTAATTTTGACAATATTGATAACAACAGTGACTTACACAAAGAAGATTTAATACAACAAGAATTAAAAATAGAAGGAGATAATTACACATTTGAATATTTGAGAAAGAAATTCTACTCATTTAGGATGAAGATAAGAGAAATAAAGATTTACAAACAACCAAAACTGGAACAATAACAGGTCAAGGAGATGGTATGGAGTTAGATAGAACATGGTGTAGTCCAGATTCAACAGATAATATACATATAGGTAATCAGATAAGACTTGCAAAACAAATAATGAAAGAATTAGAAAATGAAGAAGAATGTCAGAAAGAGAGAAAGCAATATGAAAGTGCTTTCAATGCACAGCAGAACATAAAGCAACTAGGGATTTTGATGAATAAGAAGGGATAAATTCCCCTAAATATGGCAGAGTGAAAGCTAAAAGAGGAAGAAAGTCACTTAAAGAACTCAAAAAAGTAGATGGGTAGGCAAAAGAGCAACAAAAAATTAGTCATTTACTTAACACAAGGAAGGGGAAGATCCTTTCCAAGGCAGCATGAAGATCACTACATGGAATGCTAGAGGCTTAAATGCACCTAGCAAGAAACAATTACTAAAACATAATTTTAAACAATTTGATTCTAAAATTATAATGATGCAAGAAACAAAACTAAATAAGGAAGATGGAATTAAGCTAGAAAAGATTTTAGATAATTGGAACATTAACTTACATGAATCAAGAGGAGCTTCAAAGGGATTATGAATGATTTGGAATCCCAGGAAAGTAATTCTAAATGTAATTCATTCTAATAACTTTTGGATGAGTACCAAAATTAAAAGCATAAAGACTAACTTATAGCTAGTTTTAATAAACATATATGGACCACTCCAGAACATAGATAAAAAATTGCTATGGGAAGAAATAAGTCTACTTATAAAAAACCACTAGAATGAATGCATTCTTATAGGTGGAGATTTTAATACTATTATAAATTTAGATGAAAAATTTAGAGGAATCTAGCAAAGTTCCCAAGCATTAATGGAATTTAAAAAATGGATAGACATTAATAATGTGATTGATATTCCTATTAACAACAGTAAATACACATGGAATAATAAAAGGAAAGAATTTTCATTTATAGTTAAGAAACTGGAAAGATTCTTGTTCAAAGGTGAATTAAGTGAATTAGATTTAGATTTACAAGCATCAATACTTTTTATAGCAGGATCTAATCATTTTCCTATTACAATTGAATGTAGTGAACCTACTAAACCTGTCAAAAATCCTTTTCAATGTGGAAAAATGTGGTTTTTAGACAAAAATTCCATGGAACTCATGAGAAAATTGTGCAACCAAAGCAATTTTAAAGGCTCCAAAATGTTCATATTTGTTTCTAAGATGAAAACGATTAAAGAAAACATACTTAAGTGGAATAAAGAACAATTCAACAATATATTTAAAGAAAAAACAGACATCGAATAAAGTCTAAAAAAATTAAACACGGAAGTAATTACAAAAGTATGAATAACAAGTCCTTTGGCTTAGAAAAAGAACTATTAGCAAAGCAGGAAAACATTCTTGCAAAGGAAGAAGTCTTTTGGAGGCAAAAATCATTATAAAGATGGCTAGAAGAAAGGGATCGTAATACAAAATATTTCCATAACAACACTATGTACAATAGAGTTAGAAGTAAAATTATTAAAATGAAAGACAAGTCAGGAGCTATCAATGAAAATCCAGAGAATTAGCAAAGATATTTTTAGATCATTTTAATAAGCTATTAAATAACTTTGATAGTTTGAACATGCTAGCTCAAGCAAAAATGCTTGGAAACATTCCGAAAGTCTTCTGGAGAAGAAAATAAAACATTAAATAAACCCATATCCTTGGAAGAAGTCAAATCTATATTATTCAGCATGAATCCTAATAGTTCTCAGGTCTAGATGGATTTTAGGCTTTCTTCTACCAAAATGTTGGGATATTATCAAAACTGGTCTCTAGAAAGCCATTGAAGCTTCAGGAAATGGTGGATCTTTACTTTCAAAAATTAATAATACCTTCCTCGCCTTAATACCCAAAAAAGATGATCTTGAAAAATCGGGGGATTTCAAACCTATAGCTCTCTGCAACACCACTTATAAAATCATATCCAAAATTCTAGCAAACCGAATGAAACTAATTTTACATAAGATAATATCAGAAAAACAAATTGTTTTTGTTCTAGGAAGATCAATTCTAGATGGGATACTCATTATACAAGAAACATTACACACAACCAATAAGAATAAAATGGCAAGCATGTTCATCAAACTGGATATTTAGAAAGTTTATGACATGGTCGATTGGAGGTTCTTATGCAAAACACTAGAAGCTTTCGGATTCTCACACTAATGGATTAATCTTATATACCAATGCATCTCAACAAGTAAAATTTCAGTTCTTATTAATGGAACACCAGAAAGCTTCTTTGATACATCAAGAGGTATAAGACAAGGAGATCCCCTATCTCTGATCCTATACATCATCATATCTAAACTTGAATAAATTTTCTTAGGAATATTGGAGTGAAACTAACACCAATCTAAGGAAAATATCTTTAAAAACATGTTTTTAATTAGAGGGCATGCTTTTTCCCAAGAAAGATAAGTGGGGGAAAATTGCAGAAACAGTCTATACAGAGAATGTGTTAATTTGTGTAAAATATCAAATGAAGTTTCATTAAAATCACAAAAGAAAGGGTGACTAAGCATGCTTCAAGAAAATATTTTACATATGTAGCATTCTTTATATTGTGAATTATTTGTTATTCCACATGACATGATTGGATGAGCATGTGTACAATTTTAATATTGTCTACAAGGTCGAATTGTTGGGATATGAAGCAAAACAGTCAAATGTTTATTTACCTTCTCCCTTCTCCCTATTTGGTCGTTGTATATGGTTCTATAAATGGTTGTAAACACACTATGGATTGTATGTTTTGCAAATAAGATTACTATATGATCTCCATGCCTTGAGAGTGGATGTAGGCAAATTTGTCGAACCACTATAATTTGTTGTCTTATGTGTTTGTATTATTTTTATATCATTATCTTAATATATTTATTAAGTTTATCTGCTTGATTAAAACTTATAAATGGTATTAGAGCTTGGTTGAAGTCAAAAAGTTTGGTTAAAGCTAAGGAGCATATATAAAATATGACAATGTTCTTATTTTAACTACAACATAAGTTGCAACAAATGTTTGGGTGCTTGACGCAAGAGCCTCATTTCATACTACCCAACGTAGGGAGTTCTTCAAAACCTTTTGAAGTGGCAATTTTGGCATGATATTTCTTTCAGATGATAAATTTATGAATATTGTTGGTAAAGGAGATGTTTTATTAAAACTAGCCAATAGAAATGGTTGGCTTCTATAGGATGTTAAGTATGTCCCCCAACTTAAAAGTAATTCAATTTCAGTTGGGCAATTGTTATGTCAAGGTTGTAGTGTCAAGTTGGATCCAGTAAATGGAATGTGGCAAAAGCGTCCTTAATAATTGAAAATTTGAGTGAAATTGATATTTTATATTTGGTAGAGACTCTCAATGAAGTGGTAGCTATTCGCAATAGTAGTGTGAAGCTATGGCACAAGTTTCTTAATCATCCACATCAACAAAATGTTACAAAGAGGCAAAAGAAATGTAAGGTAAGTGTATCGTCTTAAATTGGAAGTGCTCCAATTTAATGAAGGTTCAGCACCTATTTAATATGAGATCATCAATCTCCTTCTCTCTTTCATCTCTTCTTCACTTTTTTGTCCTTCCTCGTAGGTGGGATTGGGATAAACCCAATAGATCATCTTTTAAGCTCCTATTTGCATGATGCTAAGCTCAAGGTAAGATCTATTTCCCCTAGGTCCTCTCTTCCCTTCATTTATTCCACTTGGAATCTACTCTTTGCATCAAAAAAGGGATTTCCTGAGAATCTAGACCTAATTTATGGATCCTAAAACCTATTTCAGATCCTTGAGACAACCTTGGGGGTTTGTGCACCTAATCATCAGGGCACAGTCCTCCCATGATGGGCCAATCAGGAGCACATTGCACCCCTGATGAAGCCTTATTTTGGCTCCACTCTTTGGGACCCGTATTCCGATTTTTTTGGGGTGTTAACTTCTAGGTTGGTTGGCTTGCCGGAGCTAGCTAACTTCAAGCTCTATAAAAACCCTTCCATTTGCTTCACTTTTCATATCATGACATCTCATTCACAAGTGCTCAAGCATCCACAAGCTCTAGCTCTCAAGCGTTCAAATTTCAAGCAATTCATCTAGGCATTCCTCCATTGAAGATCAAGGATTCAAGTATTCAAGCAATTAAAAGAGTTTATCTTCAATGATTCAAGCATTCAAGCAATCAAAAGAGTTTATCTTCAAGATCTTCTTCAATGAATCCAAGATCTTTCATTGCATCTTCTACATCCATTCATCCTCATCTTCTTGGTCCAAAATCGTTGGTGAAGGAAGCACATTACATTTGATTCAAGAGATCCACCTTTTCTAAGGTGAAATTGTGCATTTACTTTACATATTGTTTCAATTCAAGTTTAATTCCTAAACTAGGGTTTGACCAAGGTGAAGCCCCCACCAACAACAAAAATCATTTTCTATTGTAGGTTGTGGATATTAAATCGATAAACAAGACCCTTTCCGGCTTTCTTTGCAATTGCGAAATCAAAATCATCATCGCACATCATCATCAGGGGTGCACTGCACCCCTCAAGATTCCATTTTGCCCCTAAAGATCCAGTTCACCCCTTACAGATCTCTGAAATATTTTTGTGTTTCATCTGTTGCGCAATTTCAACTCAAATCTGACTATTTCCACTCTTTTTTATCAAAACAACAAGCACAAAGCATATTTCAAATGTCTATTCCTTTTCCTTAGTGTTTTCAACATGTCTACATATATCTACTTTCTATTACACACACATACACCGAGAGTTTTTAAGGAATTGGATATCTTTCCTCTATTCTTCTTAGATCTAATTTTGTCTGTTCGATTAGCACTAATCTCTCTAGACCTAGTTCTCTAGAATTAGGATTGAAATGATTTTGTCCTTTTCTTCTCTCCTCCTATATTATATAATTGCACATGTGCAAAGGTTATGTGATGAACTTAGCTCTTGTATTCTTGATTCACATTTCCTACCTCATAGTAAGAAATTGGGAATTAGATGTCAAAAATTATGGTTTTGAGAATTAGAATTGCAATTTTGCATACAAAAAATTAAAAGAAATAGTGTTTATCGTTGTTGAATGTGAAACATCACCAAGGGAAATAGATGAAGTAGCTTGTTTAAGTGCACTTATATGGCACTATATTTGCACCTAATAACCAGGAGCCATTTGAGCCTCTTCATATTCCTAAGGATGCCAAGAGTCATTGTAGTCGGCCCATTAAGTAGGATGTGGCTAAGGAATCATTGATTCCAATACAAAAGCTTGTTCCTTTAGGAAAGTCTGTGGCAGCAATTTGTGAGAGGGTTGTAGCAGTATTTGAGAGAAGCAGAAGCTAGACATAAGCTAGACATAGAGAAATGCAAATTGCATCAGAGAAGTCTATTGTTGAGGCTTCAAAACAAGCTACTATGGGAGCCGTTGTAAAGGAAGTAGCTACAAAAGCTAGAAATGAAGCAGAGAGGGCTACTACAAGAGAGAGATCATGGAGAAATGAAAAGCCTTTCGAAAAACATTCTGAAACAACTTTGAGAAACATTGATGGCATTGAGGATGAGAAGTTCAAGGTTATTCCCAAAAATGGAAAGCCAAAGCTGATGACCAAGAATTTAGAAACTTGGAAGGTAATATAGAAAATGATGAGAGATTGAATATCAAAAGGTGAAATGTACGAGTTAGCTAGGGACCCTAAAGTTGCAAAGAAAACACTACAAGAGAGCGTACAGAGGTTGATAGGAGCACCTTATATAAAGTAACTTCAAGAGAAAATGCATTGACTTAATGAAGAATGTATTTTGGCCACTACAAAGAGATGAGCATTAGATGATGCTAGTGAAATGAGAGAAGTTGGAGAAGCAATTAATATAGTCAAATCAATGTTAAGCACCAACAATGATGACTTAAATGAGGTTTCATCAGTTTTTGTTGATTCCATATCATAGAATCATGTGCAAAATCTTGTACAAGCACAAGCTCAAGAAGCTTAACAGTCTACCAAAATGAGCAGCTCAATTTGGAACACGAAGGGCATGGTTGCATTTTTAAAGAGGATTGATGCACGAGAGGTTGAAATCCCCAAGGAGATTTATTTGACAAACCCTATGATAGAGTGGGAGTCTAAGAAAAACCAAAGAGAACAATAATGGTAAAAAAATGGATCGTTCAGATTTTCACATGAAGGGTGCAAATTGTTTGAAACTTATCTTGCACTAAGGCCTAGCAAAAGACCACATCAATTCTAAGTTGCTTCGAGGCCTAGAAGTTTTCTCCGAGAAGAGCACCGATGATGATTGTGATGATATTAATTTGACTGCAATAAGAGCCTTGTAAAATGCTTTGGACTTTGCAGAAACCAATTTTGATAGTTACATGGAGAGAGATTGCTTCATGAGAATGTAGTATAGTACCATGTTTTCACCTAAGATCAAGGTTCAACTAACTACGAGTGATCTATAGGAAAAATGTCATGAGATTGTATTTAAATTTGCCAACATGAATCCTATACATTATTAATGTGATAAGTTCTTCCATAAACCTTTTACGGGGCTAACTTGGGGAAAGGTGGATTTAAGGAAGTCATGGGACGCAGTAAAAGAACACAATACATTGATTCCATGGCTGGATATGTCCAATCTTGGCAAAAATGATGTCAAGATTTATTCAGAGAAGAATTCAATGGTGATTAAGGGGATTATCATGTACATTGATGATCTTAGTGACAAAATGGAATATGGTGTGGTGGTTGTGTCAATTAACAAGTTGTCTTAGCAGAATCAACCTCAAGTCCAGACCATTGATATTTCTGAGGATCCACAATGGCCAATAGTTTGGGATAGGAAAAAATCCAAATGAGTAGTGGGTCATGTGATAGGTGGAGTTTGAAGATGTCATAAATAAAATCAAAGAGATTGATGTGATTTCAGATTTTGCCTCTCAAGATGCTCATATAAGGTGGAACTCTTTCAGTTGATGTAAGAAATGAGAAATAGAGGAACCAACTTGAGCTTACAACTCTTTATGTTGTTGGTCTTCTACACTATGAAGTAATTGATGATGATGGATTGCTAAATGTATTGCCAAAAAATGGGGAAAAGAGGACTGTACGCACAAGCAACCATATTGTGTATATGTTCAAGGATTCTCTTGAGAATGGTGAAGCATATTTTGAATCTACATATGGCAGTGTTTCTAATCTTGGATTTATGGGTCAATTCACATCTGTAGAAGTTGTGAGGCATGATCTAAGTATCAGATTGTATTCAATTCAACAAAAAGTAGGCAAAATTAAAAGTACTGCGAACAAAGTTTGGCACAATTAAAATCTTCTCAAGGTATGGTTTAATATAAAATTAAAAGCAGACAAGCAAGGATGTTAATGTTCATGGTTGTATCCGTTAGACTTCAAGTGAGAGATCGTTGGAATATGAAGCCCAATGATCACATGACTGTTTGCCTTCTCCCTTCTCCGTATTTAGTGGTCATTCATGGTTCTATAAATGGTTGTGTACATGAAATTGATTGTATATATTGCAAATAAGATCAATATATGATTTCCCTAACTTGAGAATGGATGGAGGCAAAATTGTCGAAACACTATAATTTTCTGTGTTATCTATTTGTTCTATTTTTATATCCTCATCTTAATATATTTATTAAGCTTATCTACTTGATCAAAACTTACTCGAATAATTTACAAGATCTAAGGATAACTAGGAAAACACATGAGCAAAATAATTACTTATAAATTTCTGCTAACTTTTATCATATACATAAGAATAACCAGTTGATTTGTGCACTTACTTTCTTAATTTTATAATCAAGAACATCCATATTTTTTTAATAAAAAATACTTATCTTTCCTTAATTTTAAAATAAGTACATCAGTTTGTGAGGTGCAATTGTATCTTCTAATAATTGCCATTACAGAGTGAATTTTTACAATCTGTTTGTAGTCTGTGATGATCCAAGTGAAGTCAAAAGATAGAACGAGAAAAAATAACTGAACGATGATTTCAGGTTTAATCATGGGATAAAATTCAATAAATAATCAACTGCTTATTCTTTATAATTAAATATTAAGAAAATGGAGAGAAATTGGTAAATACACGAAAATGCTTCCTAAAGGAAACATGAGGGGTTTTTCACTACAATCAAATGTCGCTAAAAGCAGTTGCAAATCACAATGATATTTTTAGTGGGCATGCCACCCGAGTCATGATCACTGGTATAGAAGCGTAAACGTGCCAATCAATTCTTGTTTTTCAGCTCCTACTTGATCTGATGTCTATGTCTCGCACCGTGTTCTAAAGCTTGTCATGATCAGGCATTGTAGTCATCTAACCCAAGATCTCTTAAAGCAGAAGCAGCAGCCTCTTTGCAGCTGTCATGATTTCTCTTGGCAATCCTTATCAGCTGTTCAAGACCTTTCTCCAGTATGATCGGTCTGCATCAGAGATAAAATATTGTTGTTTTCTAAAATGCAGTCCTAGATTATCTTATTTAAAACAGATATACGTTGTTCATGTATTGCTTCAAATTTAGGGAAAGAAATTGTGCATAGCTGGAAATTACCTATTTTCAGGATTTCGAACGGCGAGATTACGAATCATCAAACAAGCCTGTTTCTGCATCAGATGGGCTGAAGGATGTTTCTCCATAGCTTCAGAAGCAAGATCAGCTGCCCCTGCTTCAACTGCCTTGGCTGCATTTGCAGGGGAACGCAATGATACAGCACGGATAGTTGACATAATCTGCAATTTTTTGGTACAAAGTGCAGTAATTCCAAGTTTAAAATATTGACTCAACAATCAATTCTGAACTCACGCAAGAAAGTCCTTCCGAATAGCTGCAATACCTTCTTAAAACTAAAATAAATTTTTAATTGACAGCAAAGTAAACCATAAAGTTGCATGGCTGACAAGACAATTCATCTCAAACAACAAACCATTGAATAATTGAAGATATACCTCTTGCAGAACAGAAGGATCCTCAATATAGATAGAAGAAAGCCCTATTATCTTGGTAATTCCTCCTTTGAGAACAACAGCATCTTTATTTACATCGCTACCTGCCAACTGTCATGCCATTATCAGTAAAACATGAATTAAAAGAATATACAGAATTTAAAAATTCTGTCAAGCCAATTTTATAGCTCAATCAGAAGACTATATAAATAGATATATAATTGTTCAAAACTTAAGTAAACCAAGGTAAATCAAAATAAACCTGTGTCAGCAGGGAACAAGCTGTCTTTGCTAATGGTTTCTTATTCTGCTGTATGCTTTCATCTATACATTGAAAAACCACATCCAGACCACCATTCTCAGCAATCGATTTACATATTTCATCCTGCAGAAACCTCAATCAAATCAGGAAATATATATGATACAAAAAATGAACCCTCAGATGAGCAAGAAAACCTAACAATGGTAAAGCATACAAATACCAGAGAGTAATTTCTCATATTTCCTAAGGCAACGGATATACAACAAAGCTGTTTGTGTAAGCAATACCATTACCTAATTGATGCGGAAGCAACAAATTGCCAAGATTAGAGTTCTAGAAGATAATTCTTCAGAACTGTTTTTATCTTAATTTTAGTTTGATAAGAATTTGGATAGCTAGTAATTATGTAACTTTAGTAATTAGTTCCAGATTTTGTGGATTAGGAAGTTCCAAATTTCCATATAAATATTCTGAGCCTGAAAGTTTGTAAGACTGGTGGGGACGTGTTGAATAAAATAAATTCTGTGATTTGGAGTGCAATTTCTTAGTTTGAAAATTACAGAGTATCTTTGCTTTCTTGCTGCACACCATTTTTGCTATCAGCTCCAGAAGTGGAGATATTTATCAGTCATTCTAAATTTAGGGCATGGGAGGAACAGAAGAGTGCTGAAACTGTTGGAACGTACCAGTTATTAAAGACTAAAATAGAGAGGAGAGGCTGCTAGCATAGAGGAGATTGAAGAGTGCTGAAGGGACATTGTTCTTAAACTGCCAGCCTTACATACAATGCTGCCATCTAAAAGATATCATTGCCAAGCTGGAGAGCTCCTTATATTGATCTATTGCTGAGAACTATAAAGTTGGCATTGATACACATTGGGGTAAAATGTGGTGGATTGCTGGTGCACACACTTCATGTGTCTCTTAAAAGTCAGAAATTGTTGTTGGAACTTATAGTTGTTGAGAATCGCAAAAGGGCATTTTTTAAAGATGAATAGCAGAAGAATGTGAGGATCTTTGTGGAGGAGGTGTGCAGAAACATTATGGAAACACACTCACTTGTGTGAAACATCTCGTGTTAATGTCCTTATAATCTTGAGTTAAGGTAATAATTCTATCACTTCTGATTTCAATTCCTGCAACTGGGAAGTTCTAGTAATTTGTTATAATTATGTAGTGCTACTGGAAGTTTCAGTAACCACACAATCAATTTCCTGTAGAGTGTGTTTGCAGATTTGTAAATTTCTTGTGCAATATATCTCTGAGCAAACACTTACACTTATTTTAAAATGTCTAAGAATGGGTGAACATCATACAGTCGGATCTGATTTAAAGACGGTGATCTACAAAACAAAGTATAAAATTGGAAAAAGAGGTTATTAAAAATTTGTCTTTTGTGAGCACTTATCTGTTGGAGAAGTTAATGCTGAAGTGACAGGAATTAAATATCTTGCTAGAATCAGTCTCGATTTATTTTTGAATTTTTTTCTCAACGATTCATCAAATTAAGTGAGAAAGAGAGCATTCTGATCTTAGTAAAAACGTCAAAATTTGTATGAGAAAAAAATATTTTTCAACCCTCTGCCATTACTAGTGTCTGGAAACGACAAAGTCAGAGTCAGTGTGAGGAAGACCTTCTTTACCAAGAGATGGCACTCAGAGTTTGAGGACGAGGAAGAGGAAGAGGTCCAGGAAGGCAAGCTGCCAACACAGAAATTCTGGAAGGAATGAGACACATGAAGGCATGATCGGAAGCTATGGAGCTTGCACAAAGAAAAGGAGCTCACAGAGGCACAACCTCAAAGTGAAGAGGAAGTATTTGAAACAAAAATCGTTGAGCAATTCTGGGAGCTGGTTCCAAGCCAAGGATGGAAGTGGCTATGTATGAAGGCAGCCTAGATGCCAAGGAACTGATCGATTGGATTAGTTCAATGAACATGTATTTTCAATATGAAAATGTTGCTAATGACAAGAAAGTGAAATTTGCAGTAATCCAATTAAAGATCATGCATCCCTCTGGTGGGATTGAATACAAGATGAAAGGATGCAGCATGGAAAAGCCAAGATCAACAGTTGGGACAGAATGTTGGCAAAACTAAAAGGTAAATTCTTGCCCAAATATTAATGTCTGTCTTTTCAAGAAATTGCAAAATCTTAGACAAAAGGACATCAGTCAAAGATTACACAAAAGAATTTTATAGGTTGACCATTAGAGCTGGTCACATTGAAGATGATCCTGAAAGAGTGGCTAGATATCTCAATGGGCTGAAATATAATATTCAAGACGAAATTAACCTTTTTGTCCTCGAATAGTGGAGGAAGCATACCAATATGCTCTTAAAGCCGAAGAGAAATTATCTAGGAAACAAACACAAGGCTCAAGAGGAAAAATTCAAAGTTTCAGAGGTAGAGGACAATAGCAAGTGCAAAAAGAAGAAGCTAGTAGCTCGCATCAACAAAAACAAACAATATCAAGGTAATGACTCTTTTAGAGGAAGGCCCTATTCAAGAGGTAGAGGTAGACAATTTTTTGGAAAATGTTCTAAATGTAACAAATATGGACATAGATCTTATGAGTGTCCAACAGTGTAACCTGGGTGCGAACACTTGGGGGAAGACCCAAGTGCACTGGGTGAGGGTACGTCCCAGGTGCGGGGACATTGCGCACTCGCACTCTACCACCACCGCCCAAGGGATGCCGTACTAGTTGGAGCACCCGTTGGGGACACGGATACTCCAGTGTGCACGTTGGTGCGCCTAAGGGCCACGCGGAGTGTGTGTGGTGCCCAAGTAAAATATCAAAAAATCAAAGTTTTTTATTTATTTATTTTTTGTTGTTTTTTATTTGGGAACCCTAATTAGGTGTTTTTTTTACATTCTCATTATTGACATTTTGTAGTTTGTACTCACTTTGATATGGTCATGATACATTATTTCATTTCACTGTTTCATGTTACTCTGCTCATTGTAATCATGAGCATCTTTATGATATATCATATTTAAACAATGAATTTTGAATCCTTGTCATTTAAAAGTCAATGGTTGACATACATGGTACTATGTATGATTTATATTTTTCATTTTTCATTATGTTTAATGTTATTAATGTTACACCTTACTATGAGTATGTTACTAAGTTCAATGGTTATGAACTTTCAAGTTTGAAGTTTGAACTTATGGTTCGTGAATTGCATTTCAATTTTCCATATTCAACTATATTTGGTATGTTATATTGAAGTATCATTTCATAATTACCATTTCAAGTCATGTATGTATACTAGCAACCTCCCCCCCCCCCCTCCACACCCCCACCATCCCCACACTGAGGGCTTTTTTCTTCCCGCACCCGAAACTTGTCCCAACTTCCTCCCGCACCCCCATGCTGGTGTAACACTAGTGTCCAGAAAATCCTAGCACAAATCAAAGGAGCGCACACTTGTTGAAGGTGAAGAGGACGAAGATGTATGAGAACCTACCACTTATAATGATGAACCTAAAGTGGGTATATCACTCTTGGTGAAAGGGGTGTTACTCAAACCCAACAAGGAGGTGATAAGAAAATGTTGCAAAGTCATCATAGATAGCGGAAGCACAAACAATCTACTTTCAATGGAGATGGTGGAGAAGCTATGCATGAAAAAGGTAACACATCCTACTCCTTACAAAGTATCATGGTTGCAAAAAAGAGATCAACTCTTAGTTAATGAGCAATGTAAAGTGGATTTACAAATAGGAACTTACAAAGATTGGATAGTGTGTGATGTTATGCCCATGGATGTTTGCCAAGTTTTACTTGGAAGACCTTGGCAATATGATAGAAAGGCTATGCATGATGGGCGAGAGAATACCCACACTTTTGAGAAAGATGGGAAGCAGCAAACTGTAATGTTTCGTTCCCAAAGTTACTTGCTAAACACCCAAGCTCAGAGCACAAAATTGGTCGTACACTTGTGTTCAAATAGTTTGTACGGATGGGGTAGGTAGACAAGATGGTCGTACGGCCTGAGAGGGAGGGGACTGGTGTCCGCATGGCTAGTTGGAGGTCGTACAGTAGGGTGACCAGATGGTCGTATGGTACGGCCTAAGTGCAGTAGAGGGGGTTGTACGGTCTAGGATGACTGAGGGTAATTGGTCGTACGGTCAGAGAAGTGTATCTTGGTCATACGATCAGAGAGGTATCTTGGTCGTACGGTCTAAGAGAGACAGTCAAGCCATACGATGGGGCTAGGTGTTGCACGAGAAGTGGTTACAAGAGTCGCAGTTTGCCAGGAATGAATGTCGTCGGGGTGATTAGGGTCTTGGTAGCAGGGAGGAGGATGATTGACGGATGCTTCACCACGGATTTAAGCTATGATCTGAGATGCTAGAACAATGTGAATATATTCACCAAAAATGCCTAACAATGCCAGAACAAGTAATGTAAACCAATTCCAGATTCCAAATATATAGATATATGTATTTGCAAACAAAGATGGTGTGCAGATTTGTCAAATCCGAGCAAGTAATACAGAAACGAAATAGGGTGAGGATTGAATCCCACCGAAACCAAAATAGCCAAGTAGGGAAGATCTTTCACTTCAAAAATGGCGAACAACAGAGAATCCCAATTGGAATTCACAGTATAAAAAAATATAATCCAAATTGCATACTTACTACTGCCTACATGCCATGCTTAAATACCCTTCGGTGAAACTTCCCAACGGTTTACAACGATAGCTAACGGCCATACCTATGGAAATAATTAAATAAAAATGGGTCCGAGATATACTAAATCAATCTGTTCATTAACAAAGGTTTGATTAAATATTTATTTTATGACAGAAACATTACAGTCCTTTTGTCCCAAAATTTGCTTGTTCTCAAGCAAATGCAAATCTAACTCTTGGAAACCTTTAGTAATCAACTTTTTCAATTTCGAGTCAGGTACCAAGTAGACCTTATCGTCGTAGTAAATGATATCATCAATAACTTGGTATCTTTCATCATGTATATAGCCATCCATCAACTGACATGCAAAAGTGTTCTTGGAGTACTTGACAAATAGATGGGCTTGCCAATTATCCAGGGAATGGGGTAAAGTGTTGATTGTCATGCTATTACTTGTAGAGACTAGGAACATATCATGTTTTAAAATGGCCTTCATCTTCTTGATTGTGACTTCCCTTGATCCTTTATTTGACATTCCTCTTAGGAGCACCTTCTTGCATCCGTCTTGAATGAAATGTTCATCCTCTTGAAACTTTGGGTGTACTGGTCAAGGGTCTCCATCCACTGGATACCCACTATGATATCAGTACCAACCAAACCTAAGACAAAGAAATCATCTGTCAAGGTATAGATTCCCATGGAAATTTTCAGCCATGGGATCACATGAGTGTAGGGTAACAAGGCTCTTCTAGCAACCTTAACCCCAAATCCTCCATGCTCTACTGTGTACAAGCCCTTACTTTTGATCAAAGATGAATTGATGAAATTGAGTGTGGCACCACTATCAATCATGACTGTGACTCGTTTCTCGTGAAGTGTGCCACAAACCCTCAAGATACTACTTCCAACCATTGTAGTGAGGATAGCAATGGAACCCCCTTTTTGTATCAGGGCATGAATTCTCTCTTGCTGGTTAATTTCTTCACTAGTCACTGTAGGTACTTGTCATTCGTCGTCATCAAAAAACACCTCAATGTAATGAATCTTTCCCTTCCCAAGGCAGCGATAACCTGATCCCCATGGTTCCTTGCACGTGAAAAAGAGCTTTTTCCTCCGGAGCTCTTGCCAAGAGTCTTCATCCAATGAAGGTTTTTTCTAAATTGGCTCCTTGTCTTTGTCTTCTTGTGGGGACGATGTTGGAGTAGCTACGTGAGTTTGGAGGAAGATGTCGTCATGTCACGCACCTTTTTAATAGCTTCGTTGAGTGTGCACAAGTTGAACCCTTTGATCCAGCCTCTCTAAGGCTCTTTCAACCCATCCATGAATAACACGATTTGACATCTTTTGGAGATGTTTGTGACTAGTTTTGACAACCTCTGGAACTCAATGATGTAATTGTCTACTGTACCTATTTGCTTTAGCTGAGCTAGATCTTTGAATTTTAGTTCAGGATCCTTCCCATCAAAATGGTCAATGAGTCTCTCAATGAACTCGACATAACAGGTTACTTGGTCGTGGCCGAGAGTGACCAATCCATGATGCCACCACTCTTGCGCCACTCCTTCTAGATGGAGTGCTACGAACTTGATTGCTTCCTCTTCGGGCATCGGATTGAGTTGGAAATAGGTGTCTGCCTTCAGAACCCATGCCTGTGCAGTGATGGCTTTAGATCCATCAAATGGTGAAAAGTTTACATTTCTAATCTTTCTCCTGAGATCATCATTAAAATAACCATGATTTCCCCCACCTGAATATCTCATTCTTATACCAACATAGTCTCTGTAAGATAAATCACCTTCCATATTCATGTTCCTCCAATCTTCCCGAAGTTTTTCTTGCATTTCCTGAAAAGTGGGCTCTCGTTCTTTGTGTGGTGCTTCCATCCTTGGCAGGAAGATGGGTATCGAGGGTTGAGAGCAAGAGGGTTGAGAGTTTGTCCTTTTTGTAACAGAGTCGTCACTATGCCCATTTTGTTCTCATGTTGTCCTTCCCTCGGCCAACCTTTGTAGTGGTTCCTACATAAGCCTTTGGGTTTCGTTGATTTGCATTTGGTTTTCGCTGAGCTCTCTTAAAATATTCATGAGTTATATCATAAGATCCTGAGGATCTACCATTCTACCAACAAGGTTATTTCGTCTTCTCCTTCGGGTGTAAAACTGCATTCACTTCCACAAGCTAGCAGAATCACTAGGCTCTAATACCACTATAATGTCTTGTTCCCGATGTTGCTAAACGCCCAAACTCAGAGCACAAAACTAGTCGTACGCTTGTGTTAAGATAGTCCGTACGGATGGGGTGCATAGAGAAGATGGTCATACAGCCTAAGAGGGAGGGGAGTGGTGTTCGTACAGCTAGTTAGAGGTCATATGGTCAGGTGATCATATGGTCGTATAGTATGTGTTTGGTCGTACGGTCTGAGTGCAGTAGAGGAGTCGTACGGTCTAGGATGATTGAGAGTAATTGGTCGTACGGTCTATAAGTACAATTGGTCATATAGTTAACGAGGTGTATCTTGGTCGTACGATCTAAGAGAGACAGTCAAGTCGTATGGTGGGGCTAGGTGTTGCACGAGCAGTGGTTATGGGAGTCACAGTTTGCTAGGAATGAGTGTCATCGAGGTTATTTGGGTCTTGGTAGTGGGGAGGAGGATGATTGACGGATGCTTCACCATGGATTTGAGCTACAATCTGACATGCCAAAACAATGTGAATATATTCGCCAGAAACACCTAACAATGCCAAAACAAGTATTGCAAACCAATTCCAAATATATAGATATATGTATCTACAAACAAAGATGGTGCATGGATTTTCCAGATCTGAGCAAGTAATACAGAAATAGAATAGGGTGAGGGTTGAATCCCACCAAAACTAGAATAGCCAAGTAGGGAAGATCTTTCACTTCCAAAATGTCGAACAACAGAGAATCCCAACTGGAATTCGCAGTATAAGAAAATATAATCCAAATCGCATACCTACTACTACCTACATGTCATGCTTAAATACCCTTCGGAGAAACTTCCCAACAATTTACAACGATAGCCGATGGCCATACCTACAGAAACAATTAAATAAAAATGGGTCTGAGATATACTAAATCAATCGGCCCATTAACAAAGGTTTAATTAAATATTTATTTTATGATGGGAACATTACACTTACAAAGTATCATGGTTGCAAAAAGGAGATCAACTCTTAGTTAATGAGTAGTGTAAAGTGGATTTACAAATAGGAACTTAAAAAAATCGGATAGTGTGTGATGTTATGCCCATGGATGTTTGCCACGTTTTTACTTGGAAGACCTTGGCAATATGACAGAAAGGCTATGCATGATGGGCGAGACAATACTTACACTTTTGAGAAAGATGGGAGGAAGCAAATTCTTACACCCTTGAAGGAGGAACATGTTGTTGTTGAACCAAGCTCTAGAGTGAAGCTAATGGGTGGTAAACAATTTTACACCAAATTAAGAAAGAAAAGGTAAACTTTACTTTGATAGGAAAGCTTAAAAGTGAAGTTACGGGCACAAAGATAATTGATTTTCCTAAAGAAATCCAAGATATCTTGGAAAAGTATAAAGACAGTAGTGGATGATCTTCCTAATGCTTTACCCCCATTAAGGAGTATCAACCATCACATAGATTTGATTCCACGAGCAAATCTTCGAAATAAGGTTACCTATAAGATGACACCGAGGGATAACAAAGAAATTAAGAAATAGGTGCAAGAATTGTTGAGGAAAGGATTGATAAAGAAAAGTTTAAGCCCTTGTGTGGTTCCAACTGTTTTGAGTCCAAAGAAGGATGGAAATTGGAGAATGTGCATAAATTCCAGAGCAATGAACAAAATCACCATCAAGTATAGGTTCCCTTTGCCAAGGATTGATGATTTATTGGATTGTTTAAGTGGTGCTACGTATTTTCTAAAATAGTCTTGAAAAGTGGCTAACCATCAAATTAGAATTAGAGAAGGTTATGAGTGGAAGACAGTATTTAAGACAAACCATGGTCTATGAATGGCAAGTTATGTCATTTGGCTTAACTAATGCTCCAAGCACTTTCATGCGTCTTATGAATGAGGTGTTTAAGATTTCATAGGTTTGTCATAGTATACTTGGATGACATCCTGATTTATAGTAGCTCAAAGGAAGATTATTTAAAACATTTAAGGATGGTATCAAATAAATCGCATGAGGAAAAGCTACTAATCACTCTCAAAAAGTGCACCTTCTTCAAGACAGAATTGGTTTACCTAGGATTTGTCATCTCACAAGGACCAAAGATGGACAAGGACAAGATAAGGCAATCATGGAATGGCCTACTCCTAAGAACATCTTTGATGTAAGAAGTTTTCATGGTTTGGCCAATTTCTATAGAAAATTCATAAGGAATTTTCATGGGATTTGTGCTCCAATAGTAGATACGATCAAGGGAGATAAAAAGACATTCTATTGGACAGAAGTGGTTGATAAGAGCTTTCATATGCTTAAAAAGAAAATTATAGAGGAAGCTATCTTGTCTTTACCTTATTTTACGAAGCCTTTTCAAGTTGAGTGTGATGTCAGTGGGACTACTATAAACATTGTCCTCAGTCAAGATGGAAATCCTATTGCTTACTTCAATGAAGAGCTTAATGATGCAAAGAGAAGATATTTAACATATGGTCAAGAGTTCTATTCCATCATACAAGCATTAAAGAAATGGAGGCATTATCTCATGCCTAAGGAATTTGTCTTGTTCACTAGCAATCATGCTTTACAATTTATCAATAGTAAACATAAGTTGAACCAAAGACATGTCAAATGGGTTGAACTTTTGCAAAGTTTTACTATCGTCATAAAACACAAGAGTGGTCAACTTTACAAAGTCACAGATTCATTGAGTAGTAGTTTGATCTTGCAGGAATCTCAAGTAAGTATATTGGGATTTGATGACTTGAAGGAGATGTACAAAGAAGATAGGGACTTCAAAGAAGCATATGAAGCTTGTTTAAATCCCTGAGTAGTGATAGAAGTACTTGGATGGAACACATGATATAGGAGGGTCTACTATTCAAAGGCAACCAGCTTTGCATTCCAAGAAGTTCCATGAGAGAGAATATATAGAAAGAGAAGCACAGTGGAAGCTTAGCAGGGCATTTTGGACAAAACAAGACACTGACTCAATTAAGTTCACATTATTATTGGCCAAGTATGGGAAATGATGTTAAGAAGTTTATGAAGAGGTGTTAAGTATGCCAACATGCCAAAGGAAGCTAACAAAATGTGAGTTTGTATCAACCACTACCAATCCCAAATAGGCCATGAGATTCAATCAGTATGAACTTTGTATTTGGTCTACCAAAAACACATAAAGGACATAATTCAATATTTGTAGTGGTTGATAGGTTTTCTAAAATGGCTCATTCGTTTGTCAAGGAGATAGTTAGACTACATGGACTTCCTAAGAGTATTGTCTCTAATCAAGACACTAAATTTGTAGGATACTTTTGGAGGACTCTATGGAAGAAATTGGGCACTACTTTGAGTAGCAGCTAATTTTACTATCCCCAAACTGTGGGACTTGGTGCTTGCACAACCTAAGTTTGCATATAATGATTCTCCTAACAGAAGTATAGGTAAGAGTGATTTTCAAATTTTGTGTGGTATGCATCCTGGAGGAGTCCCTGAGCTAAGAAATCTAAGTAAAATGGAGACAAGGAATGCTAATGGTGAGGATTTTGCCAATACAATCCAAGAATTGCACGAACAAGTGAAGACGAAACTTGAGAAAAGTATCATTAAGTACAAAAGGAGAGCTGATATGAAAAGGAAAGAAGTTAATTTTAATGTTGGGGTTATGGTCCTAGTTCATCTTAGAAAAGAAAGATTTCCAAGAGGAGAATGTAATAAGCTGAAAGCGAAGAAAATTGGTCCTTGTCAGGTTCTACAGAAGTTCTCAAGCAATGCGTATGAGATCAAGCTTCCAAACGACATCAAGATATCTCGTATATTTAATGTTTCAGACTTATACCCTTATAAGGATGGGGAACAAACAATCCAAGATTCTAAAATAGTTGAAGAACAAGCCATGGAATGGGAGCAACAATTGTCGAAAGAGACACCAAAGCAACCTAAGTAAATCTTGGACATGAAAGTCGTCATGAAAACAAGAGGTAGGGAACTTCTAAAATTCTTGGTCAAATGGAAGGGCATCCATTTGAAGATTCAACATGGATGACAGGATCAGACCTATTCACTTGTGGAATTAATATTGAGGACCTCATGGACAGGAGCCCATGAACAATTTTTTTCTTCCTCGAGAGTCTGATGCAAAAGCAACAAATTGCCAAGATTAGAGTTTGAGAAGATAATTCTTCTGAACTATTTTTATCTTAATTTTAGTTTGATAAGATTTTGGACAACTAGTAATTATAAAAAGTTAGTAATTAGTTCCAGATTTTGTGGATTAGGAATTTCAAGATTTTTTAAGTCTGCAAGCTTGTAAGACGGGTGTGGACTTGTGTTGAATAAAATAAATTATGTGATTTGGAGTATCTTTTCTTTCTTGTTGTGCACCACTAATGTTTTTTCCAAAATCCAATATTTCCGAAGAGAACAATTAAAGAATATCTGACAAAGACAAAACACAACTTAGCTCAGGCAATTGTTTATTATTCACTTGGTGCCCTAAGTCCAAAAAGGAATAAATTAAAGATATGAGAAAATATGGTTGTAGCACGTAATAAAGCAATGTTGTAATTAAGCATTAGTTTGGCTTTGTTGGGATGGGTAGTTAGGAAGCAAGGGGATGTGTCGGTTGGTTCTCCCAACCAACCATTATATAAGAACTTTGGATTATGGTTGATGTACTCATGTTTTTGGTATCACAAAAGAAATAACATTCCCTTGCCATTCTAGTATTTTGGTACAAAAAATGAATGCTCTATTGGTAGTACTGAGTCTCTGTTATATTGTTTGAATCTATGTTATATTGTTCTATGCATTGTGCTTTGATAACCATTCTACAATGGTAAATGTTTACATTTTATGGTTATAAAACATCTTATTACCTTATACATATTACCTTTCTTGCCCACCCACTTTCCTTTTCTTCTCTACTTTTTTGATTGAAGGGCTAAGGTTGATGGGAGATTATTTGGCATAGTATCACTATTCACCCAAGCCTAACTAACCTTTTCATTCTTTCTTTCTTGATGGAAACAGGTGGTGGAGACTGAAGGCAACTATTTAAATAGATTAAATTTTTAACATCAACAACGCTAAAACTAGCCCATTGGACATCCAACTTGACATAATGATCTGCATTTTAATCAGCTTCTCATTCGAGGAGGTGATAAGCAAACATATCTTCTCAATTGTCTCCACGTTGAATAAACTCCACCAAGAAACATTTGTCACTAATTGGCATGCTTGTCTCTCATGTCCTTGAGAGCATCACATTCTAAAATAAATTCCACTCCCCCGATATTGCAAAAGACTAGACAGCTTTTCTTCCCGTGCCTCTTTAAGTCTTTTCCACCTTCCTATTTCACATCTTAAGCAATTAGAATTTCAACTGCCCGCAGAAAATTGGTATCTATGTATACTTTTTGTTGGTGGTCACATGTGTTGTCAATATGACAACTCATAAGAGTACGCAAACTCCTAAGTGTCTCACCTAAGAAATAATAATGCATAATAAAATAATGCATTGACCTAAGTAAACTTAAGTAAAGTGTAATAAGTAAATACTCATTTACACCAACACCCCCCCTTAAGTGCAACTTAGGGGAATGCACTTAAGCTCACAAAAACTAGGATGAAATGCATAATGGGTCCCGGCTACTAGGCCATGTTAGGTACCCATGTACATAATGAAATGCAATCTCTCATAAAGCGGAGAAAGAGAGAAAACCTCATGGGAAAAACCCTCCCCCAAAACGAGAGATGAAAAGACAAGATGCATGGATGGATGGAGTAATCAAGACCCCCCCATTATGACATACATCAAGTATATACAAAAGAGAAGTATGAGAAGAACAAAACCCCATAAGAGGAAAAAGTCTGGCCCATAAGAGAGAAAAAGGAGAGAGACAAGATAGTCCCCCCCCCCCCCCCCCCCCAAATGCAGAGTATCGATCAGTGATAGTTGCTCCAAGGTAGAAGCTGGTCCATGAGTGTTGAATAATGTTCCTCCCCTTTGGAAGAAACAATGGAAAAGGTACAAGCGAGATGCTTCCCCTGTGTGTAGAAAGAATCCCGATGATGAATGATGTCTTTGAAACCTATTCAACTGTCCCAGTGTCAATACTGATGGCCACCCCTTCCAACACTGCTGAAAAGAACGAATGCAAATCTAGCAAGGATGTATGTAGAACCTGTCCCAAAGAACCAACTGTCTCCTCAAATGATAAAGAGACCTCCTGCAACTGTTGTACATAAGGATCCACAATCATATCAACCTGTAAAGATCAATCATGTAGAGAATGGACATGAGGGTCAGAGTGAGCCCTCGCAACAACTGAAGAAGGCTCTTCTTCATCAAAGAGAAGATGTATATCATCAATGATGTCTCCCAAGTCTGCTAGGTATGACTCTACAAACAAACCTGAAATATCTGCTATGTAGCCATCCCCTATTGCTGGAGCTGGAAGAGAAGGTGTACATTGTTGTGTTGGACCTATCACTGTGGCAGTATATGTATGTGAAATGTGCTGATAATGTGAACTCTCTCTACATCTGTCAATAGGATCCCACATATCTAAGTTTGTTAAATCACTATCACTGGTGTCACTATCAGTTTCCACAATGTATGAAGTGCGAAGAGGATTAGAGGATAAGCTGGGTGAACTTTCCTCATCTTCATATCTGATGAAAGTATAAGGCTTAGGTGGTGGTGCCTTGCATCCCCTGGAAGATATGTTTGCCCATGTTGGACAACCAAAGACTCTAAAGTGTTTCACAACTGGTTTTCTGCCACACCATGCCTCAAAAGGAGTCTTTCCATCTAGCACATAATGAGGAGACCTGTTAAGTATGTTATTGGCACTGCTAATAGCTTCAACTTCAAGTGTAGGATCAAGAGACTTGGCTTGTATCATGCAACTTGTCATGGTCTTAAGAGTTCGTATCCTCAATGCTGCAACATCTGTCTTGTGTGGACTGAATGCTGGTGGATTCTTAAGATCAATACCCTCAAGTTTGCAAAAGTCTTTAAGTCTTTGTGTTTACATATCGACTTTCATTGTCCATCCAAAGAACCTTGATGGCTTTTCTTGATTGTTGTTCAACATCACTCTTGAAGGCTTGAAGCTTATCAACCACTTCATTCTTGTGATGGAGAAAGTAGACCCATGTGTAGCATGAAAAGTCATCAATGAAAGTGAGCATGTAGCGACCCTGGCTGATCAATGTCACTGCAAAAGGACCTGCTAGTACCATGTGAACCAACTGAAGAGCAATTGGTGCTCTTGAAGACTTCCCTTTATCAAACTTCTCCTCTAGATGCATATCCAATAAACATGTTGAACATTCACCCTTAGAAAAGTTGATTGTAGGTAGACCTTTGACCATGGTTTTTGAGCAAAGTTGTTGAAGATAGCAGAAGGCAAGATGACCATACTGCTCATGCCATAATTTGGTTTGTGAATGAGATTGAGTCAACAAGGCTTGTGAAGGAGACTTAGGCACAAAGTGAGAGAAGGAATAAAGCCTCTTGTCATGATTGACTTTCCCCACTACAACCAATGAATCATCTTTGAGATTGCGCACCACTGCTGAATTAGGAAGGAACTCAACTTTGTTGCCATTTCCAAGGTTAGTGATTTGGTAAATTGAGAGGAGATTAGAGCTAACATTTGGAACATAGAGAACGTCTTTGAATTCTCCATTTTCCATCTCCGCGTGTCCTTTCCCTTCAACTTCCATTTTTATATCATCTCCTACAAAGATGTGCGGTACCTGTGACTGCTTCAATGAAGAAAAGTCTCCCTTTGAAGAACCCATATGATATGAGGCACCTGAGTCAAGAATCCATTCCGATGAAGAACTTGAACCAGTCATAAGTGCTTGCCCTTTTCCCTTTGAAGTGGTTGGAGTTGAATCCTTGGAAGCATTTGGCACATTGATTTTGTTCTTCTTGAGTAAGTTTTCTAACTCATCGATTCTCTTAGTCTTGCAATGATGCTCATCATGATTTGGTTTCTTGCAATATGCACAAAAAAGTTTGTCCTTCTTTTCATTGTTTCCCTTCTTGTTGGAAGATTTATTGCCTTGTTGTGAGGAGGAAGTTTGTTATGTCTCAGATTGTGATTTTTGCTTCCACTGCTTCTTCCTCTTGGTAGAACTTTTTCCACTTTGACTTGATTGGTTCTCATCACTAGCCACCAATGCTTTGGTCTTTGATGACGTGAGAAGTCCCATAACTATCAACTTGGTTTGTTCAAAAATCAACATTTCTACAAATGCATCAAATGTAGGCTTTTGGAAAGCACTTCCCATGGTCAACCTATGAGTGTTGTAACTCAAAACAAAGGAAGCATACTCTAAAGGTAGCCTCTTCAAGATGTGATGAATTAACCTATCATCTTTCATGGGATTACCACAATCTTTAAGTAGCGCTCTAAACTCATTGGCTTTGTTGATATAATCTTGAATTGTGTCAAAATTCTTTGGATCCAATAGAAGTAGATCATCCTCAATCTGGAATCCTTTTTCCTCATCCACCTTACCATACAATGATTCAAGTTTGTCCCAAGCAGGCTTGACTTCCTTGAAATTGGAAATGTGGAAGAAAAGATCTCTATGTACACAACTCTTGATAATTCCTAAAGCCTATTTGTATTTAATTTTCCAATCAAAGAGTGTTGTAGCATCAGTGGGTTTGGGAATTGTACCATCAACATAAAGGTTTAGACCTTTTTCCATTAATCTACTCCATACAATATCTTTCCATGTAGAATAATTGTGTGAAGTTATTAGTGGACTTTGAGGTGAACCCATGATGCAGAAAAGTAAAAGGGCACAAAAGAGAGACGACACAAGAACACAAGAGACACCCCCCGTATTCACTCAATCAAAAGACCCCCGCCCCGCCCCCCCCACAAAAAAAAAGATACTTTTGGCACTTTATATGTAGTGTGTGTACAATAGGCCACTTATCAAAATGTACAAAGTGGACTTTTGATTTTGTTGTTTACAATTGCCTTTTAAGGCTCAAATCTATCACAAAGAACTGTAGCTCAAATGTATAACAATTTTGAAAAGTAATCAAAACAATACAATGTAAAAAAGGCCCTAGGTCTGAAAGTGATATTTTTGTCCACACAACCCTAGAATCTAAATGCAAATTCGGAAAGTAGACGAAAACTTAAGCACTTTCAAAAAAAAATAGAACCTATTTTCGAGTCTAGATGAGCCCGTATGGAGTGTTTCAAGTTGCAAAATCCATGATTAGATAGGTATAGTTGCCAAAAGACGCAATTTTTGACAAATCCATGCACCAAAACTAGAAAAGAACTACACCACTAAAAAGTTCAGGAAATTCTACCCAAAATAAAAAAAATTGTACCTGATTTGGAGTCCGGATGACTGAGTTATGGCCTCCCAAAGTCGGACTGTCAAATCAAAACTGCATCTGGAGAGGGGTCTGGGCAGCAAACTACGAGGTTAAAATTGACAGTCAAATGGTTGCCGCAATAGTTCAAAAGTGCCTAGAAATGACGGTCAGACAGTCATCAAATTTAATCCCGTGAAATTCTAATGTAAGTGAAAAAATAGCCGCCTGGGTGATGTCAGCGATGACATGTCCTATATGGACGATGTCATCAGCATGTACAGATTTGTATGAAAAAATGAGCTGGCAATACAGCTAGGCTGACGTGTCCGCTTATGTGGCTGAGCTGACTAGGACGTACCTGCAGCTGACTGGGCGCTGAGTCAAAGCTTCCACGTGGTGTTGAAGTGTCTTGGACAAGGCAGAGTGTCAACATGGCAGTCATTGGAGCCAACATGTGGCAGGTCAGTGAGCTGACTTGTCCGCATTAAGGCAAGAAGGCGGGAGTACCGAATGCCAGAAAATCACGTACTGGCGGGATTGAAGGCATGGCCAAAGTTTAAACAAAGTCGCCGCCTGTGAAGATAAATCGACGCTGGGATGTGGGATGTAAAATCCCACATGCACTATGGACTATAGCTGCAGGTGTTTAAAAACCTTCTATCGTGGAGGTTGTTACAAAGGCAAGGTTGCCAGATTATAAGGTAAGCCGAACTGTGGGAATAGTGTTCGCCGATAAGTGGGGGCTTATTTGCCGGAATAATGAATGATGCTTGTCGATGGTCATGTAAGTCGGAACTTGCTAAGCCCCTGCCGAAAATGTAAAGTGTGCCTGTCAAATAATATGAAGGAATATTCCTCACAAGGTTGAGGTGTCATTCCCTGGTTCCTGTAAAAAAAAATTTCTCTGCAGGGCCAACTGGGCGAAAAAATGCAAAAAAAACTGACGGATTGCAAAGAAAATTAAAATACCAATCTGAAACAAAATTTGCAAATCTAAAGAATGATCATACCGTACTTGCAAATCAAACCTTCGAGGTCTAGTTTGCAAAAAAAAAATTGCCTCAAAATCAACTTTGGCCCAGCATAGGCGAATTTATAGTTGATTTTCACCGAATTGATGTTTCTGACGCAATGACAAGGTCCATTTGCTATGCACAGCTCTCCAAAGTTGCTTCTCTTCCTCGCTCAATTGGCAGAAATTTTGGAGTTATTTGAGAGCGGTTGTCATTCCAATTTGTCATTGTCATGCTCTGGAAAGCAATTTTAAGCATCTAGCACTTGGGAATGTTTGTGCAATCGAGCAGGGGAGCTTCTATTATCGGAACCTCTCTGTGGCCTTTGAATATAGACCTAGTGCCAACGAATAAGATGGAATTTGGAGCAGATGGAATTTACTCGGAGCTAAGTTCTTTTGTGCTTCCCATGGAGAGCTTTAGGGCTACCTTATATCCTCTAGTTTATGCCTTCAAGATTGTGACATCTAGAATTATTAAGGACTTGAAGAAGAAATTTGGAATTTTAGAGAAATGGAAATTTTCATTCTACTTCAAGCCATTGGAAATCGCATATGATCATCTCAATCGTTTCTTGATCACCGTTGGCTAGCGTGGCAACAATTTATTATAATTCTTTTGACTTTGTCGAGTCTTGGTAACATTTTCCCCCTTTGCTTTAAAGAATTAAAAGTTTAAATTGTTGTTTTTTAAACACTTCTTTTGGTCAAGAAGTTTAGAACTAAACGAAAGAATTTATTTTTGACTTCCAAAATTTATCTGTTGCAAGAGATTGTATTCTGAAGATTTCAGTAGGTAAATTTCACTTTGGTTTTTGGAGGAGGATCAACAATTTGTTGGATGGTTTAGGAAAGCTTGACCTTATACATGGCCACCATGGGTGCATATTGGTCATTATCTCATGCAAGATTGTGTCAAGTTGATTGCATTCTTCAATTACAAAGTGGGACTTTGTTGTTATAAGGTATTGCTTGAGGTTACAAAGATGAGTATTGCATCGAGTTGAAGAGATGAGTATTACTGTGATGTTTATATTATATAATTGTATTGATGCTATGATATTTACACTAGCTATTGAGGCATCATTCTGAACCTCTTTATGTATGTGTTTATTGAAATTAGACCACAAAGAGATGAGTATTTATGGTTATATTGATTAAAAATAGATTATGTTTAGCATTGATAGTTGATATTAATAATCTCTCGTGGTTGTAGGATGCAACAAGATAAGGATTATAGCTATAGAGGGAGATGCTGAGCTTTAGAGGGAGTTTTTTGCTTTAGAAGAAAGCTTCATAATTAAAAGGGAGTGTCTATGGAATCTCCTTCACTCTCATATATGCTTGTGATACTTATGGTAGCTGTAAAATTTGAGACTTAAATGGAACTAAGTAATGTTTTTATAATGTTCATTTCTATTCTTAGGTAAATAAATGAGATTGTAAGATCAGCTATGATAACTCTTTCACTATGCGATGGTGAACATCATGTTGAGAGAGTCCATGATGTCATCGCGTTGAGAGATTCCATGATGGGAGTTCGATGTCATGTTGAGAAATTCCATGACAATTCACATTGAGAGATTCCATGATTAAAGGCTTAGCTGTGAATCTTACAAATCTGTCATGTTGAGTGATTCCATGAGTAATTGTTACAAGTCTATCATGTTGAGTGATTCCATGAGTAATTGTTACAAATCTGCCATGGTGAGTGATTCCATGGTTACAGGTTTTCATGTTGAGTGATTCCATGATTATTAACAATGAGTGATTGTTACAGGTTTTCATGTTGAATGATTTTATGAATGTGATTAATTGTTACTGTTAAGTACCAGAATTTGCACCCGATACTAAACTGAAAGAGTTCAGTAATCCTGGTATAACATAAGAATCACTTCTACGTGGGACATGCAATGAAGTGAGACCTCCGGTTTCTAGGTCGGTTCCTATCAGATGCTTCACTTAAAGCTTGAAAACTTAGGAGGGAAAGGGATAAAAAGATACGAAAAAACAAAACTAAACCTATGGTGATGCACCTAAAGTTCGAATCTGTGATTTTCAGAGAATTTTTACACTTGAAAACAATGAAATAATCTTCAAACTCACACGACTTGCCTAACATATGCATGCACATAAATATTTTGCAAAAAGGTTGAAATGGATATATGCTCAGTAAAGGAAAAGGAATCGTTCACAATAGAGAACACATTACTTTTTCTATACACAACCTGCAACTTGTGCCATATATTTTATCACAAAATAGGTACAAAAGTGAGACAAAACTAAAAGGAAAATAAGGCTTTCACTAACAGTTTGACCAAATCACACTAACACAATTCTGCAAATGACAAGAAGATGATAAAAATTATGCCAAAACAGTCTCCAAGGTAGCTTCTGAATATCATAAACTGAGTTACAGAATCATGCAAAAAATATGCCCAAAGGATAGAAAGATCACAAAGAGCCCAAATTGCATAAAAGAGAACTCTTTACAAATGAGTTACAACTTCCTTAAGTACAAACTCCAACTCCACCTCTTGTGGTCGAATCCAATTCAAAAGGCCCAAAAATAGGAGTCAAAACTCGCTAAAAAGAAGCCCTCCTCTTGGAAAAAGTCATTACATCCAATAAACAACCTAACAACGCATCAAAACTGACCTTAAAACACTCCAACTGCTCTTAAATGGCCTTCAAACAGACTAGGCAAAGTCCAATTCGACTTATAACAATCTCCTAGAAAAATTCTATGACTCTAATTGTTCATAAAGACTCAGTCTTAAACCATTTACTCAATTTTCCCTCTTTGAACATTTGCCACAACTGATTCAAATCCCTATAATTTTGTAGGCAAAAGAATGAAAAATAGAATGTATTTTAGAAAAGGTCTACAGATTTGTATTTAATTAATAAGATTATGAAATGGTTTATAAAAACACCAATAAATAATCCTATTATACAATAAGATGCAAATATCTATTTTGGCAAATTCTAAGTGTTGAAACACTTAAAGCAATACCCAATACCCATGACACGTAAATTCATTAAAAACAAAAAGAAAAAATGAATAAAAACCCATCCAAAATACCATGGAATTCAAAACCATTATAAATGATTTAAGGAAAGTAATGAAATACTTTTTCAACCCTAAATCTATTCATTTTCTCCTCACATAAATATTCTAAAGAGTTTGGAGAAGGTAAAAGCATAGGGTTTTAACTCCATTTGTAGCCGTCATTACTATTTTTGCATTCTGCTATGGCTGTATTTTCTTGGTTAAATCTGATTGTAATACTGAAGTATTTCGAATAATGTGGCCATGCTGCTCCAAAATGTCATTTCATTGTCCTTCAAAACCAGGATGAGGTCTCTACGTGATTTTTGGGCACATTTTTAAGTGTTGCACTCTTTGTAAAGCATGGTCCTCTTTGCTATTTGACACCAAGGTAAAGACTTTTCCTTATTAATGAGCAGGTTTTGCTGTGTTTTCCTCTTCAATCTTTCACATTATACTTACATCTGTTGTTTTTATCATTAAGCCGCCATGTTTTGCTTACCGCTATTGCTATTGATGGAGGTGTTTTCATGTTCTTCATTCATCCTCACTGCCGTTTTGGGATTTCTGGGCTATTTCGTGCCTTTGTTTTTTTGATAAAATACCAAACCCGTGAGCTGCTGATGGATATTTGCTGGGTATTAAGAAATTTAACATTTCTTTGCTGCTATAATCCTATCTCTGGCATGCCTGTTGTTTGGGCATTGTTTCCAGCTGTGACTATGTCTTCACTATGCAGCTGTTGGTTATGGAGGAAATTTGGAGTTATTTCTTTTCCTTTGCTGTGAAAATGGAGTCAGTTGTTGCTATGACTGGGTCATGTGGTGAGTCAAAACGTGAACATGCTTTCTTCTTTTAAAATGCCACATTTTGAGCCCTACGTCACCACTATATTTGAGATTTCCCTTTTTAGTGGCTTGGAATTTGAACTGATGAAATCTCCTGCAATTTTAATGGGCATGATTCAGGTTTTTTGATGCTATTCATCTTGCTGTTGTAGCCATGACTGGGTCTTCACAATTATTATCTTGGCGTCATTTTTGGAGTCCAATTTTGCTGTTGCCGTGAACTCTCCTGTTGTTGATTTGATCTTGAATGGCCATTATTTCTGCTACAATTTTCTGAAGCTATTCCTCCTCATGTGGAGCTGATTAAATAGCATTTTTTATGGCAAATTGAAACCATTCTGTAGCTACGTGGCTTTTGTTTAGCATTTGAAGTGTTGAACTGGATTTCTCAAAGGAAATCATGACATTTCCTGCAAGTTATCTATTTGATGAATTTTGAAGTGCCACAAAACCCCTGCTACTTTGTTTTAATGTTTTCTCTATTTCATTTTGCCCTTTTTCTGCATTTACTGGAAAACATGGGGCCTTTTCAGAAAAAACGTAGCATTCTTTGCGACAAATTTGCTAGCAACTGACAGTCACGTGCCTTGTTTGCTTTTATTTAAATCATGAAGGTCTCTTGCAGATTAAAATCATACGAGTTTATTTTTGAACCATTTCATGCTACGCAAATCTGATATATATTTCATATATCTATTCTTCTTATGTACGATGGCATTCAAATTATATTTGAAATGGGCTTTTGAAAATGTATACAATTTCTTCTTTATTTTACCACTGTGCTGTAATAACCAATCCTTCTACTTTTTCTCTGAAGACAACAAAAAGCTTGCATAGAGACATAATGTTTATGTGACTGGGTTTATTCTTCTTCCTGTCTGGGCTTTTTCTAGTTTGAAATTCTTATAAATTTAGTTCCATTTTTCTCATTGTTTAGCTTACACTTACACTTTCACCTTCTTTCGAGTTCAGCATGCCACTCTCCACATCTGTAGCTGCATCTTTTCACCAAAAATCCACAGGTTACTTTGTTTTGTTCATAATGTTTGTGCTCTGTTCATGCTCTTGAAAATACTCTGCTTTTCTCATTTCCCTTTTACATAGCTCGAAACAGTATCAAGTTTACCATGCCCTCACAGCTCCACCCAACAAGCCTTCTCATGCTTGTTTTACATTATTATCCTCTGTTGCAATGTTTTGTCTCTGCATACTACTTCTGTATTTTTTGTCACTATTACTGCCCCTTCCCCTTCTTATGACACTTTTGACCAGCGTCTTTGATCCTATTTCTTGTAGGCACACCAGGCTCAATAACCCTCATGGGTTTCTACGGTTATATCCGCGTACCTATGAGATATAAGATTTCTGCATAAGAAGCAAACATGTTAGCAATAAAAACTTGATATAATGATGATTGTCTCTTTGCTGATATATGTTTCTGTTTTATGTAAGTACATGATATGACAGTAGCATAGGATGTTTGTATATGAGGTGAGGTGTTCCGTCATTGCTTAGATCCATTGGATCTAACCATCTTATTTGTGTGCAGGACTCGAAGACTTGGAGGAAATGCGATTCAGGGCAGCAAGCGAGATTGGAGCAATGCAATACGACCAATCATTATAGGCAATGACTGGTGCCCTATGACCCTCTCATTCTATGCACTTTCTTTCATGTTTATGCACTTTCATAGAATAGAGACAGATATCAGTAGATTTGAAGGTTACTCTCACAACCAATTGTGTGAGAGAAATTTACTTTCAGTATTTCATTTCATCCTATCCATTGTAAATATCATTTGTATCTATCTTTTGATGAATAATACAAGGACATTCTTTTGTGAAATGAATGGTATTCATGTACTTTTCTTGTCTTCATACTTAAATTTTACACGTGCAAAATTTTAGTAACAGTTACAGGGTTTCATGTTGAGTTATTCCATGAATATGATTGATTGTAACAGGTTTTTTTTTATGAATCATATAAAATATATGGGATGAGATTTTATCATTAACATTTTGATTGCAGTGTTGTGTGATTGTTCAGCTAAAGATTTCTCTTTGGCTAAGAGGGAGTGTTGAAGATGGTAGCTGCAATAGAGATCTTTATCTCCGGAAATATGAACGTTATTACCGTTATTGTTACGTTCAGCTGAAAAGGACACTTATGTTTAATTTGTAATATTAAATGTAAATGATATGTATCATTCACATGCATTGAGGCATGAATATTCGAAGAGTTATGATTAATTACACGAGTTATGGGAATCTCAAGAGACCTTCGGTTATAATGTGAAGAGTCTCTCCTATTGTTATATATTTGCATCAAGCGAATGATATTGTACACTTGAACATTTCATTATCAATAAAAATATATTTGTGTTGTGTGGCTGGCTTTTTTTTTCTTTCATTCTTGAAGGGTTTTCCCAGGATATTTCTGGTGTTCTCTGTTTCAGTTCTATCTCTTTCTTATTGCTGAGTATCTCCATGGATTTCTGGGCTCTAGTTTTAACAGGTCGGATTCCAACCAGCCCTTTGACAGTAATTTTGAAAGTGTACTCCCGAAAACAACACCAATTTTTCTTTTTGTTCTTTTGATTTTACACTTGGTTTTTCAATTTCCTTCACTTGATTGCATGTTTTTGGTTGTATTGATTCAGATTTGATAACAAATATTTGAGTTTTTTCCGTTAGTTTGTCCAGATTAGTTCATTATAACATTTGAAATTCAAGGGTCACCACCATCAACTTGGCCTTCACTTGGGTAGCCTCCTCTCATACTTTAAATTGGAGATCACAAGTTGTAGACACCTGTCAAAGCCATAATCAGGATAAGATCTTACTTTGGGCACTTGTCCAAGTGAAGCTCGGGATCCAACCTAGGCTTGGACAGCCTTCAAAACATAATCCCACCAAGTGCTAAGTGCTTGCACTTAAAAGATTTAAACTCAGCTTCCTTCCTGTTCGATTTCTTCACTCTAAATTCAAATCCGACCTCCATCATGACTTAATGATTGCTAAAGGACATGGAAATCAGAATGAATGCACTCTACAACTCCCTTGTTAAACCCAGATCAGAACTTTCTTCAAACTTCATTGCAAAACTTGGAGTTTGGGAATCAAGGGCTGCTTCGAACCTTGCCCAAAGCAAGGTCACAGTCCTATCTATGCTTGGACACCTGTCTAAGTCAGGTTGGGATCTGACCTGGCTTTGGACAGCCTCTTCATGCTTCTCCAAAATTTTGAAGTGTCAAATTTTGAATTAAAATCCCGCTTGCTTGATCAAAGTCTTGAGTTTGCAACTTAATTTCTGTTTTCAGTTACTTGATTTTCCATCTTCAAGGTCAAGCTTGCTGCACTTCAGTCTCCACCTTTCTTGCTTGATTAGATTTATCCTTTCAATCACATATTAGATTTCAACCTCTGCAAATCAGAAATCTCAAACACTGGTTTATTTGCTATAATCAAACTTTGTCTAAGTGTTGCATGAAAGTTAATCTTGCTGACATGAAATTGGAACAGCAGTTAGCTTTGTTAAGCACTTCTACCATTCACAAATCATAGTTTGGCCAAAGGATGGAATTGGGCAATTGCGAATCGATCCCACCTGATGGAACACAAAATTTTGGAAAAAAAAATTAGAGTCCCAAATGTCAGGCGAGAGGGAGAGTCTCCATGTGTAACTACGTAAAATCTCATTTTCAAAACTTTCATGAAGCCCCAATGCTTTCTACAATACAAGCAGCCTAACAACAAAGTTTTGCAGAATTAAGATGATTATATATTGCATGTTCTTGAGGATGATAGCGACAGAATAAAAGACAAGACATGGAGGATTGAAGTCATCAATTGCAAATGGTGCTTGTGGTGTCTATCTTCATATATTTCTGGACAATGCATGTCATACCCTTGAAGATGCATAAGGTCTTAATCTATATTTGGGAAAATCTGACTACAATCTAAGTCATCACAGATTAATATTGCCATCAAAACATCTATCTGTTGTCAGAGTTTCAATGTTCCAGACTATATTCACTGCATATGTGCAATCCATTGTGATAATTGGTTCGAAGGCAAATAATAATCGAGTGGTACAAAATTATTTCATGGGAGACTGTTTGAATTACATAAAGGGAAGACCAGGGGCTATCACGCAATGAATAAAAAATGATATGTATTAAGCCAGTTAAGGGGTGAAAATTTGCAGAATCTAATCAGAAACTTAATAACCCAAATAACAGAGTAGGATTCAGAATTTGAAGCCATATGATTCAGAGTTTGAGGCAGCTTGCAAGCAAGGGAACATCGAGGGCATGTTTCAATCCTATAATTGTGTTTGAATGATTCTCTAGTATCATCAACTTTTGCCTTCAAAATCTGAACACCGTTAAGGTATGTTTTTATCAACGACAACACTTCTTCAACAGGATGAAGATCTGAGGAATGATATGCCAGTAGGAGTGAATCGCAGACAAAGATGGTTTGACGGAAAGCCTGTGGAGTTCACAATGAAGACAAATACAAGGATGCAATGATAGAATGGACAACTGCAGCTCTACACACAGAAAGTCATCGTGCAGTTTCAGGCATCGAGCACTATTGTGTTTGAAGACTCCATTCACGCCGTCGAGGGCTCTCATGAATTCATGAAAAGGGAAAATTATAGGTTGAATATATCGATAAGAGCAACCTTAGAAAAGAAGCTAAATAAAGTGATTAAGAAAACTATTAATTTGCAATTGAAAATTATTATTTGCTGAAGAGGTGTGATTAATTAAGGTGGTGTAGTATGACTTTTCATTTGAAAAGTTACATCCAAAAACATATAGAGCATATAAATAAGGTTAGAAGTTGGAGAGGAAGACATATTCAATATCCAAACATTTTATTTTTCTCAAGAAGAAGTATTTTATATTACTTGTACGGAGGAATAAGGGGCTTATTATGACTTTGTAATGTAAATTCTATTATTTTATTTTAATATTAAAATAAAATGTTCTTTGTTTATTATTAAAGGCATGGAGATTTAAACTGCAGGCCAATCGCCCTTTGTAATTATTTTCTAGAATTTTGTATACATTTTAAATGTCGGATAAGTGGACATGGTCATTTAGCATTTTAAATTTGATCATCGCAAATACTGTGAAATATTTAATTGTTTCCGCACCTGTGTCCAGTTTATCTCCTTACCAGAGGAGTTAAAGTTCAGTCTGGACTAATTTAAGATTGCATAATATTTGGTCTGTTGCATCTCAATTATTTAATGTTGGCAGTATAAGTGCTTAAGAATGTTATAAGTTGTACATAAAAATTCACTGAAGTTGACTCTATTGTTCAGATCAGCAGAGGCACTGGTCTTTCTATTATTGAAGTCAAAAAATCTATAAATTCCTTCTATAAGCTTCAAATTCATTATAAACAAACTTTATACAAAACATTTAGTTATCAAGTACTCAGCATTTAGTTTCATTTTGATCGAGCTTAGGACCTTGCCAACTGAAGAACTCCAAAAGCTTAAATTCGCTAGAGAAAAGGCTTGAACCAAACAGTCGACATTTGAGGTGAAGGTTAACCCACCTGGGTGTAGCGGAGCCTGAAGTGCAAGGGAATCGAGAAGTATTCCCGTTCGTTGGCCAAAACTGATTGAGAAGTCCTCTCGGAGAAGTGGTAGGCTCTTGGATTTCCAATCTGCAGTTTTGGGAACCAAGACCACCCAAAGGCAATCTAAAAATTTCACTAAGTGAAGGGTCCTAGCTTGACAACATTATCTACCTCATGGTTCAAACTAACAATTATCCACTGACTTGTGTCTCGAGCTGCTCAAACTTTACATTTCATCCAGTGGGAGACTTCCAAATTGCTAATAACCTAGAACTAAACCGACAAACACCTACCCTGCCAAGAAAAAAAGGAGGGGGTATTTGCAATGGAACAATGTTGTGAAAACATCACAACATCTAGCACCCACCCAAACAAATGTTCCTGAAATTTCAAGGATAAAATTTGTTTGGAACTTAGAATTATCAATCAACCCCTTTTCCAACTATTGAGAAACTAAGAAATCTACTCAATAGGGAAGAAAAATCAAAAATCAAGCTAAAAGCCTCATCTTTGATTATCAAAGTTTAAGCAAGTGTATTCATTCCTGCTTGACAAGACCAGATAAGACTTTCCAAGATCCATCGAAGCTAGTTATGTAAGGTATCCATAGTTCAAAAGCATCTCAGATAAAACATTGCTACCAATCATACATCAATTGCCCTAGTGAGGTTATCATTCTAATCTCACACAGATAGCTCGATTGAACAAGACGAATAATTAAAAGGGGGGTGAATCAATTATCCCCACACAAACTCAAAAACTCTTCCAACTATCAATTAATATTTAACATACATCCACTGAAACTTAAGGTCTTTCGGTTAAAGCACAACAACCTATCATCAATGAGATAAACATGAAAGCACAAATACACCGACACAATGAACACCAAGTTTTACATGGAAAACCCAACTAGGGAAAACCATGGAGAAGCTAATTCTCATGAAATGATAACAATACCTATTAAGGTGACACCAATTAGGTAGCTTTGTACAACAAAGCTAACTACATAAGCAAAGGGTACTATCGATAGACTAATTGCTCGAGTAGCTATGCTCGTGGATACAATAAGGCTCTACTAACAAAACGAAAATGGAATTGAAACAGCATGTACTAACCCTGTTCGATTATGACTCTAACAATACCACTTATTCAAACATTTGACATTTCAACAAACACTTGGCAGACAATCCAATTATCATTGAATATATGGTATTTATAATTCTAAACACAGTATCAGAAAATGCAACAATTGTTCACAAATTCAGCTAACCTTAGCCTTATACATTGCTCAAATAAATATCAAGCACTGGTATATAAATCTGTCATGTGAATTTGCACATTTAAATCTGAAACATCAAATGGTTCACAAGAAATTCTGAATTTATTCATTAACTTACTATGCTTCAAACAATATGTTGCAACAATTCATCAGTGCTGAAAATAGAGAATTACACCAAATAGACATTGAACCTGTTCATAGAATCCTTTCGACAATCAGAATGGCCCATACCTAGGAATGTATCCGAAGTTAAGAGCTCTATGGGGTTAGCAGGGTTCTATAAAAAGTTGTCAAAAAATTTTAAAGGATAGCCTATCCGATCACTTTGCTTCAAAGGAAGGGAAAGAAATTCATCTGGACAAAGAAGTGTCAATCAGCCTTCGAGTTTTTGAAAGAAAAATTGACTACCGCACCTATTCTAAGGGTACCTGATCCACAAAAGCAGTCCGTAGTTATAACAGATGCATCTGGAGAAGGATTAGGGGGTGTGTTAATGCAGGATGAATAGGTTATTGCTTATGAATCTAAGAAACTGAAAAACTATGAACAGAATTACGCACCCCATGATCTTGAATTAGCAGCAATTGTCCATGCTTTGCAAATGTGGAGACATTACTTAATCGGAAAACCTTTTGAGCTTAGATTTGATCATTATAGTTTGAAGTATATTTTCACCCAATCGAATCTTAATGCTAGGCAGAGGAGGTGGCTGGAATTCTTAGCAGATTACGAGTTCGACATAAGTTATATTAAAGGTAAGGAAAACAAGGTGGCAAATGCCCTAAGCTAGAGAAAACACATCTCGACAATAACTACTATAGACTTCAAGTTAAGAGATCAAATTTTACGACATTTAGAGCATGATGAGTTTTATGCAGAAATCAGCCTAGCTCTTGTCAAAGACCCACAAGATCCTAAGTATTCAATGTTTAGCTTAGAAGAGGATGGATTATTAAGATATCACCATAGAATCTACGTGCACAACAACCCTGAACTCCGAAGACTGATTTTAGGTTAATTTCATTCAGCCCAATATTCAGGACATTCGGGCGTAACAAAAATGTTATCTAATATAAAACCTCTATACTTTTGGAAGGGGATGAAAAGGGAGATAATTAAGTTTTTCGCAGCATGTTTGGAATGCCAGAGAGTAAAAGCAGAACATCAGTACCCATCAGGCCTATTACACCCAAATGAAGCACCTGAGTGGAAATGGCAGGTAATATCCATGGATTTCGTACAAGGGTTACCTATGACATGGAATCGACAGAACACTATTTGGTCGTGGTTGACAGATTGACAAAGGTTGCTCATTTTATACTAGGGAATTTAATTGATCAAGCACCCGAGATTGCCCATAAGTTCATGAAAGAGATTTTTAGGTTGCACGGAATTTCGGAGAAAATTATTTCAAATAGGGATGCTAGGATAACTTGGAGGTTCTAGCAAACATTATTTACAGCCTTGGGTACTAAGTTAAACATTAGTTCAGCCTATCATCCTGAGACAGATGGTCAAACAGAACAAATAAATCAGGTATTAGAAGATCTTCTAAGAGTATACTATATGGATCAACAATACAAATGGGAAAAATACTCCCCCTTGGTAGAATTTGCATATAATAACTCTTATCAGTCCACCATTAGAATGGTTCCCTTTGAGGCCTTGAATGGTCGTAAATGCAAAACCCCAGTAAGTTGGAATTGGTTGGAAGATAGAATCATTGTTGGGTCTGAAATGCTTCAAGAGATGGAGGAATAGGTAACCTAGATTCATCAAAGGTTAAAGGAAGCGAACAATAGACAAAAAAGTTATGCTGATGCCAAAAGAATACCTAGGGAATTCTCAGTAGGGGATAAGGTATTACTAAGGGTTAAACCTCAAAAAAGTACTGTCAAGTTTGGCAAAAACGCTAAGCTAGCCCTGAGAAATGTGGGACCCTTTGAAGTTCTGGAAGTTGTGAACCCAATAGCTTACAAGATTGCTTTACCACCAGCCCTTGCCAAGATGCATGACGTCTTCCATGTGTCATATCTTAAAAAGCATATTACCCACCATGAACATATGATTGATTGGGAATTATTGCAAGTACGAGAACCAGAGGTGGAAGAGGTAAGACCACTCAGAATACTCGAGGTACGTAAGCTACGCTTACGAAATCAAGAAGTGACTCAATGCAAGGTTCAATAGGACTAGTATGCTGAGGATAATGCCACCTGGTAAGATTATCATGACATTTTGCAAAGACACCCCTATCTTTTCTCTAAAAACTGAAAACTAAATATCTCTTTTTCTTCTTATATAAACTGACTAAGTATTATTTAAGTTTTGTTATTATGTTCATCGAGGACGATGAAAAATCTAAGGGGGTGGGTATGTTACATCCCAAATTTTGTCCTAAGTTCTAAATTGATCATAGCCATTGGTTTAACGAATTATTTCTTTCCTGATCATGTGAAACAAGTTAGTTAGTTATAGATGTTGTATCAATTTATTTCATTCCTGATCATGTGAAGTGAATTAGTTAATTATATACATTGTACCAACCGATAACGAGTTATTTCGTTCATAATCATGTGACATGAGTTAATTATTATAGACATTGATGAAAATAATCAAGCAACCTATAACTGTCATTAGATGATCAACAATTGTTTGATTGGAATTAACGATCAATATATCTTTGAATTAATGTCTTGGCGAGAATGTTTTGCTTGGGTGATTGCAAGAAGAAGACTGAAGAAAGGGGAAGCATTGCTAAACAGGATCATTGGAAGGGGATGGTCGATTGGTCCAATCATCAGGATCAACAGGTATGACCTAAGACTACTTTGGAAAGGATACGAAGACTTAATAACATATTGCATTATGGGACCGCATGAGCTATTAGAAAAATAATATAATAAAAACATAAATAATTTAAATTAAAATATAAAATTCATACCTTTGGAGATTTATTATTGGAATTTCTTATTTTATCATTATTATAACCCTTAAATACGAACACATGTATATAAAAATGAAGTGACCAATAAATTATAATTTAATAATCTAATGATGTCATTTCACCAATATATACACATGAACATATAAAAGAGCGCATAATAATAATAAAATAAAAATTAAAACTCTTCAACTTCTTATTTTTTTTCCCTCTTTATTTCTTTCTTCTATATTTTGAATTTGGATGCTTTTGAATGGCCTTCTTGATAACTAAAGGTAGCTAAAGAGCCAAGGCCAGCCAAATTAATAGAATATCCTAGATCGTATTTGAGACAACCTATCTATATACACTGCATTATCTTTTTACCCTTACATCTGTCGAAGCTAGCAAGCCGAGTTAGTCTCAGTCGACATTTGAATTCACATCTTACCGTTTCAAGTTGAATCCATTATTATTTTTCTTCTTCACCATCAACCAGTTCAGAGCAAAGATGGCCGTGAAAGATCATTTACTTTGGCCGCAAGAGGAAGAAATTCCTTGCTACAGGTCACGTTAAGTTCTTTTCATTACTTGCTGTTCTGTCTTTTATACTCAAGGTTATACCAAGTCTGAGCTCTATTTTTTGTTCATTTATCTTTGATAGTGTTAATACTGTCGTCGGATCAGAATACTAGACGAAATGTAATAAGACATAGATCCTTAGACAGAGCTTTACAAGAAACCGATATCATGTCACTTGCTTACTACCAAATAATCATGAGAATGTCTTTGTTATATGGAGGATGGAAAACTGTATTAAAATCCATGAGTCAAAGATCCTGTCTATAATTTTATATTTCTTTCCATGCATTTAATAGAAGTGTAAATTATGTCATAATGACCAAACACCAAGGAATTCACCGGCAAGGACACCATTAAAGGTGAAGAGGTGTAAATAAGAGGAAATGGATATAATTTCTCAAGCACCTAGGATTCACCAACAAGAAGCCATGAGTGGTTAAGAGGTGAAGACAACCTACAAGAATCAAAAATGAAATCAGTTAACTAAGTAATACAAAAATACATAATAGCTCATGCATCTTCTGATAATGAAATATGTTGTCAAGTCGAGTGATGGAGATCAGGTTTACGAACCCAATTTGAAATCCTTGGCCGAGGTAGATATAGGTAGATGTGTCGATCATGAGATCTTTTTGTTTGTCCAGAAGCTTCAGTTATTTAGGAATAACTGATGGGACACTCAAACCACCGGGTAGCTCAGATGGCTGGATTTACAAACATCCCAACCCGATCCCGAGGTAGGGAGGGTTGTTCTATTAAGATAGAATGTGTGGGGATAAGTATGGTCCGCAGTTGGGAGGTTAAGCCTATATGAATGCTTCTCCTCTCACCAATGTCGAAGCTTAAACAAGTCAAAGGATTTCTACATTGTTTCTGTATGTTTTCTCTTGCACCTTAACCTTAAGTTTCATAGTAGAATAGCTAGACAATTGTTACATTAATTTTTCAGCTTTACATGTTATCAATTAGTTTGAAGATATTAGATGATAAAGAATATAGTTGTTCTCACTTTCAGCTGAACATGATCTCAATTAGAATGAATAAAAAGTTAGCAACATATTCATTTATTAATTTCATTTCAGCAGTTGAAATATAAATGGCAAGTAGAATAGGAAGCAATTACTGCTTTAGTTATAATGGATAATAGAAGTCCTTTTCATGTGAAGTAGAATCAGTTATTAGTTAATTAAGAGATTAAATTGGTTAGGAAAATTTGTGTGTTACAGCAGTTACTTCTTTCTAGTTATAATTAGTTAATGGAAATTATTGTCATGTGAATAGGATTAATTGTTAGCTAAATATTTATGGTTAGGAAAATTCGTACATTATATACAAGCACCAAAGCAGTTAACGAGCACAGACAGAGGGAGTGCATTCACCTAGCAGACCGAGGAGTGTCAAGGACTTGCTTGAAGAAACGCGCCAGAGATTGAATTTGGTAGAAGACACAAGACAGGAGTTCCTAAACTTGTATACAAGGGTAGAGAGTACAAACGAAAGGGAAGGAACCCGCACGGCTTGAGGTGTCGAAGGAGCACGGGCGTGGGGTGAACTCTTTGTTCCCGATACACCTGATGAACGGATACAAATAAAGAATCGAACAACTTTGCTTGAAGATCTCTTAACACCAAATGACACGGTTATCCATAGTAAGGCGGTTGTCCGAAATAGCGCGGTTGTCTAGAACAATGCGGGTACTCAAAGCAGCATGGGTACTTAGAACAACGCAAGTATGTAGAATAGTGTGAGTGCGGAGCAAGTACCACAAATTCAGAAGAAATTAACATAGTAGGACTGAAGGAAAAATTGCAAAAATTTAATGGTGATGGTACGGCCGATCCAATCAAGCATTGTAAAACATGTGAAACAATTTGGACTGCGAACGATGTAACGGATCAAGATGACTAGGTCCGATAGTTTCCAGCCATCCTACGAGGTGTAGCGATCAATTAGTTTTCAGAAACCGATCCGAAGAAGTTGGCTACATGGCTAGACATCAAGAAAACATTCATACGAGAGTTCTGACTACTCAGAGATGATAACGAGATAGTAGCGGAAACCTACAGTACCACGCAGGGTAAGAATAAAACAGTCTGCAGTTGTGCTAGGAGGTTGAAGGAACTCGTAGGAAAGATGGAAAGCCAACCAGCAAACGAGTTGAAGAAAAAGTGGTTCGTCGAAGGGTTACGACCATCACTGCGGAAAAAAATGAAAATTGTACCTACAGCATCATATGTGGATGCATATAATTGCGCGATGGACTTGGAAAGTGAACAGAAAATGGGTAAAAAGAAGAAAAAAATCATCAGACTTAGAAGATTCATCCTCCGAAAGTAGCAGCGACGAGAAGTCAAGTAAGAAGGTTCGAGCACTACAAAAGGACATGTTACGTATGATGAAGGAATTCAAAAACATGAAAAAGAATCCTAGCCAAGCAAGAGAAGGGGAACTATAGTGCATGGATTGTAAGGAGGAAGGCCACACAAAGGGCTCCTACTCAAAAAAACAATTTTGAAATATCTTCCAAATTGCAGGACATTCCACCAAGGAATGCCCGTTCAATATGAAAACGAAGCGACATCAACAAGTATTACTAACACAAGAAGTGTCCACCTCGGAAGCAGGAAAGAATATGAAAAATGATGTGTCAACCTCAGGAGGGTACCATAACAATTGATGCAAACAAGGCGGTAACAACAATAATAATAACAATAATGGGAGCCAAAGCCGAATATAGTACAATCCGAGTGGACAGCCAATGATACAATGTCGTTCATGCAACCTCTAGGGACACTTCGCCAAAGACTGTACTACAAAGGGAACACCGCAGTTGTTTTATACATGGTGTGGCCCTAGAGACTATGAGGATTCAAAATGCCCTAAGCCCGGGGTGAACCTATTAAGTATAGAAACATGTGATGACAAGGAGACATTAACCATTACTCGCGTGCAGGAAAAAACATATCCAGATCCAGAAGAGGAAAAGAAAAGGTTGCAGCAAGCGCAAGCAGAATTAGAAAAAGAAATAGAGACTGAAAAATCACAAGCGAAGGACACTGCCGACACCTCAAGGAGGAACCTGGCAGAACAAAATATCAGTGTAACACGGGGACGCGTCCCCCCCCCAAAATCTGGGCCGTCTCGGAGACGGGGACGTCCCCGGGACGAGGGGACGGCATCTCGGCGTTTCGGGCGGCGCCACTCAAAGCGCCACCGCCGCCGGAGACGGCGGGACGTCTCCGAGACAGGGAGACGTCTCCGAGACGGGTGCGGGGGGAAGGCAAGGAGTCTCCTTCGTTGTGGGGGGACGCCTGAACGTCTCCCGCGGCAAGCAAAAAAGACACATAAAAAAACAAAAAGTTGAACGCATTTTTAAAATGTTTTAATGTTTTTTATTTATTGTATTGGATTGTGGGGCCCATCCATTCCTCCTCCTTTGTTTAAAACCCTTCTATTCTTCATTTTGATTCACATTTGCATTTCTCATTGTTTGCATGAAATTCCATCTCATCAGTGTCACAATGAATACTCGTAGTGATGATGAGATGGAATTTCATTCAAATAGTGGCAATGAATCAGAATATGAGCCTGAGCCTGAGGTTGGGGTTGAGGATGATGATAACACTGTTGAGAGGGGTGACCATGAGAGTGACATTGCGATTTCGGTTGGGCCAAATCAGCAAGGGGCCCAAACTAGTTCCACTTGGGTACTGGTTTTATACTATCTAGTACTCCATCTACTGATTGCCCTTCCCCAGCTTTGGCACAGTGGGCTAGGGGTAAGTTTGATCCAAAATCTCCTTTAAAACAATTTGCCACTAGAATAACAAGCGGACAAGGAACAGGTGGCACAAGAAAGTGGAGATGCAATATTTGTGGTGAAGATTGGTATGGTAGCATCACTAGAGTGAATGCACATTTCCTCTTTTGGACAAGTAAAGGTGTCCAACCATGTAAGTTTTTGGGTGAATCCACAAACTTGAAGATGAGAATTGAATTCAACAAGCTTTGGGGAGTTCCAGAGGACTTGAGCCTTCCAGTGCCTACTACTTTGGCTGGTAGGCAACAGATTTAGACTATACAGGAGGTGCATGAGCAACAAATACAGGGGCAACAAGACCGACGCATGTCTTCTTCTAGACCACAGCATAGAGCTTCATCTACTTCATTGCCAGGGGCAGCCTCCGTACCTTCCTCTACTTATAGCTCTATAGGTGTAGCAGCAGCTGAGACGAGCAAGGGGAAACGCAGGGCACAGTCTAGTGACAACAACCCTATAGCAGAATTGTTTGCAGCCCAGACGAGAGAGAAGTTAGATGCATACATTGGGAGAATGTTATTTGCCAATGGCGTTCCACTTCACATTGCTCGGTCTCCTTATTTTAAGAAGGCATTTCAGAAAGTAGCGAAGGCGGGATTACCATCATATGTGCCACCAGGTGAGCACAAATTGAGGACTAAAATCTTGGATGATGAGTATGCCAAGATTGGTGAGTCCATGGAGACCATGAGGGCTGTTTGGGAGGAATCAGGGTGTAGCGTTGTCATGGATGGGTGGACGGACATTAGACACCGTCCACTCATCAATGTCATAGTCACATGTACAGAGGGCCCATTCTTGCTTAGGGCGGTTGATTGTTCGAGGCATCGAAAAGATGCTGATTTTTAGTTTCAGATTCTTCGGGAAGCCATTGAGGAGATTGGGTCACAAAATGTGGTCCAAGTAGTGACAGATGCAGCTCATGTGTGCAGAGCTGCAGGGAGGCTTATTGAGGCCACATATCGGCATATTTGGTGGACTCCTTGTTGTGTGCATGCTATGAACAATGCTCTAAAGGACATGGGGAAGATTAGTTGGATAAAGGAAGTGGTGAGTGATGCTAGAGATGTGCAGATGTATATCTGCAACCACCACACCTCACATGCACTATTTAGGAGCTTCGCCAACAAGGAGTTCTTGAAGCCAATTGAGACACGATATGCATCCTATTTCATTCTCTTGGAGAGAATGCTTGATTTGCAGGAGCCACTGCAACTAATGGTTATGACAAATGAATGGAATAGGTGGGATGGTTCCAGGTCAGAGCAGGGGATAAGGGTGAAGGATATAGTTAAGAGTGATGTATTTTGGAGCGATGCAAAATACATTGTTTCTATTATTAGGCCAGTCTTTGAGGTGATCAGGTATGGAGATGGGGATGCACCCACACTTGGAAAGGTGTATGAGTGCATTGATTCTATGCTTGGGCAGATGAGGGTAGTTGTGCGAGAGAAGGACCCCACATTAGCCTTCTACAATGATCACATTCGGCCTATTATTCAGCGTAGATGGGACAAACTTAACACACCCTTACACATGGCTGCATATGCATTGAATCCGAGGTGGTACATGACTAGGCCTGGTAGAGTTACACCACTTCACGATGATGAGGTGATTTATATTATTATTATTATATAACACTTTAAGACTTAGATTCTTATCATTTTATGAATTAAAATCATTCACATTACTAGTATCTTGATTCTTCTATTTGCTAATAATTTGTACTTTTTAAATTTTTTCAGGCGAAGGAAGGGTTCTTCAAGTGCATAGACAGGATGTATGACCCTGAGACAGCAGCTAAGGTTCGCATTGAGTGGACCAAATTTGCTACTCTTAGGGGTTACAAACAAGCGGCAAAGGCGGATATCAAGACTATGGCACAAGAGGATCCCATTTTGTGGTGGTCAGCTTATGGACCGAAATCTACAACCACCACACTAGCTATTCGTTTGCTGTCCCAGGTACTTAGTTCCTCAACTTTTAACTTTTCATTGTTTATTGTTCAATGATCATTGTTCAACATCTAATTCCCGAGTCTTACATTAGCCAATTATTTTTCATCTCAGGTTTCTAGTTCCTCAGCTTCTAAGAGGAATTGGTCTACATATAGCTTCATCCACTCTCTTAAGAGGAATAGACTTACCTCTCAAAGAGCAGAGAAGCTAGTGGTTGTACACAGTGTGTTGCGTATCAATGACCGCACCACAAGTGTGTACAAGGAAAGCCCAGCATCACGATGGGATGTAGAGCCTGAGGAGCCATCGCAGATTGATGAGGAGGATGCTTTAGATCCAACCACAGGGCTAGTTGGTGTTCCCTTTTCAGCTCTTGATCTTGGAGAGACTGATAGTTCCAGTGGTGATGAGTTTCAACCCCCAGGGGATGATCATTGATCATTGATCATTGATTTGGCATTTTGATTTGGACTCTTGGAGACTTGTAGTTTTTGTTTGCATTATATACTTATTTTGATATCATGGTTCATGGTACATGATACTTAATTGTAATCATCTTTATGTCATGAGTCATGACTCATATGATCATTGATTACTATTAGATAGTAGAATCTAGATACTCATACTATTGATCTGAAGACTGATATATAGACTAATATTTATTGTTTTGAATATTTTCTGATGTTCAATGTTCAATGTTCATTGTTTGTTTGTTATAACTTATTTGATCATGAATCATGACGTTCTAGTTGAAAACTTCAGTGCAATGTTCAATGTTTTTTACATCTATGTATCTTATATTGTATAATTGTAGTACATCTTTTCATAACTAGCATTTTAAGTATCATATGTATAGTACATACACCCCTGCTCCCTTCGCCACCCCCCCGTCCCCCGCCGCCGTCCCCCCGCCGTCCCCTCGCCGTCCCCAAATCAAGGTCCCTCTGTCCCCCCGTCTCGGAAACTTGTCCCCCCGTCCCCCCGTCTCCTAGGGCGGTGTAACTATGCAAAATATCATACGACCTATGTTCCACGGAGTTTCCGGGACGGGGACGTTTTAGGGGACGGGGACGTGTTTCCGGTACGGGTACGGGTCGAAGCCAAAATTTAGGGGACGGGACATCAGGGGACGGCGATTAAAAACATAGGAGATTTTTTTTAATATAGAGACAAAATTCAAATATGTATATCATAACATTGATAAACCATTCACCATAGACATTTTAGAAGATAAATACATGGAATATTATCAAATGGCAAATACTAAGTGCTTCCATTATAACAATATCACATACATATATAGCAAAAATTAAAATGCCTAAAGGCTTCAAGGATCATGCTGAAATCAGAATGAAATAAAGAGAAGTCCAACTAAAATTGTTAGTAAATAGTAAATACCGAACGCAGTCTTGCCTCACTAAACACAATCTTTGCTCATTGCTGCTACTGCTCTTATGTTTTTTTCCTTCCTCTTAGCAAGTATGTTAAATCGAAAAATGAGTAGAAGAGTTAGTGTTTTAATGGACCAAATATGGGTTGCATATTGTTATTATGTCTTTAAGATGACTAGGGGCCACACGAACAACAAAAATTAGGAAAAAATGTTTTTTTGGGGATGGTTTGCCTTTACCAGATTGACTGGAAAAAAGGGGACGACCAGCAGTTTCGGGGACGGATAGGGGACTGCAAAACTGTCCCCGATACTGCTGGCCGTCCCCAAGTTTCCTGCCCAAAAAAATTGGCCGTTTCGGGGACGTTTCTGAATTTTTCAAAACAGGGACGTCGCAGGGTACGGCCAAAATCCGTACCCGCGTCCCCGTTTCGTACCCGGTACGGGTACTAGGGTACAGAGGCAGGGGACGCGTCCCCGTGGAGCATAGCATACGACAGGTAATGCAATTCGAGGTTCCCATGAAGCTGAATGACCTTCTTACAATGCCTCAGTTACGAACTGCAATCCTAAACATGACACCATCCCCGAAGGTGATGGAAGAGCCAAGAAAGGACACAAGGTGGAAGCAGAACGACCGCAGTGGATCTAATGCTACTTGCGCTCACCATAAGAAGACACCTTGCAGTAGTAGAGATGGTTATTCAAGGAACCATCCTCACGGACACAATCGTAGATGGAGAGTCAAGAGTGAATGTACTATCGGAAGATACACGAAAGAAGTTGGGATAACCTATGCTATGGCCATCTACATTTCAATTGCTCACCGCCGATCAATATGGGACCAAACCCCTAAGTACTATGATGGCACAACCTATAACGATCAGGGCACAAGCATTCTTATTAGACTTCGTGGTCATACCGTTGAAAAGAAAAGGTTATGATGCTATCCTCAGACGAGGCTAGCTAGTACAGACGAAAGTAAAACACGATTGGAAAAAGAACAACCTGTCCATGGAAGACGAAGGCCGTAGATTTGTAATCAACCTACATACATAGATGGTAAGAGACGAAGCAGCATTGTCAGACTCCAAAGGCAAAGGCGAAGGAGACAATGAAGGGAAGAAATGAATGGAACCCAACGAAGAAAGAATGCTGAAATTGGAATGAGGGTCCAACGATGACGACCTCAATTTGGTGAACAGCTTACTCCATTGGCAAATGAAGGACTATGAGCTCTTCCCAAGCTGTCACATGATAGGGGTTGAGGAAGGAAATAAAGGAGATGAAAATGAATTCCCAAAGGAATATAGAGAAGTGAAGGAGGGCAAGGCACAAATAGACCAAACACCAACACATACATTTAGTGAAGATAAGCCTATTAAATACGAAGAACCCACAGTAAAGACGATGAACTTAGGGGACGAGGCTAACCCGAAAAATAAATTTATGGGAGATGACTCGAATCCAGTTCTGAAAGCGACAGCCTTTAAAATATTTATGGAATATAAAGATGTTTTTGCGTGGACATATAAGAACCTGAAAGGGGTACCGCTTGAATTATGCGTCCACCGTATACCACTGATAGAAGTAGCAGTACCCGTTCGTAAGTGGTCGTACCAGATGAACAAAAACTATGCCACATGGGTCACTGATGAGATCAACCCAATGCTTGAAGCAGGCATTATTTTTAGGGTACAAACAAGTGAGTAGGTATCATCGATTGTGATATCTCTAAAGAAAGACACCACTCAAATAAGGATATGTGTGGACTTCTGATGCTTGAATGCAGTAATGATTAAGGACCCATTCTCAATACTGTTCACCGACAGTGTTTTGGGAGAAGTTGCAAGACATGAGATTTATTCATTCATGGATGGATTTTTTGGATACAACCAGGTATCCATTGTAGAAGAAAATAGGCTCAAAACAACTTCCGTGGTAGAATATGGGGTATATGCCTACAACCAAATGTTGTTCGGCCCATGCAACGCTACGACAACGTTTCAAAGAATTATCTTGCACATCTTCGATAAGATGTCAGTCGAAAACTTCAAAGCATTTTTGGATGATTGGTCAATTTTCACTGCAAAGGACAAGTATCTGACCGCACTCAGAGAATGCATGGAAAGGTGTAGACGAGCAAGACTGGCACTAAACCCAAAGAAGTGCAGATTTATGGTACTATAGGGGAAGCTATTGAGACAAATTGTATACAAAGTAGGATTAAAAAATGGAACCTGACAAAATCCAGGTAATTTTGGAAATGCCACCTTCGACAGATGTGACGGAGGTAAAATCATTCCTAGGACACATAGGATACTATTGTAGGTTCATTAAGAATTTTGCAAAAATATCTTACCCGCTTAACAAACTAACTTGGAAAGGAGAACCATATAAATTGGAAACAGAGCAGAATGAAGCTTTTGAGGGGCTAAAAACAAGATTAGCCACAACACCTATACTGGCTTATCCGAACTAGGACAAGAAGTTCCATGTACATGTCAACGCATTGAACTATGCAATTGGACCAACGTTGGCACAGACAAGTGATCACGGATTGGATCATCTGGTGTACTTTGCGAATAGACTGCTATCTAAAGCAGAAAAGAATTATAGTACAACAGAGCAAGAGGCTCTCGAAACTATGTACACCGTGCAAAAGTTTAGACATTATCTACTGGCAACTCCTATTATACATAGATCATCAAGCCCTACTATATCTTGTGAACAAACCAATCATCCAAGGATGGATAAGTAGATGGCTACTGTTGTTGCAAGAGTTTACATTTAAAATTGTAGTATGACCTGGGAAAGTCATGTAAGTGTGGATCATTTATCAAAGATCAAATTGGGAGAACCTTCAGAGGGAGTCAACGACGATATTTTTCAATGCACAATTGTTCCAAATTGTCGTATTACCATCCGAGTACGCTAGTATCGAAGAATATCTTTTGACAGGGCAATTTCCTAGGGAAATGTTGCCAAGTGAAAGGTGGAAACTAGTGTTGAGAAGTGGTACATTCCAATTGATTAATGAATTGTTATATAAGATGGAACCCAACCAAATTCTACGACGATGCATTCTACAGGAAGAAATTTTGAAGGTATTAAAGGAAGCACACGAAGGACCCATAGGAGCACATATGGGGCCAAATACAACTACATGGAAGATACTTCTAGCAGGTTTATGGTGGCCAACAGTGCACAACGATGCCAGGAAGTGGGTTGTTGCATGTGATACATGTCAGAGGGTCTGGAAACCACTATAGAGGGATTTCATGCCTCTAAACCCTTCACACACAAGAATTATTTGAATGCTGGAGGTTGGACTTTGTCGGACCCCTCAAGGTGAGTAAAACCCGAAGATGCAGGTACAATGTTGTAGCAACGAAGTACCTTACCAAGTGGGTACAGGCGCGGACCCTACCAAGCAGGAAGCACGACGAGATTCATCTACAAGAAAATCATCACAAGGTACGGAATCCCAATACAATTGACAAGCGACCATGGGGGACATTTTGTCAACCGTGTCATATGACTGCTAACCACAAAATTCAAAATATACCTCTATCAAGCCCGTACTATTCTAGAGCAAACAAACAAGAAAAAACCACAAACAAAATCTTGGTTGTATTAATCTACAAGTCCTGCACAGTTGAAGGTGAGGATTGGGACATTTTGTCAACCACGTCATCCGACAGCTGACCACAGAATTCAAAATATACCACTCTCTATCGAGCCCGTACTATTCTAGAGCAAATAAAAAAGCAAAAGCCACAAACAAATTCTTGGTTGTAGTAATCTACAAGTCTTGCATTATGGGCGTACCACAGGACACTCTGTTCCAGCTGATGTATGGTCAAGAAGTCGTAGTACCAACAGAGTTCATGGTACCAAGTTTGCGAATAGGAATCAAAAACAAGTTTGGACATATGGAGAGTCTCAGAAAAGATTGCACAACCTAAATAAAATTGACGAACAATGGTTACAAGCACAATGGGCTATCGAAGTTTCATAGTGCAGACATAAGGTTTGGCACGACAAACACTTGAAACTAAACATATTCCAACCAGGTCAACTAGTATTGAAGTACAACGGGCGTAATGAAGTCAAACCCGCCAAATTTAAGGTGAAGTGGGTCGAACCATTCAAGATTAGGGAAGTGGGTGATAACGGAGCAATAAAGCTATGGATGTTGGATGCAAAGGAGGTGACAGATGCAGTAAATGAGTCGAAATTAAAAATTTATCATGATAGGAATAAGGTCCCAGGGGAGAATGAGACCTGGACGAACACCTCAAAAGCAATATAAAAACTATATAAATATAATAAATAGTATCTAATACTAAATAGTAATATTTGTATATATATAATAATAAGAGAAAAGGTATGCCCAAAAACAAAGTGAGAGCAAAGAAGGCCCACATTAAAGTTACTCCAAATTAAAGAGAGCACTTTAGCGGACACCATACAAACTTATATAGATAAGATAGATAAGATAAAAATATTAATGTACATGAGAAACCAACAAGGTTTATGGGACTGAGCATACAAACAGAAGAGTCGGCCAAAGCAGAAGCACCAAACGGTGACTGAGAAGAAACAAAGGCAAGAAACAAAACAAGAGAGAAGACAAAGTAAGGACTAAGGGTCATTCCTTGTCACAAAGAAATCAGTGATAGAGGGGTAAACCCGTGAACGATCCATAGTCTTAGAATGTCGTGTAGAACCACTTTAGGACTGTCGCTACCTAGAGAGACTAGTGCAGTGTCTAACCGATCTAGAATGAGAAGTACTAGTAGAAGGCCTTTTCAAACCCCATGGAGGAGATAACGGAGAGAAAAAGGCAATAATGAGCGGGTCTCAAGTACACCCTTGAGGTATAGAAGACTGCAGCATAATCTCACGAAGCTGGGTGGCCTCCTGAAGATACAGTGCAAGACACTGCTGATCAATATAGCTAAAGAACATCGAAAGAGTAACAATCTCTGAAAAGACAATAAAATCTACCTCTAATCTCATAGTAAAGAGGACATCGAAAAATGAAGTGGATCTCAGTCTCAACCTCTGCCAAAGTACACAACTGACATATCCTATCAGCCCGATCCATATGGTGATCAATTCAAGCCCTGAGGTGGTGAGAACCAACTCTGAAAGAGCCTAAAAAAACCGCAAGGCATGATTCCAACGCTGATAGAGATAAGCAGGGCAAACAATAATACTATCCTGAATCTCAAGAAAATCCTCTGCATATAAGCAAAGTACAAATAAAGGTAAGTACCGTATGAACAATCTAGAATTGAAGCAAGAGGAAAACAAAGTCGTACTTACCGTACAACCTGCATTAGAGGTAAAGAGCAAATGTTTGTATTGTAAGGCCAATTCAAGGCGCAAGAAACCTATCACAAGCAAACCGTACGGTTTGGGGGAAAAAGATCACTGTGATTGCCGGTACGTACAAACGTTGAAGGCGAAGCAGTAGAAGTAGAGCAACACATACAGATGGCAGGGCACCAAAGATACCATACGGCTAATACTCACCAGACCATAAACTTACCGTATAGCTATAGGACAAGTTTTGCATAAACATTGAGCAATTTGGAGTGATCATAGGGTTGTACGGCCGTGATGAAAGTGCAGGGATAAAGCATGTTTTGGATACCATACGGTAAGGATACACACCAAATAGAGTTCCACACTGTACGGCCAAGGCGACCATTGTAGGGGATGCAAGCCAGTCTACCGTACAACCAAGGTGACTACCGTACGGCTAAGGTGATCACAAAACCATACCATACCATATGGACACATAAACAACCTCAAAGCATTATTAAATATTGTACCATACTATTGAGAGGGGAGGTATTATAAGAATTTGCCTTAAGGAAAAATTAACCGAAGATCGTAGAACTCGAACACAAGCACAACTGTAGATCAAAAAGGAGTATGATCAATATATCAGAGTATGTCCTCATACATTGCTCTATATTGTATGTACAAACACACTAGGAGTGCCTGTATATAAAGGCCTCTCAAGAAGCACCTAGTCTCTAGAAAGAGCCAGGAGATAAGATAAGCATGACAACTAAGCACATGTCTTATCCATCATTCTAGATGATAGGATAAGGATAATGAGGTGTATCTCAAGTGGAGATGTTGTAGACACCATGTGCTTAATTAGTGTGCTAACTTCTGTGTCGTAGACACCATGTGCATAAAAGAGGTGCGAACTCCTATGTTGTCAACATGACAACTCACAAGGGTGCACATACTCCTATGTGACTAATAAATAAATAATAAAAAGATGCATTAACCTAAGTAAACTTAAGTAAAGTGTAAATAGTAAATACGTATTTACACCAAAACCCCCTTTTAAATGCAACTTAGGGGAATGCCCTTAAGCTTACGAAAAACTAGGATGAAAATGCATAATGGGTCCCGGCTACTAGGCCATGTTAGGTACCCATGTACATAATGAAATGCAATCTCTCATAAAGCGAAGAAAGTGGGAAAACCTCATGCAAAAACCCTCCCCCAAAAAGAGAGATGAAAAAACAAGATGCATGGATGGATGCAGTAATCAAGACCCCCGCATTACGACATACATCAAGTATATACAATAGTGAAGAATGAGAGAGACAAAACCTCATAAGAGGAAAAAGTCCCCCCCATAAGAAAGAAGAGGAAGTGAGACAAGGTAGTCCCCGCCCTTGATGAAGAATGTCGACCAGTGAGTGCTACTCCAAGGAAGAAGTTGGTCCATGAGTGCAAAATGACATTCCTCCCCTTGGAAGAAACAATGGCAAAGGTACAATCCTGAAGATGTATGGTGGCCCTGAAACCTGCTTAAGTGTCCCTGTGTCGATGTTGATGTGCGCCCTTTCCAACTGTGCTGAAAAGAACGAATGCAAATCTGGCAAGGATGTCTGTTGAACCTATCCCAATGAGCCATCTGTCTCCTCAACTGATAAAGAGACCTCCAACAACTGTTGTTCATAAGGATCCACGATCATGCCAACCTGCAAAGATTGATCATGTAGAGAATGGACATGAGGGTTAGAGTGAGCCCTCGCAACAACTATAGAAGGATCATCGTCATCAATGAGAAGATGTAAATCATCAAGGTTGTCTCCCAAATCTGCGGTGTGTGACTCCACGAACAAACCTAGAATGTCTACCATGTAGTCATCTATTGAAGTTGGAGCTAGAAGACAACATGTACCCTGCTGTGTTGGACAGATCACTGTGGCAGTATAAGCATGTAGACTATACTGATGTCGTGACCTCTCGCTGAAACTATCGATAGAACCCCACATGTCTGAATTTGTTGAAGCACTATCGTTGGTGTCACTATCAGTTTCCACTGTGTATGAAGTGCGGAGAGGATTAGAGGATAAGCTGGGTGAACTTTCTTCAAAATGTACATCCTTCTCCACAAAAATCTCATGAGTCCCTGGATCCATAAGTCTGTATGCCTTAGCACCATCTTCATATCCGATGAAAGTACAAGGCCTAAGTGTTGGTGCCTTGCATCCCCTAGAAGATAGGTTTGCCCATGTTGGACAACCGAAGACTCTAAAGTGACCCACAATTGGTTTTCTACCGCACCATGCCTCAAAAGGAGTCTTACCATCTAAGGCATTATGAGGAGACCTGTTAAGTATGTGAGTAGCACTACTAATGGCTTCAACTTCAAGGGTTGGATCAAGAGACTTGGCTTTAATCATCCAACTTGCCATGGTTTTGAGAGTCCTAATCGTCATAGCTGCAATATCTGTCTTATGCGGACTAAATGCTAGTGGATTCTGAAGATCAATTCCCTCATGTTTGCAAAAGTCTCTAAGTCTTCTGTCCACATATTTGCTTTCATTGTCCATGCGTAGAACCTTGATGGCTTTCCTGGATTTGCATTCAACACGACTCTTAAAGGCTTGAAGCTTATGAACCACTTCATTCTTATGATGAACTAGACCCATGTGAAGCGTGAAAAGTCATCAACAAAAGTAAGGATGTAGCGGCCTTGGCTGACTAATGTCACTGCAAAAGGTCCTGCTAAAACCATGTGAACCAACTAGAGAACAACTGCAGCTCTAGAAGACTTCACTTTATCATACTTCTCCTCGAGATGCATATCCACTGAACATGATGAACACTCTCCCTTAGAAAAGTTGATGTTAGGTAGACCTTTGACCATGTGTTCTAAGAAAAGTTGCTAAAGATAGTAGAAGGCAAGATGACCAAACCGCTCATGCCATAGTTTGATTTGTGAATGTGAGTGAGTCAACAAGGCTTGAGAAGGAGACTTAGGCACAGAGTGGGAGAAGGAATAGAGCCTCTTGTCATAATTGACTTTCCCCACTGCAACCAATGAATCATCTCTAAGACTGCACACCATCACTGAATCTGGAAGGAACTCAACTTTGTTTCCATCTCCAAGGTGAGTGATTTGGTAAATTGAGAGGAGATTAGAGTTAAGGTTTGGAACGTAGAGAACATCTCTGAATTCCCTATTGTCCATTTTCACATGTCCTTTCCCTTCAACTTCCATTTATTATCATCTCCCACGAAGATGTGCAGTACCTGTGACTACTTCAATGAAGAAAAGTCTCCCTTTGAAGAACCCATATGATAGGAGGCACCTAAGTCAAGTATTCATTCCGAAGAAGAACTTGTATTGGCCATAAGTGCTTGCCCTTTTCCCTTTGAAGAGGTTAGAGTTGAATCCTTGGAAGTACCTGGCACTTGAATTATGTTCTTCTTGAGTAGGTTTTCCAACTCATCGATTCTTTTAGTCTTGCAATGATGCTCATCATGATTTGGCTTTTTACAATATGCACAAAAAAGTTTGTCCTTTTCATTACTTCCCTTCTTGTTGGAAGAAGAATTGCCTTGTTGTGAGGAGGATTGTTGTGTCTCGGATTGTGATTTCTACTTCCACTGCTTCTTCTTCTTGTTGCTAGAACTTCTTCCTCTTTGACTTGATTGGTGCTTATCACTAGCCACCAATGCTTTGGTCTTTGATGATGCGAGAAGTCCCAAATCTATCAAGAGAGATTGTTCAACAATCAACATCTCTGCAAATGCATCAAATGTAGGCTTCTGGTAAGCACTTCCCATGGTCAACCTGTGAGTATTATAACTCAAAATAAATGAAGCATACTCTAAAGGTAGCCTCTTCAGGATGTAATGAATCAACTTTTCATCCTTCACGGGATTTTCCACAATCTTTAAGTAGTGCTCTATACTCATTGGCTTTGTTGATATAATCCTGAATTGTGTCAAAGTTCTTTGGATCCAAGAGAAGTAGATCGTCCTCAATCTGGAATCACTTTTCCTAATCCACCTTACCATACAATGATTCAAGTTTGTCCCATGCAAGTTTGGATTTCTTGAAACTGGAAATGTGGAAGAAGAGAACTCTATGTACACAATTCTTGATAATTCGTAAAGCCTGTTGGTCTTGTTTTTTCCAATGAACAAGTTATGTAGCATTAGTGGGTTTAGGTATTCTAACATCAACATAAAGACTGTAACCTTTTTCCATTAATCTACTCTATGCAACATCTTTCCATGTAGAATAATTACGTGAAGTTAGAAGTGGACATTTAGGTGAACCCATGATGCGAAAAATCAAAAGAGCACACAAGAGAGACACAAGAACACAATAGACACCCCCCCTTTTCACTCAATCAAAAGACCCCCAAAAAAGTTGTTGTTGGCACTTTATATGTAGTCTGTGTACAATAGGCCACTTGTCAGAATGTACAAAGTGGACTTCTGATTTTGCTTTTTACAATTCCAAATTTGTCACTAAGCACTGTAGCTCAGATGTACAACAATGGAAAGTAGACAAAAAATAACGCACTTTCAAAAAAAATAGAACCTGAAAAAGTGACCAAATGAGCCCGTATGAAGCGTTTGAAGTTGTTAAATGTAGGATTGAACAAGTATAGTCGCCAAAAAATGCAATTTCTGAAAAATCCTTGCACCAAAACCAGAAAAGAACCCCACCACTGGAAAGTTCAGGAAATTTTACCCAAATTCAAAAAAATTGCACCTGAAATGAAGTTCAGATGATCGAGTTATGGCCTCGCAAAGTCAAGCTGCCAAATCAAAAAGCAATCTGAAGAGGGGTCTAGAAAGAAAATTGTGTGCTTAAATTTGACGATCAAATGGCCGTCGCAGCAGTTATAAAATCCTTGGTTTTGACGGTCAAATGGTTGTCAAATTTAACCTTGTAAAATGGTGTCAGCAAAAGCTCAGGCCCCCTGCTGATGTGGTGATGACGTCACGTTGACATAAGCAGTACGGATTGTACGATTAGCAGATGAGGTAGCATCATACGCTGACTAGGTGCTTACATGTCCACTGATTGGATGATGACTGTGCAGGTCTGTTGTCTTGACACATGTCGCGCGTGGAGTGGGTTCGTGTGGCAAACGTGTCGTCTCAGGTCACTGTCACGTGGCGGTAGGAGTAGAGGACGCATGTCACTGGGGGAAGATATCAGCGCTAGGAATGTATTTCGTGAGCACCAAGTTTTGGCTCTATGGCACCAGAAAAACTGCAATGTCCGGCGACTGTAATCACCTCCAGAAAGTATTTAATGTGAGCCGAAAAGTCTGATAGTGGGCCACTGGACTACTAATGCAAAATCCCACATTCGTAGGGAAATTGTATGCAGTGTATGATAAGAACAACGCTACGTGAGTAGAAAATAAAAAAGGAAGCCCGCTGGTGTAGGGCTAGGCCAGTCCGGTGAGGTTTGCCCGAAAATGTCGAAGCCGGAATTGTTGGGTTATGACGGGAACTTGGGAAGACCAATGTCAGAAGTGTTGAGTCCACTGCCGAATAAAGAATATTCCCTACGCCAAATGGAATATGCTGCGCTGCAGAGCTGTGGTGTGACTGCCCAATTCTACCCAAAAAAATTCTCTGCTAGCCCGATTAGGCCTAAAAAATTTTGAAAAATGCTATTTGAAAAACACAGAGAATTAATTAAATTACAAATCCGAATTGAATGAAATTGCAAATCTAAAATATCATACCCGTGTTGCAAATTGGGGCCTCCAAGTGCTAATTTGCAAAAAAAAAATAGCCTCTTGATCAACTTTGGGGTAGGGTAGCCGAATTTATAGTCAATTTTCACCAAATCAGCATTTTGAACGCAATGGCAAGGTCAAATCTGGCTCTAGATGCTCCCGATTTCTGCGATACTCTGGATTCGGGCCGAGGTGCTGAAGCAACAATGGTCTCAAATGGCTTTTTGAAGAGATTCTCCAAGTACTCTGATACCATGTAAGAATTTTCCTTAGAGAAAAATTCACCCAAGATCATAGAACTCGAACACAAGCACAACTGTAGACCAAAAAGGAGTATGATCAATATACCAGAGTATGTCCTCATACATTGCTCTGTATTGTATATACAAACACACTAGGAGTGCCTGTATATAAAGGCCTCTCAGCAAGCACTTAGAATGTCTCTAAAAAGAGCTAGGAGATAAGATAAGCATAACAACTAAGCACATGTCTTATCCATCATTCTAGATGATAGGATAAAGATAATGAGGTGTATCTCAAGTGGAGATGTTGTAGACACCATGTGCTTAATTAGTGTGCTAACTCTTGTGTTGTAGACACCATGTGCATAAAAGAGGTACAAACTCTTGTGTTGTCAACATGACAACTCACAAGAGTGCACATACTCGTAGATGACTAATAAATAAATAATAAAAAGATGCATTAACCTAAGTAAACTTAAGTAAAGTGTAAATAGTAAATACGTATTTACACCAAGAGGTATTAAGAGCACCATACGACAAACAACAATAGGCTGAAACAAAGTGCACACCGTATGGATTGGAGGAATAGCATTAGGATACAAGATATCTTGTACAACAGCAAGGAAAATGACCTGCAATACATAAAGTCAGCCACAGAGGTCGTACCACCATACATAGCACAAGTAAAAGACATCACGGCTGATTGAGAGAGCAGAAGAGAAAGCATACCGTACGGTTGGACTCACGCAAAGGATTGGTAGACGGTAGTTGTGAAATTGTTTCACCATCTGCAACTGATTCTAACAAGCAAAAGGACAAAAGAGGTGACAGTTATGCATTCAACCGGGAAGAAAGTGTGGAAAAAGAAATTAGAAGAAGATTCACCCAGTAGCACAATGAACTGGAACATACAAGCTTTACCATCAGGAGTGTGTATTGCAGGAAGTACAAGCAAAAAGAAGGCAAGGGCATAGTCGGCTACAACTATGTCGGCTACAACTATGCACCTCACACATTAGAATGTGACGTTCGAGGGCTTGAACAAACTAGAGTGCAGGAAGTGGTGGTAGGAGACCTTGATTGAACATTTTGTGAAGAAAAGCATATGGAGGGCATGGATGGAATGGGTGTTGTGAATGCCAGTAATCTGCATTCGTGACTTTGAGGGTTTTCTCTGCACCACCTTAGAAGCCTACGACCGATTTTCACGAATGAGTTCATTTTTGTACCTAGGATAGAATCTATGATATCTTTGAGAATTGGAGACTTCACCAAGTGTTCAGCATACCAAGTCATGTGCAAGGAGGAAGAAAAATAAATAACAAGCCAAAGAAATTAAGTTGAGAAGTGAAGGCACAACTGGTAGAGATGGTATGTGGCAAACGACCTCGAGCAGAAAACGAAGCCTATATTGATACTTCGAATGGAAGATGATTGAAAAAATCCGATATATAGGAAGGGCACTGGCGTTGTCTAATGGACCTGGTAAAAAGTAGACTCACTGGATCAAATAGGGCATCAGATATTTCATTCTCACAGGTGAGCATGATGAATGACATCATGATTGGTAGAGTATATGACTAGGCATCTTTATTGGTTGAGCGCATTCATACGTTAAGGACACTGCACCATAAAACACTCTATATGCCACATTATGCCATCGACTTATTTCTTGACGCACGAATGATGCCTACTGATAGAACGGATGATACCTGCTAATAGACTCGAGATCAAGCCATTACTGATAGAACCAAGGGAGCCTCTGATCATGCAGTTGAAGCAATTTGATACTCCTTGATCATGTTGCAGTAGGAGGTAGAGAGCTCGGAGCACGGGAACACTAATAGTGGAAGGTAGGACACATCCTCCAAAGACACTAATAACTCAGAGGAGGAAGTGGACGACAAGGAGGATGAGGGCGTCGAGGTTATTACAGCACCGCCATTATTATTTCTGAGGTTCCTCGCAACTACATCTCACTCGCACTTGGTCCCAACAAGCATTCACATTCCTAGATTTGGACAGCTTAGCTTGTGGTTATGACTTCGGTCACCGTAGCAGCCAGACCAGTAGCACGTCCAACACCTCGACCATCAATCCGACTAGCAGTAGCACCTTAAAGGGTTTTCAAGCCATTACTCGATCGAGAGGTTTTGCCAGCCACAGTCGTAGTTCTACCAGAGATAGGGGCTAAGACACATACAGCCACAATTATACCTGATGATGAGGTAGAGACGCAAGAGGGAGTGATGGAAGTATCTATACAGGCATAACAGGAGGAAGTGATGGAGGTACCTATACAGGTAGAAATAGGTGAGGGTTCGAGGACTCTCGGAGTTCACTTAAATGTAGTGGGCTCGGACACAGTGGTCACAGTAGACTCAGCTGTTAAGTTTCAGGATTTGCACCCTTTACTAAACTGGAAAACGTTCAGTAAACCTTACTTAACATGGGATTAATTTCACTATGTGAGACTGGATGATGAAACCAAACCTGTGGCTCCTATTGAATCTTTCAGTGATAACCTCTAAAACTTAAAGAAAAACTTCAAGGAAATGGGGAAGAAATTACTGAAAACCAAACCTAAAACCTAAAGTTAAACTAAGGAGGTGATACACCAAAAAAGGTTATGAAAACGTAACCCACATGTAACAGAGAGGATTATATAGCTCTATGAAACACAGATAAAGCATAACTTCCTATAAAGGCTTGCACAATTGATTTTATAATAAGGTTTCCATACTGAAACTACGAAAAGGAGGATAAACTAATACCTCGCTTTGACTAATTTCACCTAAAAACACATATCATAACCAGCAAACAAACTTACTGTTCTACACAAAGGTGCTAGAATGAGACAGAAAAACGAGGAACAATGAAACATTCACAAGTTAATCTATCAAATCATTTTAAAATGCACACAGACATTGCAGAAAAGAAAAGGCCTAAATGATAACTTCCCAAAGCATGATCACACTGCTTTTACCTGTATTATATCTCCAAAAATGGATTACAAACTTTGCAAATGCAGTCCAAGACTCAGAAGTAGTCACAGCAACTCTATGCATAAAATCAGAACTCCCTACAATGAGTTGAAAAACTCATACTTATGCACTTTCATCCAACTGCATTCCTCAAAAGCCATAAATGTTGGGTCGGATTCTGCCCTTAAGGCCAAACCTGAGTCTTTGAAAAGACTTCAAAAAGGTGTACAAAATAGCCCAAAAGGCATGGTCTGATAATATCATCAACTGCCTCTCATAAATGCAGTTCTATCTCCAAGCAAACTCTCAAAAGTCTCCAGAATGCAATAACTTCCCTTTAAAGACAAAATCCTCACCTTTAAGACTCAATATTTAGTCATAATGATTTGCAAAATATCTGTTTTTAACCCTTTTAAAAGAGAATTAAATATTTATTTCTTTGCCCAATAATAAATATTAAATGATTTATATTCCTTAAAATATAAGGCATTTAATATCTATTAAATAATAATTTATTATAATATAGTTTGTTCCTTTTGTTTTAATAAGTATTAATTGTTTCATATAAAATATTTAAGTGATAATATTTAATCACTCAATACTTTATTAGAATAATTAGTATTTACCAAAATAATAAGAATGAATTATATTATAATAATTTATTTTTGCAAGAAATAAATGTTAAATTTCAAACCTTTTAAAAGAATTAAAAAACAACAAAGCTTTGCAAAAATTAAAACAAATGTTGAGTCTTAGGGTAAAAAAAAAAGTCTTTGTTTTAAACCATTACAAAAACCATGGGAGGAATGCTCGAGGTATGCCTGATGTTGTTACATACAAGTTTTCCCTCTGAATGAGCTTGTAAGTTGCATTTTTAAGAACCCGAATGGGGTTTATTGCTTGCCGCCATGTGATTATGAAAGGTAGCTTGATGCATTCTCAGGTTAAAAATGATTTCATCGAGTCATTTGCTGTAGATATATGGCTTTGATATGAAACCCTTGCTATGATTTGATTTTTTTTTATTGTTGTTGCCGCCATTAAAAGTGCTGGAGTCTGTATTGTATGTGCGCCATACTTGCTGGTGTGGGTGTATGTTTCAGCATTTATCATTTTACATAAAGGTTGTGCTGAAAGATCAATTCTGAAAGTTATATTTTTGTTTCCATAAAACAAAAAACAAAAAAACCAAAATGGGGTTCCTCTTGTAGCATTAGCTTCTATTTGATAGCAATCTTGAGAGTATCCTACTGCCTTCAAAGTATGAGATGGACATTTGAAAAACCACACTTTCTTTTCCCAATTTCACTGAAAAATATTAAGGTATAATGAGGGTAAAATATTATCAAGTCATTATTTGCAGGATCTAACATTAGCATTTCACGGCTAGTTCGCAAAATCATCACATTTTCAGTTGTGGCTTTGCATTTCTCCTCTTGCAGACTCAAAACTCTCTCCAAAATTCCAGTCACCCCAATTGAAAGACTTACACAAACTTGCAGCCTGCAGTTTAACAAAACCAATACCATCTTTGTACTGTAATTCATGTTTCAGCCACTCATGAAATTTGTTAACAATGTAATGACTTTTAAGGTAATACTCCTTTCAATTTGTTCAGTATCTGACACCATTATTCTGATAGTTTTCCCTTAATCTTTCAAAATCTGTTCTTTGCCTAAGAGAATCACATTTCTTCGATTCAGCATTCATCACATCCCACACACTATTCCTGTAGATATTCATGCTGCTCATAAAATTATGAATGCTGCTTTTCTCTTTGAAAGTTTTTTCTTGTTTGAAATATGAAGTTGGCTGCATGATTCTAAAACTTTTCTATTTTGTGCTCTCTAATCAACACCTGTCGTCTTGTTAATCTCTTTTCCTAGGGTGTTGTAAGAGCAGAATATGGGATTAACTTTGCACTCTCCAATGCTTGCTCTACTTCAAAACATTTCCTCCAGGCAGGGAATGTCTCCGTTGTTGCTATCTCCCCATGTGGTGTTATTACATCATCTTTGCTGGAACTTCTCATCAAATGACATGATGGATTTCTGTTTCTGAATCAGTAATGGCACTTAAATACCAAAACAAAATTCTTTTTTTTTTTTTTTTCCCATATTGGGCTGCCAATAGTGCTGAATTTTATTGAACTTGCTGTAGGAACTATCATACTTTTCAATAATGATTTCTGTTAAATCATTTGCTGATTATGCTTCTCTCAATAGGCTAGTATCATTTCTTGTAGCAAGTACACCCTTGCAATCTGTGATGATAGATTGCAGATGCTTCCAAATGGGTTTATTGCTTGGGTTTTGGAGAATCCTTCAAGACCATTGCACCATATAGAGTCTTAATTCCTATTTTTCAGGAATCCAAAGCTTCATAATACAGATTTGTTAGTTTGTTCATCTTTTCTTTCCCTGTTTTATATATCAAATATTGTTGTTTTGCTGTAATCTTTTATATCCTGTGGCATACCTTATGAGGTTCGAGCACGGGCTCGTGACACTCGCAAATGATTTTATCTCTTTCAGCACTAAATGCCAATATCACTGCTTATTTTTCTTTCACGATGAAATGCATTCACAAATAAAGTATGCATAGGAATAGAGATATACGGTCATTGCTTAGATCCCTCGAGATCTAACACCAGTTTTTTCCTCTTTTTGCAGCTGCTGGAGAGCGTAGAGCTCGAAGATGGACGAATGCAACAGGGAAAGAGTTCATAACCAGTCAAGGCAACAGGCAATGACTGGTTATCTCTACTCTTTATTTCTTTCATTTATATATATATATATATCTGTTCGTGTATTTCTTGATAACATTTTTTGGTAAAATTTTTGGCGACTTCTGTTGTTTGTCTGCCTGCTTGACACTTGACCAGTTGTCGTTATTCATCGGGGGTAGAGTCTGATTATGCATTCCTAGCACCTAGACTTGACACAAGGCGACTTCTAAAGTTGCTGGTTCAGTTTTGAATGCATGCACGCAAGTTTAGTAAAACCTGAAACTCTTATTAAATTGACGGATATGCAAGGTCAGAACGCAAGTATCAACTTTGGGAGTCAAAACCGTCATAGTCGACCATTTGGTTTGTGTATGGGTGAATATATGGGTTTGAATGAATGCATGTATGCAACGTATGCATGGGTATGCAGATATGTATGGCTGGCAGCCAGACATTTATTTTCAGCGATATATATGTGTATGTGTGCGTATGTTGGATATGTGTGTGTTTAAGCACACATATTTATGCATGCATGAATGAATGAAATGAGCAGATATGACGGTTCAACAACATAAACCGGCAACTTAAGTGAACTAAACTACAAAACAAAACAAGAAGCTAACCTAGAACAGAAACAAAACTAAACTAAAAGAAGACGCACTTATTGAAAACAAAGGAAACTAACTTAGTATGTACAAAGTAGGACTGAAACTCATACCTCAAAGCATGGTTTGAGGTGGATCCCGTTCACAGGGATTGCTAGGACGTCTCCTTCCATGGTAGCTAGCTGGTAAGCATTCTGTTGTTTACACTCAACAATTTGAAATGGCCCAGCCCACATATGATCAAACTTACTGTGCTGGCCTAGCCTACTTTTCAAAACATCCCATTTCAGTACCATGTCTCCAACATGGAATTCTCGAGGTCAAGCTCTCTTATCAAAGCTCCTCTTTATCTGCATTTGCTGATACTCCATGGTTTCCATGGCTTTTTTTCTGGTTTCTTCCAACTCCATCAACTGGGCACACCGCACTAGCATAGGGTCACCTTCCTCAAATAGAACTAGCTGCGTAGCAAGATCAAGCGCTGGTAGTTCTGTCTCAATTGACAACCTGGCCTCTTTCCCATATACAAGCCTATAAGGCGAGTTCCCAATAACTTGCTTTGGAGTAATCTTGTCAACCCATAAGGAAGCTTTCAATTTTGAATGCCAATCTCTCTAATTCTCTTGCAAATTGCGCTTGATGATTCTTATCAGGTTCTTGTTGGAAGACTCTGCTAACCCATTACCCTGCAGGTAATAATTAGAGCTCGTGCTAAGATATATTCCATGATTAAAAGCCCCATTAGTGACTTTCATTCCAATGAAAGCAAGTGCATTATCGGAGATAATGGAATCTGGTACTCCAAATCTGTTCACAATGTCATCATAAAAGCTTAGGACTACTATTTCATTTGCATCCTTTAATGCCGCTGCCTCAATCCAGCGTGTGAAATAATCAATGGCTGTAATAATCCACTTGTGACCCGCACGTGATGGAGGGTTAATGGCCCCTATAAAATCAATGCCCCATTTCTGAAAGGGCTGTTTTGTCTTAATTGGCTGCAAGGGCAAAACTGGCAGCCTCTCTTCTCCTGCAAACATGGCGCATTTAGCGCATTTTCTGACATGTGCATTACAATCTTTAAACAAATCAAGCCAATAATAGCCTGCTCGAAGAATCTTATAGGCTATTGTCCTAAGGGAAAAATGTCCTCCTGAATGCCCATCATGAAATTCATGCAATACTTGAGCAATTTGATCTGAATCTATGCATCTGAGGAGGACTCCATTGAAGTCTTTCCGGTATAAAATGTCATTTATTAGCACAAAAGGGACTGATTGCAAGCAATAATACCTTCGCTTTGCTCGATCTAAGGTGGCTGGACATTGACTAGTTTTCAAAAAATGTATCATATCCTGTAACCAGTTTGCTGTCCCATCATTGTTTCCAGTAGCTCCGATCAACAAAACAGCATTTGCTTGCTCCTCAAGCTCTGAAATATCTTTATCTGCGATTTGCTTGCACAATCTCTTTCCTCTAACCAACTTGGTTATCTGGATAACTACGTCATACTCCATGACGCGCGTGATCCAGCCAGCTCTCTTCTTGTTCAAGTCTTTACTCAAGAGGAACTCTTTGACACTTGGATGCGTGACACACAAAATGACCTTGTTATGTGATGCGGAGCACACAGCAGAAGGGAAATGTAAATGATAAAGCTTTCTAATATACTCAGTTCATAACAATACACAGAATCACAAACAGAGAATTATAACTGTGAAAATGAAGAAACCACAAGATATGAACCCGAAACTTAATTCTTCTTTTTTTTATTTCATTTCAAATTACATTCTCCATTCATCGATTCTCATTCATTCCTCTTACTCTGCCCTATTCTACCCTCCTACTGCTTCCTTTCATCGAATGACAAAATATAATAAAGATTTCCCCAAAACTAATTTCCAACTACCTGCAACCGACTCACTCTAATTCCTCTAATGGTTCTTCATGACCGAAGAGTAAACATATTACTAATGCATTTATTAAATCAAAATACTAATGTCTCCCCAACCAATTACATCCATATTGACTTTGAAAAAATTATAATGCATGTAATGTCCGGAGTCTATGAATTCTTTTGAATATTATGATGCTCCTGCATCATACTTCTAGGGACAGAAAAATTCAAGTCCCCTTGAATTGTTGTGATCTTCTTCCGAGTCTTCCAATTGTATAGTATCACAATGATGATTGAATTAATGCTGCTTGCCATAACATGCTGATTCCAAACTGTAGAATGAATACCCTTCATGGTATCTTCGTTGAATTTTGGAAGAAATACCTTAGTCAGCCTCATATCACGTGCATACCAATCAACTAGATCCACAATATGATCTTCTCCCTGTTTGTAAATCTCTAGAGCATCACATTCATCAACAAATACTTCATCCCTATCATCAATAGTCTTCTCTTCAGCATCTGATCTTTGCACTACATCTTTTCCTTCCTGATCATTTTTGTCAACATCTCCATCATCTGGGCATATCATTTCTTCAACCATACCTGTCACCAACTCTCCCTCATCTGCAAGAACCTTTTCCTCAAAAGGTTCAACAAAAACCTCTTGTTGTTCACTCTCACTCTCACTCTCTACACCAGCATTCATCTGTTGTCCGTGCCCTTCCAATGGAATGTGTACCACTTCTTGATCTTTGTCTTCATCAACAACTTCATCTTCATCTACTGCTTGCTCCAAAAGCAATGCTATCCTCTCCCACTTTGCAATACTCTTATCTAACTCTCTTCTAAGATTCTTGTGTCTATCTTCTTCTTCTTCTTGTTCTTCTAAAACCCTTCGTAGGCCTCTCAACTCCTCTTGTCTCATCCATTCTATTTCTTTTTTTCTTGCTTCTTCTTCCTTCTTCTTTCTTTCTCTTTCTTCTCTCTCCTTTTTATCACCATACAACTACTCCTTTAATGCCTTAATTATTTCTCTTTCACTCCTTGTCAAAACCATCTTCTCAAACCAATCTAGGGTTCGTTAGATATCCAACCACCACCTTGGAACACTCTTAGAGGATAATTCAACTCCAAGCATCAAAAAGGGACCTTCAACCTGCTAAATCCTAGATCTTCTTCTCAGACCTTTTGCTCTGCTCTGATACCAATCTGATGCGGAGCACATAGCAGAAGGGAAATGTAAATGATAAAGCTTTCTAATATACTCAGTTCATAACAATACACAAAATCACAAACAGAGAATTATAACTGTGAAAATGAAGAAACCACAAGATATGAACCCGAAACTTAATTCTTCTTTTTTTATTCCATTTCAAATTACATTCTCCATTCATCGATTCTCATTCATTCCTCTTACTCTGCCCTATTCTACCCTCCTACTACTTCCTTTCATCGAATGACAGAATATAATAAAGATTTCCCCAAAACTAATTTCCAACTACCCACAACCGACTCACTCTAATTCCTCTAATGGTTCTTCATGACCGAAGAGTAAACATATTACTAATGCATTTATTAAATCAAAATACTAATGTCTCCCCAACCAATTACATCCATATTGACTTTGAAAAAATTATAATGCATGTAATGTCCGGAGTCTATGAATTGTTTTGAATCTTGTGATGCTCCTGCATCATTATGCGTCAACAAGTGCCTGAATTTCTTAAGGCTTTTTACAACAGCAAGGACATGTTTCTCAACGAAATTGTATCTTTGCTCATATTCTTCTAGTCCTTCGCTGAAGAATGCAATTGGCTGTTCCAATCCCTTTGCATTTTTCTGTACCAGCATGGCTGAAATCACATCATAACCACCATATGCATAAAGAATGAAATCCTTACCAAAATCAGGATTGATTAGGACGGGTGCTGCTGCTAATGCATCTTTAATGGCCTGAAGATTCTCTTTGGCTTCCTTTGTCCATGCAAAAACTGCATTCTTTTTAAGCATGGTTGTTAATGGCTTGAGAAGAGCTGCAACGTCAAGCAAAAATCTCCGTACAAAATTAATGCGGCCAATGAAACTTTGAAGGCCTTTCTTGTGTTGTGGTAGAGGCGCTCCAAAATTGCTGCAACTCGTTCAAGGTCTACCGTGATGCCTGACTTAGATACAATGTATCCAAGTAATTTCCCCTCATGCACAGAAAATATACACTTTTTGGGGTTTAATGAGATGCCAAACTTTCTACAGCGCTCAAAAATCTGTCTTAGGTGATCAATATGATCAGCTGTTTTTTGTGAATAAATAGTGACATCATCTAAATAAACCAAGAGGAACCTATTCATCAGATTACTAAAAGCCATTTCCATGACTTTTTGAAAGGTTGCTCCAGTGTTGGACAATCCGAATGGCATTCTTTTGTACGCCATTGTTCCCCATTTTGTTGTAAACTCTGTTTTGAATTGATCTTCTTCCTTTACCAGGATTTGATTATAACCTGAATAGCCATCCAGCAAAGAGAACCTTTCAGCCCCTGACACACATTGTAATATATGTTCCATGGATGGAAGAGGATGTCTATCCTTCAACGAGACTCAATTCAAGTCTCTGAAATCCACACATAGCCGTAATTCTCCATTCTTCTTCCTTACAGGGACCAAATTTGCAACCCAGCTTGTGTGTTTGATAGGAAAAATTATCTTACTCTCGATTAGCCTGAACACTTTCTTTTGCATCAAAGGTTCCAGTTTAGGATTGATTGGCCTTTGCTTTTGCCGAACTGGCTTAGCTGCTGGTTCCAGCTCTATTGTATGTTGTGCAAGTCCTAGATTGAATCCTTTTAAATCGCTGTATTGCCAAGCGAAAACATCACTGAATTCTTGGAACAAATGAAGAAAAGCTTCTTTTTCTTTAGCTGAATTTACTTCGCCAAATTTTATGCATTTACCTGGTTCAATTTCCAGATCTGCATACTGGTTTTCTTTGACCAGCAAGTTGGCCTTTCCAGGTTTCAGCTGATCATCGGAATTGAAAACACTTTCTAGTGTTACTAAACCCTTTGGCAACTTGTTGTTTTTCAACTGTATCACCTGATCACCATACTGGTCTTTATATCTCTGCTGGTTAGAATTGGCAAAAACGTCTTCCTCCAGCAAAAATTGCAGAGTTTGTTCATCGCTGTCAAAAACTTGCCAACTAACATCATTATCAAGAACCGAAGGCCTGGTAATGATTCTGATATGATGCTGATCAGTATGTGTGGACACGTTGTTAACAATATCATAGTGAGCTCCTACAGCTGCCAGTCTATCAGCATGCTGGTTTTCTTTTCTAGGAATACACAGTATATTAAATGCATCAAAATTTTCAAATAAATCCCAAACACGATGTCTATAAGACTTTTAAAATGTCATCTTTTGCAGCATTCAAACGTCTGATTTGATTTACTACCAATTCACTATCACCCTACACCCTCAAGCACTTAATTCCGTGTTTTCTTGCCCACTCTAATCCTTGAATTAACCCTTCGTATTCTGCCGTATTATTGGTACAAGAAAAACTGAATCTGAAAGTGGCATAGTACCTATCATTGTCAAGTGAAACTAACATGACGCCTCCACCAGCACCTTGTCTACCCTTCGAATCATCAAAAAAATGCTCCATAGCTGATCTTGGGACTCTCCCAACTAATTTGCGGGTTTGACCAGATTGCGAATAACTTCATTTTGCTCATGTATAATATAGGTCCCTAAGTCAGCACTCATCATATGATAAAACCGGTTTTCATAGTTTTGACTTAATCCCCATTCATCAAAAAGAATATCTAGGACATCATCTAGCTGGGTTCGATTTTCAGTAGCTGTATGATATTCTGCTAGGTCAAATGCAAGCAAGTTTGCATTGACAGAACTGGGAACATAAGGCTCTATGTGGTTTTTTGCAAGTAACTCAGATTTAATTGTTACTTTTGTGCCATATCTAGTCCTAAAAAGCATGTGGGACCAATCGGATGACAAGTAACCACCAATCTTTGTTGTGAAATCCCTAGACAAACAGATGGCAAAGTACGGGATAAATCTATAACATAGATATCCTGCTAAATGGTAAAATTAGGACAGGCATGGAGGGTGACGCTTGCATCTCTAATCACGCCTATAGTACCTACAGATGTCCCATCAAGTTGAACACCACCTCTTTCAATGGGTTGGTATTTTAGTCCTAACTGGTCAGCTATCCTTTTTAGCATGACTGAGCTTGTAGCTCCACTATCTACCATACAGTTATGGACTAGTTTATCGCCAATGATCAAGGAAAGATAGAAAGGAGGCGGTTTTATTACCTTATTTGACTCCTTGGCAATTTTATCGCTACCCTCCTCCTTTTCATCAGCGTGGTTAACACCGCTCTTGTTGGTTCATCCATCACCCTTGTGGGATTTGCTTCATCCAAGAGAGCCTTTTGCAAAATATCCACTTGGCCAGGAATAGCCAAAGTTTCCCACATTGACATAGACACGTTCATCTTCTTCATGTTCTCCACGATATTAAATGGCGCAACAAAGTGTGATTTCTGATGTGCTTTAACAGCACCATGTTCCGCTGGCTTGTGAACAGTTTCCTTGGTGACAGGGACGTGAGTGTCTCCTACCGTGTTTGTAGCACTTGATGATGGCTCAGCAGTATCAGGTGACTTACCCTTATTTGTTGTTTGCTCTGCTTCAAGGGCTCTTTTTTTAGCTCGAGTATTTGCTAATACTGGTGAGTCATTATTGACTGCACAAAACTCATCTTTCTGCCAGTTAAGGAAATCGGTTTCAGGAGTAGGTGCATAATGCTGCTGTTCAGATGCAGCATTAGTGACATTTTGCTGTCCTGCCACCGTATTTTGTACCATTAATGCCTGATTTATAACTCCATTTGTGCATGTGGCTTGATTATGTGGTTCACTACAGGGGTAACACCATTCAAAATCTGCTGCAAGGTTGTTTTGCATGGGGGCTATGTCTCTTACTGGATTCGCTGCATTAAGAGGGATTGGGTTATAAGGTCGGAAAGGCCTTTGATTGATATTCTACCTATAACCCATTGCATTACTTTGAAAAGGTTGTCTATTTCCTTGGGCCTGACCTTGATTTTGCTGCTGCTAAGGCGGATTTACAATTGGATTCTGTTGTTGGTAAGGTGGCCTAGGTTGGAACTGCTGCTTTTTAAGATTAACTAGCTCATTACTAAAAGTTTGCATCATATTTTCAATCTTGAGCTGACTATTTTTTATCTCCTACAGCTCTTGTGAAGGGCTTACAGTACCTAAAAGGCCCGCAACGGTAATTTCTTGGCTGGGAACAGCAGGTAACTGGTTAAATGGTGGAATTGTCAATGGTATATTTGGGTGAATGTCCGAAAAAATGGGCATAGGAGGCCTATAGGCTATTTTACCAACTTGGATAAGACTATTTTCAGCTCTAATGGCGATATCATAAGCTTGAGGCAGCGAAACACCTCCCATAGATTGAATCATTACTGAGATATTGCTATTTAAGCTTCTCAAATAATAAAGAAAAGCATGATCAGCTGAAGGTCTTACCGTAATGGGTATCCTAGTCCAGGTCCTTTGAAACCAATTGTTAAAATCCATCATTTGCTCTTGTGGTGCCCGCTTTATGTTTGTGAGTTGCTCCACCAGCAAGAAGAAGTCGGACTTATCCTCAAAATGTCTTGTCAAAGCATCACCCAAAGCATCCCATGAGCCTATGGAGCCAACAGTTAGGCTTCTGAACCACTATAGTGCTTTCCCATTTAAAGATGCTGCCAGTAACTTAGTAGCAACGCCTTCCTCTGTAACTGATGAACGTTGCACAAAGTGGCAACATCTCTTATGTGCTCATAAGTTGTAGTTTGGTTTTCTCTAGTAAAATCTGGCAAACTCTTCAATGCAGCTAGTGGTATATCGTGAGGCTGAGCAAAGTTTAAGGGACTCCCTTGATTAAATGGCACAAAAGCAAATGCCCTTGCCATTGGTGGAGGTTTTTGTACAGGCTGCTGCACTGGTCGCTGTTGTATAGGTTGTTGTTGAGTAGGAACACTCTGCTGAAAGCTCGTATTTGTTGTACCTGCTGGTATAAAACCAGTACTTGCTGAATTTGTAGTTGAATCAGCAGATATGTCAAATGATTCAGCACTAACTGATGGACTTGCTGAATGTCCGACTTTCCTTTGACGTGTTCTGATGTACACTTAAAGACCAAGGGCTGAAAGTTGCCTTCTTGATACTGGCTTCGTTCTAGCTTTTATATGAAACCCTTGCTATGATTTGATTTCTTTTATTGCTGTTGCCGCCATTAAAAGCGTTGGAGTCTGTATTGTATGTGCGCCATACTTGCTGGTGTGGGTGTATGTTTCAGCATTTATCATTTTACATAAAGGTTGTGCTGAAAGATCAATTCTGAAAGTTATATTTTTGTTTCCATAAAACAAAAAACAAAAAAAACAAAAATGGGGTTCCTCTTGTAGCATTAGCTTCTATTTGATAGCAATCTTGAGAGTATCCTGCTGCCTTCAAAGTATGAGATGGACATTTGAAAAACCACACTTTCTTTTCCCAATTTCATTGAAAAATACTAAAGTATAATGAGGGTAAAATATTATCAAGTCATTATTTGCAAGATCTAACATTAGCATTTCACGGCCAGTTCGCAAAATCATCACATTTTCCTTTTTTCTGAGTCAACACTGGAGTTGTGGCTTTGCATTTCTCCTCTTGCGGACTCAAAACTCTCTCCAAAATTCCAGTCAACCCAGTTGAAAGATTTACACAAACTTGCAGCCTGCAGTTTAACAAAACCAATACAATCTTTGTACTGTAATTCATGTTTCAGCCACTCATGAAATTTGTTAACAATGTAATGACTTTAAGGTAATACTCCTTTCAATTTGTTCAGTATTTGACACCATTATTCTGATAGTTTTACCTTAAGCTTTCAAAATCTATTATTTTCCTGAGAGATTCACATTTCTTCGATTCAGCATTCATCACATCCCACACACTATTCCTGTAGATATTCATGCTGCTCATAAAATTATGAATGCTGCTTTTCTCTTTGAAAGTTTTTTCTTGTTTGAAATATGAAGTTGCTGCATGATTCTAAAACATTTCTATTTTGTGCTCTCTAATCAACACCTGTCGTCTTGTTAATCTCTTTTCCTAGGGTGTTGTAAGAGCAGAATATGGGATTAACTTTGCACTCTCCAATGCTTGCTCTACTTCAAAACATTTCCTCCAGGCAGGGAATGTCTCCGCTGTTACTATCTCCCCATGCGGTGTTATTACATCATCTTTGCTGGAACTTCTCATTAAATGACATAATGGATTTCTGTTTTTGAATCAGCAATGGCACTTAAATACCATAACAAAATTCTTTTTCTTTTTTTTTCCCATATTGGGCTGCCAATAGTGCTGAATTTTATTGAACTTGCTGTAGGAACTATCATACTTTTCAATAATGATTTCCATTAAATCATTTGCTGATTATGCTTCTCTCAATAGGTTGGTATCATTTCTTGTAGCAAGTACACCCTTGCAATCTGTGATGATAGATTGCAGATGCTTCCAAATGGAATTATTGCTTGGGTTTTGGAGAATCCTTCAGGATCATTGCACCATATAGAGTTTTAATTCCTATTTTTCGGGAATCCAAAGCTTCATAATACAGATTTGTTAGTCTGTTCATCTTTTCTTTCGCTGTTTTATATATCTAATATTGTTGTTTTTCTGTAATCTTTTATATCCTGCGGCATACCTTACAAGGTTCGAGCACAGGCTCGTGACACTCACAAATGATTTTATCTCTTTCAGCACTAAATGCCAATATCACTACTTATTTTTCTTTCACGATGAAATGCATTGACAGATAAAGTATGCATAGGAATAGAAATATACGGTCATTGCTTAGATCCCTTGGGATCTAACATCAGTTTTTTCCTCTTTTTGCAGCTGCTGGAGAGCGTGGAGCTTGAAGATGGACGAATGCACCAGGGAAAGAGTTCATAACCAGTCAAAGCAACAGGCAATGACTGGTTATCTCTACTCTTTATTTCTTTCATTTATATATATTTGTTCGTGTATTTCTTGATGAAAGAAACCTAATAGTTATACTCACAGCTTGTGTGAGATCTTCTCTATTCAGCATATTAATTCATTTCATACTTTGTAAAATGAAAATTGTACATATCAGTTGATGATCTATACAATGAACATTGTATCTCTTTTGCTCATGATTTCATATATAATTGCAAAAATGATGGAATATAAATGAATAGAAAAAGTATGTTTTCCTTCTGCAATGTTACTTGGAGTAAAATTTTCAGCATGTGTAAAAATTTTTGGTAACATCAGCGTTGTTAGCAACGCCAGTAGCCAAGGAGTCAAGCAGGGCAAGCAAATCTCAGAAATTAAGCACATACTTGAGTACGAGGTTTAAGCACATACCAACACCATGATCGTCATGCCTTCTTTCACCTGCGAGAGAAGCAGCCCTAGAAGGAGACTTAACTGGCATACAGACATAGGTGGAGGAGAGTCGCCCGATGCAGATCAATGAGATATCACACTCCTCAATGAACAGCACTACAAAACGAATGACAGAAGTAGTAAAGATGGATATGGCTACCCAGCAGCCTACAGTAGGGCCGGAAACAATGATGCGAGAGGATGTTGAGACATTACTGGTTGACGTGGTGACTCGGGCTCGCCAAGTGGTGATCTCTATGCAAAAACATGTTTTGGATTCAATGGTGCAGGAGCTAAAGTACGTCATATCCTTCATGAGAGTAGGGTTCTTAGCCATCTTTTTAGTCTGCTTTGAGGAACGCGAGTGGCCTAGAGTAGAGACTTCGGAGATGCACCAAGATTGGGCCACCACCAGAGAGTCAGTTGTGGAGAGCCACATAGATACTCTGACTCGTAAGGTAGTCCAAATATATTGTGATATTTATTATGCTCTTTAGAGGAGCCAGGCAGACCAATTAGCGGCAAAGAGGGCTCATGAGGAGTCAGCTACCAAGTTAACAGTAGTGAAGGCGGACCTAGTTGTAAAGAGAGCAGCTCGAGAGTCGGAAAGCAACTACTTGGTAGTCTGAGAGGATAGCATTTATGGGTCAACTAGATGAGGCTAGGGGGGAGAAGAGTAAGCTACAACAAGAGTCAACAGAAAAGGAGGTAGAGCTTGGAGAGATTGCCAAGATGATGCAAACAGCCTTGGAGATTCAGATACAGGACAAAGTAGATTTGGAGATATGGACCAAGCAAGTGCGGGAGCTACGAGCACAACTGAACAAGCTTAGAGTATAGGGGACGTCTACCACAACAAGGACGCATCCCTCTTCTTCTTAGTTGTTTGAATCTTGATGTAGTTAATGGTTGAGTCATATTTTGATGTTTTGATGTATAAATTGTCTCTATTTTGTCGTCCAAAGACGACTTTACTTTTTGGGGGGGATGATGTTGTCGGTAAAAACTATATTATAGCCAACAGGTAGAATTGGTATTGAAAAGGTCGCATGACGGTTGAGTAATCCCTTCGAGAAGTATATGTACATCGTCTGAATGGCTTATGAATCATCATTGCATTTGGAATTGCATATGTGCTTATATGAATAAAGTATTTGTTTTACGTTACATTCTAATCTATTAATGTGATAAGTATCCATTTACACTGTATAGTAAACAACACTACTACAGATAAAAAAAAAGCAGCCCAAAACATTCACAACAATTTTCCCAATTCCACCAATAACAAAGAACTCCAACTTCTCATGAACCGTACACCAAAGTAGAGAAAAAAACAATTGTAATACCTCAGCTGCAATTGCACAAATAATTTTGGAGAATTAGTCTCCAAGCAAGAACACAAAACCCTTATACCTCACCAAGGGAAAAGGAAAACAATTCAAGAAATTCTTCACAGGCAACAAAAGAAAATAATTAATTGGATGCCCTTCCCATCAAATGGCCTCATATTTATAATCTTCAAAATGGCAAAAGCTTCCCAAATGAACTTCACTTAAGAAGCTTCCTCCACACAACATTAAAATATAATAGTGTCATCGTAATATAATTTATTAATTGTGTTTGGCTCCAAAAATGACCTTTTCCACCATAACATAATATTCTGACACACAAGGCCATTGTTTCTTGTTCCCACAATTTAAAACTTTTCATCCCGGTTCTAACGAACTATGATACCAAGGTGACCAACAAAAATAGCAACTAATTTACCCATCTTGCGAAAACAATTGAAGAAGCATCAGAATCGAAAACTGACAACACTAAAGTGATCCTGATAATGAACGATGATGAATGAACCTAATGGGGTGACTTACTATAAATAGACGCTCCCTCCAAGATTCTTGGAGCCCAAACCAGAAGCCCGAAAAAAAACTGACAGCATCACTCAACTCTTCTGACTCATTTGAGCTCATCAGAACCAACAAGTTGACTTACTATAAATATTAAGTTCCTCAAATGGAACCAAAACACATGATAGGTTGTTGAAAAGCCTATAACCCCACAACTGAAACCCTCAAATCCCATTGTCAGCCCACAAGGTTGTGATGGTGAACTGACCAAGTCAACTCTAGGACCCTGCTAAAAATTGATGCATTACACAGAATACTGTGTCAACACTATGTAATTCTAGTTTAGAACTTTTTGCACCTCCTCGATCAACTATCAAATTAAGTTTGCATTTTTGTTACACATTCACACGTACACATAAATCTTGAAATTACATATATACCAAACTCCTAATGATGCAAGGTATAATCCAGACTATAAGAGGGATCACCCAACCTTGTCAATGGTAAAAGCCCAATGGTCAAGTCTCACCGAGGCATACCCAGAGCTGAGGTCTACTCTTCTAGGATGGATATCCTAAAGTAAGCAAGAAAAAATAAACATGTATATAGATTGATGGATTAATGTTTTAAACTAAATATATTAGCAAGTAGAAATATTAGCATTTAGCACAAGCAAAGAATTGCAAGCTGGCAAAAGATGAGATGCCGAACAACTCCACAACTATTATACAATAAAATACCTTGGAAAATCGATGCCTCAAAAACCAGCACAGCAATCAGGAAATTAGAAGACACGACTCAGATAATAAAAGATTTATAGGTTTTTTTTCTTTTTTGCATTTGGGTACAACTAGTTAGTCTAGCAGATGTAAATATCAGTTTTATACAGTTAAGTACTGTCCTGTCAAGGTAATTAGTACAATATAAAAAGCTGTAGAAGGTACCAAATCAATTAGTCAATGTAGATATATTTTACATCAGCTCCATTCTTAAAGCAGACACCATGTAGAAATATATATGATACCTTCAAGAGGTTTTTCTTCAAAAAGAATTTTGTAGAGTCCAACTTTAGTCCAAATTATATTGTTTCCTGAAAGAATGATAATGCATATACATCTAAAAAAATTCAAAAGAAGCATTAACTTCTCCTAGATGAAAAAACTAATTGTACATAACCAAGATTAAAAGAACTTGAAGGCAACTAAAAAGGACTATTCATCACACGGACAAGAAAATTCACTTACATTTACTGCTACACTTCTAAGAGTTGTACAAAAAGTTGTCAAGTAATTGGAAACAAGGCTGTCTTGTTGAACAATGTCTAGAAGTACTTCAACCATACCAATGTCTGCAAATCTTCGAGCATGTGTGTATACCTGCATCACATCTCTATGCTTTTCAATGATAGTGAAAACAAGTATGCAAAGCTAGCTAGAAAAAACTTCATACTAAAACACATATATAATATGTATGCATAGATTCATAGATAGCATATGTTCATATGTGTGTGTGTGTGTGCATCCTACCCATTAATGTCACTTGCATTATTGCAAGTTGTCCAAGACCAATAATAAATTTTGATAATGACCCTGGAAAAACATCAATACATGCATCAATGTTTGCTGTAACAAAAAGCAGTTCAATAGATCAAGGCTTCAGGCTTCCTAATTGAACATGGTCAGTGTGATATAGACAGGATCAATTTTAATAATGTCTGTTGCCTTTGGAAGAAAGTAAAAACAGAACATAAGCTAGTTCGATAAATCAAGCTTCTAACTAAAACATGTTCAGTGTTATCTTAACAATACAAATTATTATGTTTTATGTTGCCTTTGAAAAGGGGCATGAACAGGCAAGAATCAACTAAAATTCTAGGCCATGACATAAAAAAACAATAACGCTGTTGGAAACTGAAACAAATGGTAGCACCAGCATCAACCATAAGCAGTGCTTACAAGTGCCAAGCTCATTCTCAGATACAATAAATAAGGCCTAAAGAAATGAGATAATTAGTAATCTAGAATTGATTTCGCATTACTGGGGTATTTGTTAAAAATTACTAACTAGGCCTTCATGAGTTTAATGTGACCCAAATTTCTTTGAAGATGCTACTGACTAAAAAGTTATGAAAAATGTTTAAAATGTTGAAGTTGATGCATTAATGAAAACAAATAAAAAACTTTGTGCTTAAAATTGTCATATGGTAAAGAAATAATATGGTGTAAATAACCTCACTAAAATCAAAGCAGATTGTAGTATTGATAGACAAAAGTGGAGACTAGTTGCAAAATAGTTTGCTGATAAGGTATCAATTACTAAGAAGACCGTATACATAGAAATAAGGATTGATTAATTGCAGCCTGACATGAAGGGAGAGCTCACCAAATGGAGATTAAAAATGCTCTTCTGAAAACAGATATTAATAAAGATGTTCCTCACACTCAGAACTTTATAAAGAGGTAATCAAAATCTTCTTTCTATGTTCAAGAAACACTAACTTCTCAAAATCTAAACCAAGTTGTGGAACGTACTATGCTTAATGCAATAAACAATGTTGGAATACTGGTTTAAGACATTAAGTAGTAGGTAAAGTATGACTTGGCCATTCTCATCATAATAATCATCTTATCAAGTTTTCATCACAATAATCATCTCTTTTATCTATCACTTTCTATTCATCACTCTTTGCCCGATGCACTGTATATGCTCTCCAAAGGTTTCTGCAAGATCATAGCTAATCAAATTGTTCAAATTAATCTTTGCAAGCATATATAATAATCACTCTAGAACAAGTTTTTGTATTAAAAATTATGGACATGTAAAACACAGAATATGATCAATAAAAGACTGTAAGGTCCTCACAGACACCCCTTCTACCCTATCATGCATAAGTGCTTGAGAGTGGATGATACAAGTGTAATGTCCCTTTTTTGGGACATTAGGAATTCCCAAGTTAAATTCATATAATATTAGAATTGACTTATGAGAGTTTGAGCAGATTAATAAAATAGGTCAATTTAATATTATAGAGAGTTAAAAGAGGACAAAGAAGGAAAAGCACGAGAAGAATAGAGGGAAGCTCAAGGGTCATCTGTTGGATCTTTAAAGAGGAGGAAGTTCACTTTGGACATGCTTGGGGTTGGGTGGATATTTTGCAACCGACAATTTTGGGTAAAATCCAATCGCAAATTAGAATGACCAGCCACAGCGTGGGAGACAAAGTCTCTCCTACTTGAAAGGGAAAGCTCCCCCTTCTCACTGTGTTGGTTCTCAAAACCGCAAATTGGAATCCTACGAGTCTTTCCAACTCGATGCCACGATATCCAATCGATTATGGCCAACTTGATGGGATTGATCGATGCGATCCAAATCCCCTGCACTTCTGGCTCTGCAAAACCAAGGTGGGTGCACCAAATCCTGAACAAAACACTTAAGTCCAGGATACTTATAGAAGATTGGTTAAAATATGAACGCAACGAAATTTTTCCAAATGGCCAGAATTACAGAAAGCTTTTAACTTGCAAAATACAAATTAAGAATAATGAATATACGAGTGTTCAAAATAAAAGAAAAAGTAAATGCAACAAATGAATATATTAATTCTTCAAAGGAAAGATACAAAACAATTGCCAACATATGGATTGCAAATTATGAAAAATATAAAGACCAAGGCCGAAGGGCAATAGAGTCAATATTATAAGTTTAAAACATACAAATTTATAAAATTCTACGCAAATTAATTATAAACAATTTAGTCATCAAGATGCAACAGATCAAATATATGGACACAATTTTAAAATAGTCTAGAATGTATTTTAACTCCTGTGGTAGGGAGACAAACCAAACATAGTTTCGAAAACAATTAAATATTTCTCAATATCTATGATGTTCGATTTTAAAATGCTATACTTGATCATGTCCACTTATCTATCATATAAATTATTTATAAAATTAAAAATAATAATTATAAAGGATGAAACTATATAATATTTTAACTCTAAAGCTTCATGCAAATAAAATAAATATTTCTTACTGATTGTGCCGGAAATAAAATTGCACTAGAGACACTCCTTAGGACGATCCATCCAATGCGGTTTGACTCCAGAATTGCATGTAAATATCATTCAATAATCCAAAATCCACGAGATCAATTCAAAAATTCATTCCTTTACCTATGAAAGAATATAATATATCATAGTGCATATAGTATGCAAAAATTAGGAAGAGTCGATATGAATTGTCACGATTGTATCCCTTGTTTGTTTTACATCTCCTATTTATAAATGTATAGATAGTTACACGATTGCCACTTGACCATCATACCTCTTCATGACTAAAAACTAATTACTTTGTTTTACATAATATCATTGTGTAGTCAGTGGTGATTTAATTCCTTTTACAGATACGATTCAACTCTAATCGAAAGCTTTTGATTAAAAATTGTTGCGGAAACCCATTTAAAATGTCTTATTAAAGATTTTATCTCTATACAATTATGCCCGATATCCATTCACATCACAAGATAGATCATTTCTCCATCTCTGGGTTTCTTCAAATTTTGAGTTCAAGGTCTTCAATCTTTCTCGAGCTTACTCCATATTTTGCCTCCTGTGAGCATTCCTGCAACAAGCAAAAAAGATCGATGAGTATTACTCAATTGAATCAAACAAATTATTTGAATTCTTGCACACATATATTATCATTCAATTTTATGCTTCCACGGTGATTTCCATATACTTTGTTATTTTGAGGATTTTTACGTTCCAAGGCACTCGATTGGAAGTATCGTTATTTGACTGATAAGCAATTTCCTCTTCCACAAAGGCATCAAATCATCTCATGGCACTACTTGTCTTTGAAATATTATTGAATTACAAGTATGCAATTATTATTATTTCATTAGTTTGAATGGTATACCCAACGTGTCCTTAATACTCGTATTCTTTTTATCATTCCCTTCATTCATTTTATCAAGTCTCCAATATATAATCGCTGCTAAATTAATTATTTAAAAATTTCTTATTCGCTTTCCAAGCTGCTCCCGACAATATCTCTATGTTGACATGTTTGAAGGATTGCTGCTTTAATAGATTGCCTTCAATTTCCACGGTTTGCTTAGGCATCACAACATTTCCATGTTATCTTTTCATATATTTCCACTTGGCACTATATGTGTTTCCAGAACTCCATGGTCTTCTAAACTTGCAAATTGATTGTCTCTATTAAAATCACTTCTCAGGGACGGTGATGCGAACTCTCAATTCTGCTGCTATTTAAATCCAGGTGACAAAGATCCTCATATAATATGTGAATTTTAATTGCTCCATTGCAGCTTCATGTAATAGATGCAGGTCAGGATTGATTTGATATTTCATTCACATTCCCAATATGCATTCAGCATATAATAGCTCTATCACAATGCATTTTATCTGTATACAGACTACTAATGATTTATGTCCAATCAATGCAAGGAACTCATAATTTTATTGCTTGATGTCTCATATACAAAAGGACATTTGCAGAATGAGAATAGGCTCCTGGCAATATGTGAAATGTGCACCCAGACATTCTTTGCAATCCTAGTTATGATAAGGTTCAAAAGATTTCACAGATAATAACAAATTATTTTGAGATGCTTATAATAATCACTTTGCATTGTTGTAGGAATGATATCAGCAAGGTTCATTCTTGTAAGTCCTGTAGTAAACGCTCCCTAGTGTTTGTTCTTATGAGCTCTCTCACCAGCGCTCAAATCATAGTTCGATATGTTCCCTGCTTCTACAATAGAGCAATACTTCATTCTTGCATGCTCCGAAGTTGTTAATCCTCAATCCTTGGAGGTTCCCAGGCAGTAATGTATATATAGACTTTCATATTTGGAACTCCCTCATACATTCTAGATACAATTAATTATAAGCACATATTTAGAGTCCACAATTGCTATGCCTTATCCAAGCTATATACAGTTGTTTTATGCTACTTCAGATCAGAGTGAACACATTGATCTCCCCCAAAACTATCATGTATTTCAATCACTTTTTAGGACCTTTTTGTCCATGCAATGATGATGCTTCTGATATTAACAACGCCAATTCTTCATTTATCTCCCATATCATTACATAAATGGAGACTAAAAATTTGGGCTCCATAATACTTTTCCTTGGATCAACTCTAGGTTAGTAAGAAGTTGAGAGATTTTGTAGAGGGATGTTACCAATATTCTTTCCTCTTGACTTTCAGGAAAGAACCCACTTCCTTGTGAAGCAAGTAATGGGCAGGGTGAAATCTCTAAGGACGCTTCTATCTAAAAGTTGTGAACGATGATATCAATAAACCAACACTAACTCAAAGGCTCGCTGAAAGTGTATTGATTTGGCTCTAAGTCCGGCTGTAATTCTACATGAATAAGTTTTACTAATAGGGCACAAAGGCTTACAAAAGTAAAGATATCTTAACCATTTTGTGAATCAAGAAAGAGATATAAGCTAAAGACAAAGCTTCTAACTATATATCTCCACAATTGCTCCTAGTCAAAGCTCTGGCTCCAGTTGCTTCTTAACTCTTTTTATACTCAATTATTAAGAACACAAGATCACATAAACCAAAAATAACATATGCAAATCACAGACAAAGCTTCTAATTCACACAAGTAACAATCTCACTCAATCAAAGTTAAGTCTCAATTGCTCTTTTGTATTCACTTTTCTATCAAAATAGTGCTACACAAACAAAGTTCTACTGGCACAATTTCTCTAGAGCTCTCTTGCATACAATAATAGATGATTTTACAATGAGGGGGCACTCCTTTATATAGGCACAAGAATTGAGAAAAAGATGGAGAAAAAAGTGAGAGGAACTCAACCAACTTTGACCAAGTCTAACTAGAAGAAAAATTATTGGGTTACATGCAACTCACATTACATGTAATTATATCTTTTCATGCAATGTATCCTCTTTGATCTAGAAACAAAAAAAAAACAAAATAACAATCTTAAATATTGGTCTTTAGTGCCTTGAACTTGATGGTAACATCATGCACTATAGGAAGATCAGAAATCTCCATTGTCTTTGATATTGCCTCTATCCTTAGTACATCTGCATATGCTGATTGCACAACCTTAGAATTTGTCGTCAAAGAATCTAGCAAGTGTTTTGTCAAAGATTTATAAAGGACAAACTTGTTCATCATGTGAGAACCAAGATCTTAATAATCTAAATAAGCATTGATAGTGATTATATATTTTGAACTTGCTCTTTCAACTGCAATCAATACCATGTTCATCAAGAATCTAACATCCCATTTGCTCTAAATCACATGTGATTCCTGTTTCTATCATCTGACAATCTCCAAGAGTTGTCTGCAACTTTGTAACCAGCTTTCTCAATGTTTCTTCTTTATAACCCATAAGCCCTTGATATCTAAAGAACATTTCACAGGATGGAAGAATGTCACATGAAACCATGGCATCTAAATCAAATTAAGCAATCTCATCCCAGTCATTGAGAATCTTTTTCAAATCATCTGCATCTTCAGTCAAGGAAGAAATCAAGCCTTGCTCCATTTCATTCATATTTTTGATACGCTTAAGAACTGTAAATATTTATGTAATGACCCGAACTCCTTCAAAAATGACTTCTCCTATCCAAGACTTAGCGGCTTCAATCAGCTTTCTTTCCTTGGATGTCTAAGACACTATAACAGCACTTTGAAAAGATTGTTGCCGAGTGACTTCATTTAAGCGAGTAACCTCATGTTTGAGTTGATTCTTCTTTTCCTATAATTCATGGTTACTTTTTGACACATTAGCTAATGCATCTTGAGCATCTTGTAAGCAACTCAAACATGACTCCTTCCCGATTGCTACCTTAGTGAACTTGTAATCAAAATGGGTAAGTTCTTTAGTAGGCTTGTCCACTAGTGGCTCAACAATTTCAACAAACTTGGTTTTCTCCGAATCAACTAAGATCCTTGAAACAATATTATCTTTCAAAGATTTGGACTTAGTTTTCTTTATAGGAAGGTTATCCAAAGGTACAACCACTTTCCTTCTCTTCATTGTGATCCTGCTCAACCATGCAAGCAAGCTGAAACTTTCATCTGTGGAAGCAGGTACAGTGGAGACCATTGCCATTGATCTTGATTGTATTTCCGTTGCAACTGAACAAGACTCAGTTTGCACAACTGAATTCATAGGTGCATGGTGAGAGGATTTTGTCATGAATAGCTCAAAACCCGTCAAAGATGTATCAAGTTGAGAAACTTGACCCTTTTTAATAGTTGGAAAATCTTCGAACACACTTCCCAAATGTTCGTATTGTTCATTTGTTGAAGAAATAGGAAGAACCAACATATTGACTTTTGAAACTAGAATAGGTGTGAAAACAGTGAAAAATGGATCCACATCATCATCTATCTCATCCAGAAAAGATGCTTCATGCATGGATGGTGCATGAGTTTGTGCAGGTCCTGGAGGAGATATGATCATAACTTTCCCTTCTTCCTCATCTTCGTCTGATTCTGTCTCTAATTCCTCCTCTGATTACTGAACTAGTTTAGGGATCTGAGATGATTTAGATCCCTTTTCATCCTTCCACTTGAATTTAAGATACATCTTTGCACTAGAAGAAGAAGCTCCATCTTTACCTATTATTTCCAGCTGTGATTTCCTTCCAAGAGGACCAAAGCTTCCACAATCCAGACCTAATCTCAGATTAACCCTTTTTAGGCCTTTAATCCTCAACCACTTGTTGGTGTTTGCTAAAATAGATTGAAATCTATCAAGAATGGATGTACCTTCCTTCTGCTGCCATTGAATGGGAAAAGAGCATCTTTTATCAAAATTTTCCTAATGATATTCGGGATCAAGAACATTGTCATCATCTTCAATTTGGAAATCCGATGGGATCTCAAGCATGTTAAGATCAATGATTTGCTAAAAAGTTAATCTAAAATAATTCATCTTTATTATATCCATTTTTGTTTGCATGTCAATCCAAACATCCTCGATACAATGAGCATGTGTAAAAGCCCTCTTGATTTGAGAATTCATCTCTTTATAATCAAAGCCAAATCTAGCTTTGAATTTCTTCAAAGTGATCAGCTGCAATTATGCTTCCATATTTTTTGCTTTATGTACAGGAATTGATCAAATAATTACCAATTACCAAGGGTTTAGCAGAAAAAATACCAAAACCAGGCCTATGCAAGGCATGCTGATCAGACTAAACTTCCATGAGTTGTCCAGCTAATTCCATCAAAATGATTTTATCAGTAGCATAACTAGGTAAGGTATACAGCTTACCTTTAAAACATCCAACCCTTAAGTAAAAGTTGGAAACTAGATAAAGATACAACCATACTGATTTACCTTTTTCTCAAGCATCATCAGATATCATTTTGATGGATAACTGTCTATCAAACAAACACCAGAAATGCCCAATGAAAGCATCCCGAACTCTTCTGAAATGAAACTTACTATTAATCAGAGTGACCTGATCATAGTAATCCCAAAATGGAATCTGTAGACAATCTCCTTTGGTTGAGAGTCCAAAGAAAGATCCCATGGCAGCAGCAATATAAACAAGGTAGGAATTCATGTAGAAAGGCACTAAAATCCCTACATTGAGCAACTGTTGACAGAGCGAGTACTAATCAGTTCTCCCCAAAGGATATGTTTTTATTCTCCATGATCTAGAAGATTAATTTGTACATCCATAGTTCAAAATCGGTGGAATATTTAAGACAACAAACCCTGCTGAGAAGAATGATAAGATCTTTGTACTCCTGCTTGAAATTAGACCTGTGAACGGTCTTTGGCCATCTCAAGAAGTTGTTCCTCTTGGTATCCAACTAGTATTATTCACAAACTTTTGATAATCTCCCTTCTTCTCATTCCATATTTCCAAAGATGATTCTTTGGTCAAATCTACACATTCTACATGATGTGGCACGTTAAAAATTTGCTCGGTAACTTCTGGATCAAGACTAGTAACAAGCCTACCATCAACATCCTTGATCGTCTTTGACTTTGGACTGAAATGCTTTGCACATCCGAGAACAAACTTAGGTTCTATGGCACCCGTGGGAAAGGTAGATATCAAGTGAATATGACTCATGACCAACAGGAGTTTCTATTCTTCGCAAAAAATCAGTAATGTCCACATGTTTAATTTTTTTGGCTAACACGTTGTCAAGAATGGATGTGACTTCAGATGGAATTACATGAGCCAACTCTTTATCAAGCTGGTATTTCATTTTGCCCTTAGATTTAGATGGTGAGGGCATCTATTGCTCTTGTGATGCAACAAAAAAAATCCCACAACATAAATACATCATTAGAGAAAATCACCATAAAGGTAGATTCTTGATCAACAACAAAGCTTTGAGTATGGATTAGATTCTTTCTAGACCCAATGAGATAATCTCAAAAAGAGACATCGTACACATATAGTGGATGAAAATGGAAGATGGAATGAAATATTATGAAAGTGAGAATGGAAGGAAAGGAATATGTGTGAAGGTGGAACGCATGGGAATGCGAGTGAATGGAGATTGCTGATTTCCAAAAGTGACTTAGGTTTTCAAGATGCTAGTGCATGGAAAATGGATTACATGTAAATGCAACATGTAATGAGGAATGCAAAGTGAGATGATATGCGGATGCGAATGAAGGATGAGCTTACATGTAAATGCGGACAACGGATGAAGCGCGGTGTGTTTTGACACAGGAAGTGGAAAAACATGTATTTGCTCATGGAGGCATAAGTACATATGGAAAGATGGAAATGGAATGAAACTTGCGGTGAAATGAACTTTATAATCATCGTTGTGGAAAGGTCAAGTCAAAGTACATGGGAAAACATGCATATGACAATTTTGACCTTTCAAAAAGTGACTAAGTCAAAAATGGATTTTAGAGATGCAATTACATGAAAGACTTTTCATATAATTATGTCGTGTGTTGGGTGGATATTTTGCAACCAACAGTTTTGGGTAACAATCCACTCGCAAAATAGGATGACCAGCCACAATGTGTGAGACAGAGTCTATCCTACCTTAAAGGGAAGGCTCCCCCTTCTCACCATTCCTTGGATCAAGTCAAGGTAAGCAAGAAGTTGAGAGATTTTATAAAATGGGTGTTACCAATATCATTTCTTCTTATCTTTCAAGAAAGAATCCACTTACTCATGGAGCGAGTAATGGGCAAGGTGAATCTCTAACTACAGTTCTATCAAGAGTTGGAAACAATAATACCAATAAACCTTCACTAACTCAAAGGCTAGCTAAAAATGTACCAGTTTGCCTTAAGTCCATTCCTACTTCTATATGGAAAAGTTGTATAATTAGGGCACAAAGACTAAGTAAGAATAACTTAACTATTTTGCAAATTAAGAAAGAAGTAAAAGCTATAGATAAAGCTTTGAGCTATATATTTCCACAATTGCTCCTAGTCAAAGCTCTGACTCCAATTGCTTCTTAACTCTTTTATATTTAATTCACAAAATACAATTACCCAGAACACAAGATAACATGAATCAAAGTTAACTCAGATAAATTATAGACAAAGCTTATAACTCATACAAGTAACAATCTTACTTAATCAAAGTTAAGTTTCAAATGCTCCTTTGTATTCACTTTCTTTCAAAATAGTGCTTACACAAACAAAATTCTGCTAGCACAATTTCTCCAGAGCTCCCTTGCATAAAGATCAAGATGATTTTACAATCAAGGGGCACTCCTTTAAATAGGCACAGAAGTTGAAAAAAGGGTGGAGGAAAAAGTGGGAGCAACTCAACCAACTTTGACCTAGTCTAACTAGAAGAGAAAATATAGGGCTACATGCAACTCGCACTACATTTTTTACATACACATGTACCTCGCATTGCATGTAATTACATCTTTTCATGTAATGCATCCTCTTAGACCTACAAACACAAATAAGAACAAAATAAACAATCTTAGAGATTGTTTCTCAGTGCCTTGAATTTAACGATGATATTAGACACTGTGGGAAGATTAGCAATTTCTATGGTCTTTGATATGGCTTTGATTCTCAATACGTCTACATACACTGATTGTACAACTTTGAAGATATGCTCAATGACTTCTAGATCAAGGCTAATGACAACCTTGCCGTCGGCGTCCTTGATAGTCTTTGATTTCAAGTTCCATGGCCGCCATAGGAAATGTAGATAGGAAGTGAATGTTACTTCTTTTGATGCGCTTCATCTCGTGGCCAACAAGAGTTTCAACTCTCCGCAGAAAATCAGCCATGTCCACATGACTGATGATTGTGTCCATTACATTATCAAGAACAGATGCAACTAATGATGAAGTTACATGAGCCAACTCTTTCTCGTATTGATATTTCATCTTTCCTTTGGATTTTGATGATAAGAGCATCTCTTGTGCTTGCGCTGCAACACAAAAATCCCAAAACATAAACACATCATCAGAAGGAATCGCCATACAAGTTGATTTGTGATCAGCAACAAAGATTCGGAAATGAAATGGAGACTTTGTAGATCTAATGAAATGATCTCAAAAAGAAATCATAGGCATATGCAATGAATGAAGATGAAAAGTGAACGGAATGCGAAATGAAATGTTATGAAGATGGAAAATGGAAGATGGAATGAAATGAAAATATGTGAAGGTGGAACATATGGGAATGCGTGCGAATGAAGATTGTTGATTTTCAAACATGACTTAAGGTTTTCAAGGCATTATTGCATGAAAATGGCTACACGTAAGTACAACATGTAACGGGAAATGAAAAGGAGATGAGATGTGAATGCGAATGGAGAATACACTTTACATGCAAGTGCAGATGGAATATGAGGTGCAAAGCATGAAAAGATGCAGAAACATGTATTTGCTCATGAAGATGCGAATGCATATGAAGAGATGGAAATAAAATGTGATGATGCTTTCGCATGAAATGAAACAAGAAGTTCTTGGGAAAGAACTTGTAACTTCTCCAAAATGGAGAAAACCAAAAAGCAAGCACAAAACACAAAAACTCAAAAGAAAAATGTACCTTTGGAAAGTGACTCAAACATGTCAAGATGCAAAGCACTTCAACACGCAAATTCAAATTTGGAATTTGGGGAAAAACCAAAAACATGAAAATGAACAATTTCTTCATTTTTAAAGGAAAAATGCACTTTCCATGGTATTGATTTCAACAAGTGGCAATCATCAAGCAATATTGTGCATAAAATCAGAACGATAAGCACAAATTAAATAGCAAGAAAGAATAAGTCCATTTACATGAAGATTAAGTGCCAAAAATGGTGGAAAAAGATGCTCCAATGTTGAAAATGTCTTTAAAATCACTTCAATCTTTCAAACTTTTGCAAATCCGAATGGGAGAAGACAAAAAACAAGGCGTTTTAGTTGAAAGATGCCAAAACATGCCCTATTCTTGCTCCAAGATCCAACGTTTTTCTCCAAGGCACATGATCAAAATGTTTTGGTCATTAAACACCAAAACATGTACCAAAATGCGATGCAATCACTAAAATGCGCTAAATTGATTCCTTCTTGGGCAAAAACCTGGGCCAAAAATGGATCTATTTGGAGTTTTCACCAAAAACGTGCCCTAGGATAAAGCTTAGAAAAACGTCTTTTTGCAAGATAAATCCATATTTTATGTTAGACAATCCATTGCCCAGCAAAAACGACCCTATTGGAGAAAATCTCATGCAAAACAAATAAGTAAATCTCTCATAATCTCCAAAATCAGGTTCTTGAAGGCCCATTATATGTGTTCTTCCAAAATTGGACTTTTTAGGAGGCACAACATGTTTTAAAACATGCAAAAGGTTAAAATCAAACCTTTTAAGATGGAATGTATATTTTAAAAGCTCCCCATAAGGCAAATCGCACCTTTTGGGAGGCATTACACATTTTAAAATATGCACTTGATTAAAATTGGACATTTTAGGGAGAAAAGCATATTTTAAGTGAATGCTCATGTTTTTGATGCAATGATACATTTCAAGTGAATGCTCACATTTTTGGTGTAATGACACCAAAAAGGTCCACTTTTGATAGTCTTATGCTTTTAAGTTGAAATTTTATATGAAGTGACAAGTAAAATGTCCACTTTTGATAGATTTCATGTAATAGCATATAAAATGTCCATTTTTTATAACTAGAGTCATTTAATAAACATTTATCAATTTAATTTCATTAAAATCTTACTTTAATGGGGGCATAAACCATATTTATATATCATATTAAAAATATAACACATAAATATCATTTAAAAAGTAACATTTAGATGAGCATTTGATTTAAATGTCAAAAATTAAACTGAAACTATATAGTTTATGTAGTCACTTTAAGTGAAAAATCAAAAAGTAACTCAACTTGAAATTATAACATAAAATGCATTATAGTTACTTTAAGTGAAAAAATTAATGATAAAGTAACTTAAAAACATAACATAAAGTGAATTTAAGTTATATTTTTCAAAAAGTGAATGTCGAATTAAAAATATAACATGATATTTTTAATTCATGATTTTGCATCAAAAAGTCCACTTTTGAGGCGCTAAAATGACCATAACTCTTGACTGACAACTCTAATTATGCTCTAGGTTGGACCAAATCGAAGGGGAAACCGAAAGCCATGACATGAGAAAAACCAACAAATGCAAACTCAAAAGCAAAGAAAAGGACGATGAAGGCCTCAAAATCAAGTGAAGGTTTGACAAAAAGCAAAACGAAAAAAACTTGACGAAAACCTTTGACAAAACAATTTATTATACAAATTGAACTTGATTGATCGATCAACATTGAACAATTGAATATCAAGTTCAACTTAGAGAGGCGCGAAACTAGCTTGAAAAAGTTTCGTGTTCTTACCAACATTTTGTGGTGACAAAATGTAGGACAACATTGTGCAAGTGGATGCGAAAAGTGAGATGAATTGAAATGGAAATGGAAAATGAAATTTCATGTACATGCGGATGAAGAATGAGATGAAATACATGTAATCACATTTGACAAATGAAATGCGAAGTGTTGTGACATGAAAAGATGGAAATGGAATGAAATGATGCTCTTGCATGAAATGGAAGTGGAGTGAAGTGAAACATGACCAAATTCTTGGAAAAGAGCTTGCAACTTCTCCAAAATGAAGAAAAACGGAAAGCAAGCACACAAAACACAAAAGCAAACCTCAAAAGAAGAACGTACCTTTGGCAAATGACTCAAACATGTCAACAAACAGAGCACTTCAATATGCAATTTCAAATTTGGAGTTTGGGAAAAAATCAAAAACATGAAAATGAAACATTTCATCATTTTAAAAGGAAAAATACACTTTCCATGGCAATAAAATCAACAAGCGAAAATCACCAAGCTAAAATGTGCATTAGAAGGAAAATGTCTACTTACATGATGATTATGTGCCAAAAATGGAGGGAAAAGCTCCAATATTGAAAAATTCTCCAACAATGTTAGACCTTTTAAAACTTTGCAAGAGAAATCCGTAAGGGTCAGCAAATGAGGCGTTTTTATGCACAATGTCAAAAACGTGCCCTAAGATTGCTCAAACTTCCAAAGTTTGTAGCAAATGCATGATCATGGGACGTTTTTGAAAAAAACGTGTTTCAAATCTGCATGTTTACAAGTTGTTTTTGTCATTTGAATGCAAAAGCGTGCCCTTTGGTGTATCAAAAATGCATGTAAGTGCCAAAACGGCCCTTCTTCAAGCAAAAACGTCAGCTAAAATAACAAATTTTAGGTGTTTTCTGCCAAAACGTGACCTTGAAAGGAGTCAAAAATAATGTTTTTTTGCATGAAATCAAACAACCATAGCATGGAAATGCCAAAAGATGCAAAAAAACCTCTCCTTGGGATTTTCGAGTCATTCCATGATCAAATCCAAGTATGGGAGTGAAAAACGGGATCTTGGAGGGCAAACACATGAAGTCTTTTCAAAAACGAGTTTTGGAGGATCAAATGCATGTGTTTCAATGCAAAACACACCTTTTATAGGTTATAGCATGTTTTAAAAATGTCATATGAAGCAAAACGTACCTTTAGAAGCCCATTACATGTTTGTAATGAGCTCTTCCATGGAAAAAACACACCTTTTAGGTGCATACGCATGTTTTGAAAACATGCTTTTTGCCCAAAAATGGGTTAGGAAAGTGCAATTACATGTCTTTGGTGCAAAAACTCCCATTTTTGGTGTAAAGACATGTTTAAGTTACATACACATGCAACTCAAGGTAAAAACTCACCTTTTGGGTGCATATGCATATAACACACATGTAGCTCATCTTCTTGATGTCATTGCACATTTTAAGTGAGTTTACATACAATGGCATCAAAAAGGTCAACTTAAGTGATTTTACATGTAATGACATGAAAAGGGTCCACTTTAAGTGATTTTTACACATTTAAATGATTTTTATAAGCACGTGTCAATTTAATTTTGATAAAATAATACTTAAATAGGACATAAAATTATATTTACACTATCATATTAACAATATAATGTGTAAATATAATTTAATAAGTACTATTTACTAAAGCATTTAATTTAAATGTCAAAAATCAAATTGAACTATATAGTTAATATAGTCACTTAAGTGAAAAATCAAAAAAACAACTCAACTTCAAAATATAACATAAAATGCACTATAGTTACTTCAAGTGAAAATTTAATTGATAAAATAACTTAAAAACATAACATAAAGTGAATTTAAGTTTTTTTTCCAAAAAGTGAATGTTAAATTAAAAATATAACATAATATTTTTAATTCGTGCAGTTGCATCAAAAAAGTCCACTTTTTGAGCACTAAAATGGCTATATCTTTTGATTACCAACTTGGATTAAGCCCAAAGTTAGATCAAATCGAAGGGGAAACCGAAAGCAATGATTTGAGGGAATCCAAAGGACAAAAAACCAAGAAACACTCAAAAACGAAAGAAAGGACGATGAAGGCATCAAAAATAAAGCACAAACTCGACAAACAGAAAAAGAAAGAGACTTGACGAAAGCCTTTCGTAAAAGAATTTGCTACGTAAATTGGAGTTGATTGATCAATCAAAATTAAGCAATCAAATAAAAAATTCAACTTAGAGAAATGTGAAACTAGTTTGAAAAAGTTTTGTACTGTCACCTACATTTTGTGGTGACAAAACGCAGGACAACACTTGGATATTTGCTTGATTAATGATTTGGATATTGAGCTCTCTTACAGAGTCAATTGGAAGCTTCAACTTTCAGCCCACTTGGAAGACGAAAACTCACAACACGGAAGACGGTGGACAAAAACCCATCGTAGTGGAGGCGTCCTTTAGCTATCTCACTTGTGCTTACTTATCTCTGATTTTCAGTAAATCCAACCTAATTGTATCTCTGTTTGTAAGATTGGATTTGGGTATTAATAAGAGTTATTGTATTGCTTTTGTAAAATGAAATAAAAAATCTGAGGCTGTTTAAATCTGTCCTATTGGTTAAATTGTTGGTTATTGAATTGAATATTTGGCAAAACCTGTTAGATGCATTGGCTGTTAAAATTTTATGATTCATTTTGAGTGGTTTGGAAGATGATACCCAGCCAGGGTATTACAGTAGTATCAAAGCAGGTGTATCCTGCCAGCCTGTAGGATTATCAATTTACAAAATTGGAGTATTTCAATTTTGAAATAATTTCTCTACTTGTTAAAAATAAGAAATGTTTTATTTGAAAATATCAGATTATGTGGTTTGGAGGAATCCTCAACCATTCAGTCCCAATATTTTACAACTAATTTTTGCGGGCTCCATGAGAGGAATTCTGAAAATTATATACATAAGAATTGTTGAAATTTTGGGAATCTTAATAATTATTTACAAACATCTTTATAAGAGGCACATTCAATATCAGGAGATATTTAAAGAACAATCTTCGAGTGCATAATAATGGTCAGTATATTTGAGGTTGGGATTTAGCATCTTTGGTCTTAATTGAGAAAGAAGCCATTGATAACACAATTGAAAAGAAGGTTAGACGACATCATTTGGAGAATAGTGTGTGCAGCTGAGAGGCTGGTATTTCTCTAGCTTCTAACAGAACTTTCTTGGAGTTATGTATGTGTATGTAGCTACAATGGGAGATTATATAAAATTTTCCTAAGAGTCGAGAGGCCACCATTAATAGCAATGATTAGTTGAATAAACTTGGGAGAATATTGTCAGGCACACATGATATATAGCAGGAGTTGTCAATGGAATATATAGATAGCAATATATCATGCATTGCTATACAGGTATAGTTGTCAATGGTTTAGATGCACAAGATGGGAGAATGCAAAGTGTTTAGAGAAGGTTTGTAGATTAGGATCAAATCTTGTAAGAATAAACTGTTGTTAGTCAGAATTCTATTGAATCTTCTCGGAATGTGATTCTATCATTTTTGGCTAGTAGCTCATTGTCGAGGAGCTGGAAGCTACAAGACCATCCCAGAATAAGGTTGAATTCCATTTACTCTTTATTGTGAAGGTCCTCAATCTAATAGGAGTGTCCGAGATTGGCATGCTTGAGGGTAGTGGGAGGCATAGCATCCGTTACATGTAACGTCTTGAGACCATTCAAAAGTTGAAATTCTAAACTCTTGCATCCACGTATTACCTTGACTCAAGGGAATTTATTCTGGAGTCTCAATCGACAAGAAATATTGGGAATGGCGAGGTGGGAATAAGCTTGCGAATAATGGGAATGGCAAGGTGGGAATAAGCTTGTGAAATAAAAAAATTCATTGTCCCTGTCAAGTAACGTCCACTATATAGGCATTTTCAGGCAGAAGGCAACATCACTTCGATAGTCTTTTGGCAAACGTTCTTAACTCAAGATTCCTATTTTGCTTGTTTTTCATGGTACTGTGACTGTTGTTACATGAATCTTATCGTTTTAATATAGGAGTTTGGCTCTTTGTCATCCTCAAAGTTCAGAGCATCTAGAAAAGACGTAACATTTGGTATAGTTGGTATCAATGATTATGATGAAACTGGGAAATGATGAGTTATGTTTCATAATCTCTCCCAGTCATCAACTAGAGTTGTGGAATGATATTTAACTGTAAAGACATGTTGTTGGGAATAGTAAAAATGGCAAATATTGATTCAAAATGGAGTTTGTTGTGAATCAGCACAGTTGTGCATTTGGAGATGTATTTATGGTCGATCCCATTGATTTATAAAGAATAAAGAAGTTAAACATTAGTACATGTAATTGTCGAGGGGTATTGTTCATTTGTTTGTGTTGATATAATTATCATCAGTATAGAGGCATTACATGCATTTGGTAACCGTGTCAAAAGACCAAGAGTTTGAATACTTTGACAACCTTCGAATAATGCAGAAGGAAGAATACTATCACTAATTTTGTGAAGATAACGACAAGCATGAAGTTTGTGCCAAGCAAAGAACTGAAAAATGCATGGTCTATTGGTAGAAATTAGAAAACAGGAAAGAGGAAAATCGTAACCTGAACAAATTTCAGTGAGCGGTGTTTTGGTTATTTGCAGAAGACGTCTTCAAACAAAAGAGATGACCATAATGTAACACTTCTGGTAGTGTTGACAGGGAACCGATCAAATGTTAGTTTCTTCGCAAATATTCCTTCTAAGAATTGCATGGTTGTAGGCTAAGTCACAAGGTTTGAATTTGAATTCGAGTTCGACAAGTATAAAATTCGAATGAAATTTGGGAAAAGTAAAAATTCGGAAAAAAATCAAATTAAATTCGCCTTATATAATTTTGATTATTTTTAAATATATGCAATATATTCCATAAATTATCAAAATAGTTAAAATTGTTACATAGATTTGACAACTTTACAATCATGAAGACACATTTATAAAGTATAAAACATAAGAAACATATGAAATCACAATAGAAAAGATGTGTTTTATTTGCAAAGTTACAATCAAAAGTCAAGACTTCATAACTTCAAAAAAGCTCTAAGTCATCAAGAGCACTTGACTCAGATGGTGTAGCATCATCATCAATATCACTACCCAGTTCCTCATCAAAAAAGTCGGGCCCATCTACATCTAGTACTGCTATGTCTTCTAAAGCTTGTTTTTGCAAAAATGACTCATTTGTTGATTTGTCCATGAGCAATTTTAAATTGTTGTGAACATAGACAAGATCTCCCAACTTTCCAAACAACAACTTGTCCCTCTTTTCGGAATGGATGTGGTCAAAGCAACTCCAATTTCTCTCACAAGCTGATGAACTTGCTCCTTGACTCAATATTCGAATGGAAAATTGTTAATGATTTAGTTCATTCAGGATCAAAGATATATTGAAAACAAATATATATACAAGCATCATATATTGTTGTTTGTGAGATACGTATATATTAGATTATAATATATATATAATGATAAACTATCATATCAGATTTTCAATATAATTGATTGTTTGTTTTGACCGACATCTTGTAAGTTAAACTGTATTTAGTATATATGTTTACCATTAGTGATTGGTGACTTGGGCAGTCACATTCCTGATGGGAAGTAACTCCTCCAAGGAGTCACTCCCATCAGGCACGTGACTCCCCCGATGGATATTAATAAACAATCCATTGCTGATGAAATACAATGAACACAAAAATACACAAGTCTTCTACATTGCATCAGCGATAACAATTATTTAAATTGGTTCAATCACCTACTATTAATATTATTAGTTTCTTCTTTATAGAAGAATATACAATTTTGTTATATCTCAGTAAATATATTGAACAAAGAATCATCAAATCATTACATTATCTTATATAGATAATCATAAGTGTGAGACTCAACAAAAAGAAATAATTTGTGACATCAAGTTTGATTTTTAACACCAATCGCTTAAGTTTGGGAGTTTCTGCCCCATAGCTGATCTATCATCTATAACCAAGTACCTCATCTCATGTCATATCATATTTGGCTACTCCTATTCCAAACGTCCCTTCCACTTTCCTGTATTTCCATCATTGTTCTCTAATTATAGATGCAATTGATGGATCTGATTCAAACCTACTAATGGCTTCATAAAACCCTGCCATAATTTTAGCATCACCTTGTCTGTCAATTTGAAATAGTTTACGCTCCAAATAGCTAGCTATTGCATGTAAAGGAGGAGTGTCACCATCAACCATATAGAGCACATCAACAATTGGCTCACATATATTTAAGACCTTTGCCCCACTTTCCCAAAAGCTGCTATTTAAAACAATTTGCTCTACGATCTTCCCCTTAAGACTTTTTGAGAGTGAAGATTTTTCCCACTCATTGGAACAAATTACAAATCTCAAAGTTGCTTTCTCTTCAACCACTCTTTTCAAAGTGATATAAAATGAAGCAAATCTTGTATCACACGGCCTCAACAACTCCCTAGATGCATGTTGCCTGTAAAGACTCAATGTGAGACGATGATTCCGTATGAAATTCCCAAACCGCTCTTCCTCTATGAATTGCTTCATGTATCCAAGGGAATTTTGCCAAGTCATGAAGCAACAAAATCCAAACAATGAGCTGCATATGGACTTCAATGAATTTGTGGGTACTTCTCTACAATCAGCTTCCCAGCTCCCACACAATTTGTTGAACTATCAATAAACACTTGAACCACATTTGCAACAAGAATTGCTTCCTCTAATATCTGAAATATATATTCAGAAGTCTTTTATGATTCATAGTGTCAATAACCTCCAAGAAGACAACCCCTTCAAGACAAGCCACCAAAACATTGACCATCCATCACTCAATATAGTGCAACCAGTTGCCTTCCAAGAGGCTTTGACCATAGCTAATTTTCCAATCACTCTATCTTTTGACCTCTCCAAAAGAGTTGTTCTCAAAGCCTCAAAAGAGGTAGGTATGTACGCTTTGCCAAACTCTACAGCCTTTTGGAATGTAGTACGAAAAAGTGGATTTCTAGCTACATTAAATGGAATCGCACTTGTATAGAATAAATCAGCTAGTAAATCATCCACTTGTTATTTCTCACATGGTCTCCAAAAGTTGTTCAATGTTCCACTCTCTTTTGATGCCTTTACACCCTGAGGTAGACATGAAGATGAAGGTATAGTAGATGTGAATCTACAGACATCATCTTCAATTCTTCGTTACTTTTGTGCTGCCTTCATCTTTTCAGTAATAGAAGATGAATGCTCTTTCTCTAAAATAGCTCTGAGCCCTTGGGTCACACTCGGACATGTAGTAACACCTCCACGTTTACCCCCATAATACCAAGCAAGTGATCCATGACCCTTGTTAAACTTCTAGTAATAACTTTTCAACACAAGTTACAATTAGCTTTATTAGCACCATTATGAGACATGTTTCCATGCCTCTGAAGTTGACTTGTTGGGAGCCATATTGCAATCTATAAAATTAAAAACAAGATAATATATTATATCTAAAACATGAACTAAACGTTGTTTAAATGAAGAATGATTAATTATTTTAAACTTTAAAACAAAATAATTCAATAAATTAAAACTTAAATATATTAAGTAAAATAAACCAATGTCATATTACATATTAATATTAGAATAAAATAACAAGTTAAAGTTCAACATTTTTTACTTTTATAATTACATTATTTGAAATATACATTTATAAAATATAATTTTTATTTATTTATTAAATTCTACTAAAAATTTATAAAGCAAAAAAAAAATAGAAATTTTAAGATATATCTAATTAAATATAAACTCTTAACATTTTATAATTTAAAGAACTATAATATTAAAAAATTAATAATAATAATATATCAATATTTTAAAGTTTAAACTATAGATAACCATTACAAACTATTATATGCAAAATAATTATCAATCATCATTACAAACTACTAATTAATTCTTAGATCCATACTACATTAATAAAAACATTATACCAAAAAACATATACCAAATTCCAAACAGAGAAAACTTACAGATTAAAAAACCATAAAAAATAAAAATTATATTTTAAAGAACAATATTACATTATTAAAAATAAAAATATTATGCCAAAAACATGTACCAAATTCCCCAAAAAACTTTATAATAACCATTGAAAATAAAATTTACATTTCAAATGTGTATTTTATCAGACGATTCTAGAAACCATTGATGCTGAAGCCTAAGACGGACGGAGTTGAGACGGTCAATGCAAAAACCAACGACACTGAACCCTGAGACAGACAAAGCTGACACCAACAATGTAGGAAGTCCCTCACACAAACAGCACTCCTTGGGAAATCTCCACACAAACGACACTCCTCAAGAACGCAAATACCAAATGATACTCACATAGACAAAAAGTAAACAAATGGATGAAGCCTACAATTCTATGCATTTAAGGGTCCAATGACTATTATATACAATAAAATGATTCAAAAACAACTTAAAAACGAACTACAAAAGAAAATTTTAGCAATTTCTAACAGCAAAAAAAGCCCCAATTCTTTTCGTGAAATAACAACAAATTTGGGTGATTTTTTTAGGAAAAAAATAAAATTCAAAAAAATGTGAATCTCATCCTTTAAATGCCCCAAACCTTGTGACTTAGATTGAAGCCATGTTGAATCCTAAAATTTGGCTAAGTCTAGAATTTTTTGAAAACCCCAAAAATCTAGAATTTGCATTTTAACTCCTATGAAGTTGAAACCTATCTCAAACATCCTGACAATAATTCTACAAATATAACTTTAAGTATAAGAAACTTGTATTTGAATAAATCCTCCTGCCCTCAAGCTGGAAAAAATGACCAAGTTCGACATTAGTTTGACCAATAAATGACTACTCCACTCAAGCACAAATGGTAAATGGGTTCGTTCAAACTAGGTGGCTAAAAATTGAACCCTGCCCAAAACAAATGTCAAACTATACAAGGTTTAGGTATCAGTTCAAACTTTTGTTGGTCTAGGAGGCATTTCCAACAAATTGGGTAACTTAAGAGCTAGGACATCTACATGGAAATCAAGATGGTTGCCTTTGGCAAGGGGAATGTTGCTGATGAAATCAGTCCTCAGCACAATTCTTAATTATATAATGTGTTTACCTGCCATATATGAAAGTGTTTAAATGCCACATATGGAAGTGATCTTAGTACAAAATCCAAGAGTAACAAAAGAATAACATAAGCATCTATGCGATGGAAAATACATGACAATGGTAAAATATTACTTTTATTGTTTGTACCAAAGTATTACATTGCAAATGTTACCAACCTATCCCTGGAAGTTCTCAACCACCCCTACCTATAGCACTTCAGTTGGTTAAGGAAACCAACCATCGTGATTCTTTGGTACATCTTATTTCATAACAAGTGTACTTTCTTTGCTAATTACTTTATTACTAGCCTACATTATCACCCTTTCCCCCCCCCCAAAAAAAAAAGTTGGCTTCCGAACAACAATAAAAAAAACTAGTGTGCTACTAGGAAAGGTAAGAAGACGTCCCTAGAGTGGTGAATGTAGTAACTTGTGCAAGTTGTTGTCAAAAGAGTTCCAGGTCCCTTTCTTTTATTAGTTGTTTGAATCGTGTCCAATTTTCTGCATGCATGGCTTTCTCCTGGTCTAGCGCAGCTTCCAACTTTTGTACCTTTCTCTCCAAGATGACCTGTTCTCCTTCTATCCTACCTGTTTCCCATGTCGCCTTTTGCAATTCCACAAAAGTGGACCTCAGTGTTTCCTCCATTTGTGAGATGATAGTCATCGTGATTGACTGTCCTCTAGATGCTTGTATTGGTCTGTGAGGCTCTCCATCTTTGCATCTAATCTTTCATGTCCTCCTTGGGCCATCCATGCTCTGTTAAGATCTTCCTAAAGTCTACTGCCAAGACTACCAATCTTATATCTGCCTCCTTTCCGAGTCTTATCATCACATATGTGGCACTGGTCATGGTTCCTAATTCGGCTAGAAAACACAATGTACATTCCCCAAAGGGAGTTATGATTTCTATATTTACTCTATGAGCCTTTAGAATATCCTGGCTCACCTGCAACAAATCACTAACACTAGGCACTCTACTGTCACTCAGTATTAAATCTAAAAATCTAGGCACTTGATACCCAAACAAAGCCAAAAATGGTGTCATTTCATACAGACATGTTATGAGTTGTATTATAACAATACTCACAAAGGTAAATCCAAATCACCCAAGCCTTCCACTATCATGCAAAATAGCCTCTATAGTATCCCTCCACCCATTTATTCACTATCATTATATATCCATCTGTTTGCAAGTGGTAGCTATTACTCAGAGTAAGCTCAGCCCGACACAATCTAAGCAACTTCTAGAAATGGCTCTTGAACCATCTTTGTCACTTACAATATTTCAAGGCAACCCGTGAAACTTGAATATCTCTCGAAAGAACTCTACTACCTATGTAGTTGTATATGTAGCGGTAATTGGAAAAAAGTAAGCATACTTTGCCATTCGATCAACAACTACATATATACAATCCCTCCCTTGGGCTTTCAACAAGCCCATGATAAAATCCATAGACCAATGAGTGTTAAGTGTTCTATTCATTGTCAGGATAGATAGGTTTGTGTAAACCACTACACATGAAACATGGATCAATGAGTTTGACTAAAACTATACAACAGAATCTTGATAGCAATATCACAATTTGAATTGTTGTAGAAAATATCTCCTACTTATTGATTGATAAGCTTAAGGGGCTTTCTAATGACTAGTTCATAAAGCACAACACTTAGTGAAGATTTTGCAAACGAGGTTGCAACTAGAGTGGGTTTAACCATAGAGGAAACTCTATAGTTAAGCGTGCTCAAGCTAGAGTAGGATGGGTGACCTTCCGGGAAGACCCAGTGCTTCACCTCTATTAGCATCACCTTGATCCAATGAGTGTTAAGTGTTATATTCATTGTCATGAGAGATGGGTTTGTGTAAACCACTACGCATGAAACATGGGTCAATGAGTTTGACTCAAAGACTACACAATTGAATTCTAATAAAAATATCACAATTTGACTTGTTGTGGAAAATATCTCCTACTTATCAATTCATGAGCTTAAGGGGTTTTCTAAAGAATGGTTCATAAGGCACAACAATTGGTGAAGGTTTTGCAAATGGTGTTGCAAGAAGAGCGGGTTTAACCATGGACGAAACTTTCTAGTTAAGCACACTCAAGTTGGAGTTGTGCTGGGATGGGTGACCTCCTGGGTAGACCCACTTGCATAGACCTGGTGCTTCACCTCTATAAGCATCGCCTAAATGCAATAAGTGTTAAGTGTTCTATTCATTTTCATGACAGATAAGTTCTTGTAAACCACTACTCATGAAACATGGGTAAATGAATTTGACTCAAAAACTACACAGTAGAATCATGATAACAATATCACAATTTGACTTATGAAAAATATCTCCTACTTATCAATTGATGAGCTTAAGGGGATTTCTAATGAATGGTTCATAAAGCACAACACTAGGTGAAGGTTTTGCAAATGGGATTGCATAAGTGTTCTATTCATTGTCATAAAAGATGGTTTTGTGTAAACTACTACTCATGAAACATGGATCAATGAGTTTGACTAAAATAGTAGATAGTTGAATCCTGATAGCAATATCACAATTTGAATTCTTGTGGGAAATATCTCCTACTTATCACTTGGTGAGCTTAAGGGGCTTTCTAATGAATGGTTCATAAGGCACAACAATTGGTGAAGGTTTTGCAAATGGGGTTGCAAGCAGAGTGGGTATAACCATGGAGGAAACTCTATAGTTAAGCATGCTCAAGCTGGAGAAGTATTGGGATGGATTACCTTTTGGGAAGACCCAGTGCTTCACCTCTGTGAGCATCACCTAGGTCCAATGAGTGTTAAGTGTTCTATTCATTGTCATAAGAGATAAGTTTGTGTAAACCACTACTCATAAAACATGGGTCAATGACTTTGACTAAAAAACTACAAAGTTGAATCCTGATAGAAATATCATAATTTGACTTGTGGAAAATATCTCCTACTTATCGATGGGGATATAGTTGAGAACTTTCTTAGATGTTTGATTTGGGCCAGCTTTCAATACTTTAAAAGCAAGCTGAAAAAAAAAACTTTGCACAAAGAGTCATTTTATGTTGTTGCCCTACAAAAGCACTAATTGCAATCATATTTCCAAACCCTGATTCATAATATAGACAAAGTAAGTAGGGCACATCAGCTATCATAGAGATAAGCTACACCTTTCACTAAATTATTTTCCCAAGCCCATATTAAATACTACTTAACTGAAATGCCTTTTTAGGATAAGACATTTCCTTCGGCTAAAGCATGCTCTTTTAATTTTCATGTTGTTAGCTAGTCTTGGCCAGACTTGCATGCATCCACTGGAAAACTCAGTGTTACCTGAAAGTCCCATAACATGAAAAGATAATATGTTACAATGACGAAAATGATTTCTTTTCAGTGCATTCCAGCTATAAATAGATTCATTACAAGTAAGAATTTTTTATTTTTATAATGTATTAATTCTAAATCTATCTCAAAAGCAATTATTACTTACTTGTGAAGCAGCAACACGGTCATCATCAGCTGTAACCATCACTCTAATAACATCATGTACAGTTTTGATATTGTTGGTTTCCTTTGTTTTCAATAATCTCAACACTAAACTATCTATTTTCATTTCCATAAATGCATCCTTAAGGACCTCATTCCCGGTGGCTGCTGCTGCCACAACTGCACAAGCATGTTCTATGATGCTATTCTTTAGACAATTATCATCTAATATTTCCATAACAATCTTAGGTCCACCGCTTTGTCTAAATAACTCTGTACTTTGGACATCTGAAATAAAGTGACAAAATCAGATTATTAAAATTTAATGAATATATATTATGTCAAATTCAAATGACAAAGCAACTTAATTTAGTATGCTCCTACCTTGCAAAAGTAAAGACAACGTCTTTAGAGCAGATAATAAAGCTCCTTCCCCACAATACTTGAGTGTTGCACAAATTGAGGTCACAAGCTCAATTCCTCCATTCTTAACTACAATGGAGGCATTGTCAGATCCGCCACTAGAACACAGTGAGAAAAGTGCATCTAGTGCTTCTACTATCTTTGCAAGCATAGAAATTTTGTTTTCTTCATTGAGCTTATGATTACTTGATGGTGCTGCAGACGGCATTTCTTGCAAGCTTAGAAAGCCCAAATTGGTGGTAACTGCTCTCAGTTCATTTAAAGACTGAATTACAGGATGATTGTTTATATTATCCCCCCCTACAATGCTTGTCACAATACCTGCATAAAGATGCTATGACCAATTGAAATCTGAAAATTAACAACCTTTGGCAGATCATAATAAAGATTCAAAAATGCTTTTTGTGAATATGTCTAACGAAGACATACAAATTATTTCCACAAACATAACAGTTCATGTAAGACATGCAAAAGTTGGACAACCAAATGATAGTGTAAAAAGAAAATCAGGAAACATACAAAATCCAACACCCTGCATGGCAACAGAAGAAGATCTCCACATGTATTAACATAGATGCATCAACGTCAGAGCCATTAACAGACAATTCCAAAAACTGTGTTTCTGTCCCAATTTAAATGCAGTCAATACTTTATAGCTTGGTCTTGAAAATGAATTCTCTTTAACTATTTTAATGTATAACTTTTGCAATTAGGAAACAGTTCAATGTAATTGCATTTAAACTTGGTGCCACAGTACTATAGATATCCTACGCTACCCTAACTTTTTGGAATAGGACGCCCGGAGATGAGGGGATGCATCTTTGGGATAGCAATTTTTTTGCCAGTTTTGGGGACGGCTAGGGGACAGCAAAGGAAACAGCTATAAAACATATAAGGAAATTTTAAAATATATAGGGAAAGGACATTAAGGGAATGCGTCTCTGGGATTACAATTTTTTTGCCAGTTTTGGGACGGCAAGGGGACGGCAAATGGCACAGCTACATAAAATATAAGGAAATTTTAAAATATATAGGGAAGTTTGAACTATTCATAAGAAAACATGGATAAAACATGCATATAGGCATTATATTCTTATGAAAACGTGGAAAAGCACCTATATATACATTATAGAACCATAACAGATAACATTTGTGTTCAATTGATGTCCTTATTTGACCACCGATATTGATGGTATTCATTCGTCTACACTAGCCAGTTCCCATTGATGTTCATTTCCAGCCCAAGTAAAAGATGCCGACTGAGAAATTGACTGAAAATTTTGAGTTTCATTGAGTTTGTTCAAAATACTTGTCTTTGGCCAGCGAGATGTAATTTGTTTGGGTTTTCCAGAATACTGATTTTTTGTGCCTTTGTGGTTATTGGGAGTTTTTGGATTTTTACATGTATAAATGAAATAAACAAACTAACTAAAAGCCCCACTAAATTATTAATTCTGAGACAATCCGAAAATTATTTGTTCTAACTTCTACTTATTATCATACGAAATGCAACATACAAGTGACCGTACTGGAGATTCAGAAGAAGGGGTAAGTAATGACAACTATAACCAATCCACAATCTGGTCCACTACTGATAATGCAATTCTGGGCATATAATATGACCGGTCTGCAAGACAAAACCTCTAAAAAATGTGACATCAACTACTGTTATTGTAATGTCCAGCTATAGTTTGGTTTTGTGCTCTGCTTGCCAAACTCTTTTAGGCTTATTTCATGCATGTGCTAGTTTCAGAGATATTTGAATTACAGTTATATGACATTATTTCGTGGCTTAATTTTATACCCAGGTTGATTACTTTCATAATGGTGATGCTTTAATGACTTCTAGTTAGCAAATGCAATTGCTTCCATGATGATGTCTTATGATGTATCTTTAAATGATGATTATTGTGTATTCGAAATACGAGTTATTTATATTAAAATCCGGTGTTATCTGTACTCGTGATCATTTATGGTACTTACTCCATACTTGCATGTGTATGTCATCCGTGTCTATTTTACTTTTTTGTCTAAAATGTCTAATGTGGTTGAGGGAGCCATAGTCACCTGCTAGTTGAGATCTACATGATGTACCACTCCCCACCATTGCCTGCTTAGGTTAAATATATATGCATATGTACGTACTTGTCTTTTATGCAGGTTGCAGGTATTGAGCATCGATTTCCCTGAATTACCAGGATGAGTGTGCCCTATCACATTAACTCAATGGTAAGAATGGAAAGATAATGACCAAATCCAATCCCAGCCATAGCCTAAATACTTGTCCTGAGAAGGACTCATATCTATCTACCCTTTTTAAACCCGTGAGTCTTTCTTTGCATATGTCGTTCGACTTTCGCTTTGGTCAGTTTTCCTTATGCATTTTATGTGGTTTTGACTTTGTGATTCTGCTTGGTAAATGATTTTAACTGCGATGCTTGGTATATTTGAATTATTAAATGTTATTTAATTAAAAAGGGAAAAATATTAAAATAAGATGATATTTAATTCTTTGGAATTATTTGAATATATGGCCAATTTAAAATATTTGGTTTAAAGTTCTAATTTAGAAATTTAAATTAAAAAAGAATCTGAATATTAAAGATTAAATATTAAATATTGTTTTATTAACATTAATTAAAATTAGAGGTGCATTTAACTAATGAACTCTAATTATCTTTATTGATTAAAATAATAAATATTGCTTTTTAAGTGCTTGCATTAAATAATAAAGTGGGGAGAATAAAATAAAAGAATATTTTAATTATAGAGTGAGTTAAAGGTGCATGGAGTGATTAATTAAATAAAGTATTTATATTTTAGGACTTTTTGTAAAGTAGAGACAAAAACCCTAAGAAGTTATGGATATGTATTAGAAGATTTCGGTTCATTATTACACAGAGGTTTTGGGGAGCAAATTTTGAAATTGGGGCAAAAGATTTATTGGGGGCTTCGAAAGGTTTGGAATAACAAGGGTTTCACCATATTGTCCCAAATTATTAGCATCAGATTAGGGTAGGGTTTGAAACCCATAATAGTAAACATATTTGAAAAGCTCTGTCTACTTTGTGTATGTCGAGGGTTTACAATTGTTGTTGAAATATTGCATTGGTTTGGATTAGAAATCTTGTTGCGAGATTTAGAGAAAGAAAACTAGTTTGGCTTTATTGCTTGGAATTTGGTACGATTTGAGAAACTTGTAGAACAATTTAGGGAAAAAAAAAGAGAAAGCACTATTAAATTATGATGCATTTGAAAACCCTATTTGAAAGTAGGAAATTCAACCCGTTAAGGTTGAATGAAAACATGAGTAAAAATCTTTAAGATTAACCCAAATTAAAGATCACATATCATTTGAATATTATTATGCATTTAAAAAAATTAAATTCAATATTTAAAAGAAAAACACATTACTGGTCCATATACATATATATAGGAAGACTTGCATGTCTTCTTATAAGATAAAATAAAATATGAATTCTTATTTTAGAAATATATATTTTTGTATAAAAATAAAAAATATAAAAAGTAAATATATGTATTCCTTCCTTATATGCATGTCTATACTAATTCATATAAATTAAGGAAATTAATTTGTTATTGGATCTAATCCTTTACTACTTTTGTTGTTCTTGTACAATGGTTTGTCTCAGCATATATTTTTAACATTAAAATAATAATGATATGGTGTCACTTTTGATAGGTCACCCATATTCTTTCTTGCATGCGTTGGGCTTATTGACCTTGGTGCAAACTTTATTATTTTCTATTCTTTTTATTATTATTTTTTAAATGCTGCACATCCACCAATATATATGTGAAGTTAAAAAATAGTCACTAAGTCTTTTTAAGGATCAAGACAATAAAATAAACTTTAAGTTTCTTTTTATCTAAACTATGTTTCATGTTTTCTTTCCCCCACTTTAGGGAGGTTTCTTTTCTTTTTTTTTAAAGGAGGGAGCATTTTTTTAGTGGGGACACAAAGCCCATGGCTTCCACATGGATCTTAAGGGCTTTTACATAGGTTTTTTAAAATTCAATTCTATTAGAGATTAAACTTATAGCAATACATTTAAATCAGTGGGTTTATACATGTCTAAAATATGTGTTCGTAATTTTATTTAATATAAAATAATTTGTATATGATATCTTTTTTATATTTCAATTTAATTTAGCTTATTTCTTAAGAAAATCAATTAGCTTTAAAAAATCAATTAATATAATCAATGAATTATTTAGTTTAGATTGCAATTAATCTAGTTATAATTTTGATATGAATTCAAGGAGAATTAAATATGGATATTAAATTTAGACTAGAGTGGAATTATTATTTTTTATAAATAAAATTAATATTGATGTTCATCTAGTGATATTTTTATTAAGTAAATACAATTATGGTTTAAAATTATTTAATAGCATAATAATGTTATATAATTAGAATTTATAGGATATTAAGTTCATTTTGTATGTGTACTTTATTGTTATGGTGTTTTCGTGATGTTTATTTTATGATATTTTTGGGGTTTGGTGATTTTTTTTATAATGGATTTGTTTGGATTGTTTAGTTGGCCAACTAGGATGTGCACCAGAAGCTTATCATATTTTCTTTTATCATATTTTGACTAAATCTCATGATGTATCTTATGATTCAATATGAGAATTTATGTTAACTTGAGTTTTGAGAATCATTGTTTTTCGGGATGCCCATCATGGAACCAAATTCTATCATTATTGTTGTCGTGGTATGGGATACAACTGTGGTTTACGTGCTTAGGGGAGGTTGTCTAGGTACATGTCTTTGGGAGTGGCTTGCAATAGGGATTTGGGACCCAACGTGGTCACTACCAAGATAACCTATTGTAAGTTGAGTATCAAGTGATAACATAGAAAATAAAATATCTTGCCTAGCCCTTTCTGTGAGATACACTAAACAAGATAAGTTAGAGATGTTTGCCTCGCCCATGCCTTAAGTTCTTGTACAGGCTAAGGAAGGGAATGGGATGATACTTAGTGAGTGGTATGACTGATTTTCCTCGTTTTCATGAGAGGGTATTTTGGTTCCGCATGTGTCACATTAAGGGTCCAGGGTCTAGGGTGACCAGTCCAGGGTAACTCAACACTTTAGGGTTCAAGATCTAATGAGAGACCAGTCCAGGGTAACTCAAGTAGTTTGACCATATGATGACACTCCCTAGTATATAGTTTGAGTCTCCTCCGTAGATTTTTGGTATTTGCCTCTAGTAGTCTATTGATTGTTGTATTTATTAATTCGTGATTTACTTTCATTGATGACAGTTAGTGAGTTGTGGGTTATTGTACTTTTGACATATGGCTTTTGACTTGAAGTGGATATTTTTCATTGATGTTATCTCTTGATTTTGATACTCATTTTGTATTTGGGATCTGATTTTTTGAATTGGTATGAGGTGTTGGATTGGTTGAGCACATCTTCGATTTTGGTTATCATTTCTCTATTAGTAGTTTTTTACACTTGAGGTAGATTTGGCTATCAAGATTCCTTGCCTAGGATTGTTTTATGGTTTGATTATCCATATGTGGATTGTTCATTATCTTCCCTACACGATGGGAGTGGGAACCTGGATAGGTGACCACACGGTCAGGAGGCAATCACTTCTTACCATTTGGGTTCCCCTCAGATTGGCAAATGTTGGATGCTCATTGATGCAATTGTACCATTATCGTTTGTGTTCTTATCTTGGAGATTTCTATCTGTTGATGTATATATGTTATCATATATCTTGTATTTTGATATACTTGTATCTATTTTTGCATACCCTACGACATGTGCAGTGAATGTTATTCATTAGATGTATTGCATTGTATTGGTTGTATTTATGCATTTGCTTATGAGATGATGAATTTGTTATTTCTTTGTTATCATGAACATTGTACTTAAGATTTAAACTAATTAGTATAAAATTCTTAAATGTGACCCAGCGTGAAGGAACCCTTGAGGAATGAAATCTGGAATGTATTTGCATTAGTGTAATTGATGTGTATGTGTATATGTCTTCCGCACTGTTAATTTGATATTGTTTAAAATTTCAAAAAACAATAGTTCAATAAACGTTATAACATGTTAGGTTAATTTCTCTTGGGTTCCCAAGCGGGGCATTACAGTTGTAGTAGTAAATTTGCCTTAGGAGAATAACGTCAGCTTATAGGAGGTGTATAGCCTATGCTGGAGTTGAAGGGTGGCAATGATAGCTCGGTCTTTTAAATCCCACTAACTGACTTGCCCTGTAAACTGATTTTAAAATAGAACCCTTCCTAAAATTGAGCCTCTTATGCAATTTTCAGTCCTCCTACAGTGTAGGCATTTGCCAAGCAAATACCAAGACTATTGAATCCAACCAATCTATCATCCAATGCTACTATTCTAATATTCAGAACTGAAAATTTAACCTCCTTCACACACAATAATTACCATCAGAAATTCTTAACCTAAAGTGCTCTAATTACTAATTAGTTGATGATTCAATGTAATTCCTCTCTACAGGAAAATTGGAGGAACATCCAACTTGATATGTTCAAGAGTTTCCACTCTTGAACAGAAATATAGCTGTCATTCTGATGAGCAAAGCACCACACAACTCTGAAAATGAAATCATAAACCTAGATGTCCAAAATGACCTCCCAAATGTCTTTTTTAAAGGCTCAAAATCCTAGGTCGTCACTTTTAGGTTTTCCATGATTTCCCCTTATTACTTTTAATAAAATGTAAGTCTTTACTTAAAAATTGACCTCTTAGGTGTTATATTTTATCATTATAATGTTTTCCCCTCCTTATTACAACATTTTATGCCTCAAACACCTAGCAAAAAGCGGGGTCAACTTATAAATTATTTTATATTTAAATCCATAACTTGGGAATATTAGCATATTTCCTTCTTTATTGAAAAAGTGTGAATTCAAGCGCAGATTCAAACTTTGTCTGAAGTGGTATAATCACTAATGGAGACTGAACCCTGCAGGCTAACTGGTAGATTTTTTCTAAAATCTAAAGATGCTCCTAAAATTAGAAGCACCTCCTAAAAGATAGGAAAGGCACTCAAAGTCACCAAACAATCCTAGACCCCTGAATGCCTCCTAGATACTCCCAATCAATCCCTAAAAATTAGGTATGCCCCCTAAATTGTAGGAGATTGTCATCAACTACCCAAAACTACATGAAAAGCTCCTTCATAGCTCTCTAAGCCCCTATTCTATTTCCCTCCCTCCACACTCTGTCGACCTACGAAAGCCAAATGCTAGGCTAACCATGATCATCTATCTACCTCCTAGAATGGTGGCATTACAGTCCTCCCTTACCATATATTGCTTGTCCACAAATAATGCACCATTGTACTACCACCAGCCCAAACAATCCTGAGAATAAGTCCAATTGACTTCCCCTACATCTCTTTGGTAACTATAATGTCCCTTTTGTCTTTTGAGACTCTGATTCTAAATTGGACGATCGCTTGAAAGACAGGGTGTAATGATTAGATGTCGAACCACAAATGGAAGATGATGTTAGGTTGCACGGTGTTTGGTACAAGGATGTACGTTGGAGAAGTGCTAACCGTACAGTGCTATTTATAATGGTTGTCGTATAGGTGGATTGATCTACATTGGTCATACAATAAGAGTAGGGGTTGTATGGCGTACATTATAGATGTTTGTTAGGCATTTAGGAGGTTGTACGTATGATGGAGATCGTAAACATTGGAGGTTGCACGGTAAGTGGGGTATGAAGTATAGTTGGAATAGCATCATCCAGAATGCCCAATTCCTCAAGTTGTACAATGGCAAAACGGAGGGGTGTTGGCCAGACAGTGGGAGCTTAACAAGGTGTACAAGGAATGGCTAGCAAGTCGTACAACTAGCAGGCCATACAGATTGGAAGGATGGAATTGCCCACAACAATAAGATAGTGTGATATTTGACAATGCCAAAACAGATATGAATCAACCACACATGAATGGAATATTTGCTGAAACAAATAATTATAACAATGTCTCTGAAACACATAATTAAATTCACAAACAAAGATGACAATTAGATTTACCAAATCCAAGCAAAGTGAATCAAGCTGAATATGGTAGGCCATAATCCTACCAAAACTGCTCTAGCCAAATAGGGAAGGTCTTCCTCGTCCAAAATGGAAAACAGAGCAAAACTCCAACTAAAATTCGCAATACACTAAACATAATCCAAGTCGCATAACAAAAACATCCCACTCATTGGTCATAAATACCCCGTCTAAGGGAAATTCTAGTAACTATCTAGCTTCTTGCAAGCAGTTGAATCTTAGGCGGTCTAACTTTGGAAGTTTTGACCTTGCACTTATGCCTTGTTTGAATGATTCCCATGAGTTGGGTAGGCCGCTTAGAGGTATTAGGGATAATTTTTTGCTTTATATTTCATACCCAATGTTTGATAGTTGATCCCTTTGTTCTATTATTCTCATGAAGAAGGCATTTACAGATTCTCCTTTGTTCATATGTGATTCAACTGTGTTTTGAGCGCAAGGGTTCTATCGGTATTGTTTATCTCAAAGGTGTTCTCTAGAGATTTGAACATAAGGTATGCAGTTGTCTGCTTTGCCAATATAGGTACTATGTGGTCTCTCATAGAATCCGCTATCAATTTCATAGCTTTCTTCTTATTTTCAATCATTGGGATTTTTTTGGCTCATCCACAGGTTCTATCTTTTATCTTTATTTGTGAATCTACTTTGTTCTCTTCTAACATCATCATGATTCTCAATTTCCATGCTATAAAGTTGTTGGCACCCTCAAGGCGATCCTCAAGTCTGATTAGGTTTGTCATTCTGAATGATGGAAGTGTTACTGTACTTTATCAAGGTAGGTAGTCTGATTTCTCAAGTTTAACTTAGATCTTCCGAACTTGGCTCTGATACCATGTAAATGTACTGGTAAACTATATCAGACTGCGATATTGCTAATTTCTAATTTAATGAAAACTGGCTAAACTATGTTTAGCAGACAATAATCAATCACAACAGATATGGATCTGATAACTATTCAATTGAGATAGATAGATCTTACTGTGACTTTTGCTTGATGTCTGATCTGATGTTTAGTGCAGTGATAGAACCATTTATTTATTTTGATGGTTTACTCTCAAGATTGATTGGCATATAAATATCCATTGGGAGGCATACAAAGGGAACGGTCATGTCTATTCAATGTATGTGTCTGTTTGAAGAGACACCAAGATGTGACATTTGTCTAACAAACCCTATGGTAATTGGGTCTAATTAGACATTAACTGGTTGCAAATAAACCAATAATTATTGGTTATCTTATATTGTAATAAGGCCTCCATCATATTGAAGAGGATCATTAACTCGATCCTATATACAATCTCCATTTAATCAATCTATACTGAAGCACATAAATCAATTATGATCAGAATTATATAGTCTGATCTAAGAGAAGGGTATGACCTCATTGTTCAGATTTTCATAGTTGATTGGTCTGACCGAAGCTACTATAATTTAACAATAAGACAAGGAATACCTACATTTCATTTCCTATTTTTGCCCACTTCATAGTGTAATGTGTTTGGTCTCTATATGCTGAGGTTCATGTGTGTTTCGTGGGGAGACTTTTGAAAGTTGGCCTGGACATCCCAAAAAGCACAGCCTCTTCATTTCCTTGTGCAAATTTCTTTTTTAGGATTGTGAGGGAGTATTGTACTTGGCATGATTTTATGATATATAGCACCATCGTACCCTCTATTTGGACATACTAGATGTATGTATCCTGTGTCTTGGCCACCAAATTCTTTGTTTGCAAACAAGATATACTTGTGAAACTTCCATATTTTGGATCGATCAATTCCTTTGCTGTTAACTACTCCATTAACTGTGACAAAGGAGTCTTTGGGTGTGATAATGAATATGTAGTGAAGCTTGGTCATACCCTTGGCATGATCATTCCTGGAGATCATAAGCCTTATACTTTGTTAGGCCATGTAAATTCTCTATAAGATGCTAAAGTTTGAGTCTGACAAAATTTATTAAAAAAAAGTGCTCGGATTTTAATTCCTTGTCAGAATTATCTCAATGGGTGGCACATCAAGGGAAGGTAGATGTTGAAGTTTATAGTCTAGCAAATAACATTGCATTTGGGAAAAAATCTAGAGACTATATTTGTTGGATTGAATAAGTTGTTTGGCAATATACAGGTTTCTATGCAGATTGGTTCCTGGCCTGAGCACAATAATTGAAAGATTAATTGATAAAGAGTAAACACTCACTGTAAGTTGGTGGGTGTAGTTACAGTTCATATTGACCGATTTTAGAGGAGCATTTTATGAGAGATTGGTGTGAACACAATTTTAATAAGGAATTACTGTGGGACACAGGGTAATCATTGAGCATACATTTGGATGCACACAATCAAGCTATCACAAAGGATATAAGACGGTGCTATTAATAATTAATCTGCTGTTGAAAGATCCCTGATGGATCTCTGCCGCTAATCTGCTGTAGCTTTATTATATTTTTTTCTTTTTAATTTTCTTTTTCCTGTTTATTAAAGTTTTCTTGCAGAACTAGACGGAAATGCAGAAGAGTTTGTTTGTTTTTGCGTTTTTGATGATTATTCAACATAGAAATGAGAAGGAGCAAATGATATGAAAAGAGTTTGAAAATAAATAACAATATGCAGCAAAATCAGAATTGATACAAATCGTACCAGGTAGATCTCTGAATTATAGAGCCAAATAAAGGATCCGGTACATTTTCCCTAATAATGACGCCAAACTGGCTGATGAAAAGGACTGTGAACATGCAAACGTCTGCTGCTGATTATCCGACTCTCTATATTTCAAAGTGCTGCAAATGGCGGCTATTGCTGCAAGGCTCACTTTCCCATGTACCAATAATCGTGCCCAGCTAAACAATACTGTAGACCCAAGCTGAAATGGCATCCTCCTTCCCTGATAACAGCTGATACCACTGAAAATTCCAAGACCAAATACTGCTGAGGGTTACGTCCCAGCCAGTAAATACCCAATGCTGCTGAGGGTTACGTCCTAGCCAGCAATTACCCTAGGGTTTGCGTCCCAGAATACAAATCGCTCAAGCAGAGCAAATCTGAAAAGAAGTGTTTGAAAAATATGCATAATGATGAGAAATGGCGCCCATCTCCTTATAACCCCTTGCAAAGCAATTCGAACCCTAAAGTGACCCCCAATTGGCGTTGGCTATAAAAATGAATTAAATCTTATTTTAAAGTGACCATGTCACTAGAAAATAACCTTTTCCACCATAGTAATAAATCCGCTCACCGAAATGCCCTGAGACCAAAGAGGAAGATTTAGAGAATTTCAAGACCTTTCCAACGAGCTATCATAACATGGGATACACATCCAGATGAGGCAGTTCCTACATTTATGGGGTTCATTCCTTCTTTTTAGGAGGTATGATCATGCCCAGGGCTGGGTTTCCATGAGATGACCTTTGGGTTCAGTTTCAGAGGGATAGGGCTTGTTTCCTAAATTTTAGGAGCATCCCTAGATTTTAGAGATGAGACTGCCAGTGGATCCTTGATTTCCGACTTCAGTCACAGACAGGTGACAGGATGATTTTATGGTTTGTGATGTCAGTTGGGCAGTTTGTGGCTATTTGGGTTATATCTTATCATGTGAGAACGAAATTCAAGTTTGTAGTGTATGACCCTTCTAAGAATGTTGATGTGAAGTTTATTTCACAAAGTTATCCAATAATGATATAGTTATTACTGTGTGTATGTACTTATCTATCACTCTAATTACTTATTATATTTATCTTATGAAACATTGGTGAGATGTTTATTGCTGATGTGAAAAATTCTAGTTATTACTTAGTCCTCTATATCAATGTTTGTCCCTTCTTGGATGGTGGGCTTCAATTTGAACAGCTACGTCTCCCCTCACAAATCTGCCACCAATACATCTATTGTAAATTATTTTTATTATTCTCTATTTTTATAACTTCCTTGATATCATTCCCTTGGATATTCTTGATGAAGTAAGATTTTTGTCTACATTGAATCCTTAGACTCGTGACAACAATAATATTTAATCTTACTCGTATTAGAGCTTTCTATCTAATGATTTGTGTAGAACATATCAATAATGGATTTGAATATATTTAATATTTATTAAACTACGACTAGCACTTATCTATGATAATCATAGTAGTAGCTCTCATTCTTTCATTTCTCTTATATCAAAGTTGCGTCTAATGTCTACCAACATATTTTGAACAAACCGTATATGTTTCTTACAGCGGTGTCTAGCCAGTATAACTTCCCCATATGTTTCCTAGGATGCTTGATCATGGATCCAAATTTGTATGTGAACTCTAAATTGATGAATTGCTGAGTGGACTCTTTTCCTCTAATTTGATAACTAATAATTTCATGTGGATTTAAATAAATGGTTGCTGACTATACATCCCTTAGCTCCCATTCGCAACTCCCTGCATAGTACATCCATCTTTTATATCATTGGTGTACTTATATGTGTAAAAACCCTCAACAAGCTATATCCTTATCAAACATCAATTTGCTTTTGCTAATCAACAATTTGATATTTTGTCAAACATTTGGCAGGCAAATTATTATCACTCAATAAATAATGTTTTAAATTCACAGCCGGCTACTCACAATTTTAATTGATTAAGTCTTTATCAATTCGAACAAATGAACACCACTAAACAATTTAGAAGTAATTCTATAATTGATGGCAATGCTACTAATATCCAATTTAAAAATTGACTTCTAGAAATTTACAAAAATGCAATAATGAACTTGGAAATTGACTTCTAATAGATGAAATATGGATTGCAACTCTCAAGAAATAATCCAATTTACTCGCAGGTTCAAAAATACATGCTCCTCGATTATAATCGCAGGTGCTCTAAAACCTAATTGTTGCCCTCCAATAATTGATTGCAGCCTTCCACAAAGTCTGAAATCACTGCCAAATACAAGGATGACAGCCACAGTACATTCCTCTTTAACCACGCCAAACAATAGACAATAATGGCGTTCCAAATAACAAATTCTCCAGCCACAATGAAATTCCCAAGTACAGTACATAACAGTCGAGAAATGCTATAATTTAATTAAGACAATTCTCATAATTAATTCACAATACCTTAGCTGTGAATTACCAGGCACTTCTTAATTCCAAACCCTTATACTTCAGCAAGGGCAAAGAAATCGACAAACTCAAAAACTCTTCGCAAGCAACAAAAGAAAATAATCAATCAAATGCTTTACTCATCAAATGGGTTCATATTGATAATCTCTAAATGGCACAAAGTTTCTTAAATGAACTTCACTTATGAAGCTTCCCACACACAACATTAAAACATAATAAAGTGTCATTATAAACTAATTTATTAATAGCTTTTGGCTCCGAAAATGACCTTTTCCACCATAACATCAAATTTCGACATGTAAGGCCACTGTTTCTTGTTCCTATGATTTGAAAAATTTTGTCCCGATTCCAACGAGCTATGATACTGAGGTGACCAACCAACAACACTAACAAAAATAGCAAACAAAAATAGCAAGCTCAGCGTATTTAGATGAATAATAATAATAATTCACCCATCTTGTGAAAACAACTGAAGAAGCGTCAGAATCAAAATCTAACAACACCAAAGTGATCCTTATGATGAAAGATGATGAATGAACTTGACGGGGTGACTGACTATAAATAGATGCTCCCTCCAAGATTCTTGAAGCCCAAACAAGAAGCCCGAAATAAAAACTAAGAGCATTCTCCAACCCCTCTGACTTAGCTCATCGAAACCAATAGATTGACTTAATATAAATAGTAAGTCCCTTGAAAGGAGCCAAAACACACCATAGGCTGCTAAAAAGCCTATAACCACACAACTAAGACCCTCAAATCCTACTATCAACTCACGAGGGTCGCAATGGTGAACTACCCTAGCAAACTGCAGGAACCTGCTAAAAATGGAGACATTACAATATGATACAATTTCTATAGTGGTCCTTTGATCTCTGCAGAGTTACTTTTCCTTCGTCCGTCTTTGTGGCTTATCAATTGGCTAACTCACATGATTGTGTTTGAAATGTTGACAATCTATCTCCTTACTCAATGGCTGCAATTCCTTAATCCCCATTCACTATCACTTTTACCTGTGAAATCCCCTTCCAATCTTCAGTGTCCTATTCGCTATGACGATGACCTATCCATTTTCTCCTTCGTATATGTTTGTTCTGCGAACACCATTCTGTATTATTTTTATCCACATAGGCTTAAATGGTAATATTTGCATATCTTTGTAGTTTGTTTTCCTCTTTCTGAATCGCTACCACATCTTGTGATCTTGGAAGAGAAATGTTCTCTGATTTTTTCCTTGAATCCCTTCCTAAATTCCCAATTTATCTCTGCCAATATAAATCAATTCGCTGCAGTAAGAAAACGCATTTCCTCATCTTTCTAATATGTAAGGCATATATATAATATGTTCAAGGCATTAGTATAATATCGTATATGTTGAATCCCTTATATTCTCATCTTTGTTTGCTCTGTTCCCTTCTATGCAGTGCTCATTGCAGTCTTTTTTATGCTGAAGATAAATTTCTTACAGGATGGTAAGAATACCTGCTCTAATACCACTGTAATGACTTCAATATGGTCATTCTAATAAAGAGCAAAATATCTTCCTAAAGAACCAAATATCTCCTAAGATTATCTGGGTCCTCCCCTAATGAGAGTAACTTCCCATTTATACTGTATAATAGATTACGCCCTAAGAGACATTCCTATTCACAGTCACCTCTTCATTTCATATTAAGTATATTACTATTATTATAATTATTATCAACTATAATAAATACTATATCTTTAGTTAACTTGTGTTCATATATTGTTAAATCCAAAACTTTGGAGCCATTTGAAATGTTCATATATCTGTTGAGGTTTCATGTGAAGTCAGTTGACAGGTAAAATTAGTTACAATCATGTGAAATGGTAAGATGGTTAATCATTATAATTTCATATAAAGTTGGCTTTCTAGTTAACCATTATGATGATATTTTATTACTATTTTGGGAAGTTGGTTATTCATCATGAATTTATGGGAAGTTAAAAGGCGGTTCGCCATTATGATAGTTTATGATTAATAATTTGTTATGGTAATTGTTACTATATTGAGGAATATGATATAATTGTGGAGAAATTCCTTACAGGAGCATGTCAAGGGGTGGAAGCGTTGTCAGAAAAGAATTGGACACAAGGGCACCACCATCATTGGGTAAATAGGTATGAGTCTCAAACCACCATGGCTAAGGGTAAACAACTAGGCAAGCAAGAGTGTACATTGGGCAATACCATGAGCTACTTGGACAACATATAAAGCATTTATATATTTAATCATAACCAAAATTCATGTTCAAAATCATTTACCTTTGTTGTTCTATGATGGCGTCTTCATTTTCTTTATCATATATATATATATATATACACACGCATAAATGTATAAATGTAAGATGTCACCATGATATTAAATCTTTAAGTTCATCTCTATTAGCATATATAAATATATACATGCATATATATATTGAGAGGATATGAGGTTAAGATAAATCACAATTCTCTGAATTATGCACGTATATAGATATACGTATTTAAATAGGTACAACCTTGGACATAATAATAGCATGATGACATCATTTTGAAAATAATATATATATAGATATGCATATATATATATATATATAGACATTTTTTTTTAATAAATTTTCGAAGGAGCTATTTAATATTTCAAACTTATTACTCTCTATGAGAAGCATCGAGTACACTTGGCGCTCCTTTCTTTTTTGAATCAGTGAACTCAAGAAACCGATGATCTTGTTTTATAAACTACCACCTTGAGCCACGACTCAATTTAAAACCTTTCACACTGCCAAGGATGGCCTTCTTCTCCTTCTTTCCTCTCGGCTTTCATTGTTACATGTAAACCAAGCATCATACTAGATTTTCTCACGGGTTCTCCATATCAGATTTTAGCATTTGTCTTCTATAGTCCTAATAGCTTGAGCTGCTCGGCCAAGACTTCCTGAGTCTCATAATTCATCATTCAAGTTATGTTAATATCACTTACCTTCTTTCTTCATATCAGAAATCGATGCAAGTATTTATCTTATTAGATTTAAACAAGCTTTTGTTCCTCTATCCAATATGTATCAACGATACAATCAAATTATAAGCACTCGGCTCATGTCTGTCGATCTTCTTTTGTTTTTCTTCAAGACCAAATGCAAACTGATTAGCATCTTATTTGGAACTGAAATACACAACGTGTGGCTCTCATAATGAACAGGCCTTTATTTCTTATGTCACGTCTATGAAATGTCTTTGATTAAACAAGTGTGGAATCTAATTCACAGGAACGGCTTAATGAATAAGAATATGACGTGGAATCAGTCTTTCGTTTACGTGAATAATGAATATGAGTGTATCTTCTAACCATATGTTATTGCCATAGTTAGAAATAGAATGAAAAGGGATGATACAGTGGTATTTGATGCCCTAGATGATACAATGGTATTTGATGCCCTAGATGATATAGTGGTATTTGATGGTATTTGTCATTACGATAAAGTGGTATAGCTATTTGTTCCCTAAGCGGTATATATGGATTAGCCTAGGTTTTGCAGATGTGGCCCTAGGCGGATTCCGGTTTCGGAATTTGGGGTATGTAAAGCTCAAATTTTTTATTTAGATATATTGATGATGCTATCAATTACTAGCTATGAAATTTTCGATTAGCTGATTGTAACCATTAATCTCATTCACATGAACATAATTGTTATAACTGCCTTCCCATGAAAATGAAGTAGTAACTATATTTCTATGATATGCTAGTTGTTAGTTAAGACCCGGAAAAAGTGGTTGTTACATATATTAATATTGTTAGTTATATATGTGTGTATATATATTCATTTTGTTGATTATTATAGTATTTTATATTATTAATCATATTATGTATATATAAGTTATTGGTATATTTGATCACATTATTCATTTATTATTTATTTAGTTATATTATCATATTTCTTATTGGACTTATATAGTGTAGTTTATACTAATTGTCTATATTTGATTATAATTATAATCATATTTTATTTTTTTATTATTTAATATTTTATTTTATTATTAATATTAATATTTCCTATAATGTTTATTATTTATTACTGAAATTCTACTTAAAATGGGAACATGACAGGGAGTTTGACAATTTAACATAGGCAACCTTGGACGAGGATGTCTGATGGTTGATATCAGACTTAGAGGGAGTCGGATAGTTCATCATATGCAACAATGGATTTGGATGTCTGAAGGTTGATATTAGACTCAAAAGAAGTTAGTTCATCAGAAGCAATTCTAGAAAAAGAAGTCAAAAGGTTGACATTTGCTTCATGAGTTCTTCTCTATGAAGTTCAAAGTGCAATTTGTTGTAATGTCTACTTCTCCATGAGATAGTAGTTTTCGGCGAAAACCTTTGCTCCACCCTCTGGTAGTAGCAATAGTGGATCCACCCTCTGACCTAGTTCATGGTGGATGTCATGTTTGTTGCATTATGACAACACCTTGTACTTGTGTTTGTGGAGCTAATTTTCTTGTACTTGTGATATGAACATCCTTGTGAGGTGACGATCTCACAGTGATAAGATGCTTGTACTTTGTTGACTTCATTGCAAGATGACATGTTGAAGTTAGCTCCAGGAAGCTTACATATCTAATTCACAATAATGTCTCAAGAAATTTTTAGTATTATTTGAGACATTAATTAATTAATTTTATTATTTAAATATATACTTATATATCATTATCATAAGTAAAGCATTTAAGATATTGTTTGGATGATGAACTAGAAGATATCAAGAACGATTCCTCCCCAACTAAGAGGGAGTGTTGATGTCATTGTAGCTATGGTCAGATTCCTTCAAGCCAACATAGAAGTTGGGATATAAGTCTGATATTATAGAATTATATATAATTAATTATAATTATATAATTATATATATTATTGTGAAAAGGTGGTGTCCCTTGTTGGCGGGGCACTACCCACATATATTAAGGAAGACTGAGTCCCTGAAATTTAACAAGTGCAAGTCAAAGCACGTCCCATATGTCTGCAAAGAGCAAAAATGATCTTCCCATTTGTGGATGTTCTGCCCATGATCTTCCTATTTGTGAAAGTACTTCCCAAATGCCAAAAGTCATTATTGGTATCATTTTAAAATCCTTCCTATGCTTGTTCTTCCAAGATTGTTCTTCCACAAAGTGTGGCTTCTATGCTTTGTAACTTTCTTCTATTGAAGAATGTTCCATGGCTTCTCTTGGTTGCACATATGATCTACCCAATTGACAAATCAAGACATTGATATTATTTTGCAAGCATATTCTAAGACTAGAGGAGTCAAATCTAGACCAATTACATGATATAGTTATAGAAGGAGGTGGAAAAGTTATAAACTGATTGAGAACATGGAATGCTTTTAAGACTGAATTGGTCATTAAGCATTAAAAAGATGTTTTTCCAATAAAGGCCATTGTGATGCAAAACAATCAAGGAGGCAAGTTCCTATTCTGATTCAAGATGCTTCCACCAAATCTGAGTACTTCAATCACGGAGCATCCTATAGCAGCATAAAGAATTTGACAAAGGATGACGTAAACAGAATTGTCTTGTCAGACACTAATAATATTTTTCTATGCACTTGTAATTTCTTTTTGACAAATTACATGTAACTTGCAACTTGCAATTACATGTAAACATATTTCAAGTCAAGATAGCTTAGGACCGCAATTTGAATAAGTCATAGTTAATTGTGCTAAAATTCAAAATTAGTTAGACTTCTCCCACCTTCTTCTCTCAACCCCTCACCTATATATAGGAGGGTGCCTCATTGTATCTTTTTTGGCAAGGCAATAAAACTCTATAGGTTTGATGCACTCTAAAACTTTGAGCTTAGATGTAAATTCGATTGCTTACAATAAAAGAGGCGGGTTGTTCTGAGACTTTGTGCCAATCTAAACAATTATGTGATGACATATTCTTGAGATTGATTATGAGTTTTGTGTTTTTGTTCAAGAGGGAACTCAATATTCGAGACTTTGAGTTGCAAATTGTGTTCAAAGTTATAATGCAGTTTCAGATTTGGTCTGGCCTACTTTGAGTTGTTTAACAAGTCTGAGATTAACATAGAACAGTCCAGCAAGGGAACAGCTAGCAGCTCGTATCATTTTGTTTTTTTTTCCATTTGTGCATGCAAGGTGGAATACATGTTGGAGATTTTGAGCTGCACATTTGTTTCATTCTTGTTCTCATAAGGGGTCATTGAAAATCTTTGAGCTTTTGTGCACTCCTAAGTTACTGAAAGTTGTTGGTACACTAAAGGTTATTCTTACATCTGATCTTCCGTTTACAAGCATTAAGCATTATTGTCCGAATGAATGCTTTGTAAGTGAAATACAACAGTGATTAAAGATTATACTGTAATAGAAATATCTATTCTGAAATAATAGAATAGGATCAATGTCCCACCCTAAATAAGCTTAATGTAAATAGAAGTAATTGTGTTTTGTTGATTCTACTAGCAATACAAAAGGGAACCCTCCCTTGTAATTAGGAGAGACTACATCTCACAGATTGTGGTTGGAACCACCATTTTGCAATTGATTCTTAGAATTGTCAGTTCCAAAATATCCACCCAACATTCCCTACAAAATTTTATATGACCTCCAACTTTTCCAATCATTTGTCGACTTGACATTGTCTTGACCATATTGTTTCTTTGATTATCCTCGTTTGTGAAAGGGCGGCATTCATCTTCACTAATCTCACCCTCCTTCAAAAATTCTGAGACAGAAAGGCAATGCATGATTCTTTTGTGTGTCCAATCTTGACTTCCTTCTAGGCTGTTTGATTATATTGTTGCACATTTGTTAAGATTGTGTCAATCCCAACTTGCCATGGCTAGATCAACTACCTTGGCAGTCACCTTCGAGTAGCTTGCAGTATAACTTTTTCTCAAGATGCATATGCCTCCACATGTATCCACTTCAATTTGTTCGAACAACTTCCTTTTTCTATCAAACTTTCCAAGTTATCTAGATATCTATGATGTGTCCAAGTCGACCAAGATTTTCACTATTTCTGATTTCCAAAGGAAACTTCTGCTTCGAATACTATAAAAGTTCCTAAGGTCTCTCGTATCTTCTTTGAAATTTCCTAACTCCTATACTTTGTTAGCAGATTATCCAATTTGTTGATTTTCTGGATCTGCTGCAAATGTAATGGCATTACCTGTTGAGGTATATGTTTTCCATATGCAACATCCTCTCATATTTATATTGAGCATAAGTTATTGAATAGACATGTCTATTCAATTATCAAATAATTAGTTTATATAAACTTAATTATTGTTATATATATATTTCACACATGTAATAAGTTTATATCTCACATAGAATTATATCTCATATATAATTACATGTATATCCATAGAGTTATCTGACAGAAGCTACCAAACATTAACACGATTTAGTCCAATGAGGGAATTTCTTTGGATTATGGAGATTAGGATTAAAAATTAGTTCCCAATTGGATTTATTGGAACAAAAACATTCAAAAAACAATGGCTCTCCTAATAGAACTTTATTTTTGGTGTTTTGATCTATGCAATCTAAACTAAAGAAGTTATAAGACAAGTCTTTATGCTTACCCACCCTTCAAAGAATTCGGCAAACTAGTCTATGAACTTCTACTTGGGAACCCCCTTGCCCGTCCAATTGACAAACAAGCCATAATTGATGAAATGCCCCCATCTCTGCTTCATATAGGATTGGGGGATCAACATTGCCCTACTTCTCCTTTCAGGGAGAGTGAATGGTTTTGCTTCATGCAAATTTTCCTTCTTGACCCAAATCTAGCTATCTTTTGGATTACTCCATCTATATTTCCTGCAAAGATATGATTTACACAAAGCCCTAGCCTAGATTTTCTTTGAGACAGGTTGGCATTGCAAACAATCTGCCAATTGTTTCCCTATCCAACCATTCCATTGTGTCCCTTTAAATGTTAGTTGTGATGGTTTCCCCGAATGATGTCTTTTGCCAAGCTGGATGGCATCAACACTTCTGGCATAACCATGGTTTTGAGTCCTTGGAAATGTCTAGTGTGTTTTGAGTGGGATTCGCCTTCTCTGCTTTTGGCGCACCATTTTGAGTCCTTGGAAACGTTTGGTGTGTTTCAAGCAGGAGTTTCCTGCTCTTCTTTTGGCACACCATAATATGTGTTTTTTTGAGGTAGCCACTTATTATTTTAATAATGTAATTTATATTTGTGAAATCTAATGACTGCCTATGTGAATTTCCCTTCACTGGTACACATATGATGTAATATATCCACAACAACCAGCAATCGTAAGGAAACCATCATGCTATAATTTACGGTGATTTATATGTTGGATAGTATCCAGCTATCAAAACACACTTTATATGATAATAACAGCCACAAACTTGATCTATTTCTGCCCAAAGAATATATAAAACTAATTAAGCACACACTATTTCAACACAAGTGTAAATATCAATCTAAGATTTTGACGTTGCAACCCAATGGTGACTCACACACGAATCTACTCCAAGGAATTGTAGGTTTTCATCCTTCAATTCCAAACCTAGAAGTTTTCCTTCATCAGGTTAATTGAACCGAAGTTCAATGCTCCAACAAGGAGTAGAAATCAGAAAATTAAATAGTTTATAGATATATCTCCATTTTCTTGATTGACCTTTCTTTAATAAAGACTATCTAAAGAGATAACTCTTGTAATGACCCAAATTGATATTTGAGAGGAACTATTTGAAAATAAACTTAAGTTATGACAGACCTCCTTATTTTAAGTTTTAAATTTACTTGAGGCCCTCTTCATTATAATGCCAATCTTATTGTTGATGTTTGGTAGCTTCTGTTGGATAAACCTATATAATTATATATGAGATATAATTTTTATATATAAGTTTATTGTTATATGAGAAAAATTATATATATATATGAGTAAGTTTCAATAATATTAATTATCTAATTAACAAATAGACATGTCTCTTCATGGCTTATTCTCAATTTAAATAAGAGATCGCTGCCATTTTTGAAAACACATACTAGACCATTATGGCACTGCTATTACATCTGCAGCCGTCCTAAGAAAACAATGGTATCAGAGCTAACCTGCAAATGTAATTTGAATATTGATAAAATGGAGGAATCAATTAAATACATTAAGATTTGTGATAGAACATTGCATCAACAATACAAAGATTTCAGTACTGGGATGGATTTGAATAGAATGCTAGAGTGATATCTTTACTAGTGTCAACCGATAACCTTTGTCATGAACAAAACAAACCATGGGAATGTTATAAAACTTATCATGGAATATAATAGGAAAAATGACAAACTCATGGAAGCGAGGAACACAATCGTAGTTTAGTCTGAAATAAATTAAACGAATAGACATGTCCCATTCATTAACAAATAGACATGTCCAATTCATGGGACATGTCTCTTCATGGCTTATTCTCAATTTAAATAAGATGTCACTGTCATTTGAAAAACACATATCAGACCATTATGGCAGTGCTATTACATCTGCAGCTATCGTAAGAAAAACATGGTATCAGAGCTAACCTGCAAATGTAATTTGAATATTGATCATGTGGTGGAATCGATTAAATACATTAAGATTTGTGACAGAACATTGCATCAACAATAAAAAGATTTCAGTGCTGGGATGGATTTGAACGGAATGCTAGAGTGATATCTTTACTAGTGTCAACCAATAACCTTTGTCATGAACAAAACAAACTATGGAATGTTATAAAACTTATCATGGAATATAATAGGAAAAAGGAAAAACTCGCGGAATTGAGGAACGCAATCGTAGTCTAGTCTGAAATAAATTAAAAAGACAGAGAATCGATGATTGAAGAGAACAACTCAAACATTAGCAGTTGACACAACATTAGTGAAGTAAAAGTATGATCTGAACGATTAATATCAAAGGTGATCAGCATGGTCGTATGACCAGGCTAAGAATAGATTCCGAAAGGAACCATTTTATATATTATAGACAGTGAGCAGGTCTTGCTAATGATAAAGGAAATTCCAGAGTTCTGATGAATCAAAACCATCTGATAGACCTCCTGTCAGATATTTAGAATCTCTATTTAGCGATCAGATTGTATCCATCTATGGACATAATAATACCAGTAACTATCAGCACTCCTTCATTTCGATTATCTAATTAGAATTTTTTTATGTCAGCGCACATGAATGGATAAGTCGTACCTATTAGTATCGCCAAATATGGAATCTCCAAAAAGATCTTAGAGTCATAATTGAGTTAGTTGTGAGGAAAACATGTATCCAGCACTTACATACTTGAGGGGGAATAATTACTATCACTGGCATTACACAACTACAAATTTTGATCAGTAATGAACATGTGATAATCATATATGAAAAAAGATAAAATGCAAAGAGGAGTCCTAAATTACAACAATAAGAGATAAAAAATGTGTGAATCAGCTTAATGTCATCAACATAAATCAATCCATTTGTATTCAATGATAAATAGTTATTTGAGTCTAATCTCATCGTATATCATCTATGACATCTGGTGTTTAGTTAGAAAGTCTTTATGTAAGTGCCTTAGTAATCACTCGACTTCATTATAAATAGACAACAATCAAGTAATTTCATCATGGACAACGACAATCAAAGATGACTTAGTCGCCACGTGGTGAAAAGTCAAACCCAAGGATCAAACACTGACTAACCCAAGTAGGGGAAGTTAAGTCAAGAGTTTAAAAAGGTAAGAAAATACAATTTTCAAAAGGGAGACAGAAAGGTAAGTTGGTAATATATTATGTTTCTTTGATATTTATATATTCTAATTCCCTTGTACTATCAATATGTTAATATATATGATAGGTATTTAAAATATGAAAAATAATTATGATGTTAATGTTATTTAAATATAATGATATGTGCAATTTAAATTCTTTTGATATTATCATCAAATAATATGTTTAAAATATATATATTGTGGATTAAATATATGCATATATGTTCAAGCATATATTTGAATTAGATATTTATCTATATTTTATTAGAATGATCTTATATAATTATGCAAAATTATTTTTTATTATTAGGTATTATTGTAGTCTCTCTCTCTCTCTTATTCTTATTTCAATACATACTATAAGAGCTATGTGCCTTGATCTTTTCCTTCAAGAATGTTATTGCAGGAAGAGGGAGTTTGACGCATTCGTCTAAAGGAGTGGATAGAGGATATGTTTCAGTTGATCTTTGAAGATCTTGGTCATATAAGTTTCAGAGGGAGTATGACACTTCATCAAAGGCAACTTTGGTTGATGAGCTCAAATGATTGATTTTCAGAGGGAGTTCAAAAGCCCTTGTTTGTGACTATGTGACCTTAATGGGCCTATCCCCTATGTACATCACGAGGAAGTGACGACTTTCAAATGATGTCACTTGTATTTGCAGAAGTTATTGAAAAGTGGTGATCTTACAATAACTTAATTTTCTATTATGATGGATATCTTACAATGTCTATGCAGACCATAATAGGTTATACTTTGCATGGTGGATGTTTATATGGTAAGCATTATGAGAATGCATGTGCACATACCTTATAAACATTTTTTTTTGGTACATGGTGAATCTTATGCATGTTGATATTCTAGAAGGTCGTGACACAAAGTACTTCGTGAATATCACGTGTATTGATGTCCTGGAAGGCCATTAATCACAGAGTACTTGGTGAATATCACGCGACTTGATGTTCTGGAAGGTCATTACTCACAGTATTTGGTGAGTATCTTGTATCTCAACATTCCGGAAGGTCATTACTCAAAGAGTATTTGGTGAATATCATTGATATTTTGGGAGGCCAATACTCATCATATCAGATGTGATATCAAACATTTTTGAGTAACTAACGAATATCATGTATTCTGGGAGACCAATACTCATGATATCAGATTTGATATCAAACCTTATTGCGAATTTGTTGAATATCATATGTTGATATTTTGGGAGACCAATACTCTTGATATCAAATGTGATATCAAAATGATGAAAATTTTCCTTAGTTATCGATTCGTGAAACGAATTTGATTTAGGCACATGAATCGGATTCGTGATTTTTTTTCTCAATTATGATTCCTGGAGGATTTGTGAACATTTATATATATATGCATTATATATACTAAAAATGAGAGAAATGTTCATAATTCTAAAACTAAATCATTTCAAAGTATGAAGCTATGATTCTAAATCATTTCATAGTATGAATCTATGACTCTGGTATGAATCTATGGATCAAATCCATAATGATTATAAGAAAATAACCGAAAAAATAAATTAAATAAATTTAAAAAATCCGGACGAATCCAGCCATGGATTCGGATCTAGCCTCTAGGGCATGAATCCAGTAATTAAGATATTTTCTGATCAAAGATATCTTTAATCTTGCTAACTTGATATTACTTTGAGGTAATACGTGTGTTTATCCTCCCTAGCTAAGAGGGAGTGTTGATGTTTGGTAGCTTCTGTCTGATAAACCTATATATAATTATATGAGATATAATATATATATAAGTTTATTGTTATATGAGAAAAATTAATATAATATACATATATATGATTAAATTTTTATTATATTAATTATCTAATTAACAAATAGACACATGTCTCTTTATGGCTTATTCTCAATTTAAATAAGAGGTCGCCACCATTTATAAGACACATACGAGACATAATGGCAGTGCTATTACATCTGCAGCAGTCCTAAGAAAAACAACACTTATTTCCTTGTAGCCAAATTCCAAAAACTCGTGAAAAATGTATGATGGGCATTTTGGGTTTAAACTTTACTTAGTATCAAAAAATGGGACATCACAATTTCTTGGATGAATTTTACCACCTTCAAGATATTTATACAGCTGCTTCTTAATCTCTGCGCCCTCAATAGGCATATTGCAGAATGCAGGAAAAATGGAAAGAGAAGAACCTGGAACCAAATGATAGTTATACTTGAGGGCTCTGAGAGGAAAGGTTCTTCAAAAACATCTGAATATGCATCAATAAAAGCCCAATACCTATAGACAGCAAATTCCCTATCTTATTACTTTTTTGGCTAATGACAAAAATGGATATTGAATTATTTGATTAACTACCTTCTAGAAAGTAGAGGACAGTAAAACAAAGATGAAAAAGAATAGGCGGGCCTGTATAGTTTATCATCTTTTCAGATTTTGAAAAAGAACGGCACATCAGTCATACAGACAAGGACACTCAAGGACTAAGTTAAGACAATCTTGTGGACTAACATCTTGTTGAACTATACCTTTAAGGATCCTATTGCAAATGACTGGATATCACCTTGACATAAGCATTGTATTCCTGGCATCTTTAACACGGTACAAATAATAAGAAGCAGCATGAGCTATATTGGAGGCAATAATCTGAAGCAAGGCTTTTTTTACTATGATTAACAACAGTCAGAGATATAAAGCAATCCTTAAGCTTACAATTATGTGTAAGAAGTGCTTCCTTTGAACTGGTTGAATAGTCTTTAATCACCCTGTTACAATGAGGATTTCAAGCAAACTGATTAGAAACTGCAATGACCAGATGCTGGTTGTTGATATGCAATAAGAGCCTTGACTTTTTTCTTGAACTGTAGAACTCTGATATATTCAGTGGAACGACCAGGCCTGTGGTACTTTACCTTTATTTTGCCCGCAGATAAAGAAGGATGACCAAATCCTTAAGACTGCCTTAGAATTGAATTGAGTCTTAATGGGCAAGGTTTTTGAGGAAGATTGTGCAGCATGCAAAAATATCGATCAACCTGTTGAATATGAAACCCAACGGTCATTGAGTCTTTCCCTCCAAATCTTTTGGCTCTTCATATTCCAGATGATGCTATTATGAGTGTTTATAAAAGGATGTTGATCGTTGCACTATAAAGAGGTGAAAGTTGTATGTCTGAATCTGTGATTAATAATATTATTTCTCTCTACTTTGAAAGTGGATGTAGCCCTTATGGTGAACCACTATAAATCTGGTCACATATTGTCTTATTGATGTTTGAATCTCTGTTTTAGTTTTATTAATTTGTTGTCAATAGATGACTAACAATTGGTACTAGAGCAAGTTGCGCTCAATTGTTTGAAAGGAGAGCTTCAAGTTTGAGTAGGAGCAATGGTGTTTTATAACAACTAAAATTTCAAGGACTAAAAACCCTTGAGATACTCTTTCTTTTATCGAATAGAAATAAAACTAGCTACCCATTCACATGAAAAGAAGTCAAGAGAAAATAACTAACTGCTAAATAGTAATCACATTCTCATGAAAAGATCTTAACTATCAATTGAAAGAATTAAACTACCTTTTTAATAAACTAGTAAGAATAATCATAATGGATTAACTATATTTACACATGATATATAAAATACTAAAACTAACTGCAAATCCTACCTACCATTTCATATGAACAAGAATATAATTGCAAAAAATATAATGCCAGAACTAGGATAAAGAAGCAATTAGAAGAAATAAAGGATCACTAACAAGGTTTAGATCACTCCACATCAAGAGAAGTAGAAACTGGTCTACACTGTACAATTCTAGGCATTGAGAGGAGAGGAAAAGCATTGACAAAGGCTTAACCTCCCAACCACGGACCTAGTGTAATCCCCACTCATTCTCTATTGAGAATGGCCCTACCTTGCACGGGATAAGGCACGCGTACACCATCTCCTCCTGCCACCTGAGCAACCTAGCGTTAGAGTTGTCAACTACACAGCCAGCTAGACTACAAGTACCTCCCAACAATTTATCCATCCGACTATGAGTTATCTTGACCTCTTGTAATCATAGCAGCATTATTTGCCACTAAACCTACCATGGCCAGGGATTTCCAAAGGACATTATGAGCTACATCACCCACTACTCAACTTGAAAAACCTAACAAAAAACCAGCTCCCACTGCCAGCTGACTAGATTTACTAATTTCAATTATTTGTAAAATTTTCATAGTTTCGATACATCTTTCTATCTTTGCAGGTTTATAAAACTATCCATATCATATGGACTACACCACTTATCTCAGCTATTCTTGGCTATCCTGGATGATCTCTTGTGTGTTTTTCCAACTTGCATCATAAAATATTCAGTTATGTAAAGAAATTTCTTACTATATCCATTATTCAAAAGAAAAAGGAAAAAGACTATGATTTCCTGTGTGGCCAGATATACTTTCCACTATGGACAAGCTTCCATAATCTCAAGGATGTATGCATTTAAAATCACTGCATTTTTGAAGTATAGAAGGCATGAATCAATTGATTCTTCTTGACACAGATAAACAAGTTTTCAGAAATAAAACATAATATAATAGGGGCCTTTATCAGCCTATGGTGCTCTTGGCACAATAAGAAAAATAGTCCTATTCCAGATCGTTCGGACCTTTCATAATGCAAATCAAGGTCCAACTAGACTGTCTTGCGTAAGCTATGAATAATAATCTATTGTCCATTATCATGGAAACAAAATAAACAAACTCAAGGAAAAATGACCTGATTAAAGGGGCTTCCGATTGTAGATCAATTGCTTTAATTGTTGATCAATGAACTCCAATGAAATTCTTAGCTGGTATCACAGTTTACTGTTGCTATCTGAGTATGAAAATGTATTTTGAGTGAATCATACAGTTGCAGATTCGGAAATAATAATGAATGAGCTGCCAGAGACCCATGATCAACTGCAACTGGTAAATATAAAGAAGAATGATTGGCCAACATAGAAAAGAACAAGCAAAAATATGGAGTTATGTTTTCATAAAGAACAGGGTTGTGGAGACGTGTCTATATATTACTATCTTGGCTGATGGAACAACAATATAGGAAGAAATATAAAAGGTTGAAATAGCAAAAGGAATTATAAGAGGTTGATGGGCCTTTCATGAGTTAAATTAAATTTGATAGGGGAATTAAATCTTTTCCCATACTATTATATAATCAATACTCATACTATTCACGTACACATGTACGTGTTACTTTGTCTACACGTGCGCACTTTAGATTAAAAATATAAGTGTGTATATATACATTTAATATGTATAAATATACACAATACTATGGGTATTTACTTACAAAATAATACATCAGACATCAAATAATGCAGAACATCCAAATTCCAATTTAAAAGTAAGAATTTTATTTCATGTATTATTTATATAAATGTATTTATATCTTTTAAATTAGATGACCTAGTCATCTCAAAGTGGAAACTTGGTATTACTTAGTCTGCCTTAGTCTTATTTTTTCTTGGCCAATGTGGTTTAGACGAATACCTAACAAACTCGATGGTAGATTCGTTTTTGTGCCCTAATCCCTCTCTATTAATGCCTTTCCCCCTTCGTCACACCTGCAAAGAAAATAACATAGCGAAAGTATATTTCCAATAAATTCCAATGCAAATAATTTAACCATAACAAATAACCAACCATTTCCGATTTGCATGAAATCATAACGAATGAAATCTCAATGGCTATAAGTTATATTCAAAATGTTTTTAATAAACATAAAAGTATGGGATGTAACTCTTAACTCCAAAATTTGCACCCTAATGCTTAAGTCCTAAAACCTCTGCAATTTTGGAGCAACATGGGATAAATCAAAGGTTGTGGGTAACCTATGACCTGACTAAACCTCTGGATTCTAAGCCAGTTCCTATCTAACGTATCTGATGAACTAACCTATACTAATAAAAGATGTAAAAATTGCACGGAAAAAAGGGTAAAAAGGGGGGACTTGTAAATGAAAAACCTAAAATGATGAAAAATAAGGTGCTACACCAGAACAATTATGCAGATTATCATTATATTATATGACACAATGAACACTTTCAATAGATAACCATAAACACACCTTGAAGGAAATGTTAATACTTATAAATATTTCAAGAAAAGGCTAAAAGATGAATATTACGAAAGGAAATACATCACAATCAAAAATATCACCAAGGAAACACAACTCAAGACCTATGAATAACAAATATCAGACATGGAAGATGTAAAATGAGACATTACCCAAAAGGTTTCTGAATGAAACATAGTTAGATAACATCGATCACCAAAGGCATACACCCAAATCTTTACTCCAAAAAGTTGAGTCCAATGAAAACTGCATTACGATCAAAAGCCCAAAGAATAATACATTTGCATGAATAGCTCAGAAAATTTTAGAAAAAGATGCCAACGACAGAAAATCACATATGCATTCCTCTCCTCTCAAAATTTGAACCCTTTCCCCTTCAAAATGAGAGGTATATATCAAAAATATAAACTCTATCACCCTCCACCAAAATAGGTATTGTAGCTCGGATATCAGCAAAGAAGGCTCAAAAAAGCACTCCAAACTTTCCAAAAACATGCAAAAAATCCTTCAAACTATGCCTCCACCTAGTATCTATGATGACTACTTAATGATGAGTCACCAATCTCTAAGAATCTCTCAAAAAATTGCTCCAAAGCAAACACAAGGACTGAGAGTCTCAAAATCATAACTGAGCTTTTACCCCCTTGAAATTAGGCATTTAAGAATGCCAATTCTCCCTTACACTCTTAGTCAACTGTGACTCAACAATAAAGTAATTCAATTTTTCACTTACTATACTTTTGTTGCATTTTAATATTTATTATTGATTAGTTGATTTATAGCATATCGTCTAAAGTAATAATAATTACAATTAAAACAAATATGCAACAAAGGTAATAATTTAATTAAAAGCAATATAGACTTCAAACTTGAGTCATATATTATCACTTAATTAATTAAATCACATTTCTCATTACCTTAGGTTGCGGACCCGAAATGAACATGCAATATAATTGAGGAACAATCTAAAAGGTAAAACATAGTCATTTTGGGCCTTCGAAGAGTTATTTGGAAATTGCTTTGAGGGAGAACAAGGCTGTGAAACCCTAGCCGCACCATGGTAGAGAGCTTCTAGAATTTGCAGCTGAAATTTGTAGCTGTTGTGTGACGACCATAAGTGTTGGAGGTGTTTTCTGTGGTATTCTTGCCGCTTTAGAAGGTTTATTTGTTGTTTCGAATGCAGATCTAAGCTTCTCTTTGTGTTATTCGATGATGAATCATGGTCATGGAGGTCTTACAGGCCCTAATTTTCCTTGCTTGTAATGAGATAAATCTTCTCGTCTCTGTTGTTGTGGCTTTCTCTGGCTCACAGATGGGTGTTTCGTTTGCTTATGGTTGGCTGGCAGTTGTAGCCGTGACTGTAAAGATGCTTCATGGGGTTATCGTGGCTTTCTTCCCTCTGCTATTCTATTAGATGGCAATCTTACACGCCATTCTGCTCCTTCACTGGTATGCCATAATTGGGTCCTTGAATATGGTCTTGTCTGCTCGCCGTTATAGTATTTGATGATGAATCAAGAGGCTTGGAAATGGACATTGCTTGAACCGAGGCGTGCTCTGTGTCTTCTCTAGCTTTTATGATTTTTTTTTTGAAAGTTTATTACAAGTATTTTCTAGTTGCTGGTGCTTGTATAGATCTGTGCTTCAGCTTCACATCTTTGATTCTGTCTTGTAGAAACTCGTCTTTGTTTACCATTTTTTGTAGCACTAATCCAGATACCTGTTCTAATGGAGTTTTTATTGATTCTTGTCACGCAATTCGGGAGTATTATGTCTGCCATTGTTAAAGCATGTAGCTTCGATCTGACAATAACTATGATCAACATATATTATACCAATATGATGCACATATTGTTATATATATATATATATGGAGTTTTTATTGATTCTTGTCACGCAATTCAGGAGTATTATGTCTGCCATTGTTAAAGCATGTAGCTTCGATCTGACAATAACTGTGATCAACATATATTATACCAATATGATGCACATGTTGTTATATATATATATATATATATAGTCTAAGATTTCATTTTAACCATGATCGAAACTTATTATGTTTCCTTTGATTTAAGATCACTATCGATCTATATTATATTGGGCTGCAATTCATAATGATCGGTAATACATGATTAAGACTTGTGTTAAGTCTATAACAAATCAAGCATGATTAACCAACACCGAACCAATGATGATGAATGTTCATGTCTCCATTCGAAGACATGCCCATTCACCCTCACACCCCTTCGTGTGATGTCTACTTGATCCGCCCGCCATAACAAGGCATAGAAATCAATTAATGCAAGCACATCAAAGGATCGATTTACATTTCAAGTTTAAGAACATTTTGTTATTTATGTACTAACATATACAGATTCTGGAGCAAATCTATTCTTTGACATCAGTGTTCATACCTGCAATCAAAAGTTGTGCATCAATCAGTCTCAAATTTGAAATCTAGTAAGAAACTTTACATGGTATCAAAGCCTTGTTAAGGAGAGATCTCATTAAGTTTAAGACATCAGATTTCACATTAAATTGCAGTCTCTCATTACTCTTCAAGATGGCAAACATGTTAAGATTCGAACATCACCTTACAAGTGCTGATATCTTTGAATCCTAGAAACTTCGAATAATGATGCTATTAAAAGAAAACAAATTAGAATCTTTTGAAAGAGAAGAAAAAGAAGAACCTAGGTTGATCCAGAGAAAACTCAATGGATCGAAAATAATGAGAATGCCATGAAGATAATCATGGATGTCATTCGAGATCACATAGTGCATATTGTGGCGAAACATGCTACAACATATCACATGTTTGAAGCTCTTAAAAATGCATTCATAGTAAATAACATTGGTAGAAAACTTGCTCTTAAAAGACAAATGAAAAATATCAGCATGAATAAATGAGAAACCATGAACGCTTTCTTCATGAGAATGACAAAATTGAGAGATCAATTATCTTCTGTTAGTTATGAGATTGACAACCAAGAGTTATCCCTAATAGCATAAAGAGGACTACCAAATTCTTGGGAGTCCTTGGTACAAGGTATAAGTGCAAGATCTAAAATCCCAAAACTAGATCGATTGAGATATAATTGTCTTCAAGAAGAATCGAGATTAATGATTAAAGGAAAACATAAAACCTTAGATGAAGACATTCATGTTCTTAACACCAACTCTCATAAGAAGGGTAAGAAGAACAACAACAAAAGGAAAAGAAACTTTCATGGAAAAGGACAGTCAAAACAGAAGAAACACTTGTCTAAAATTCAATGTTTCAGATGTGGTCAATATGGACATTATGCACTACATTGTCCTAATCGATCTAAACTTCAAGCGTCATTTGCCAAAACTGATAAATCAAATGAAGGTCAAGAGTTTGAGAAATATGCCTTCTATTCAACATTGTCTAGTCAAATATCAACCAAATCCAACACTTGGATAATTGACAATGGATCTTCAAGACACATCACTGGATATCGAGATAACCTAGAAAGCATGCAAATAGAAACAGATGAAGAAGTTACAATTGGTAATGATTCTACACATTCCGTAAAAGGAATTAGGACCTACACCATCAAATTGAAATCCGGAAATTCTATTCAGCTGTTTGGAGTTCTTTATGTACCAGGTATTAAAAGGAATTTAATATCTATATCTGCACTTAAAGATGATGGTTATAGAATTACATTCATGGAATGTAAGGTACTAGCATGGACTAAGAATTCAACTATAAAGAGGGCTCTAACAATACGAGTACGACAAGGAATATTATATGAGCTTTGCACTAAGACAAATCTTGCACTTGTTCATGAGACTTCATATTCAAATGAAATATGGCATAGAGGAGTAGGTCATATCAACTTCCGTGCTCTAACATCTATGGAGAAGTTGGTAACTGGAATGCCCAAATTAAGTCATATTCACAATGAATCCTGCAAAGGTTGTGCCTTAGGGAAAAATAGTAAAGAGTCATTTCCTCATACTTTAAGCAAAACTAAAGATGTGTTAGAACTAGTGCACTCTAACCTATGTACACCCATGTCTACACCATCCATAGGAGGGTTCTTGTACTATGTGATATTTGTGGATGATTTTTCAAGGAAGACATGGATATACTTCCTTAAGTGCAAAGAATCTGAAGAGATTCTTTCTAAATTTAAAGAATTCAAAACTATCACTGAAAAATCCTTAGAAAAGAAAATTAATGTTTTAAGAACAGATAATGGGAAAGAATACACTTCTGAAATATTTAAAGAATTTTGCAAACTTGTTGGGATTAAGAGGGAGTTCACAGTTCCCTACAATCCTCAACAAAATGGAGTTGCTAAAAGGAAAAATATAACTATTGTAGAAGTTGCTAAGGCTATGATATATGATCAGAAATTGAGCATGTCATTTTGGGCTGAAGCATCTAATACAGCAGCCTATATTCAGAATAGATGTCCTCACTCACATTTGGGCAACAAAACTCCTGAAGAAGCATTTTCAGAAATGAAACTTGACATTAGTCATTTAAGGCCATTTCGATGTGTTGTGTATGTTCAAGTACCTAAGGAGAAGAGGACAAAGCTAGAACCTACTGGAAGAAAATGAATTCTTATTGGTTTTAGTGAAACAGTAAAAGGGTACAGATTCTACATACCTGGACAGAAACAAATAGAGCTCAGCAGAGATGTCATCTTTGAAGAAGATATTGCTTTCAAAAGAGCCAAAACTTCTAATGAACTAGATATAAATAATTTATCTTGTTCCCTAGAAGAGGTTCTTGCTCCTTAGATTCAGAGGGAGTACCCTGAAGAGATTTCAAATGAAACCAAGACCCTTCCTCAAACTCAAGAAGAGAGTCTTGATAATAATTCTAAAAGGCCACTTTATAATATCCCTCTTTAGTTTTATTCAAATCTGAAATACATATATTCTTCTAATCTGCCAATGATATCCTCTTAAAAAGAATTCATATCATATCATATATATTTCATAGACACCTTTTGGTATGGGTTGTGTCCCTTCGTTTATACATATCTTTAATTTGTTTATGCTTATAGTATAATTTGATTTGAATTATTTATTTTATCATCTATCATTATTATTATATTTCTATTATAATTATATTATATTATATATTTGTTTCTTGATTATTTGATAATAGTAACTTGTTATATCATTATTTTTATATTCTTAATTATATCATATCATTTATTTATTTCTCTGTTTTTGGTATTATTATTTAAATAATAAGATTTTACTATTTATTTATTCTTGTATTTAAACTCTAGTATTATTAAAATCCATCTTGGGAATGGGGACATTACAGTCCACCCCTCCAAAAATTGCTTGTCCTCAAGCAATTCAATGTTTGTTCCTTGTGATTTGATCGATAGTCTTGCAACAATGATTTTAATTTAGGATTAGATAGTTATAAATATAAATTTAAATATTACAAGATTAGATTTAAATTACTAAGAATGATTTTAAAGAAGAAACTTATCTTGAAATATTGTGTAGTTCTCACTCCTTGCTTTGCCTTTCTTTGACCCATGACAAATCATGATGAGTGATCCTTATAAGTTTTGGCCAAGACTTTATCTCTTCACAAATCTTATGGATACCCTCCGTTGCTATGTATTTGTAAACCTCAGGGGAGACTTTACACGGCCCTAGGCCTCTATGGATATCCTTTTGGAATTTATCCATCTCTACAATCCTTAGGAGAGACTTTATCTCACCCTAAGGCCTCTAGGAGAATCCCTTTAGGATGTACTCATCTCTGTGATTCTTAGGAGAGACTTTATCTCATCCTAGATCACTCGAGATATTCTTTTAGGATTATCCCTCTCTATTTAATCCTTAGGAGAGACTTTATCTTGTCCTAAGGCCTCTATGGGAATCCCTTTAGGATTTAGCATCTCTATAAGATCCTTGAGAGAGACTTTATCTCACCCTAAGGCATCTATGGATATCCTTTTATGTGATCCATCTCTATTTAATCTTTAGGAGAGACTTTATCTCACCCTAAGGTCTCTATGGTTTTAGGTTTATCCATCTCTATTTAATCCTTAGGAGAGACTTTATCTCACCCTAAGGCCTCGATGGATATCCCTTTAGGACTATCCCTCTTTGCAATCCTTAAGAGAGACTTTATCTCCTCCTAAGGCCTCTATGGATATCCTTTTAGGATTATCCATCTCTATAATTTTTTATTTTTTGACAGAGACTTTATCTCTTCCCAAGTCTCATAGTTAGTGTCATACAATCCTCTTGAATCCTTATTGCCTCTTTCATGTCATAAACTATCATTACCATTCATGTCTATTGGATGTTCCTTTTCTAGACTATAATATTGTCTTATATGCCTCATCAATGACTTCCAAAGTGTTATCCTCGTATGGTTGTTCTTGTTCTTTTCATGCTTATTGTTTGAAACTAATAGTATCCTCCCTTACATTTGCAAATTCAACAAATGCCTTGTACTTATTATATACTTGACATAATATTCTTATGTTTTCGTCATGGCTATCAACTTCCATCATGTTTTGTTCTTACAACTATTTGGTTTATAATTTAGGTTATCTTCTCCTCCATCATAATGTCTCCTCCTAAGTTAGTTTAGAAGAATCGAGACAACAACCTTGTATTCTCTGTATATAATATGATTTTCAATATTTGACCCTCATGTAAACTTATACAATCCAAAGATGATGATGTTTCTAAAACAGATATTTTGATAATTTTTATATATTTAATAGAATATTTTTAGTATCTTAAATTTGATGATTAAATATATACGTGAATTAATCCCATACATAATTAGTATTCCACATCTTCATATTAAAGTCCCACCTTTAATTCTAATTCCTATATATATTTCTCATCAGCTTCCTTGCACTTGAATGATGGGTTCTTGCATAGCTTAATTATATATTCTTTGTATACTGGTGGGTGTTGAACTCTTTCTTTTCCTTTGCTACCTTTGAAAATATAATTACGGTTACTAATTGATGGTCGCATAGTCTTTGTAATGTATTTTTTTAATCACTGAACAATAATCTGACCAATCCCCTTTTGAGAACTCTAACTGAAACTTTCTCCTTTGTAGTTGTTTATTATCTCCTTAATCACAGTCTTAGGATGACTTTAATATAAACCAATGCATCTTATTCCTAGAATGTTATTATTGTCTATTCTAAATCACAATCCCGATGTATGGTTTAAATTGCTGGTTGCATTTACTCATACGCTTGGAGGGTTTGACCAACAATTTCACTAAGATACAACCACTTTTTTTCCGCTGAATTCATTATCTCAATTCATGTGTCAATAACTCTAAAATGCCATGGATGATGTTATTTATCAACATCTGCACTCATTGATGGATTGTCTTTTTACCTGCATATGTGATTGCTGACTGTATAAATTATTGAATGTATTATGTTGGCTGCGTATATTTTCTTTTTAGCTCTTATTAATAGTCACCATATAATTTCAGAAAAGGAAATGGGAAATAGTTAATGAAGACTCCAATCCGTGCACTAATGCTGACTGTTTAGAATACCCATTCTAATATATCCATTCCTGAGTCAGTGAATAATAGTACCAGTTCTATAATTTAACTCCTGGCTTCCTCGGGTATGCTCAGAAGGTTTCCAATGTCATTGCCTTACCCATCTATATCATATGTATCCCCAAACTCCTTTTTCTGAAATTTATTTCAGTACTGGTGTGTTCGGCTTCTATCTGTATACTTTATTATGTCTATGTAATTTCTTTGTTGCTCTTTGCTGGCATTTCTTCTTCCACATTTCTCTCTATGGACAACTTTATAGATGCTCCCTTATTGCTAAGTCTGAGAATATTTAAATATGGCATACGAATTTGCAGAAATAATTAGATTGTCAGTCTCCTCGTACAGATAATCCTTCTGATATATTTTATGTTCCTTGCAGTTTCCCTACCATTTGAATGTCGTTCCTTCGATTTTCTATCTCAATCACAGATTCCTGCACACCAGAATTGAGAGACTTTATGCCCATAATATTAAGATCTCATACAGATGAATATCGTTCTCTTATAATGTTCCTGAATTATACAGCCTTATATTGTTCTTTTATTTGAATCTGATTGCTTATCCCTTTATTTAGATTTTATACGCTGATTGCTAGTGATTCTCGTCTCAAATACTCTCCAAAATCTGGACTCTTCGTTTAATTTGTATACTTTGCTAATGCTGATTAAGATTTATATCAGGCAGACCGTATTTTATAAGGAGCAGTGAATCCCTATTTGAAAGCTTTAATGGATTTGTTGATCCAATAACTGAAATAATCTATTTCTTAAGTATTTGTATCCTCTATCCTCTGTGATCATTCAGCGTACTATATTTGTTCCAACTCCCTTGTACTTCAATGGTTTTCCACTTTCATCTATGATTTTCCTTATTCTCCTTCATATGTTTACATTCACTATTCTTCACAGGATGGCAAGATCATGCTCTGATACCACTATAATGTCCCTCTTTAGTTTTATTCAAATCTATAATGTCCCTCTTTAGTTTTATTCAAATCTGACATATATATATATATATATTCTTCTAATCTGCCGGTGATATCCTCTTAGAAAGAATTCATATCATATCGTATATATTTCATTGACTCCTTTTGGTACCGGCTGTGTCCCTTTGTTTATACATATCTTTAATTTGTTTATGCTTATAGTATAATTTGATTTGAATTACTTATTTTATATCTATAAATATTATTATATTACTATTATAACTATATTATATTATATATTTGTTTCTTGATTATGTTGATAATAGATAACTTGTAATATCATTATTTTTATATTCTTAATTATATCGTATCATTTATTTCTTTCTCTATTTTTGGTATTATTATTTAAATAATAAGATTTTACTATTTATTTATTTATTCTTGTATTTAAACTTTGTTATTATTAAAATCCATCTTGGGAATGGGGACATTACACACTTTGGGCAAGGAAAATTATACAGGAAGGAGATGAATTTGCAGCACCTTCAAGGACTTCCAGAGAAAACAAAAGACCTCGAAAATTAACTTACAATGCATTCGTGTGTGAGAGTCCAAACTCTAAACCTTCTAATGCTTCAAAAGCACTTAAACATCAAGCTTGAAAAGATGCAATGGTGGAAGAATATCAATCGATACTAAAAAATGATGTTTGGGATATAGTTCCTAGACATAAAGGAAAATTTGTTGTTTCTTCCAAATGGCTCTTTAAAGTTAAGTATGTTGCAGATGGTAGCATTGAAAAACATAAAGCTCATTTTGTGGCTAGAGGGTTCTCTCAAAAGGTAGGAATCGATTTTTGAAGAAACTTTTGCACCAATTGCCAAGTATACCTCAATTAGAGTTGTAATAGCCATTGCAGCAGCTAAAGGTTGGAAAATCCATCAAATGGATGTAAAAATTGCTTTTCTAAATGGAACAATTGAGGAAGAAGTATACTTGGAACAACCAGAAGGATTTGTGACTCAGGATGCTGCCTCCTATGTATGTAAATTAAAAAGGGCTCTATATGGACTCAAACAGGGTCCCCGAGCCTAGTATGAACGGATTGATAGATATCTTCTAAGTCTTGGATTCACCAAGAATGTTGCTGATCCAAATCTTTACTTAAAGTAACTAAAGGTGATATGGTGATTCTAATTCTTTATGTTGATGACCTTCTGATTACAAGAGAAGAACATCTCATTAATCAGTGTAAGAAAGATTTAGCTTCTGAATTTGAAATGGACTTAGGAATTCTTCATTACTTCCTTGGATTGGAAGTTCGTCAGATGTCTGGGAATATCTTCCTACATCAAAAGAAGTATATTGTCGATATTCTAAATATATTGTCGATATTCTAAAAAGATCTAGAATGTGGAATTGTTGACCTATGTCAACACCTATGGAAACCAATTTACACAAGCTAAAGGAAGCAAGTGTTGAATCCAAACTAGTTTATCCCACTTTATACAGACAGACAATTGGGTCTCTAATGTATCTTGTGAATACTCGACCTTATATTTGTTATGTTGTTAATGCATTAAGTCAATTCATGTGTGAATCTCATGAAATTCATCTTGTTGCTTTGAAGCATATATTAAAGATCTTCAAGGCACTATTGGGCATGAACTTGAATATGAGAATACCAGCTTGGAGTTACATTTATATACTGATTCTAATTGGGCCAGAAGTGTAAAGGATTGGAAGAGCACATCAGGATGTTGTTTCAACTTAGGTTCAGCTATGATCTCATGGATCTGCAGAAAGCAAGCTTCAGTTGCTCAGAGTTCTACTAAGGCAGAGTATATTGCAGCAACAATGGGAGCTAGAGAAGTAGTGTGGCTTCAAAATTTGCTTTCTAACTTATTCTGTGAACCTATGAAACCTACCACTATTCACTGTGATAACTAAAGTTGTATCAAGTTATATGTGAATTCGGTATTTCATGATAGATCCAAGCATATAGAAATTCCTTACCACTACGTAAGAGACATGGTGGAAAGAAGAGCTATTTAGTTGGAATATATTAATATAGGTGATCAAACAACTGACATTCTCACCAAGGCTCTTCCTAAAGTGAAGGTTGATCATTTCAGAAAGAAACTTGGTATGGTTGAAATGTAAGTTATGAGATTGAGTCTCAACTTTGTAAATTTGTATTATTTTAATAAAGATGTTTAAAGTGTAAACTCTATTGTCATATGTGTGACTCTATGACTTATGGTAGTACCATATGTATATTATCAAAAGGTGACAATCTTTTATAATGAATGTTGATTCTAATACTATAAGGTGACGACTTTATAATTATTAGATTAATATCATGATGAATATCATGTGACTTAATATGCTTGGACAAATCATTATAGTTAAAAAAGCATGTTGGTAGATATCATGTGACGTGATATATGTTGAAGATCAATGTGTTCAAGCTCATGGTGAATATTATGTGACATAATATCTATGGATATACCATGATCTCTTATGGCAGATATCATGAGACTTGATATCTGTATACACACCATAACTGGAAAGAATATCATGAGACTTGATTTTATTAAGTATATCTAGATGATATCACTTTTCAAATAAGGAGAACTTATATATATGCGTTGTCTTCCCTAGCTAAGAGGGAGTGTTAAAGTATGTAGCTTCGGTCTGACAAAAACTGTGATCAGCATATATTATACCAGTATGATGCACATACTGTTATATATATATATATATAGCAGTATATAAAACTCTACACAATTGAAACAAATGATCATATATATATTGTCTGAGATTACATTTTAGACATGATTGAAACTTATTTTGTTTCCTTTGATTTAAGATCACTATCGATCTATATTATATCGGGTTGCAATTCGTAATGATCAGTAATACATGATTAAGACTTGTGTTAAGTCTATAACAAATCGTGCATGATTAACCAACATCGAACTGATGTAATGGTGAATGTTCATGTCTCCATTTGGAGACATGCCCATTCACCCTCACACCCCTCCGTGTGATATGTATACTTGGTCTGGCTAGCATAACATAGCATCAAAATCAATTAATGCAAGCACGTCAAAGGACCGATTTACATTTTAAGTTCAAGACCATTTTGTTATTTCTATACTAACATATACAGATTCTGGAGCAAATCTATTCTTTGACATCAATGTTCATACCTGCAATCAAAAGTTGTGCATCAATCAGCCTTGAATATGAAATCTGGTAAGAAACTTTACAACCTTGACTGCAAATTTGCTTGAAATTGTAATTTGGAAACTTGCTTAAGCTGGGCTTTTTCTATGTTGTATATGGAACAAAACATGACCATGCCCTTGGAAAAAACCTAGTTATACATTAGATGAAGCTGTAGCTAGGCTATTATCTCTGCTTGAAAATTATTTCGTCAACTTGTAGTTAACACCTCTTGTTGTTTGAATAATCTAATGCTTATAATTATGTTTGCCATTCACTGAGAAAACAGTGGTTATTTTGCACAAAAACCCTCCACTTATTTCTATTCCATTATTTCAGCTAACCGATATACATCTTTTTTATTTTTTGCACCTTTTGACATGGATTCACAAGTGCTGATGTGACACAGAATTTATCATAACTGGATGCTTATGTAACCATATGAAGAGCTCACACTCTTCATCAAACCTTGCTCTTGTATGAATATAGGATTGGAAGATGTTAGTTTGATTTGCCTTGATAGTTCTGTAACTATACCAGTTCTATATGCAGCCTTGCTCTGTTTCATTACATATTTTGAACCTGTGACTTTCATACTCCTTTGTTTATTTTAAATCTGCACTCCGATACTTAATTTGATGACACTGTAGCTTGTTCATCTTACATCACCATGTTCACTTTCTGTAGCACCAAATCTTGCTGATACATGTATCATATCATGCTGTGGATTCTGAAAATAATGTTTCATTTTTTAAACTGGCTGTAGCTTTTCCTCTTCAGCACACTTTTTAGTTATTTCCTGCAACTTGATGCTTTCAGCTTCTGTTACTCTATCTGAAACAAAAGGTTTCAAGCCTAGAAAGACTTGTCCCTTTAATGTTTGCTTTTCTTGAATTGACAGCAAAAGGTTTCAAATCAAAATGACTTGTCCCTTTAATGTTTTTGTTAAACTATTTAAATTGGCTCTTCGCGGGATCTTATTTTTGATAATCATGCTGCACGGGAAACAAACATGTTAGTAATAAAGCGTTGTGTCGGGATCGTTTATCCTTTCTGGTAATATATGTTTTTATTTTGCTGAGATGAGTAGCATGATAGGAATATGAATGTGAGGCATTGATATTGCTTAGATCCATTGGATCTAACAACCTTTTTCTGTGAACATAGGGTTCGGATGCATGGAAGGGACGTGGTTCGAGGCAACGAATGGATGGAAGCAAGTGGATGCAACTCAACCAGCCATTACAGGCAATGATTGGTGCCCATGACCTTTACTCTCTTTCTACTTCTCTCATGTTATTTATTTTAGTAGAGTAGGAATATATATCAATAGATAGGGACTACTCTCATGGTCAATTGTGTGAGCGAATTTCACTTTCAGCATCTTTTTATCATTTCATGTTTGTAAATATCAATTGTATTATCATGATGAATAATACAAGGACATTATCTATTCTTTCAATATGAATGAAAAGTGTTTCTTTTTTGCAATTTTGAGTATGACTTGAAAGCGATAAGCATGTATGTCTTACTCCATTTGATTTTTCAAAACTGAATTTTAACATGAGTTAAAATTAAGTAACAATAACATACCCTTCCCCTTGTCTTTCATCATCCTCAATGAAAAATTGCAAATAAGTATATATATAAAAAACATCAATTACATATGAGTTGTCATAATGTCTCAGAATTCTCAATTTTGAACTCAAAAAAATAGTATCATAACAAAATTCATAATTTCATAAAAGATGGAGAAATTTTTGGAAGATATCGTCATAATCTTCCCAAGTAGCATTTTCTTCAGCATATTGGTCCCACTGGACCTTGCACTGGATTATATCCTGATTTCGTAAGCGTAGCTTACGAACCTCGAGTATTTTGAGTGGTTCTATTACCACTACCCCTGGATCTTGAACCTGCATGAAATTCCAATCAATGATATGCTCGGCATTGGCTATATATTTCTTAAGACAAGACACATGAAACACATTATGCATCTAGGCAAGAGCTAGAGGTAGAGTAATTTTGTAGGCTACATAGTTTACAACTATCAACATCTCAAAACGTCCCACATGTTTTGGGGCCACCTTGGCATTTCTACCAAATTTGATAGCACTTTTCTGTAGTTTAACCTCTAGGAGAACTTTTTCTCCCACCTCAAATTCTTTAGTTCTTTTGGCATCTGCATAGCTAATCTAACAATCATTCACCTCCATCAATCGTTGACAGATTTGAAAGACCAACAATTATTCGATCCTCAATCCTATTCTAACTTACAAGTGTTCTACATTTTTGTTCATACAAGGCCTCAAATGGTGTCATCTTAATAGCCGACTGATATGAGTTATTATAAGCAAACTCTACTAAGGGAAGATACATTTCCCAGCAGTTTTGCTGATCCATACAATATACCCTTAAAAGATCTTCTAACACCTGGTTTACCCTTTTTGTTTGTTCGTCAGTTTCTGGAGGATAGGCTACTGATATCAATTTTGTTCTCAACTCAGAAAACAAAGTTTGCCAAAATATGGATGTCATTCTAGCATCTCTATCTAAGATAATCTTCTCTAGAACCCCATGAAGTCTGAAAAATTCTCTTACGAATTTATGAGCGATTTCTAGTGCTTCATCTGCTAAACTTCTTGGAATAAAATGAGTTACTTTTGTAAGTCGGTCCACTACCACAAGAATAGCATTATGGTTGTTTCTAATCATGGGTAACCCAAGTACGAAATTCGTTTTAATTATCTACCATTTCCATTCTGGAATTTCATTTGGATGCAGCAACCTTGTTGGATAGCTGTGTTCAGCTTTGACCCTCACATTCAAGAATCAAGACAACTCACAACAAATTTGGCTGCTTCCTGCTTCATAGCCTTCCAAAAGTATAGTGGATTTATATCAACTAGCAGTTTTGCTACCCCAAGATGTCCTGAATAAGGAGCGGCATGAATTTCTCTCAAAATCATTTTGTGGATTTCAGAATCCTTAGGTATATACATTCTCCCTTTATACCTTAAGAGTCCATATGCTTCTAGTTGATAGCCTTAGTATTTGACATTAGATGGATCATTTTTGAGGGCTCAACATACTTGTTTATAGAAATCATCCCTTGGTGATTTCTAAAGCACTTGTTCCTTAGGTCTAGTGTTTATTGTTATTATGGCAAAAATGTGTCTTCGCCTACTCAAGGCATCAAATACTTAGTTTTCCTTTCCCTTGATATTGCTGATTTCAAAATCATAATCTGTTAAAGTTTCCAACCATCTCCTTGGCGAGCATTAAGATTGGGTTGAGTGAATATATATTTTAATCCATGATGATTTGTTCTTAGCTCGAATGGTTTCCCTATCAAATAATGTCTCCACATTTGTAGAGCATGAATAATGGCTGCCAATTCTACATCGTGCAGGGCATAGTTTTGCTCATAGTTCTTTAATTTTTTGGACTCGTAGGCAATAACCTAACCTTCTTGCATCAATTCACCCTCCAATCCTTCTCCTAATGCATCGGTGATAACCACAAAGTGATCCTTGAAATCTGGCACTCTGAGTGTGCAGTGGTTAACTTTTCCTTTAAATACTCAAGTGTTGATTTACACTATTCTGAACAAACAAACCTTTTCCGTTTTCATTGCAAGGTAGTTATGGGGTGGGCTATCCAAGAGAAGTCTTTTACAAATTTTCTATAGAACCTGGCTAGTCCCATAAAACTTCTAACTTCTAACACATTTTTACACGTAGGCCATTCTTTGATTGCTTTGATCTTAGTGGGACCTACTGCAATTCCTTTCACAAAGATAGTGTGCCCTAAATACTGAATTTCCTTTTGATAGAAGGAGCATTTAGATGATTTCCCAAACAACTTATGCTCACACAACCTTTGAAGCACTATTTCCAGATGCTCTTGGTGCTCTTTCTCATTCCGAGAATAAATAAGGATATCATTAATGAAGACCAATAAAAATTTATCTAAACAATACTGAAACACATTATTCATAAGATTCATAAATGTTGCAGGGGCATTGGTTAATTTGAAGGATAAGACTGTGAATTCATAATGCCCATAACGAGTTCTAAAAGTTGTTTTATGAGTATCTTCATCTTTAATCCTAGGTTAGTGATAACTAGATCTAAGGTCAATCTTAGAAAATATCATCATTGCTCCTCTCATTTGATCAAATAGATCATCAATTCAGGGAAGTGGATATCTATTTTTGATGGTGACCTTCTTAAGCAATCTATAATCTATATACAACCTCATGGTTCCATCCTTCTTTCTCACAAACAATATTGGTGCTCCCCAAGTAGAGGCACTAGGGCAAATGAGTTTCTCATCCAATGAACTTGCAATTCCATCAATTGTGTGGTAGTCATTCTATGAGGCGCTTTGGATATGGGTTCTACTCCAAGCACCAAATCTATGGTAAAATTGAATATGCTAGGAGGCAGTCTAGGTAACTCCTCCGAGAACACATCTTGATAATCTTAAGCTAAGAATACCTTTCTACAAAATATTCCTTCCTCTCCTCTTCAATTTCCCCATCCTCTAAAATGTAATTATCTTGATAAACCTTTTCTTGGATCTCATTTATATCTTCCATTTTTACTGCATAAATTTCACACCCTTTTCTTCTACATCTCTTAAGTTGCATGGTTGATATTTGGCAAGTTTTTTCTTCATATGGTATTCCTTAAATAACCACAAGGTTTCCACTGTCATCTAAGCATTCCATTATTTTTAAAAGATAATCCACTTTCTCCCTATGTTCGCTAAGCCAATTGATTCCCATAATAATATCATATGACCCCAGAGCTACTACATACAAGTTAACCTCAGTTGAAAAGGTTAGGAAATCTACTTGAGCCTCAAACAAACATTGATCTACCCAAGCCTTTGACTGGTTTCCATACTCAACAGTCCAAGGGTTTGTCATATATCCAGATCTTTTTCGAAACCTACTTAACAACTTTGGAGATACAAAACACTCAGTGAATCCAGTACCAATTAATATAGAAATAGGATTACCATATATCTTACCCGGAGTTTCTATAGGACCCATCTGATGCTCCTTTCAATGATTATCCGCTACAACATGGATCCTTTGCTGAAAATAGTTTGTTGAGTTGGTAATGGAGGATGCCCTTGCTAATTAGACGTGCCCTTACCAAGACATTGATTAGCAAAATGATCTCTGCCACACATAAAGCAACCTCTTGTTTGTTCTTTCTTTTCATTTCCCTTGTTATTATTACTATTGAAATTGCCCTTAAAATCCTTTCCCTTGAACTCGAGTTTGTTGACCTCAAAATTCTTAAAATTATTTTTGTGAGTTCCTTGGTCAGAACTAGAGGAACACCAATTTGCCTTCCTTTTGTTGTCTCGAATGGAATCATCTTTTTTCAATTTTTGCTCTTGCCTGATAACCTTTTCATGAGCCTCCATGGTTCAGGGTGCTAGTACATCTAGGGCTCCCCCAGTTCTATTATTCAACCCCATGATGAACTTCCTAACCTTGAAGTTTCCGTCTTGCTGGCAAGCAAGGACATACTTCAGAAGTTGAGTGAACTTTTTCTAGTATATGTTCACCGACAAGTCCCCTTGTTTAAGGTTTTGAAAATCCAACACTTTTTTATCATTAAGGATTGGGGTAACCACCTATTTTTTAAGATTGTAACAAATTTGTCCAAGTAATATTAGCGGTCTTAAGATTCAACTCCATTTTATTGGTTTCCCACCAGGTAGTGGCTTCTCCAATAAGCTTTTAAGGTTTCAGAAAAACTCCTAATTTCAAAATATTTTTCCATCTTGGTTAATCATGCCTCAGCAACATACCTAGACTCAGACCTGAAAAGTTTGGAGATTTAATTTTTTTTTTGTCGGTGGATAATTCACTAGCTATCTGTTTCTTCTTTTGAATCTCCAACTGAGTTGGAACTGGCCTATTCCCTTGCTTGCTATGGGTGGATGGTTCTGGTTCAGTTCTAGGAGGGTGTGAGGATTGGGTGTCTTCATGTCCTTGCCCAAGTTGATCAGATCATTCATCCTTGTTCCATTTGCTTCATTCGACTTTGTGTATCAAGCAGTGCTTGAACAAGTTGGTCCATAGAACCTCGTGAGTTATCCTCCTTGGATATTTCATTCTGTGCTTGATTATTGTTTTCATAGGTTGTCATTGTTTTTGAACAAGTTTTCCTGAAATAAAGTTAGTTTCATCCATCATTTTTCTTTTTTAGTTGGTTGCTAAAGAAGTAAAAAGAAGAGGTAAATAAACAATATCATTTGTTCTCAACACTTTATTGGTTTCCATTTTTAAAAATCAATGGATTACAAAATTTACCCAATTCATTACAAAATTTACCCACTAGTGCGACTCATGAGTACAAAATTTACAAACATTGCTCTTCACGGAAATCACACCCTATCCTTGGGTATTTTGCCTATTCCCTCCTTGGGGTCATTCTACTTGTTGTGTGGCTTGCACACCATCACCCTATTGCAAAGGGGACCCCCCATTTTCATTTTATCCAGTAGGATTTTTTGTCTTCGGTGGTTTTGGTTGGTAATATTTTTTTCAAGTCTCCATGTCCATGGTGAGTTAAGCAAATTTTGTCTCAGGTTTGTCCAAGCACTTTAGTGCCGCTTAGATGAATTTTCGTAGCTTAAGTCCAAATGGAAAGTGAAATTTTAGTCGGGGGAGAAAGGTTTGCGTGTTTGAGAAATGGGAGGAAGTTAGTGCGAGAACTAGGTCTTCAGAAAATTTCGCATCTTCGGAATTTTCCCTCCTGGGGAAATTTCGCATCTTCGAAAATTCCTCTCCGAGGAAAGTTTCGCATTTTCAAAAATTTCCCTACCTCCCCATTTCTCCCAAAAATCTCAAAACTCAGGCCTTGATTCAATGGCCTTAAGCATTGAAATTTTAGAATGATGAGGGGAAGAAATTGATAATTTTCCAAAAGATTTTCCTCTTGGAGAAATTTTGCATCTTCAAAAAATTTCCCCACATGGAGTCTCCCAAATTTTTCCATCCTCAAGGCATTAGAAGATCGATTAATGGCATGAGGGCAACACCATGAACAAGAATAGAGCAAAGAAACGCCAAGGAACATTCAAGTGAGGAAATTTTTAAGGATACCATGTCTCGGGGAAATTTCGCATCTTCAAAAATTTCCCCAGCCAACTCTCAACCTTTATTGAATCACCAAAACCACCCCCTCCAAAACAAATATTGAAAGAGAAAGTGACGAAAATTAGAAATAATAAATAAAAATAAAAATAATAAATGGCTCTAGATTGTGATGATATTAAATTTTGCCTCGACTTTGCAAAATGGTTGGTCTTAAATTGGTATAAATTTTGTTTATTATTGATGTGATTTTATTTTCAGATTTTTTCTCAAGCTTAAGGATTTTATCCTTTTGTTTTGCAAGTTAAATTTAAGGAGTGACTTGAAATTCATTCTTGGAAAATTAGAGTATCGTTGGTGCACATACCCTCCATCGTCCCACCAACAGAAATTGGCAAGGTGAATTAAAGAAGGAGAAGGTAGAGGACAAGGTGATGACCAAGGTCTCAAGACTTCCAAGTGGATACTACAAGGAGATGGCTCAATCCCGAGGACTCAAGTGGGAAGGAAGGATTCATGTTCAAGGTATCAACTCACAAAGCCAGATGGAAATCAAGAGAAAAATCAGTAAAGCACAAAGGATCCAACTACATGAGGACATGTTCAGGGAGAATCAAGGAAGATCAAGTTCACAGGTTCACAAAGATGCAAGCGATTCAAGTCAATTCCATGATCAAATTTCAAAGGATGACAAGGTGGCAATTGTTTGTGTTGGTAACTTGGTGTACATAAGTATTTACTTATTACACTTACTTAAGTTTACTTAGGTTAATGCATTATTTTATTATTTTTATTTGTGAGACACTTAGGAGTTTGTGCACCTTTTTGAGTTGTCATGTAGACAACATAGGAGTACGCAACTCTATTTTAGCACATGGTGTCTACAACACTGATTTGCGTGTCACACCCTTGTAGGCTTATCCTCTCATCACCGCACTTACTTCCGTGCTTAATGGAGGATAACCCATATTTGGTGGACATGTGCTTGGTTGTATGACACATCATGGTGCTGATTACGAGGCATTCTAGATGTATCTCAGAGGCCTTTATATACAGGCACTCCTAGTGTACTTTTACATTGCATGAATTATGACATATTGAATACATTGTCATTTTGATCATACTCTCTCTCTCTTTGGTCTACTGTGTGCTTGTGTTTGAGTTCTTAGCTCCTGGGTGAATTTTGCCCTTAGGCAAATTCTTACATGGTATCAAAGTAACTTGGAGATTTTCTCATCACATAGCCGTTCAAGACCACGCTTGCTTCAGCACCTTAGCCCGAATCCGGCATACCGTAGAAATTGGAAGCGTCTAGAGCCAGATCTAACCTCGCCATTGCGTCCGAAACGCTGAACCAATGAAAATCGACTATAAACTTGGCTACCTTGGTCCAAAGTCAACCGTAAGGCAAAAAAAATTTGCAAACCAAACCCCAGAGGCCCCGATTTGTAGTATGGGTATGGTCATTTTTTGCAGATTCAATTAATTTTATTTCAGATCTGCATTTTTCATTCTTTGCAATTTTATTTTCCATCTGAATATTTGCGGAAATTCGGGGAAAAAAAATTTAACAGACCCGGGCAGTGACACCCCGGATCTGCCTTTTTTTTGGAGGGTTTATATTTGGTCGCAGGAATATTGTTTTATTTCCACAAGCATATTCTATTATCCTTAGCGTAGAGGCCATTCTGCATCTAATCTACAGTGGTCGCCTTTTAAAATCTCGTGGGGTAGCGCTCCACATAACCCGATGGACTAAACACCTCCAACCGGCGATCTCCATCACACAAGCAGCAGTAACCTCAAACTGGCCACCAACCGCCGGCCGGACTTGTTTGTTTAAATAGTGCACAAGTTTCATTTTATTAAGCGCACTCTTCTCTCCCACTACCAATGTGGGACTAATCCCAAAATCCCCGGCGGAGAAAATTCAGCAAGCGCAGAGATTTCGACACCCGTGTCTGCAGATTCTGGCATCGGCGACTCAAGTTCCGGGAAGCATCTGTGCCCGCACATCATAATATTCTGCCACGGAAAACTTCAAACTCCCACGCACGAACCCCTGCACGGCTTTCGCATTTCCAACTCAGCGGATAGCTATTGCCCATGACTGCAAACAGCTCAACCTCCACGCAATTGACACATGGACCCATTAGCAAAGACCTGCCCACATCAGCTCAGCTGACTCAGTGAGCCACTTGGCCGGACACGTCAGCATCGCGAGACTGCCACGTCACCACATGGAACCCGCTGATACTTGCCACGCCTACACACTTGACACGTAAGCAGTATGGATCTGCCATGTGTCTTCCGTACAGTACGGACGAATTAGTCAGCTGACACGTCACGCCAAGCCGCTGATTTTTTACTGACATCAACAGAACACTGAGTTAAAATTGACGGCCATTTGACCATCATTTTCAGGTGTTTTATAACAACAATGACGGCCATTTGACCATTAAATTTAGCACAGCAATTTTTCCTCCAAACCCCTCTCCAGATTGCTTTTTAGTTTGGTAGCCTAACTTTGCGAGCCCATATCTTGGACATTCGGACTCCAATTCAGGTGCAATTTTTTTTGAAATTGGGTAAAATTTCCTGAATTTTCCAATGGTGGTGTTGTTGTTTTCTGGTTTTGATGCACAAACTTTGTATAAATTGCATTTTTTGGCGACTGTACCTACATAATCCTGCATTTTGCAACTTTAGAAGCTCCGTACGAGCACATCTTGTCACTTTTTCAGGTTCTATTTTTTTTGAAAGTGCGTATTTTTTTGTTTACTTTCCAGATCTGAAGTCAGATTCTAGGGTTGTGTGGAACAATTTCTCACTTTCAGAATTAGACCTTCTTTGGCATTGTAAAGCTTTGGTTCTTTTTTAAAATTGTTGTAAATCTAAGCTACAGTGCTTAAGTGACCCATTTAAGCCTCAGAAGGCAATTGTAAAAGCAAAATCAGAAAGTCCACTTTGTTCATTTTGACAAGTGGCCCATTGTAAATGCACTACTTATAAAGTGCCAAAAGCATCTTTTTTTGGGGGGGTCTTTTGGTTGAGTGAAAAGGGGGTGTGTGCTGTGTTTTTTGTGTCTCTCTATTGTGCTCTTTTCATTTTTGCATCATGGGTTTTAAATGTCCTCTAACTTCACGCAACTATTCTACATGGAAAGATATTGCATGGAGTAGATTAAAGAAAAAGGATATAGTCTTTATGTTGATGGTACAATCACCAAACCTGTTGATGCTAAAGAACTCATTGATTGGCAAAAACAAGACCAAAAAGCTTTAGGTGTTATCAAGAGTTGTGTACATGGGGATCTTCTCTTTCACATTAAAAATTGTTCAGAATCTAAAGAAGTTTGGAATAAACTTGAATAGTTGTATGGTAAAGTGGATGAAGAAAAGGGCTTTCAGATTGAGGATGATCTACTTCTCTTGGATCCTAAGAATTATGACACAATTCAGGATTACATCATCAAAGTCAATGAGTATAGGGCACTTCTTAAAGATTGTGGAAATCTCATGAAGGATGACAGGTTGATTCATCACATCCTGAAGAGGCTACCTACTGAGTACGCCAACTTTGTTTCAAGTTTTAATATTCACAGGTTGACCATGGGATCTGCTTACCAGAAGCCTCCTTTTGATGGATTTGCAGACATGTTGATTGTTGAACAATCTCACTTGGTGGATTTTGGACTTCTCAAGTCATCAAAGGCCAAAGCCTTGGTGGCTAGTGATGATCACAAATCTAGTCAAGGGGAGAAAAGCAACAACAACAAGAAGCAGTGGAAGCAGAAATCACAATCTCAAACACAATAATCCTCCTCTCAACAAGGTGGTACTTCTTCAAACAAGAAGGGAAGTAATGAAAAGAAGGACAAACTCTTTTGTGCATACTGTAAAAAGCCAAATCATGATGAGCATCATTGCAAAACAAAAAGAATCGATGAGTTAGAAAATCTACTCAAGAAGAACAAGATGCAAGTGCCAGGTACTTCCAAGGATTCAACTCCAACCTCTTAAAAAAGGTAAAGGTCAAGCACTTATGGCAAACACAAGTTCTTCGGAATGGATACTTGACTTAGGTGCCTCTTACCATATGGGTTCTTCAAAGGAAGACTTTTCTTCATTGAAGTAGTCAAAGGTACCACACATCTCCGTGGGAGATGAGACTAAGATTAAAGTTGAAGGGAAAGGACATGTAGAAATGGAAAATGGGGAATTCAAAGATGTTCTCTACGTTCCAAATCTAAGCTCCAATCTCCTATCAGTTTACCAAATCACTCACCTTGGAGATGGTCATAAGGTTGAGTTCCTTCCAGATTCAATGATGGTGCGAAGTCTTAGAGATGATTCATTGGTAGCAGTGGGGAAAGTCAATGATGACAAGAGGCTTTATTCCTTCTCCCACTTTGTGCCTAAGAGTCCTTCCCAAGCCTTGTTGACTCACTCTACTTCAAACATCAATTTATGGCATGAGCGGTTTGGTCACCTTGACCTCCACTCTCTTCAACAACTTTGCTCTAAACATATGGTCAAAGCTCTACCTAATATCAGCTTTTCTAAGGGAGAATGTTCATCATGTTCAGTGGATATGAATCTCAAGAAGAAGTATGATAAAGGGAAGTCTTCTTGAGCTCCAGTTGTTCTTCAACTAGTTCACATGGTATTAGCAGGACACTTTGCAGTGACTTCAGTCAGCCAAGGCCGCTATATACTCACATTTGTTGATGACTTTTTGAGATTCACTTGGGTCTTCTTCCTTCATCATAAGAATGAAGTGGTTCATAAGCTTCAACACTTCAAGGCTCATGTTGAACATGATGGAGCCCAAAAATTTAAAAAAATTTGGGCGTCCATTTGAGCATATTTTATGAGTATTAGCCTCCATGATTAAAATCCATTTTTTGCAATGCATCTGATGATGATATCGTTTTAAGGGATATAGGTGCTGGTCAAATAATTGATGGAAATGATGGTCAGCAGAGAATAGCTTGTATGGAAGGTGGAGGCAAGCCCCAATCTGAAAATGCTAAAACAAAGATTGACTTTGATACATTTGAAACTGGTAAAGATGCCAAATTGAATATGCAGGAGAAGAAGCTCACAGATTTTAGAGGAAAGCTGTATCTTGCATCTCTTACAACAATTGGAAATCTTCTTCACTAAAGATTATGCAAGCTTTTAGGAGCAGGTATCACTTGTGGTGAAATGGAAATGTGTTCCAACCTTTTGCAGGGACAAGCTTCAGAATGGGCATTATTAAGGCATCGTTCTAGTGAAGATTTGTTTGGGGTACAAATTTGTGGCACATATCTAGATATTGTCACACATGCAGTGGAACTCGTTGAGCAGGAATGTGTGGTCAATTTTATTGACATTAACATGGGATGTCCAATAGATACTGTGGTAAACAAGGGAGCTGGTTCTTCTCTTCTTACCAGGCCTGTAAAAATGCAGAATGTCATAAAGGCTGCTGCTGCAACCATGGAGAAACCTCTCACAGTTAAGGTGCAGACAAGCTATCTTGAAGGGAGGAACCTGATCCATTCACGAATGTCAGATATTAGTAAATCAAGAGCAACAGCACTAACAGTACATGGAAGAACTTGGCAGCAGAGTGTAAGAAAATTGATTTTGTTGTCTATTTTGAGGAATACAAAAAGTAGATATGATGAAAAGCTTTCAGACAAATGCGCTCAGCAAACATAGACAGATTTTCTGCAACTTTTACCAGCACCCTCCTTGTGGAAGGATGTAAAAGCACAAATTGTGAATTGTTAAAAACATAGATGGAATCACCTAACAAGAAAAAATATGGAAGCCCTGGAAAGCTGCTCTTTTATATGATCCTCCTGCTACAGGAAATACTACACTTGGGGCGGGGTATGAGTCATAATTGTTATAAGCTTGTGCTGGCAGTCATTAATATCCTGTGCATTATTAACCTGAGATGTTTGAACAAAAGCATCCATATCCCTCTGCCCGACTTGAAGGTGAAGCACTTAGAATCTATGAAACAAATATGAGATCCTTGTTATGCGAATTAGTAAGCATCCAAAGCAATCTGCACGCTAGGAATGTGTCTGTAGAACTGGAAGTGAAGAGCATACACTTGGAACAGATTCATCGTGCATGGTATATCTTGCACAGCCAAGTAAATGAAATAAATAATGGTGAAAGACATTGATAACTATTTCTACTCTGAGTGAATATTCATGGAGATGTATAACAATACACGTAATAGTTAATTTCAAATACGATGACTGAGCAGAGAACTTATGGAGTAATCAAATAAAGGAAGTTATCGTTTTGAAGGAAGCTTGTAGACATGGATGCCATCATAGCATTTCTTTTGATGAAGACTGCGAAGGGTGCAAGTATCTATCATGGTAATCTCATGGTTGAGACTGGTGAAATCTTTTTCTCGAGTGCATATGAATGCAGATATCTTTCCAGCGATAGGAGGAAGTGATGAGATTCAACAAGGGTGTATGCTGAAGGGGCCATCTTTGGAGTCTTTCTAGAAAACGCGAAACATATTTACAGTTGCACAACGTTTGATACTCAATAGATTTACAAGCAGACCCTGAGTGTTGCCGTTTGATAATCAAGCGAATCTATAGCCATTATATTCCGCATCTGCACTGAAAATTAATTCTTTGATCGATACCTAACGTTCTCCTCTTTGTTGCAGATATGCAAGGAAGATAGGGCACTTGGCGTGAAGTGAGCAATCGGATCACCTCTGCAGTCACAGTTTTGAGGACGCTTGAAGGCCCCCTTTGATCTAGGGAATGTCAAGGTTGCGATTGTCTATGAAGGGTTTCGAGTCAAGAACAGAGTCAACACGCACAAGAGGTCTTCAATGCCAAATAAAGAGTTTGAAATCACAGGTGTATGTGAAGACATAAGTATAATTATCATACAGATTGTTGAACAAATACGCCCATGGCTCTCAAGCGGAAGAAGACTCGAGGAGAAGGAGAGACGAATATAAAATTAGAGCGGAGGATTATAGTCCAAGACAAAGTTATGAAATTGCCTATTTTATTAGATCAAAATTGTTTTTCGGTTTTAGTTATAAATTGTTAAGTTATTGTTAGGTGTTATGAAAGGATGTGTTGTTTTATGAAGCACCCTTTCATCATTTATAAATACAAGTTGTAATATCAAAAATGGGAGGAGAGGAGACACTACATACACAATATTCATAATCATTTATTTTAAAATTTTTATCTATGCTTTGTGATGTATTATATTCTTTTAATTGGCGAAGGAAATGACTTTTTGAACTAAGCCTCTAGATGGTGAATTATGGAATAAATTCTTGTGCGATTCTGGAGTTGAATTATATTGGATGGATCACCTGTAGGGAATGTTTCCAGTACGATTTTATTTCCGGATCAGTAAGAAGTATTTATTTAATTTATTTGCATTAGAGTTTTAATTTTTTATTAAGTTGTGTCCTTTATAAACATTTTTTATTATTTTCTATAAATATTTTAATATTTGGATAAGTGGATTGGATCGTTATTGCATTTTAAATTTGATAAACGTAAATATTGTGAAATATTTTATTGTTTCCATATTTATGTCTAATTTGTCTCTACAGGAGTTAAAGTGCATTTTAGATTAATTTAAATTGCTTTTATATAATTGATTTGTCGCGTCCGAATTATTAAATTTGTTTATAGTTAAAATATATTAAACTTTATAAAGTTGTACGTTTCAACTAATAATATTGACTCTATTGCCCATTTAATTAGGCACTGGTCTTTTATTCTTAATTCATAATCCATACGCTGGCAAATGTTTCATTTCTTGCCTTTGTGGAATTAATATATTCATCTGTTGCATTAATCTATAGTTATACTTTATTTAAAATATTATTTCAATCATTAGCTTTTGTTCTCAGTTCATAAATCGCAAGTTTAAAGTTTTCCTATATTTCTTGCCATTTGGAAAACGTTTATTGCATTCACGTTCTAATTAATCTGCTTTAAGCGTCTTGGATATAAGGTTGTTGTCTAGGATCAAGTACACCTGCCTCTGTTTTGCAGAGCCGGAAGTGCAAGGAACTCGGACCTTGTTGTTCAATTCCGTCAAGTTGGCCTTAACCGGTTGGATATCCCAGCATCGAGCAGGCAAGGCTCGTAGGATTCCAATCTGCAGTTTTGGGAACCAACAGAACACAAGTCAAGGAAAGCCATCAAGGTACTAAGGGTGGACAATGAGAACAGATATATTGACAAAAGAATTAAGAACTTTTGCAGAATTGAGGGGATTGATCTTCAGAAGTAACCAGCATTTAGTCCACACAAGACAGATGTTGCAGCTATGAGGACTAGGACTCTCAAGACCATGGCAAGTTGCATGATTAAGGCCAAGTCTCTCGATCCTACACTTGAAGTTGAAGCCATTAGCAGTGCTACTCACATACTTAACAGGTCTCCTCATCCAGCCTTAGATGGCAAGACTCCTTTTGAGGCATGGTGCCGCAGAAAACTAGTTGTGAGTCACCTTAGAGTCTTCGGTTGTCCAACATGGGCAAACCTTTCCTCCAGGAGTTGCAAGGCACCAGCACCTAGGCCTTGTACCTTCATCGGCTATGAAGACAATGTGAAGGCTTACAGACTGATGGATCCAGAGACTCATGAGATCTTTGTGGAGAAGGATGTTCATTTTGAGGAAAGTTCTCCCAGCTTGTCCTCTACTCCTCTCTGCACATCATACACACTGGAAACTGATAGTGACACCAGCGATAGTGCTTCAACAGGTTCAAACACGTGGGGTTCTATTGACAGTTGCAGTGAGAGGTCACATCAGTCCAGTCCACATGCGTATATTGCCACAATGAAAGGTCCATCTCAGCATGGTACATCTCGTCTTCCAACTCCAGTTTCACTTGACTTGGGAGACATACTTGAGGACTTACATCTTCTCATTGATGAAGGTGATCTTTCTACAGTTGTTGCGAGGGCTCACTCTGACCCTCATGTCCATTCTCTACATGATCAATCTTCACAGGTTGGCGTGATTGTGGATCCTTATGAACAGCAATTAGTGGAGGTCTCTTTGTCAGTTGAGGAGACAGATGGTTTAGTGGAACAGGTTCAACAGACATCCTTGACCGATCTGCATTCATTTTTTTCAGCACAGTTGGAAAGGGTGAACTTCAGCATCAGTACAAGGATACTTGAGCAGGTTTCAAGGCCACCATACATCTTCAGGAGTGTACCTTTGCCATTGTTTTTTCCTAAGGGGAGGAACACCATTCTGCATTCTTGGACTAGCTTCTTCATCGAAGCAGCTTTCACTTGTCGGCATTCTTCTTTTAGGGGGGAAGCCTATTCTGTCTCTCTTCCTTCTTTCATTCTCTTATGTATAAGCTGGATGTATGTCGTAATGGGGGGATCTTGATTACTCCATCCATCGATGCATCCTTATTTATCTCTCTTTTTGGGGGAGGGTTTTTCCCATGAGGTTTTCCCTCTTTCCTCGCTTTATGGGAGATTGCATCTTCATTATGTACATGGGTACCTAATATGGCCTAGTAGCCGAGACCCATTATGCATCTTCATCCTAGTTTGTAAGCTTAAGGGCATTCCTCTAAGTTGCACTTAAGGGGGGGTGTTGGTGTACAAAAGTATTTACTTATTACACTTACTTAAGTTTACTTAGGTTAATGCATTATTTAATTATTTTGCATTATTTTATTATTTTTATTTGTGAGACACTTAGGAGTTTGCGCACCTTTTTGAGTTGTCATGTAGACAACACAGGAGTATGCAACTCTATTTTAGCACATGGTGTCTACAACACTGATTTGCGTGTCACACCCTTGTAGGCTTATCCTCTCATCACCGCACTTACTTCTGTGCTTAATGGAGGATAACCCATATCTGGTGGACATGTGCTTGGTTGTATGACACATCATAGTGCTGATTACGAAGCATTCTAGATGTATCTCAGAGGCCTTTATATACAGGCACTCCTAGTGTACTTTTACATTGCATGAATTATGACATATTGAATACATTGTCATTCTGATCATACTCTCTCTCTCTTTGGTCTACTGTGTGCTTGTGTTTGAGTTCTTAGTTCTTGGGTGAATTTTGCCCTTAGGCAAATTCTTACAGTTTGCCTCCTCCAATTAGAAATTTTCAATTTCAAGCACAGTCAATCAAATAGTGCCAAGTGTCCCATTTTCTCATTGGCTATCAAAATTATTGTAATTTTCTAATTGGCCCATGAATTGATGCCTTCATGCAATGAGTTGCAAATTCAGTAACCCTAGTTAGGGTTTGTAGGAAGAAATCTTTGCCCTTGATCTTGAATCAATCTTGGCCTTTCATTGTAATTGACCAACTATAAAAGGCCAAGGCCTTCTCATTGGTAATTCATTAAATTATTAGTTTAGAGATTAGAGGAGATTAGCTTAGTGGAGGTACTAGAGAGCTAGGAGATTAGAGTAGGATAGCTAAGGGAAAGACTTAAGGATTACTTGATATTGCTTTGTAGTATTGCATCATTTCCTCAATCTTTCACTTGGAGTAGATTTATTTTCGTGTTCAAGTAGTTTAGTTGAATGGAAGTTTTTGTGGATGTTTACTTGTTTGACTCAAACAAATCCTGCCAACTAGCCTCTTGCCAATGGTAAAGGTGCCCTGCACGATAAGCTATTGTAAACGCTTAAATTCAATTGACGTTCAATCTTTGCTTTGCATCTAGATGATGGGATTAGAGAAAGGATATTGATGTGAAAATCATTTGTGTATTCCTTAGAAGCTTGTACTAGGTGGGTGGAGCTGCTAGTAAGATTACATCTAGTAGAGTCCAAATCATCCATGAATCCTTGCATTCATACTAGAAGTAGAGGTAGAAATAGAGGTTAGAAGTTTGAGTTGGAGTTGAAGTGGAAAAGTTAGATATATTTTCATTGTACATTGTAGAGCGAATTCTTCAAAAATGCAACAGTTGACATCCATTAAACAAATAGCGTAAGTCCCTTTGTGTTAACTAGCAATATCACATCATAAAACTGAGTGAAGTCCACAATTAAGAAGGAACCTTGAAGTCATTCCATGATCCTACTTTGCAAGCTTAGCATGAGAGATGACCTTATATCAAGAGAGGATTGAGTGTTTGGTGTTTTTCCTTGAAACATTAAGTATTTGATTTTGTGTGTTGTAGTGGAATAAAACTCACATCAACGCTGCCCAATACAAGGTGCATAATACATCATGAGTGGATCAGTTTGGTTCAAATTCCAAACTTGGATAATTTTGTTTCTCATGATTGCCTTCCAGGCAAGATTCCATTTCACTCTTTCATTTTTATTCTGATTAAGGCATGGGCTAATGTTTCATCATCTCTAGGCATGAAACAGAATGAGTAATTATATTTAGGCATCTTCTTAAGTATAAAGACATGAACTGGGTGATGGGGTTTCCTTTAAGGCATCATTCGAGTTCTCATCCTACTCTGAACTAACCACTTCTATTTCAACTTTAAGTCAGTGGTGAACCCAAGGTTCAATGTTAAATCCAAAGCTCTGATACCATTTGTAACTAATTGTACTTACACATGATATGTAAAATACTAAAACTAACTGCAAATCCTAACTACCATTTCATATGAACAAGAATGTAACTGCATAAATCTTAATGTCGAAATTGAGATAAATAAGCAACTGGAAGAAATTAAGGATTACTGACAAGGTTTAGATCACACCACATCAAGAGAAGTAGAAATTGGTCTACACTATATAAGTCTAGGCATTTGGAGAAGAGGAAGAGAATTGATAGAGGCTTAACCTCCCAACCACAGACCTAAGTAGTCCCCAATCATTGTCTACTGAGAATGGACCTAACTTACACAGGATAAGGCATATATACACCATCTTGTCATACCACCTGAGCAACCTGGTGTAGTTGTCAACTACACAATCGGCTAGACTGTGGGAACCTCCCTCCCAATAGTCTATCCAACCCAACTATGAGTTATCCTGATCTCTGGTGATCATAACAGCATTATTCGCCACTAAACCTACCTTGGCCAAGGATTTCCAAAGGACACTATGTGCCCAATTAACCACCACTCGACTTGATAGACCTAACTAATACCTAGTTCCCACTACAAGGTGACTAAATTTACTAATCGTAATTATTCGTAAATTCTTCATAGTTCTGATACATCTTTCTATCTTTGCAAGTTTATCAAACTATCCATATCATTGGAACTACACCACTCATCTCAATCATTCTTGGTTATCTTGGATGATCTCTTGTGTGTTTTTCCAGCTTGCAATATAAAATATTCAATTATATAAAGGAATTTCTTACCGTATCCATAATTCACGAAAAAATAATAATAATTTAAAAAGACTGATTACTGTGTGGCTAGATGTACTTTCCACTATGGACAAGCTTCCATAATCTCAAGGACGTAGGCATTTAACGTCATCGTATTTTGGAAGTATAGAAGGCATGAAGGAACCGATTCTTCTAGACACAAATAAATAAGTTTTCAAAAATAAAATATTATATAAAAGAGGCCTTTATCATCCTATGGTGCTCTCGGCACGACTAGTATAATACTCCCATTCCAGTTTGTACAAACTTTTCATAATGCAAATCAAGGTCTAACTGGACTATCTTGCATAAGCTATGAATAATCATCTATTGTCCGTTATCATGGAAATAAAATAAACAAACTCAAGGTAAAAACGACTTGATTAAAGGGGCTTTTGATTGTAGATCACTTGCTTTAATTGTTGATCAATGAACTACAATGAAATTTTTAGCTGGTATTACAGTTCTACGTTTGCTATCTTAGTATGATAATATATTTTGAATGAATCATACAATTGCGAATTTGGCAATAATAATGATTGAGCTGCCAAAGACCCATGATCAACTGCAACTAGTAAATATGAAGAAGAATGATTGGCCAACATAGGAAAGAATCGGCAAAAAGATGGAGTTACGTTTGCAGACATGTGTCTATATGTTACTATCTTGGCCGATGGAACGACAATATAGGAAGAAATATAAAAGCTTGAAATATCAAAAGGAATTATAAGAGGTCGATGGGCTTTTCATAAGTTAAATTAAATTTGATTGGGGAATTAAATCTTTACCCATACTATTATATAATCAATACTCATACTATTCACGTAGACTTGTACGTATTACTCTCTCTCTCTCTCTCTCTCTCTCTCTATATATATATATATATATATATCCACGTTATATTAAACAATATATACACATTAATTTTATATATATATATATATGTATGTATGTATGTATGTATGTATTTTAATATGTACAAATATACAAAACATTATGGGTGTTTACTTATATAATAAAACATCTGATATCAAATAATGCAAAAATCCAAATTCAAATTTAAAGGTAACAATTTTATTTCATGTATTATTTATATAGATGTATTTATATCTTTTTTATTAGATGAGTGGAGACTTGGTATTACTTAGTTTGCCCTAGTCTATTCTCTTTTCAAACCAAGGTGGTTTAAACGATTCCCTAACAAACTCGGTAGCAGGTCGGTGTTCATGCCCTAATCCCTCTCTGCCAATGGCTTCCCCCTTCGTCATGCACCTACAAAGAAAATAGCGTAGTGAAAGTACATTTCCAATAAATTCCAATTCCAATGCAAATAATTTAACCATAACAAATAACTAACTTAACCAACCATTTCCAATATGCATGAAATCATAGCGAATAACCAATTTAACCAACCATTTCCAATTCACATGAGATCTCAATGGCTATAAGTTATATTTAGAATGTTTTTAAATTAACATAAAATATGGGATGTAACATGTTTGAAGAGATAAATATTGAAAGGTTCAATAGGCAAAATTATGCATCATGGAAAATGCAGATGGGGGATTCTTTACACTAAAAAGAATTGTGGCAACCATTAAAAGGTAAAGCTAAGAAACTTGTAGCCATGTCAGATGAAGATTGGGATATTTAGATAGAAAAGCACTAGGGGCAATTCGGTCGTGCTTGCCTCCATTTGTAGCATTTGATATATCTAAAGCTAATACAACTACTGAATTAATGACTACATCAAATAAATTGTATGAAAAACCTTCAGCATCAAAGTTTTTCTTATTGAGCAGTTGGTTATTATGAAAATGGTTGACGGTAGATCTGTAGTAGAACATTTAAATAATTATAATACTGGTAACAGTCAGTCAGCTTCTATAAAAATTACCTTTGATGAAGAAGTTTGAGCTTTGTTAATCTTCTCATCTTTGCCAGAAAATTGGAACAGTGTGGTTATGGCAATTAGTAATTTTGTTTCTAGTTCAAATACCTATAAAAATTGATGGTGTTGGTGTAATTTTAAGTGAAGAAATGCATCAGAAGACCGAGAGTGAGACACCAACAGGTAATACTTGTATTGCAAATAACAGAGGCAGGTCGAGAGAAAGAGAAAAGAAGCCAAGTGATCGTGACAAATCACAAGCAAGGTCAAAATCTAGAAGTAGAGAGACTGGATGTTGGTTTTGTGGCAAACCAAGCCACATCAAAAATAATTGTTGGACATATAAGAAGGTTGTGGATAAGAAAAAAGAAGAGGAAGCCATTTTAACATGCCAAGAGGATGCAAGTGGTCTTATCCTAGATACCAAAGAAATTGCAAACCATGTTTGGGTGCTTGGCTCGGGAGCATCATTTCATGTGATTCCATATAAGGAGTATTTCGAAAACCTGCAAATTGGTGACACTGGTAAGGTTGCTTCAGGTAATAATGAATCTTGTAATATTTTTGGTAAAGGAGATGCGTTGTTAAAATTGAAAAATGGGAATAGTTGGTTGTTAAAGTAAGTCATATATGTTACCCAGCTCAAACACAATTTGATTTCAGTTGGGCAACTTGGTTCTCAAGGGTGCGAAATCAAGTTTCAATCGAATAGATGAAGGTAAAGAAGGGGGCAATGGTGATTGCTTGGGACAGTAAAATGGGTAGCTTGTATGTTGTAGAGAGTCACACTCATGTGGGAGTTATTTGTCACATGCCGACTTGTTCTATCCCACTATCACAACCTCTGGTTGAAGAATATAATGAATGTGTGATAAGAGAGGAGAATGAGAAATTAAAAATGACAATATATGAACTATTAAACAAAACTGAGAAGCAAAATAAGACAATTAATGATCTATGTTAGCCGATTTCAAAAGTGCAGGATGACTATGAAATGACATTGCATTCAAACTCAAAAGTTGAGGAGGCAATTGGTGAAGGAACCAGTACTCCAGAATCTAAACACATCCTTCTCAAAATTGACAATCTTGGTCAACATGAGAATTCAACGGAATTCATTGATGTCATTTGTGTTGTTCAGGGTGTATCACAAGAACAAAAATGCTTTGTTTGCTCATCCTTCCTTTGAGAATGGCAAAAGATGAAGATGAATTTCCCAGTGAAATGGAAGAACACATGGTGAACGAGGAATACGAAGTATGGAAGAAAACACATCATTTTTGAATCACTTGGAATGGCCATCCCTTTTAGTGCAGTGGCCGCTCGAGAGTGACGAATCACCCGGAAAAGATTATTCCCTCCAAAACACAATATTGGGGACACACACTCCCAAAAATGAGCCCAACTATTTGATGTTGGTGCAAGATGCTCAGAACAATGCCAACAAGTATGATGAGGAACACTGCAAGAAGGCAAGAAGAGGTGCATAAGAAATGGATCTTAAAGCAGTAGATGAAAAGGAGAAAATGGTTTCATAGGTGCAGAGTTTGACTCTTGGAGGGTTGAATCCATGGGATAAGGAAGTATTTTCACAGCACCATATCAACAATGTGTTGAAGATGGTGAGGTGGCAAGTGAACGTACAGGTGGAGTTGGTGTGGTACAGAAAGCAGTGGAACAAAGAAGCAAAAAAATGAGAGAACTGTATGCAATTGAAAGTAGGGTTGAGTTGTTTGGACAACCTCTTGGAATCAATTTTTATGCATTGGCTACAATTGATAACATTGAAGAGCAGATGCTTGCTTTGTTTCTTGACACAAGGAAGTCAGGAGAGGTCACTTCTGTTTTCTGCAATATTATAAGAGTTATACACATAATGTTATGTCAGTTCTATATGACTTGCCTCTCTTTTATAAGATCGTATTGGCAGCTCCATCTGGATTACAGTTGTTTGGTGAGATCCCAAACCCCAACAATGAGGTGTGACTATTAAAATCTCATAGGGAGGAGCTGCGAGCTATGCCAAATGAATTTATAACAAGAATCTTTCTTAGAACCGCTTAAGACATACGCTGATGATATTCTCTTTGGCAAATTTATGTTGGGGAAATAATAGTGTCTATGTCATGTCAACATGAGGATTATAAAGATAAGGATATGGAAAAGAATAAGCTAATTGAAGACAGAGGTGAAGATGAAAATCTCAACTTACTAGAGAATATGTCAAATAATGCAAATGACAAAAATACGTCCAAGGGGATCGTTAAGCAGCAAAGTTGGGTTGATCCAGCGTTGAAGGAGTTTGAAAAGATTAGGTGGATATGTCCTGATACAGGATGGACCAAAATAATCTTTAACGGGGAACCCAGGGCCGAGTGGTATAGGTTGTGTTGCTAGGTATGAGAGAGGAAGCATCCTAAAAATGGAAGCAAAAATAATAAAGGATAGGACAAACAATGTAGCAGAAGCATTAGCAGCTCTACAGGCTATAAGGTTTGGTAGGAAAATAAGGACTCCAAAGCTACATCTTGAAGGTGCTTCATTAATTATAGTTGGTGCAATAATGGTGGGTTCAATGCTAACATGGCATTTGCAAAAATACATTAATATTATTCAAGAACAACTGAAATTTTTTTAAGAGTTTAAAAGTACACATACCAAACCAGAGGCAATGACTCTTGAATGTTGATAGCTGGGATAGAGATCTACTCTATGTATCTCAGCATTTTTGACGTCATTTTCCGTGAGCTTCTCATCTCTCTGATGTTCTAGATTTCATTCTCTTCTTGCTGCTCGTGTTCGTTCTTTTCTCTATGCTTTCTTCTACCCTTGTGGTTATGCATCAGCATTGAAGTTTTTGTTACTCTTGTTCAGCATTAAAACTGTTGATACTTGCGTGTTGAGTATACTTCATTATATCTGATGATTATGTGGTAGAAATTATTTATCCTCTTCACATGACATGGCATTTAATTTGTATCGGGATCTCTCTCGCTATTGGGATTTTTTTTATAACAATTATTTATTTCTATCGTGGTCAACAGTCAATTCTCTTCCTACTTGTCGGGTCTTTACTACTTGTCACCTCTTATTAAGCATCGACTCTCGGTATTCTTATTCAGCATCTCTCATGTGATCATGTTCTTGTTTGTCATATTGGTGATCACGGCAGCAAGTGGGATGTTTATACTGGAACGATTATTCTCAAGCAGCAGAGAATTCATTCTGGAGTTTAATACTATGGCTGTCACAATTTTGTATACCATTTTTTTTGGGTTGATGTTCTCTTTTGTGATTATGTGTTCGCCAAGAGTTCATATTGAGTATAGTCTTTCATAGAGTCAAAGATATTCACATTCTTGTGCTTATTTAATCTTTTGAGACCGGTGCAGTTAGACTATAGTTACACTATAGTCTAACTGTTGCATGTTTCAATTTGTGTGTGAAACTGTGAATTTAGGAGGACTGTTGATATCTTTCTTTCAGCACATGAAAATCTGATCATATATTTTCATTCATTCTAAGCGACAGAGTTTTGTAATAATTTTTGTTGAAGCTCAATAAAGGATCTGCATTTGTGTGGGCTGGGTTGTTTCCCTCGTGAGGAGGGTTTTTCCCAGGATAGAATCTTTCTTCTGATTGCTTAATTTTGTAGAGTTGTGTTTTTGTATATCTCTGGTTCAAAATTTAACAATGATGCGGCAGACAAATTGTCGAAATGGGTATTAAGGTTAGCAATCAATGAAGTGCAAGGGGAAGATTTCGGTGATTTTATTCTGAGCGGTGATAATTGTGTTGTAATAAGAAAATGATGGTGTAGTGAGGCAGACAATCTTGCAATAAATGCTCGATTGAGAAAATGTAGGATGGGATGACAAACGTGTGAGGAGTCTTTAAGAAGGAATATCTGCATTAATGGCTTAATGTAGATGTTTTTGGTGTCTTGAGCAAAGCAAAGGTGAACACATGGAAGCGACTTTCACTTTTCTCACAACATGCCAATAGAAGGCCAATTTTGGCATAGTAAAGGGTAAATAACTCAAGCGTTTTCTGAAGTGCAAACGCAAGAGGGTGGTGAAGGCAGTCCTGGAGGTTTTCGGGGTGAATTTTGTCGCAAGCAAACATCGATATCACATCAACATGGATATATGAGTACGATTCTCACTTGAGGAATGGAATTGGCGAAAGATGTGGAGATAATCAAATGGGTGAAGTGAAAGTGAGTGGTAGACGACATGTCATTGGGGCTGGACATCATTTTTTGAATGGGTGGTTTCGGGTGTAGGGTTCGACATTTCAGTGACTACTGGGGACCCAAAGGAGGTGCAAAGACATGGCATTGTGTAGATTCTTCATTGATCGAGTTGTGGAAATAGAGATGCATACAAAAAACAAAATGAGAGGGGTGTGGGCAAAAGTGAAGTGTGCATTACAAGCCAACCATGAAAGAATTCTCCAAGCTTTCAATGTGGAAGCACAGATGTAGAAGCCAAGGAGGGGTCGTCACCACAAGGTAAGTCATAGCGGGGAAGGAGGAACGACAGTGCTTAGGGGTGGGTTAGTTGTTATTGGTGGGGTTTGTCTTGTATGTCCAATGTTTTTTTTTCATAATTAAATGCTTAGAATGCCCCTATTCAGGGAGTACACAAATGTAAAGGTGGGTTTTTGAAGATGTTCGTACAAGCAAGTTTAGTTTGTAAAGATGTTAAACTGTGTAAAGTTTGTCTTTGGTGATATCTGTTATATCGATCTGTAAAGGATGGGTTTGTCGATGAAGAAAAGAATTATTTGTAGTGTAAAGTCAAATGGAATATGACTATAAGGGTGGTAGAAGGTTGATGGACTATTGCCATAGTGGTTTTGAAGTAAGCAGGTTAGGTTTCCAGTATACTGTGGTTTGCAAAAAGATTTTTCAAAATGTAGTTTAAATATTAATAAATATATAAAAATTACCGATAAAAGAAAACAGGTTAAAGGGGTTTGGTTTTATTGTTTTTGACATTAAGATAGTTGTAAGTTTTGTTAATTCTAATTTAGCCTAGACAAGATTAATAAGAAGTGTTTGTGAACAGATTTTCGCAATATTAAAATCATACATTAAAATAGCATCGGCATATTGCCGATAAGTAAACTTACAGTGATATGTTGAACGTCATGCCAAAATATTAACTTTATCGCCATTTGCATATCATCAAAAAGTTCAAAATTTATTGCAGATAAATCTTGTACTTATTGCCAAAATATTGACACTATTTTAAAACTTGTCGACCACAGTCCAGTTATAGAGATTGACGGCCCAAAAAGAGGCATTTCGTAGAACAATTTGTTGTGGATTTGAAGTGGAATGCAAGAGATTTTTCAAGCGAATTTGAATTCTCATAAATTTTCAAAATTATTTTTCCTTTTTTTTGAATCATTGTTTTGTCACATCCAAGATGTTGATCAAGTTACTGCAAGTTGTGCAAAGAGAGGAGGCACATCCACAACCACAGCAGACGTCTAGGGCTAGACCCCCACGACTCCAATAGTTTTACTAGAGCCACTAGGAGGGGGAAGAGGAAGATGTAGAGTATTTTGATATTGTACTTGTATTTGCTTATAGTTTTACAAGGACAATTTACTGTTAAATTAGTTCTCTTTAGAGTTCAAACTATCAGACTATGGCTACCAGCCATCAGCATTCCACATGTGGATGTGATTTTATACCCTATTTTCATATAACTTGGCTTATTTGGTTTGTTTACTCATTTATTTACTCACTGGATGCATCTACTTATTGGATTTTGCAAAAAGAAATGCATTTCTTATTAAATTTAAGAATTTTTTTTAAGTACCCAATTTTCCCAATAAGTTGCTGACTTATTTCCGCTATCTTTCTAATAAAAATATTTTTGACCTTGACGATAATTTGTCAATTACATTATTTTAAACTATGATTAAAATCACAAATCTTTAGAGACTGAAGATGTTTTGATGTTAAGAATGTAAGCAGTGGATAGTATTTTTCATAGCATTATGGTTGGGTTTAAGTGAAAGACTATTGAATGTGAAACCCAACGATCATTGAGTCTTTCCCTCCAAGTCCTTTAGCTCTTCATATTCCAATGCTGCTATGATGGCTGTTTGTAAAAGGATGTTGATCATTGCATTGTAAAGAGTAGAGAGTTGTATCTTTGAATCAATACTTAATAATATTACTGCTCTACTTTAAAAGTGGATGTAGCCTTTATGATGAACCACTATAAATCGGATCCCCTAATGTCTTATTGATGTTTGAATCTCTGTTTTAATTTATTAATTTCCCGTCAATAGATAAATGACACAACCAGTGTAAGCATAGCTGTAAAATAATCGCTGTTTTAAGCAGCATAGATTTGTATCAATAATCGTCTTAAAAGAAGACAAGAAGCAACCTAAAATTCTTTTAGAATTCGACAGGTATAACATTTCCTTGTTTATAATTGTAGCGAATCTCATTCAACGTTGTTAATAAATGCCCATATATCCTTAATCTCCCAAAACTCCTACCAAACGTATGCTAGTAGATCTATTAGAATTACGCGATCGATTAAAAAATGTTCACAATGTACAAATCTTAGAATTAAACACAATTGGACCTATTATTTCCTAAGAAATATATACGATTTTAATTTCATACGGGGCATGATGTCTAACCAAGCCTCTGTCTCGCACAACAAAGTAGAAAAGGGGAAAGATATTGAACAAAAACAATGTTATAAGATCAAACTCCACGCTAATTTAATTTAAAATGGCTCATAAGTGGAGAGTCTCTAGATCGGAAGTTTCCATTGAATCACCAAACAAACTGCCTAGTAATCTTTCAACGGATATTTCCAATAGACCACCAAACCTTTCAACCATTAAATTATCTAATATTTTTCAGAAAAAAGATGGATGAATAAACCTGTTAGATCAGCTCCCTGCAATTTGAAGGTCTGAATGGCGTCCTCGAGAGCTTCCTGGGGTTCCATTTCGAAGTCATGGATATTTTCTTGGACCAGAGCATTAAATGCCTCCTGCGATATCTGAACTTTTCTGTTATTCCCTTCCATAGCGATTCCTTCCTCCTCCCTCGTCCAACGGACAAAAGGAAATGGCGCCACTGCTGTTCGACTTGAGTCGTTTAGAACCCAATCTCGAAGTGTGTTATTCTCTTGAATGTTTGCGAGTACGAGTTTTTTTTCTTGAATGTTTCGATGTTTGAATATAATGCTTGAACTAATAAATGGTTGGTTATAAAGAAGTGACTCACTCACTAGTGTAGTATAAGGCTCGGTGGTACTGGGAATTTTTATAAAACTAGCACTAGCACCAACAGGAGGTGTAAGGATGTGCTGATAGGAATGTAATTAATTAGTGTATTGGAGATTTTAAATAGGTCAAGTAATGTAGATAGAAACACAAAGTAATGAAGGTAAATTTTTATTTTTTAGAGTAGTTTATCAATATTATTGTAAAATATCATTACAAGCATGCATAATGTATGATAAAAGTATTGTATGTAAGTAAAAGTAAGTGTGTCAAATTTGATAATACAATGTTGTTGTATAGGTAAAACTTGTAGGATTTTCTATAAAATTTGAGCAGTGCAATTATTTGGAGTTCTTTAGTAAATCTTGTGTATGACAAGTCAAATTGACTTTGCTCCTCTTATTGTTGCAACGAGTGGACCTGTAAAAGAGAAGGACATAAAATTAACAACAAACAAATGGTATTCTGAGGTCAGGTAAGTTAAGAAAGGAAAAGTGTATTGAAGAGAGGGAGTGAAAACGAAAAACACACCGAATCAAAGTGAGAGCAAGAACAATCAAAGTTCTTCTTTCTTTCTAATAATAGTGTAGGGATTTTTTTCACTTTGCAAAAGCGTTCAAAAGAGAAGGTAGGTTCAATTTGAAGGCTTTGTAGGGATTTGACCCTAGAGATGGTTGTGAGGTGAGTCCTTGTCCTTCAGTTTTACCTATATCAACTGTGGCCCACTCTAGGGTGAGGCCTTGTGATTTGTGTATAGTGATAGCCCATGCAGTGGTCAACAATAGTTGGGTATGGTTGCATTGGGTAATTGGATGGATTGAAATAGTTGTTGGGTTGTTGACATCCCATGGTGGGCCATTATAGGTATCAAAAGTGACAGTAACATATGTTGGCAACTTTGGAGGCTTAGAGGGTGGGGCATATACAATGCCCTTTAATTCACCAAGAGATCCATTGACAAGACTAACTTGTATCCATAGGTTTGTGGTAAGCATGACATGTTGGAATTTAGATAGGAGATTTATTGCGAGAATTGGTCATTTGTATATGTTTTAGCATATTTGCGTTGTGTATTTGCTGCTACACAGAGTGCAATAGGTGCATTTAGTTGTTTGAGTTTTTGTTTATTATGTAAAGCAACTAGTCTATTAGTGGAAAACAAATGTATTGCTTGGTTGAAGTTTGCTTGCTCACTTGGTGGTAAGTGTTTGTTTGTGTGCGTCATTAGTATTTTCTAGTCATCCTCTGATGGTTATGCATTGTGCATGTTTTGTAATGCATGACAAAAATTTATTTGTGTTTGATCATCATCACCTTGTTTAAAAATTATTTGCAATGTTACAATGTTATTAAACTTGAGCCAAATATTTCAAGCTATCATGTGTGCTACATATATAGGTTTGTCCATAACATGTGGAAGCTATGCAAGGTCACCAATTAGAATTATAGATAGACCCCCAAAAGAAATGTGTTGTCAGTGGGGAAACGCCTCACGCAACCTATAATCAATTTTAAGTAGAAATTTTAGGCCTATGAAACTCATCTCATTGATCAGGATACATTTGATATTTTTCATGTCTTCTTGGAAAGTTGTTAACACTTACCCTTGTAGTGGTTTCATTTCTCTAATTGGAATCTTAAGGGTTGCATGTATAGTTGTTGCATGTATACTAAATGAGGTGATTCTTGTTGGTGCAAGAACCAGGACTGGAATTAAGCCATATGGGGAATTATTTTGGAGAGATGTTCATATGCAATTAATTAGATATGACTTCCTCATTCCTATTGTGCCATGCAAGAGCATGTACAAAGGTTCAATATAACTGTTTGCTTTTGAGTGGTCTAAATGAGTGAAAGGCCCAACTGTTGTTTAGGTGATAACTCATAGTTGTGATTGCACTCATGTGTTGGGGGGTGAATAGCCTGTTGAGACATCTTAGTTCTATGAATGTAGGTCATTTTTACATAGCCTTGGCCCGCGAGTCTGGCTATTGGACTTGAGTATAGAGACATAATGAAGGGATATTGATACAAATAAAAATTCATAGTAATAAAGTTTGTCTTTTAAAAAATACATAACAACTCAAAAAAGTTGTTTAATCTTCTTATGCTCACCACAAATAAAAACAACCTTATTGGAGAAAATAATAGAGAATTATCCAATAACCAGACTACACAAAATATGACATTATGGCCTAAAAAATGCAACTGCTCTTAGTTTCATTGGTTGTGAAATCATGGTAGATGTTATTAATTATGTTTACAACCACAAACTCTTTTTAAATAATTGTGTTGTACAATGATATAATGTCTAATGTTAACAAAAGTAAAATATATATAAAATAAAGCATCGTGAGGTTGTTTTAGCATATGGAGATTAAATACACTATTCTATAATATTAATTCTCTTAACAAAATATCAAAGATATCAATGGGACAGACAAGAGCCTACAACACAACGATAAATTGTGAACCTCTTAATTGGAAGGTCTTGGGTTCATATCTGCTCAAGCTTAACTAACAATCAAAATAATTAATCACAACAAATAATAATAATCAACCTTGGCTTCGACCTATTACAATAAAATAAAAATAAAAAAAAGATATCAACAGGACATATAAATCGAGATGGATAAGAGATGTTAGCTATTAATGCTAAAACTATAAATGTTATTAATAATATGAAACTATAAAAAATGTCTATGCATTATATTCACATAATGTATATGTACTTTGTATAAAATATTTAATATATTTGAAAATATATTTTCATTTTATTGAGACATTGAAAAGTCATGTTGGCATCCACATATATCCTTGCAATATTTGTTGGTGTTTATAGGACGAAGAGATAACAAAATTAATCAAGGACCCTACATGTAAAATAGACATAAAAAATAAAGTTAAAGACAATAAGTCATTACTTTACATCTATATTTTTTATATATTATTGTCTAAAATAGAAATCAAAGACATTAAATGATCATCCATCTTACATTAAAAATAATTAACTTAACTTATTTCATTTTATAATCGTGAAATTAGGTTTATTGAATTAGTTTTTTTGAAAATTATATAATTAAGATGTTCATTTTAAATTTTAAAATTATAAGTAACATGTTAAATTTATTTTTTATATGAATATTTTAAAAAAAAATTAAAAATACCATAATTTATAATTATTAAATTTTTCAAATCAAAATATATTTAGTATCATTTTAATGAATTTTAATAAATTTTTTAAAATATATAATAACTCTGAGAATTATAAATTGATTGTGCAAACAAAATGACAATGAAATCTTAAAAAACATGCAATTAATTCTACAGACTTTCGTGAAAAAACATTTCATTAAAATCCTTCAAAAAACAAAAATATATATTTTTTATGGACACAAATTTCCTGACACCATATTTGTTCAGATTGTCAACCATACATACTATCGACATTATGACTAAATAGGCACTTGATATTTTGAATCTAGGGAGTTTGAACCTTTGGCAATTTGCCTGAGCGATCACCCAAATTACATAGTGAATCCTAAGTTGAAAAAGATGAAGAAACCATAAATTGTCCTAAACGAGGTGGATTGGTTTATTCTCAAGAAGAAGAATTGATTTCCCAGTTGTGCAAGTGCATGATTGATCTATGCCTCCTCTGAGCAAGGAATCAAAGCAGTTAGATCCGACACAATGGGCTTTTCCCTTTCCTTTCTTGGTGACTGCGTTTATTTCTAGACCTCCTATTTTGTACGTCATTAAATATCTATAAGCTAAAATCCAAAGGAGAAGGGGAAATGTGTTGCAATAAGGGAATTTGGAACTTGTTGTTGTTGTGAGGTAAAAAAATAGACTTCTTGAGAATAAATAAACTTTTATGTAACCATAAACTCGCCACTCACAGAAACTATAAGATGCAGAGAAAAGATGTAGGAAACAAAACACTAAGCTGGAAAGAAAACATGCAAGAAAACAAAACATTGAAATAAAATTAAATAAAAACCAAGTAATGTAGATGACTTTGAAAGGCAATGAAGAGCTTCTGATCCAATGTTGTGTCTATATCCATACTAGGGGGGGTAGTTATAATGTTGCTCTATAAACTTCCAATGTCGACATGTCATCCAATCATTCATATTTGAATGCAAACTACAATTGGCATGACATTTGTAACGTAAATAGAGAGTAAATGCCACCTCTAATTGTAGACTTCACGATGATCCTGGTACACTAAGTATGTTGAATGAGCATGATGCTAACCAAATTCACGAGGTTAGTCAAGTTCAGGAGCCATAAGAACTGGGGAACAGTAAGGCTGTGGCCAAAAACAACACACAAAAACTACTTACATCCACTGTGCTTCACACGGTGTTGCATATCCCAACCAGAGATATAATGACAAGAAGAATTGGAATTCAAGGAAATGATTTGTGATGGTATTTCGTGCAGTGACTCAGCAACCCAAGATCCTTTTTTCTCATATGCCTTATATTATTCATCTCGAATGTCTCTTAATTAACAGATTATACTAGAATTTGTGTAGGAATCAGGGGTGAATCTAGGTGGGCCTCTGAGGGGATGCAATGCCTGAGCATGTTCTTCCACCTATAATCAACGAGGTAGGAAATAGTCAAAGATCTTGTAGTTTGTACTGTGCAACAGAGCCCTCCTTATCCAACACAAAACCTATGATCATAAGTCCTATATTACTAACTCAACATTGTTAAGAGTCCCTGATTAAGAAGAGTTTCTTATGATCGGCAAATGGTGTTAACTAAGCCGAGGAATGCGATGGTGATGAGAAAAGTGTTGGCATAAACATAAACATTATATTTTTTGTGCGAGATAGGTGACTGTGTGTGAGATTTTACATGAAACAGGTTACTGTGCGTGAGACAAGAAATTTATCTATTTTGGAGTGTTCACTCCATAGGAGAAGCCTATTAGCTTAATAATAAAGCTACTATAGATATCTTAAATAAATCTATATGAAGAAATGTTGAGATATATAAGATATTAAAATAATTAAAATTTAAGTTACATCTAAAAATATTTATATTTGTTTGTACTTTTTCTATTTGTTTTTTCATTCCAACTTAAGTTTTTATTTCAATTTTTAAAAAATTTAAAATTAATTATTTATATCTCCAAAGCTTATTATTTTAACAAATATTTAATGTGGTATTTATTAAATTATTTATAAAAGTATATTGTGTTTATGATAAATATTAAGATTCAACTTGTAGATGGTTGTCAAATTTAACCTAAAAAGTAGATATTAACATTAACACACTTACACCATCTCACTCCACCTTTTTTGCCATTATAGCTAGGCTTTTGGCATGCATAAAGAGTTGTTTGACATTTTTATGAATGTTGGAGTGACTTTTGTATTACAATTTAACTTGAAAGTTTAAACTTTTATATTCAGAGAATTCATGTATATAATACTTTCATCTTTGATATTTGGTGTTTTATAAATATTAAAAATAGTCATTTTTTCTCTCCATCAAATTTAAGAAAAATCTTTATTTTTTGTCTTTAATATTTTGTGCTTTAAAAAAATAGAAAAAATACTTGTTTGTCTAAAGTTATTTTTTAAGAAAAATTTGAAATTTATATTTGACAAATAGTCAAAACAACATTCTTAAGTTGTACGGTTAATTTCTAGTTTAGTCCCATTTTCACCTGCTTAAATACGCAACACTAATAAGTAGGAGTTTTTCTATTTGGAAGGAGAAGATTACAAATAATCTAGATTGCTTCTTCCTATAAAGGAGAACTCCAAGCCCTCTTGTGTGACTTCATCCTAAGAAAATTGGAATTGTATCCTTAAATTATCTTCATACATATTTGGATGTCGATTTTCTACTATGATTAATGACCAAAAAGATAAAAAGATTTGAAGAATAAGAAAAATAATTTGAATAATATGATACATTTATCTTCTTCTTTTTCCTCTACTTCTTATTTTTATTGAAAAATATTTGAATCATCATCTACATGCTTATAGCATAATTTTTGGCATTAAATCAAGTCCTTTGGCAATTTGGATACATTGTTTCGTATATTAAAAGCAGTAAAAAATGAGGGTGCCATGCCTTATGAACAACTTCTCAAAGGGCATAAATAAAAAATTAACAGTCACAACACATTAATAACAAAACTAATATCAAATCAACAACTACATAATATACGTAGTCTTCAAAAAAGAGTGAAAAGTTCTATGCTTATCATTCATTGAAAACTAGATAAACTACTAATGGTCTGATAACAGAATGACTAAGTGCTTTCCAAGTAAGTACCATAAAAATTGTTCCAACTTAAAACAAAAATTATATAAAGTTTGTCCATATTGTGCCCAATATAGCACCCATTGTAGAAAACCAAAAAAAACAAAAGAAGGGACCCCATCTCTAGTGAGTTGTAATTACACTAGATTTGTCATAGAACTACTAACCAATCCTCTATAAGGAACTTACAAATCTCCTCATAATTTATTTCCTTGTCAGTATCCTTGCCCGATATCATTTTTTACAATAAACAAAGGGATGTACTAGAGCTATGCATCACTTTTAAGAAGAACCTCAAAATACAACCAACTTTTTGTACCAACCCCAGAATACATGTGTTTATCTTTTCCAACTCTCAAACATTTACAGAATACCTCTATCGACAAGATAGATACCATTAGTTCTAGTAATAATAGGTTTAAGTTTAATGATTTTCTCATCATTTTACTGATTAAATCCATCGAGCATGTGAAAATAACCCAACAATACATTAGATAATTTCTTAGCCAAAATTAGGGTCTTCACATGGAATGGGAGCTAATCAAGCTTCGTCTAGCATATGGTTCCCTCAATAGAAAGGATTATAGTAACCATGGAATCAATCAGACTATTACCTTCTCTAAAGATGTTCTTTATAGAAAAAGAATGGAGACTTAACAAAAGAGTTTTTATTGTTGGCACAACTAATGGTGTGATAACTGGTGATAATTTGATTGCATGATGATCAGTCATTGTGTTGTCATTGATGCCAACTATTGACCTAGTGTTCCTAGTATGTTATCGACCATAATCATGGTAAGAATAGTGTTATGGTGATGTTTAGTGGTGTAATCATTATGACAGCATTGGGGATGTCTCTTAAAGTCTATATGGTGATCGATATTGTTGAAGTAAAGATTGGGATGATCGATGAATTAATAGTGCAACTACTATAACAATTAGTGACAAGTGATAGGTGATTTGATCAATTTGTCAAATCTATGTTGAGTGAAGAGGAGTGATTGCATAATGCTTTTTATTAAGTGACAACAGGTTTTGAAGGGACCCTAAAACCCTTTACAATAAGATAAAAAGAAATATTTAACATTGATGATCCATAAACAAAAATAACAACTAAGATAAGACATGCATGATAGAAGACAAAAACCAATCAATAAAAAGGACAGCAAGGGCATAGCCCACCAAAAGATAATAGATCAAAACAAACAATGGCAAAATAAAGAACAACTACCTTAGGCACTTTAGAAGCTCTACAACTTCAAGCTCCAACTTATCCATATCATCATCCTCCCTCCTAATGTCTTGGACCTATTTAGCAGCAATGGTGTCCTTCTTAGTATTGGCTCTAGTCCTTATGCTAGGGTCAAACTGAGTGTCCCCAAGGGAGTCCTTTTCATCTATAACCTGAATTATAATTTTTTCATTATTAGAGATTTCCAACATCCCTAAGAAGATCTTGAGATGTTCATTGGAGCCCTTAAGGATCATATAATACAAATTAGATATGCCTTTCAAAGGACTCTTAATATTAAAACACTCCTTCTCCAATAAGGTAATCATGTCCTCTATCCCCTTGAAGTTAGCAACCTCCTTCTCTTTCCAAATCATGTCCACACTATCCCCCACATCCAAGTTGATCCCATCTACTGAATCTCTACCAACAACTGCAACATAAAAAATATCCAACTTACTCTCCATAGTTATAATCTTAAGATTTATGTCCATGAGTTCATGGAAGGACCACTTGATGGCTTTATAGAATTAGAGCACATTGTTTATTATATTTAACACAACATATAGGACTTGTTCCCTTCTGGCATCACTATGACTGAGCATTGAAGGGTCAATAAGCTAGTCTAGATTAACATTACCCTTATTCTTTGTATTGGTGGAAATATTTGTCTTCTACCTATGAACTCTGATCTTCATATCATCCATGTTCACAAGAGTCCAATTCTTAGTTTCTTTAGTAGAGGGAGTTCCCTCCTTAGGAATGCCATCTTTTTTGGGAACAAAACTCCCATCATCTGCCACATTATAAGAGGGAGGAGGACATCATTTGTAGGCTCCTCTAGGATCTTAGTCTTAACTTGAGGGTGGGGTTTCTTCTTACTTTTCTCCCCATACTCATCTTGTTAGCATCCATATTAGAATCATTTTCATTGTAATCTTCATCGAAGGAGATCCTATCCTTCAAATTCTATCTTTTCATCCCCAAATTCTTGTTACTTTTAGGCATTACTTTATTCTTAGGTCTTGCACCTTTGAATTTTATCTTGGTTCTCTTACCTTCCTCCTCTTTTGAACCAAACTTGGCAATGATCTCAATATCAAAAAAAATCATCGTCAAACAATTTGGAAGCTTCAGTTTCCTCCCCAAAATCACCATTAACCTGGATGGAGGTCCCAACCATACTGACTATGAGATAGTCATAATTTAGGACCATAAGCCCATCATGAACATGAAAAAATTGGTGACCTACTATGTTTGAATCTCATTAATTCTTGTATTTAGAGAGGTGAAGAGATAATAGGGTATTGACACTTTTTTATTGTGTCATAAATGATTCAACATAACAAAGTGATAGGTGCATACTCTGTAGAAATAACCATCTAGAGTGACATAGTACATAATAATCCTAAGTATCATCTTCAAAATTTTATTAATAGAGTTGGGAGAATAGTAAGTTTTTTCCAACTTAACTAAAGCCCCGCTTTCCAACTTAATTAAAGCCCCTCTTTCCTCTTCGTCCTTAGGGAAAATAGTCACAATTGAGTTAGAAGATTGTCTATCCCTATAAAAATTCTTATCTACTACCAAAATACTTGTCCCTTGGGAAATCAACTCCTCATTTACAATTTTTTTTTACCTTGAATAATAAGGGATTCTTCTACCCCTTTCTTGTGAAAGAATCTAGTAACAAAAGGATTACCAAGCCATGGATACACTCCATAAAAGGGGTAAGGTTATCCAACTCTAGAATCTCACATACCCTTGTCCTCTTTCTCCAATTGTCATAGGAAAGAGGCTCTCTTCTTCTCCTTTGTCTTCCAATTTTAGCAAAAAACTATGTATTAAACAGAGAACTAGTAGCAGAGTAATCAATGAAATTGGCAAGGTAGTTCCAAATAGCTAAAACATAGTAAATAAAACCATCCCCAAGCAAGATGAACCAGAAAGCATGTAGAGGAAAGTGGAAATATTTAACACATCTTCCTTAAGGACATATCGCTCTCCTTGTAATCAATAACATACCACTTTAGAAAATAAACTTAGTCATTTCTAAGCACTCCCTCTTTGTAGGGTGTATTGTCATAATTTATATAGGATTTGACATCAACTAGGAGATCCACTTCACAATGCCAAAATGTGTGCATATTAGTTCTAACTGCCACATTGGCCAATGGGTCCAACACGATATTAAACTCCCTAGAGATATGAGTTGTGTGCATTTTTTTCCATTTAATTAAGAATTTCTAAGGCATTGGAAATAATGTTAGATATGGTCCATGAAGGAACACTTAACCCTTTCAAACACATCAATATATTATTTGAATCGCCTTCAAGCCAAATTTTGGTAACATCTAAGTTCTTAGCCAGCATTAGAACTTAAAGAGAAATAATTTCCTCTGCATATGGGTTAGGTATTTTTTTCCCAAGAGGAGCTCCACTACAATAATGCATTGACCATTATGATTCTTGAATACTTCCCCACACCCAGCTGACCCAAGATTACCTTTGGTCGCCCATAAAAAATTAGCTTTTATCCAATCTGTAGGAGGGAGATCCCTTCTTCTCTCCACTCTAATAATACCTTTAGATGCAAGAAGGGAGGAGAAGTTCCAAATAGAATCATAAATATGCATGGGATAAAATCCAAATACATTAAAATTCTGAAGAATAGCTCTCTCAAGTTTGAAGGAGAGAACCTTCATATTAGAAACTTTGTCCCTAAAAATGATATAGTTATGTTCTTTCCAAATGCACCATAGAATATGAGGGAGATAGAAAGACCAATTATTTTGAATTCCTTAGAGGAAGAGGGAGGGATCCATTGAGAGAAACAAGAGGAAGTGGAATAAGGAAAAACCCATACAAGATTGGCTATGTTGAGAAAGAGAGCCTAGATCTCATAGACAAAGGGGTAGTGAATAAACATACATTTAACCAACTCCTCAACATTGCCTTAAAAAACACATATGTTGGGAAATTAAAAGCCCCTTTTGTACAAATTATCCATAGTGAGAATCTTGTTTTGGAGGAGAATGTAGATAAATATATTTACCTTAGGAATAAGACCGAGACACCAAGCATAAGCCCAACAAGGGTGAAAATCAACATTAAAGAAAATAATATTCTAAGCGGAGGCAATAAAAAAAATGACTTGAAGGAGATGGCCCCTAGATAAGCCCATCCTAGCAACTAGGGGCAAGGACTACTAAATTGAGAGTGAGAAAAATGGGAGCAAGGAAAGGGGATATAGATAGTAGATCCACCCAGCCAGAACCTGACTAGTAATCAACCACAAATACATCATATTTATCCTTACAAGTCCTCTTCCAAACAACTGTCTCTTCAATGTTTATGAGTTTCCCACCAAGCATCTATTCATCCTCCCAAAATTTGACAAGGATGCCTCCACCCACTTTCCACTTAATGCTTAAAACAATTGTCCCTCTATCCTTAAGGATACTATTCCATCTAGTCAACCCATTCAGAATTTGGTGGGAGGAGATAAAATTTTGAAGAGAGAGAACATGTGAATGGTATTTGGATCTTAGGATATCCCTCCACTCTCCAACACAATTGAAAATCCTCCAAACTTTCTTAGCAAGAGAAACTTGATTGAATTTTTTTATTCTTTGAAGACCTAGAACCCCTTTTCTCTTTAAAATACATACCTTATCTGAAAAGATGAGAAGAAGGTATTTATTATCTTTCATGCTAGACTAGAGGAACTACTTTTGAATTCTTTCAATCACCTCAACATTTTTTGAAACTAAGGGGGGGGGGGGGGAATGAGTTATCCTTAGGTCCAGATGTACCAATTCAACTTCACACAACTTCACACAACTTAATCAATATCATAAAATCACTTTGCCAATATAGCAACTTCTCAACAACTTAACTTACTCATTCATCACTAACTCTTTGTTCATTATATGTCGACTAACAAAAATAAATAACATGCATAAAAAAAAATATTCAAATATATATGACACTAGAATTTAATGTTGAAACCTAATTTGGGAAAAACCACAAGGTAACATGCTGCCACTTTACACTCTTCTGAAGTGAGCTCGATTAGGAGCCAACCCTGTTAAAAGTTACAAAACACATTGTTAGGTGTGACTATGTTAAAGGATTTAATCACCATATTAGGAGTGGCCTAGTTAGAGGAATTTGGATCATTCCATTTGAATGTCATTTTGATTAAAGGCTTTACTAATAATTGTTAGGTCAACCTTGATTAAAGGATTTTACTATCACAATGGTTAGAAAGTAACAACTAGGTTTTATTTGTCAAGATACAAATCACTTTGCAATTTTAGATCTCCTTTCAACTCAATTTTTGGTTCATTGACTGGACTTTATTATACTCTTCATTAGTGATCTTCTTGACAACCTTTCAAGCAATCACACTTCACCAATCTTCTCACTATTCTTCTGCTACTCTTTTCTTCGCAAGTTCTCCACAAAATTGCCAATCAACAATGAACCAACCTTAATAAATATCCCTCGTGCCTCCTTAATTAGCTAGCTTTGATCTTTTGTTGCTTAAACATCATTGTAGATCTTAGGGTTTGATAAAATTCATTGAATCTATGTATCATTTTGTCCTTCTTCTCCTTTCTTGAAACTAGTAGAAAATTCTTTTTAAATCCTTGCCTTTGATCGCTTAACAAACTCAATTCATGCATTAAATATGCTAGCTCATCAATCCTTATCATTCACTCTCTTTGACCAATCCCAAAATTCAACTATGTTGGCCTCAAATCTCGATTCTTCACAAATTGTCAAAATACTGACACTTAGTCATCGATATTTTTTTTTGCTCAATCAACGCTAGGTAGCTCAGTCTCCACTATTTTGTTTCGCTAGGTAGCTCAGTCTCCACTATTTTGTTTTGCTCGGCTTACACTAGCTCACTTGGTCTTCACTAGGCTCAGATCCTACTACATTTTCCTTCTTTGTCTTTCTCAACCATAACTAACACTTAGATGATACTGTTTTCTCAATTATCTCTTAAGTTCCTTAATCTTTTGCTTCATTAACGTAGTAAAACTATCACTCGGTCAAGAATAGTGTTTTACTCAACTTCTTGTGTTATCTTCTATATGTGAACTCAACTATCTTCTTCACATCATACAATGATTAAACATTACATTATCTTCTCAAAGACTAACTGATCATGTGCTCATTGTAATTCCAACATACTTGCTCCTCTATACTCAACAACTTCACTAGTTCATCGTGTTATCTCTCTTTTCAAATCCTCCTCATTAATCAACTAATATGACACTCTAAATTGTTAGAAAATGTCTCACCAATAAGGTTTGACGTCAATGAAAACAATCTCCCTCTTCGGCATTGATGGCAACACCTCTGGTTACCATGCAAATGCAAAAGACTTTCACAAGATTTGTCATTAACAAATCCCTCTATAGATCTTCATTAATGTCCTTAGTTTCATTTTGATTCTCATCTTTGACACAAATAGTATTGGCTCCCTCTATGACATCTCTTCTTGTAATTCAACTTCTCCCTCTTTCACTAGATGGATGCTAACTTTCATACTTATCTCCCTCTGATGACAACTTGATAACATACTTTGTCTCTTTGACAACAATGCCAAATATGTCATCCTCTCTATACACATCATCCTCATTATGTCATTTTCTGGTTGATCTTGAAAAAATCACTCCCTCTTTCATCTTTAACTTGTAGCTTCATCTACTCATACCTATGTCCATCTTTTCACAACTCTAGGAAGCTCCTAAAGTGTGACTTCCTACATCAATGTGTAAGATATTTTGATCATAACATTTGATGCAATGTTACATCTCTTCTTAGCTTATTTTAGATGGGGGAATGACCCCTAACTTACCTCTTAGATACTCAAATGCATCCTTAGGTAATGCCTTAGTGAATATATCAGCCATTAGCTCCTTTGTGTTCACATATTTCGATCTCACTTATTTATCTTGTACTAACTCTCTCAAGTAATGATACTTGATTGCAATGTTCTTAGTATTTGTATGCATCACAAAATTCTTAGATATGTTTATAGCACTTGTGTTATCACAATATATTAGCACGAGTTCAATTATCTCCTCCTTCATACCTTTCAACAATTGCTTGATCCACACAATGTTTGAACAATTAACTGCTGCAACAACATACGCAACCTCTGTTGTGGTTTGAGAAATACAATTTTGCTTCTTGCTTGTCCATGAAATCAATTTCTTTCCTACAAATAAATTTCCTCCACTTGTACTCTTTACGTCATCAATGTTTCCAACCCAATCAACATTTGTGTAAGATTTCAACTCAGACTTGACACTCTTCTTGTACCATAATCCATAGTCTTATGTTCCTTTCAAATATCTCAATATCCTTTTCACAACCATCATGTGAGTCACCTTGGGATTAGCATAAAAACTTGCAACAATACTAACTGCTAATGCAATGTCAGGCCTACTATGAACCACATATTACAATTTTCCAATCATTGACCTGTACAATGTCTGATTTACTTCAAAAGAATCATCATTCTTTAAAATTTTGTGACTAGTCACCATAGGTGTTCCAACTAGTCTTAAATCTTTCATTCCAAAAGTTTTCAATATCTCCTTGATATACTTTGATTGTGTAATATAAATACCTTTCTTCATTTGATAAACTTGCAAACCAACAAATAATTTAAACTCTCCAAACATTGACATCTCAGATTATTTCTTCATTTCATTAGCAAATGATTTGCATAAAAAATCATGTCCTCCAAATATGATATCACCAAAAAATATTTCACCTAGCAATATCTTATTCTTAGATTCACTTTTCAAGTACACATTGACATTTTCATTAGTTTTTGCAAAACCAATTTTCACCAAATAAGTGTGTAACCTTTCATACCATGCTCTAGGGGATTGTTTCAAACCTTATAATTCTTTTTGCAATTTACATACCATGTTCCTCTTGTTAGGGTCAACAAATCTTTTAGGTTGTTCAATGTAGACTTCTTCTTTCAAGATTTCATTCAAAAATGCATATTTCACATCCATTTGATATACCTTAAATCCTTTTTAAGAAACAAATGCAAGAAAAGTTCTTATTCCTTCCAACCTTGCAACTGGGGAAAATGTCTCTCCGTATTCAATTCATTCCTCTTATTCATATGCCTTACAAACTAGTCTTGCTTTGTTCCTTGTGACTTCACCTTTCTCATTCAATTTGTTTCTGAATACCCACTTTGTTCCAATCACATTCTTGTCCTTTGGCCTTGGTACCAATGTCCATGTATTTTTCTTATCTATTTGATCAATTTCTTCATTCATTTCTTTAATCTAATCTTCATTCTCCGAAGCATCTTTAACTAATCTAGGCTCAAACTCACATAGTAAACATGTATCTTTCTTCAACTTGTTTCTTGTCATGAGTCTTGAATCTTTGTCTTAAATGATTTGATCTAATGCATATGTCTTCTAAGATATTTTACTAAGACCCTTTGGATATTTTTGGCTATAACTCCATATTGTTTGTCTAATGTTTGACCTCCACTCTATGTGACTTGGCTCCTAGGCTTGATGCTTGAGAGAGCTTTTTTGTTGAACCTTGGCAATGACCTCCTTCTTTGGTTTAGGTACTGTACTTAGTTCTCCTTCATAGATGTAGACAAAGTTTTTGTAATCTTTGGTTTCTTTCTTGCATTCCTCTTTGTTATCTTGTGTAAATTCATCAACTCTAACATTTTCACTTTCCACAATTTTGTTACTGTTAATATTCAAACACCTGTATGCTTTTCTTTTTGTATAATATCCTCAGAATATACCTTCATCACTCTTTGCATCAAGTTTTCCTTTCCTCGCATCTTTCAATATGTAACATTTGCTTCCAAAGACTTTGAAATAATCAAACTTAGGTGCATAGCCATACCAAAGTTCAAAAGGGGTTTTGTGTATACCTTTCTTGACTTGAACTCGGTTTAGTGTATAAACTAAAGTGCTTACAACTTCTCTCCAATACTTTTGTTAAGCATTATTTTCCAACATTAGTATTCTTGCATAGTCCATGATTGATCTATTCCTTATTTTAGCTCTCCCATTATGTGGTGGAGTCCTTGGTGCACTCATTTGTCTCTTGATTCCTTTGTCATTGCATAATTTATTGAACTCATCTTATATGAATTCACCTCCTCTATTTGATCTCAAGAACTTCAAAATCTTACCTTTTTCCTTTTTAACTCTAGCCAAATACCACTTAAACATTTGAAATACATCAAATTTTTTTTTAAGAAACATCACATTCATCATTCTAGAGAAGTCATCAAGAAATGGAATAAAGTACTCGTCACAATAATAACTTTGCAGTCCAATAGGACCACATAAATATGTATGAATGAACTCAAAAATATAATTAGAAGAATAGGTCTTTCTCTTGAAACTAGACTATTTAATTTTTCCCATTTGACATTGTTTGCACATCACTTTATCAAGTTTTCTCAATCTTGCTAATTCTCTCACTCTTTTCATCTTACTAATGCTTACTAAATTATCAAAATTCACATGACATAGCCTCTTATGCCATAACCAAACATCTTCAAATTTTGAAAATAGACAAATATCTTCAGATAGGTCTAGATATAACAAGTTACCTCTTTTTTTCTCTCCACTTCCAATTATTTCACTAGTAGCATCATAAATTTTTGCTTTCTTGTTTTGGAATTCAACTCGGTAGCCTAAACTATTTAACTATGCCACACTCAACAAGTTTTATTTCAAACCATCAACCCAATATGCATGGTAACATCTGATCTTATCATTCAATATTATTGACCCTTTACCTTTCACATAACATGGTGCATCATTTCTAAACTTAACACTACTCCCATTATAATGTTCTAGCTTTTCAAACTTACTTGTATCGCTAGTCATGTGATGTGAACAACTATTATCAATTATCCATCTGTCATTCTCATTCACATCTGAAATTAAAGAAGATTTCTCATCATTGTTAGATTCATCTTTCACTACAACATAAATGACATCTTCAATGTTTTCATTAGTATCAGTATCATAACCATCTCCTTCAGCAATGTAACAAGATTTCTTACCTTTTTCCCTTTTAGTCTTTTTCCCTTGGTTGCCTTTGTTGTCTATCCTTCCTTGGTACTCATTATCTTTTCTTTCTTCCTTCTCATCTCTATTAGGACATCTTGCAGCAATATAACCAACTTTTTTACATGTAAAACAAATAATAGGAAGTTTACCTTTTTATTTGTCTCTCCCTTTCGGTAGCCTTCTTTCCAATAATGCTTCTAGATCATCAAGATCATCATCTGATTCACTATCACTATCATTGTCCACGTGCTTATTCTGTTAATTTCTTTTAGATCCATCAAGGGTTAGTTGAGATTTGAAAGAACACTCAATAGTAGAAGTGTATAGTTATCAAAATTTGACAATTCAAATGTAGTGAGTCTACCAATTAGACTATCAAAGGTCATATCATTACTAGGTGTACATCTCAATTCTTGAATTGCATAGATAGGAAATAAAGTCCTCAATACCTTTCTTATCATAGGCTCATCAAATATGTTTGCTCTAGCTCCTCTAATAGAATTCACAACCTCCTTGATTTGGCCACAATATTGTGCAACAACCTCCCTGTTCTCATATCATCAAACTTTCCTCTCAAGCTTTCGAATTTATCCCTTAGCACATTGTTGTCTCCTCCATGGATTTGTGCCAACTTATCCCACATTTTCGTTGCAATAATGCAATCCTTTACATCATCAAATTCAACATAACTCAGGGAAGATCCTAGATCTATCATCATTTGATTGTGCTCCTTCTTCTCCTTCATTTTTTCAATAGTCTACGTACTTCAATATATTCATTGTCTAAGTAGTATAGTGCAGAATCTCCAACTCCAGATAGATGCAATTGCATCAATAATTTTCATGTAGTGAATTTCTCTTTGTTCAACTTAAGTACCTCTCTCTTGTACATCTTGATCTTTATCTTAAAGTCCCTTCAAACTTTCCTTTCAAGCACCAAAGCTTAGATACTATTTATTAGAATATTAAGAATAATTGAGAGGGGGGTTGAATCACTTATCGTCAAGTCTAGATGTACCAATTCAACTTTTAACAACTTGATACAACTTAATCAATCTCATTAAGTCACTCGGCCAATATAGAAACTTATCAATAACTTAACTTATTCATTCAACACTAGCTCTTTGTTTAGTATATGTCGACTAATAGAAATAAACAATAGCAAATAACATGAATCACAAAATAAAATTCACACATTTATGACACTAGGATTTGATGTGGAAACCTAATTTGGGAAAAACCATCAAGTAACATGCTACCGCTTTTCACTCGTTTGAAGTGAGCTCAGTTAAGAGCCAACCCTACTTTTGAAGTTCTAAAACACAAGTATAACCTTATTAAAAGATTTAATCACCCTATTAGGAGTGTCCTAGTTAGAGGACTTTGGATCATTCCATTAGAATTTCACCTTGATTAAAGGATTTACAAATGAATGTTAGGTCAACCTTGATTAAAGGATTTTACTACCACAATGGCTAGAAAGTAACAAATAGGTTTGATCTGTCAAGATACGACTCAATTTGCAAATTTAGATCTCCATTTGACTCAATTGTTGGCTCATTGACTTGACTTTATTATACTCTCCATCTCTAATCTACTTGGAAACCCTTCAAGCAATAACACTTCACCAATCTTCTCACTTTTCTTTTGCTACTCTTTTCTTCATAGGTTCTCTAAAAAATTTCCAATCAACAACAAACCAACCTTAATAAAAATCCCCCATGCCTCCTTATATTGGTAGCTTTGATCTTAAACATCATCGCAGATCTTAGGATTTGATTAGATTCATTGAATATGTTCATCATTTTTTCCTTCTTCTCCTTTCTTGAAACTACTAGAAACTTCTCTTTAAATCCATGCATTTAATCACTTAACAAACTTAATTCATGCATTAAATACATTAGCTCATTAATCTTTAATAATTCACATGCTTTGACCAATCCAAAAATTCAATTATGTTGGCCTCAAAATTTGATTCTTCACAAACTATCGAAATGTTGACACTTGGTCATCATTATGGTCTTCTGCTCGATCAACACTAGGTAGCTTGGTCTCTACTATTTTGTCTCACTTTGCTTACACTAGCTTTCTTGATCTTCACTATGCTTGGTTGCTACTATATTTCTTTCTTCATCTTGCTCAATAATAACTAACACTCGGCTGATACAGTTTTCTCAGCTATCTCTTAAGTTCCTTAATCTTCTGCTTCATTGACCTAGTAAAACTGTCACTCAGTCAAGCTTAGTGTTTTACTCAACTTCTTATCTTCTCTTCTATACATCAACTCAATTGTCTTCTTCACTTCACATAATGATTAAACAACACATTACCTTGTCAAAGACTAATTGATCAAGTTCTCATTATAATTCCAACAGACTTACTCCTCTATACTCAACAACTTCACTGGTTCATCTAGTTATCTATCTTTTCAAATCATCTTCATTGGTGAGTTGATGGAACTCTACATTGTTAACAAATGTCTCACCAATAAGGTTGACATCAATGAAAACATAACAATTGTTCCAATTGTAGCTTCCAATAGGAAAGTTATGTAAAGTGGATACAAGTTAGAGCTTACCAACCTCAATAAGAAGAGAATCCTTTCATCCAACTAAATTTTTGTGAAATTTATCTACCAGACCACTCCAAAAAGAATCAAGAGGTTTGGAGCAAAGAGGGAGACCAAGGTAGGTAGTAGGAAGGTCAACAATATGGCAGCCCAAAATGTCATCAATATGCACTTGCCTCTTTGCTAGATTTTTTTAAAAAATGTATAGATCTTTTCTCCCAACTGATGAGTTGACATGCAACCTTGTCATAACAGTTAAGAGTGTTCTTTGTATTCTTATCCTCCTTAATGGTAGAGTTTCTAGCAAGAGTAGTATCATCAATAAAAGTTTCTAGATCAGAAGTTATCATTGAATCACCAAAAAAAAGTTTCTAATAAGCTACCAAACCTTTGAACCATAAAATAGTTTGATATTTTCCAAAAAATGGTGGATGAAGAAACTTGTTAGATCACTCCCCTATAATTTGAAGGTTTGAATGGCATCCTTGAGAGCTTCCTAGGGTTCCATTTCGAGGTCATTGACATTTTCTTGGACTAGAGCATTAAATGCCCCCTATGATATTTGAACTCCTCTATTTTTTCCTTCTAGTAGTGATTATTTGTTCCTCCTTCCTACAACAGACAAAATGAAATTGCACCACTAGTGCTCAACTTGAGTCATTCATAACTCAATCAAACTATGTTGTTTCTTTAATATGTGCAAGTTTGAGCTCTTTCTTCAATGTTTGCAAGTTTAAATTAGTTATGTTTCTTAAATATATGCAAGTCTATGCTTGTTTCTTGATTGTTATGGTTTGTATTAAAGTCTCTATCTAAATCAATAATCTGTTAGACTTTATTTAAAAATGATGAATTTTTTTTTAATGATATTGGGATTGAAATCCCTACAATTTCCATGCGATGAAAAGGCTCTAAAATGTGAAGAAAACTTATGCATATTAGGTAATGTAAAAATAACATTTATATGCATGGGGATATTTGTTTAAATTAGAAAAAATAGAGCATATTATGTTCTGGGAAATATAATTTTTAATGAGTTTTGTTTAATCATTCCATGGAATTAGTTTTAAAAAGGAATTGTGGGTTGTTAAATAAGAAGGAAATCGATCCTAGGGAAGAGCCTACAATGCAATGGTAAATTGTGAGCCTTTCATCAGGGAGGTCTTGGGTTTGAATTTACTCAAAATTAACACATAATAATAATTAATCTTAACTATAATAATAAATGAATAATAATTAATCTAGGCTTCAACCGATTGCCTGTTAAAAAAAAAATGATCCTAGACTTAGCTTTTCATCTCAACTTCAGATTTCAAATATAGATTTTAGTTTGGCCATGATTTAATATGGTTTTAGCAAGTATGGGTTTGATTTTCTATAATCATATTTTATTTCGGAAGATACAATTTTAATGGGATTACTAAATTTTGATTTGGGATTCGTGGTATAATGTGAATACATTTATGATATGGGATCCTGCTTTGAAAATAAAATGATGGATCTATTTCATGAGCAAGAAAATTGATTCCTAATCAGTTATGCACATATAAAGTTCATGATTTAATATTTGGTCTAAATATGGCATCCATTGGAAACCATAAACAAAATTTGTATTTGAAATTTCTCATTTTTAGTTTTGATTTTGCTAAGTGGGTTGAAGATGTGCATGGTTAGAATTGATGCATGATGCAAAGATTGAAATGTGATTGGAGTAGATTGTATTGTGGCCCAAGATTCAAATTGTACTTTGAAAATATGATTTCAATGGCAAATGTTATTATTTTATGGAATCTAATGCTAAGGACAATCAAGCACTTTGAACCAAATGTGTATTAGTTGTGTTGGAAGAATGGACTTTGGCTATAGGAAGGTATGAGTTTGATTAATTGGTTAAAATGGTTTGTGAAGAATATGTCTAATGTGCCTCTAACTAGTAAAATTTACAGAGATTGATATTGAAGAAATGAAAATTTAGATGAAGTTTTGAGAAGCTTCAAGATGCTCTGCATCGCACACTCCTCCTGGAAATTCAAGGAAGTCAGTTCAAACCTGCATAAAAGATGAGCATGTACAAATATATATCTAACTAAACATACAATGACAAGGAGTGGTACATCATGTAGATCCTGACTCACACGTGACTTCAAATTCCTCCCTCAACCATATCAAGCATGTCAAACATAAGTATAAAATAGATACACACACTATATACATGCAAGTATGAGGTAAGTACAACTAGTAAATAATGAGTATAAACAACATCATATTCTAACTCAAGAATCTCATCATCATGAAGATAACGATAAATATCAGATGAAGACACATAATATGACATCATCATGAAAGTAATGATAATCACTAATTAAGAGCATACAAAATATTATCATTGTAAGCAAGTCATCATTACTATTTTTAATCGTGATAAAATTGATTACTTTACATTTCAAAGTATTGCATTCAAAATATTACTAAGAACTAACATGTTCATGTAAGGGTCTGGTAGGGTTTAATAATAAAATCCACACTGATGACAAAAGGACCAAGTATTAAATTCCACGAGGTCAGGTGGTGGTGATCCCTATTACCATTAAGATCCAATGTTCATGTTCTTGTGCTTGAATGATCCTCCTTACCACTTCTATCTTTTTGTTCTTTTCTTGGAGAACTTTTTATCATTATCATGAGATATCTATCTTGTGTTATATGATACATTGGTTGTAGAGATTCATTCAAGAGATGTGTATGTACCTGTATTATATTTATGACTTGATATATAGTGGAAGTGTGTTATTACGTATCCCATGATGTATCATTGTATCTTATTAATTGTACCTTTAATTACTTTGTTATGATGAATGTATCATATAACTTATATTGTAATAGATATGATAGTTTATGATTTCTAACCTTTTCCTTATGGATAAGTAAAGAACTAGTTCATATTTCAACTTGGGCTTTAAAATGAACAAGGATATATCATGTGCTTATGTTATGGTTGATATTAGCAGTTCAATTAATGTATTTAAAAATGGCAAAGTCTTGGAACCTTTCTAATAGTTAACTAAGTTTATGTCCATTAGTCTAATGCCTTATCATAAATTGACATTGATAGATTTACTTATGCTTGTACTTTCATTTGTATGTGTATTGTATAATGCATGTTTAACCTTTATGAAAAAAATATTACACCAACTTAATGTAAAGTTAGGTTAGATTCTCACAGGTTCTAGGATAGTGTGTGTAAATTTCAAAATAGTTATTTTGTGCACTTCATTAACTAATCATGGAGAATCTATTTTATCTTAAGGCTTTACTTTTACTATAGCTCAACAAAGAAAATTGGAAACATGAACTCCTTGTCATAAAATTAATGATAATATTGGTTTATTTAAATTTTGTTGTGAGACTATATATATTGCTTTCTTTTAATTCAAACTCATGAAGTCACTTTTATTTTTATGATATTGAAGCAGTGTTTACAATCAGGATAATACCTTGATGTATATGGGTGTACAACTTTATTTTTTATTACAAGTTGTGATAATGAGATTCATTTTATGTTATGGAAACAGTTCTCTCCAAAACTCCTCAATTTCTATTTGGTCTACTTATTAGTGGCCAAGTTGTAACATTTTTTTATTATCCTATACACCTATATAATTTTTGCATCCCCTATATGTTGTCTATATTTTGGTCACTATTTGATTTTTTCTTATATTTTATTACAAATATATGACTCATTAAATAGTTATATAATACTATTTGTAACTAATTCTTTTGTATATAGTGGTTCATATGTTTAAATTGCTACTTGATCAATTTTATATCTTTATGTCTATATGTCAATTGGGTTGTCCACCGAGTATGTAAATGATGTCATGTTGAGGGTAGCTATTATCAATGTTTTTTCCTCTTCTAATCTAGGAAACGATTTAGTCTGCTACCACTTGCAAAACTTTAACTATTTTGTTATGTGAATTTAATATATCAATTTATGTTCAAGTATGGAAATAATTCATGGTCATTGCACTAGGATAACCATAGCACATAGTAGCATGTTGCTTGTAAGGTTGGTGGCTTTTTTTTATTAATGAAATTAACCCTTTACAAATCAACAATGATGGTTCTCTTAGGGGAATCTATTCGACTTACAGACATTGGTGGAGTTGCACAAAGGAATTATTGTGAAGTTGAGTTTCTTTTCTCTATGTATAAGAGTTGTCATAGTAATAGTTTAATGGAGCCCCTTGCCATCATTTTTTCTAGTGGAACAATGTTGTGTATGTGTGTGCGTGTCTAGTGTAGGATTATTTGTGAGATTGATTCTTAGGTGTTTTCTGGCTTGCTAACTAGATAAGAGAATATAAACATTAGATGACACTTGGCTTTCATTATTAATCATAATCTTCACTTAAGCAGGTTTCTTGATTCTATCATTTTTACACACATCCCTCATTGGTGAAATGGTGTTGTTGACTATTTTGGCTAAATGGGCTTTAGAGCACATACACGATTGGAGTATTATTGATAAGAGGTGACTGGCCCATAATTGACCATGTTAGCTTTTAGTAGAGTTTCCTATTTTTCTCTTTTTGTATTGCTTCTCTTTTCGATTTAATAAGTTTTAAACCTCTATTAGTAGAAAGAATAAATTTACATTTTAAACATTTTCTCATCCACTCTAGATGGATATTTGTGTAAATTGTAAATACTTGGTGATTTTTGGAACCAACATGTTCCAGATCCTTTGGAATGTGTGATGTGTTCTATATCATACATGCAAAATGGATTATCATTCTTTTTGGCTTCCATCTTACTAGGTTTTTATTGCTATAGATATTTACCAAGCAAAATCAATGAATATTGTCACCCTTCATTCACATAATGAATTAGCCAATGAAGTAATTTGTAAATGGTAATATGAATGTAAATTATGTTTTAATTCATATATGGTTGCTCATATAATGACTGGGTATTTATATTTTTAATGTAGATGACTATTTTACATGCTTTGATTTGGAAATAGTAACTTCATATACTCATCATTGGTGGCACTATAATTATTGAACATATTCTTATGCTATGAAATTACCATTAATTTATTTTAGTTAATGCAACTAAAATGGAATAATAAACATATTTGTGAATATTAATGTGCATTGACAATTGTATAGGTTGTATATATGTGTAGTTAAACTGATACTTAATACTTTTGGGATGAAAGGAATCTAGAGTTTTTGGCAAATTTTATACATTATACAGAAATGGAATTTTTTATTAAATATTTCCTCGCATTGGAATTTGGCAACTTCAAGGGCTAAATGATTTAATATGGATATAGTACCCTGACTTTGGTGCTCTTGAATAATTTGTTTGAAGAGATGGTTGAATTAGAGTACACCTTCAATGAATATGTTTCCTCTTTAGTTGTCTTGGATTACTAAATTTTATGTTTTACACTATGGGATGGTCATCTAAAGTTGTCAAGGGAGAGTGTCTCTCAATGGGGATTGGAGCCCTAAAGTGACTAGACATGAGCAATCCATTGAAGTGTTCTACAATCAAGAGAAAAATTAAATGATGAATGGGGTAATAATATTGATCAAGATAGAGGCATGTCTCACCTATGCCTCTTTTCCTGGTTTAGGTAGAGCATGGGAGTGGAAGAAGACACTTGTAGTGTTAGGCAAACCCAAGGAGAGAATTATGTATGAAACTTTTCCCTTGTACACTCATCCGAAGTCCTATTATGTTGCATAGTAAATTTGCAAATGTATTTTTCTTGCTTTCTTTTTTATTGATCTTTACTTAACCCTCATTTGTGTTGTTGTTCTCATGTTCTTTGGACACATAGATGAGTCTTTGAAGAGTATAGTTACAAGTTCTTCATACTTCTTGATTGATTTACATTACACCTTATTTATGCTTAGAATGAGATTTTAATTGGCTTACCATTATGTGATGATGACATAAGATTGATTTTACTCTGTGTTAATATTTTATAACTTTAGTTGGATAAACCTATGAATAATTATATATGAGATATAATGTGTTTGTTCTATATATATATATATATAGATGTTATTATATTGATTATGTAATTAATGAGTAGACATATCCCTTGAAGGGACATATCTGTTCATACCCTTATTCCCAATATAAATGCAAGATATATTGTTGCATTTGAAAATTATAGAAATCATAGGTGGTATCATGTCATTTACAACAATCTTGTCACTTTTACATGATACTAGAGAAACGTTAGATCTAGAGTTCACCTGACACAATAAAATGTATAAAACAAAAGAAAACTATGCCAAACATACTACTGGTTGAAGACTTGGATTACATCAATTTGGACATGAATAAAATTCCTAACTTTATTCATGCATGATAAGTTCCATACCCAAAAGTCTTATAAAATTCTAGTCTTAAGCAATTTGAAAGGCATTTATTAACTAAATAGAGAAGACGAGGAAGAAGTCAAACAATAATGTTAGTAGCTTGATTGATTAGAATGTTACCTTGAAATATTTTAAAATAACTTTTTCATGAATGAAATACATGTTTTTGCAATTCCTATGGAAAATAAAGGATGGCTCCATTTTTTGAATGATCTTTTTCTAGCGTACACTTAGATCTGCAAGGTGATTAGGTGTCCTCAAGAAGTTTGTGTTCAGTCGTGACCTTTTGTGTTGGATTTGAGAGACCTTGCACTAGTCAATCCTTTCTCATTTAATGACAACATAGGTCATGTGTAGTATGAGACCAAATCTCATTGAGTTTTAGAAGCCTATGGCAATAGACTGGAAGAAACAAGGGTATTTTGAACCCAATTTTTGAGCATAACCTACCATTAACTAGAGAATCATAGGAAATCATTGAATACCATAATTTCTACTTTACATATCATATATTGACTCATTCACATGGTGATGGAACTGATAAGACATATTAGACATAGACTACAATAGAGATTGGAGGATAGCGTTGAATCCCCACTTGTGCGATAGAAACATAGTTATAACTATTGAAGCGATGGTCATCGAATAAAGACTTATCTAAATTTAACATATTTTGTTGCAATCAAGCTTTGGGCTACAATTGGTTGGTAACGGTTATCCAGGCAGGAGGATAGACTGCCCAGATGCCCGCAACTCATGCCCTTTCTGTCCTTTCTCTCAGTGCACTGGTCGAAGTGCGTGCATCAGATGGCAGAGACTTTTTCTAACATATATTGCGATGTCAGCAATATTTAATCATTTCACCAATATTTAAAGACAAGGAAAAAAAACTAACTTTATCTTTAAACAATTTCAATTAGAAGTTTTAAATTTTAAAGTTATAAATTTATTTAAATAAAATTAAATAAAAAATGATTATATTATTCCTACAATAATATTTGTCTCGCACTTTAATTGTTTTTAGTAATTTTTTTTATAAAGATTAAGAATATATAATAAAAAAATAAAAATATATAATTTTATTATGACGAATATAAATTGTTAATATAAAGCAATAAAAATATTATTGTTTTGTTTAGATTGTAATTCATTTAGTATATTTGTTATTTATTATAGATAAATAAAAAATGTAATTTTATTAAAATTTTGAATATATTATTATTATAAAGATAAAGTATTAGTATATGATTAAATTAAATTTTAATTATTAGTATAATTTTAATTAGTAAAAGTTAGTAGTAATTTATTTAATTGATATGATTATACTGTAATTTTTATTATTGTAAACTATTTTTTTTACATATGTCTATATTGAAATAAATTCTAAAATTTTAATATTTAATAATAAAATTAATATTTAATATTTAATATTTAATATTGTCATTAAAATGGTAAAATAATATTTTTTAGATTTTTTTTTTTGTAATAAAATGTAAATTTTCTAACATTATGATTGCATCTTTCAAATTAAACACAATTGACTAAAATATGTCTATAATATAGACAAAAAAGAAAGTAAATCTGAATGATATATAACATTTTCATAATATTATATAAAAAATTAAATTAAATTAATATAATTTTATTATTATTAATTTTAAATAATTTTATTTTGATTTTTACAATTATTTTCTTTTAAAAATATATTGTCATAATAATTAGAAATCTTAAATATACATAACTATGTTATATTATGAACATAATTAATAATGTACAAAATTATTTGATTAGATTTATGAATATAAATGTCAAAATAAATAATATTAATTTAATTATTAAATATTAAAATTTTAGAATTTATTTCACTATAGACATATTTAAAAAAATAAGAGTTTACAGTAATAAAAATTACAGTATAATCATATCAATTAAATAAATTACTACTAACTTTTACTAATTAAAATTATACTAATAATTAAAATTTAATTTAACTATGTACTAATACTTTATCTTTATAATAATAATAATATATTCAAAATTTTAATAAAATTACATTTTTTATTTATCTATAATAAATAACAAATATATTAAATGAATTACAATCTAAATAAAACAATAATATTTTTATTGCTTTATATTAACAATTTGTATTTGTCATAATAAAATTATATTTTTAATTTTTTTATTATATATTCTTAATATTTATAAAAAAATTACTAAAAAAAATTAAAGTGCGAGACAAATATTATTTCAAGAATAATATAATCATTTTTTATTTAAATAAATTTATAACTTTAAAATTTAAAACTTTAATTGAATTTGTTTAAAGATAAAATTAGTTTTTTTCCTTGTCTTTAAATATTGATGAAATGATTAAATATTGTTGACATCGCAGTATATGTCAAAAAAAGTCTCTGCCATCTGATGCACGCACTTCGGCAGGTGCATTGACAGAAGACTGATAGAAAGGACAGAAAGGGCAAGTTGCGGGCATCTGGGCTGTCTATCCTCCTGCCTGGATAGTCATCCAATTGGTTGGCGAAATAAGTAATGCAAAGAGTTGTAGGAAATCGTGTAGATCATGTTCAAAGGTATTTTCAAATTTGGACCATTATCCCAATAAGAGAACATTTGCCCTTTGAGAGCGACTCTTGACATTATATGAGGATAACTCATGTAGAAACATATTGGATTTCATATAGGTGTTGACTTGGCATTATTTCTATTGGCCATCATCATCATTGATTATCATCCTTCGCATTGACCACTATTGATGACTTTGGCAATCAAAGTTGAATCAACACTTTCTTTGGTTGCGAGAATACAAATATAGGAATAGGAATAGTTATTCTAGAATAGCTATTTTGGAATAGAAAATAGGGATACATATTCCAATTTTCTATTTGGTTCAGCCATAATTTGATGGGGAATTCATGGACCCAAAAATTTTATATTTTCTAAAATAAATAAAAATGGAATAGGAATACGTATTCCAATTCCACCTATTTTGGTGGAATTGCAAATGCTCATTTTGGTCCAAAATTGGAATACATATTCCTATTATATTCCTATTCCCAATTTTGATTTGGTGCATCCAAATGGAGAATTCAAAATTTTAAGAATTTTCATATGCCTATTCCACTCAAATTCCTACTTCCAAACGGGCTTGTCACTTCATTTATTGAAAGACTGACACATATTTATAACTGCAAATTTTGCATAATCTTGGTATCCATGAGAATAATGACTTCATATTTGGGTGAGTGTTGTGTGTTGGGTGAGGTGTGTAAGAGGTGATTCTAAAATTAGAAAGGATGTTGTATCATGTTAATGCTTAGTGTACGAGAAGCAGAGACATATCCTATTTATTAAGATGAGTCTAGTCTAATATATTTGTGTATCCCAACTTTTGGCAATACTCTATTGATTATTCTAAAGAAATATCTTGGATGTAAGAATGGTTCAATATATAAGTTAATGACCTCATTCATCTAAATAGTTGAAGCAAAAAAAAATATTAGAGAGGTACATATAAAATATTAATAATGGAGATACAAACAATACCCAAGGAAGTTTTTTGAAGATCAATTGTAGATATTTGAGCAGATAATGAAGTTTAAATTACAATGATTTGTGTGATGAAAGATCAAGCATATAATATATGGTAAGTTTTTATCAAACATTACATAGTATAGCTAGCAATAACAGATTGTGAGGACCCACAAAGAAATTAGTACATCTAACATATATAATTAGGAATTTGGTGGGAAAATATTCCCTTGCCTGGCGTACTCTATTTCTACAGCTGCAATTCACATCAAAAGATTTATAGTGTAATGAAGATAATATAAACTCAAAATCTCACATAAAACCTATAGTGCTCAAGAGTTAACAATGATCTCAATATAAACATAATGGAGATTCACACTCTTACATCATTGGTTTGCCTTTCCTTGGTTTGCCTTCCTGTGTTATAAAGGCCTACTGGGTTTTTTGGTGTAGGTGTTGGGAGAATTTTCTACTATGTTTAGAGTGATATGGAGGTTGTTTTCCTTTGACATCACCTGGCTATGGGGTGAGAGTTCCATATGCTTATGGTTTTGGGCCGTGGGAATCCCCTTTTTGGCATTGACGGTATACCCTTGGGGTAGCGAGGGGTCTTCCATGGTGATCCCCTTTCTTATGAGTTGGGGTACCCATTTAGGGCTTTGCATGCATGGTTTTTGCCTTTTTTGGCCTTTTAGAGGGCAGTTTTGGTCCTGGAGTGCTCTATGGTTGATAGATTGGCTGCCTCTTCCCAACAATGGTATTGTTGTAAGAGATGGGGATTTCTCCAGTCGGCCCTTCATACTTCTAGGTATGGCGTGACCATTTTTATCTCTATGGGTGATTTTATGGTGTTCCCTCTTAATTTCTTTGGGGGATGCTTTGTTGTAGGATAAGTTGGATCTAGGGGCACGACTATGTTTTTAGAAGGGACTGTAATGGGTTTGTTCTTGCAGTTGTTTCCCTAGTTTTATTTTTTGGCTTGATCTTCCTATGCTCCTTCTTTGGGCACTCTATGATCAGATCTATTGAATGGTTTCTCCCTTGTTTTGGGTGGGCCTTGGGTTTTCACTTAGAGAGGATCTGGTACTTTTGTGGTGTTATGACTCTGTTGATCCTCAAGTATTCCTTTATTTTTCATTATTTTGAGAGTTTGGAAGAGCGTTCAATCTTCTAGTCATTTTCCAAGTGGATGGTGGAAGTTTTCAAGGGCGCCCTCCTTCATTCCTCATTGTTTTTGGGTAAGTATTTTTTTTTTGTAGTGGGGTCTCCCTCTTACTAGAGTTGGAGGCTTTTTTGTATCTATCATTTGGTGGACTTTGAACTCTGTGTCTCCTTCCCATGATACTTTTATAGAGATGAAGTTTCCTAAGATTCGTTGGCTTGAGGGGTGGTTTCAAAAGTGGTTTCTTTTGGGTTCTTCCTCCTTTCCATTATCCTTTTGAGGTGGGCTCCCTTTCTATTGAGGTGTAAGGGTATTTTGTTGGGAGGATTTGATTGGAGAACCCTCTCTCCTTATGGTTCAATTGGCCCAAGAATGTATATTTTTATATGGCTAATTAGGATGTTCTCAAAGATTACTACTATGTTTTGGGGATGGGGTATTTTCCCTCTCTACCTCATGATCTATCAGACCATGTAGGGTCTTAACTTGACCTGTTGGGCTTATGTGTGCAACTTATGTGTTATTCTTTCCATCTTTTTGTTGATGTCCTTTCATATGCCCCTAGTTGGATTTTGTATGTTACATTGTTATGTTGAAAAATTTTCTGCAGTATTCCATCTCTGGGTTTCATATCCCTATTAGAATTTGGTTGTGATGGGTTTTAGGGATCCATCAAAACTTGTTTTACTTAATTAAAAACAATAATCTCAATACACAAAGGAGATTATACCACTCATATTGGATTGTTGCTAGACTCACTTTATGATTACAAATCTACGTGGTGTGTGATTTATATATTTGGTTTTGATATTGTACTTCCATTAGAGGTAGGAAGTCAAACATTGGTAAGAGGATTTTCCTAGTTGAAGGTGTTGAGGACAAGTTGTTGGACTGGTAACATTGCTAAATTGTATGTAACTTTGAGTTCTAAATTATCAAATTCTAAGTTATCTCATTACTACTTATGGTGTTGATCCCCTAGAATTTGTGTGAGGAAAGGTGATCATGTAGGGGAAATTAAGCTCGAATGCCCATACTAGGAACTTCTCAAGCCTCTATGGTTGAGATGAGAGGACGATTAAGTTTTGAGAATCCATTTAAATCATCTGCGGGTTTCTCTTTCTTGAACAAAGCTTGGAGTATTAGTTTATATTGGTTATCTAAATGGATATATGTATCTTTACGATGAAAGACCAAACTAGAGCTTGAATATAGACTAGTACTCAAATAAGAAAGAATTAGTCACATCTAGATGAATGTTCATGAGCACATACTTAACATCTTGAGATGAGTATCATTGGCTAATACCTCTTGAATGCCAATTTTATTTGCATATCATAGTCAATTTCTTATCTATATCCATGCATACACTAATACATTTGGCATTGATTTGCGATGGCTATGTGTCGCAATTATGACCGATATGTGTCGCCATTGCGACAGTAATAGACGTCATTATTTTTAGTCACAAATTATGATGTCTATCCTGTACCGTTGCAATTACGAAGCATATCCGTCGCTATCCCACCACTTTATTGTGACATCAACACCATCACAATTCTGGTGGCTGACATTGCAATTGCGATGGAAACCCCAGAAATGGCAACGGTTGTTGACCACTTTATTGTGACATCAACACCATCAAAATTCTTGTGGCCTCCATCACAATTGTGATGTCTACCACTAGAATTGCTACGACAGTTGCTGTCACAGCTATAGCAACGTTGTTGCAATTTTTGTTGCCGACGTCGTAATTGCGACGTCTACCACTAGAATTGCGACGATCGTTGCTATCGCAGCTACAAAAAATCTGTCGCAATTCTAGTGGTAGACGTCACAATTGCAATAGATACAAAGTAAAACAAAACAAAAAATGTCCTCAGTTATATTCAGTTGTCAATACTTGCCCATACTGACCACCCCTGTCAATCAGTTGTCAATACAGTTATTTTTCCATATAGGCAAGGATTGCTAGGCTAGATTGAATTGAGAAAGAAGGCACTAAAAACACATTACAAGAAGAGTTGGAGTGCAAGATTGATAACATAAGATAAAAAGTGGAGTTAGTTGTACAAAGAGAAATTGACCCGAGATAAGTGTACGAGGAGACAATCTCAATTTGTTGACCTAGGAAGTTGAAGTGAAGATGCAAGGTCTTCAAACAAATGAAGATCATAACCTGAGTCTTGCTCAAGTTCACCACCAACTGGCATTGGTCACAAAATGAGGCCAATTCATCAATAAGCCTCTGAAGCCCCTCCTGAGAAGAGGCCAGAAGGACCACATCATCTACAAACAGGAGAATGGAGATCAGAACCCAATGCAAGTAGAAGCCATCCTTGGGGAACGAAGCCTCACGGAGGGAGACCTCGAACTCATCAATATAGATGCCCAATAACGTAGGGGAGAGAGAGCAGTCCTACTTCACCCTGATGGTGTTGTGAATCGAATCTAAAAATCCCTCCAGAGTCCTAAATCTACCAAACATTGTCTCGTAGAGTCTCATAATCACTATCACTAGTATATCCGGAGTATCAATGTCTCCGAGTCTATGAAAGAGAGCCCCCTAAGGCTTTGATCAAAGCCCTTGTGAAAGTCTACGAAACAATAGTAGACTTTTGCAGTACAGTGTCGAGCCTCCTTAATAGCTCGCAAGGTTAAAATGTGATCCATAGTCTAATAATCTGCATGGAATCCCGTATGTCCTCTAGCACTGCACTATCACTTGTCAAGTTGTCGAGTAAGAATAATGTTTAGAACTATGGCATAAAGCTTGGCAAAGGTATGCTCGATCATGATGGTCTTATAGCTGTCGGGGTCTGATGCCAGCCCAAATTTGTGAATCGGGTAAATCACGTGCCTCGACCAAAAAGCATGGAAACCAGTACACACTACCTGTTAAAGAGCACCGAGAGGATGGGGCACATAATCGGAATACCAATCTTTAAAAACTTTTCCTGAAAACTATCCTTGTCGGTAGCTCTGCTACATCTCATAACTCTGACGGCCTCACAAACTATAGATGAAGAGAAAAGATGGCAATGGGTGGGGGGGGGGGGGGGGGTAAGATGAGTGGGTCGTTGACTAGGGATATCATAGAGAGTAGAGGCATGGGAAACTAGGGAGTGCCAATCAAGGGTGGAAGGTAGGGGAGGATAGCGAAAGAACAAAGTGTGACAAAAGGATTTTGGGTTGTGGGCAAGCATGTCACAGATGGATCTGCACTGTTAAGCCACAAATAATCACTTCCTGTGACGAATAAGAAGATGATATCAAGAGCCCATCTGAGTGCACAAGGAGGAATGGGTAGCAAAAGATGCATGCAAGGAGCGATGGAAAGACTTACACCTAGCGTCGAACCAAAGATTAATAGGACATGATTTTTGACTAGCGTAGCCAAGGGGGGAGGAGGTGCGGTGGGGTATGGAGAGGAGGGCAGACTCCCAGATACCATCAGCAACTGGATCAAATAAGAATGAGGCCTAGGAGGGATTAGTAAAGCAATTTGGGGGGATTAGTAGAAATAAAATTATACCACTTGTAAAGTTTAAACAAACCAACATATTAAGAAAAATAATTCTAAGTAGGACATGCTCTATTAAGATGCATCTAGTTTAGAAGCTTATTGATAGTGTAGGAATATGTACTATGTTTACCTTCTCCCTACAGGTTGAGAACTCCTTATGAGGTCTAAGTAATCTTTCCAGTTCTTGGGACATGTTGGATTGTAGCTATGACACTCATATTAACATCCTTAAATGGAGATAATTTTTCCTCAAAACAATCACTTGTTTCGAACACATTCTTACATGATTCATCTATTGTTCTTGGTAAGGTTCTTCTTACTTGAGTTTCTTGCTTCACTTTCACCTCAGGTTTAATCCTCTTTATTCCTACATGTGCTTCATTTTCTCCATCAACAATTGGATGTCACTAAAGCTTTTGATTTTCTCCATATTACTTGAGTTTCTTGCTTGAGCCTTTGATATCAATAATATATCCGAACTCAATCTCCACAAAGAAAACAATAACTTGCAAATAAAAATTGAACAAAATATAAATGGGAAAATTGATTCTCTTTTGGGTAAAGGTATGCTGCTATAATAGGAGTACAAGGCCACAAAGGACATAGAGTATAGTTCATCAGAATAGTGGACTTTGAAACTCTAAAACAATGAAGAATAGCTCATCACTTTTACAACTCTAAAACAATGAAAAATAATTGATCATTATGGCAATAATACATCAATGTTACAACTCATAATAGAGAGAGTACAATTATGATTGTCAGTGACAATATGCAAAAGATGCAGTGACCATGGAACCATCAACAAATAGTGGCATTGAACATCAAACTAAAATACATATGCAGTCATGTGCTATATAAAAAATAATCTAACCATCGACACTAACGACATAGCAGAGATAATGTCTAAAAATAATGGTCATGGCAAGCAAGTAGGCATGTTGTTTTACAAAGGCAAAGGGGTACAAGTATGTTGTGATAAACCCAAACCAATGTTACTTGAGTCATAGTGATCAATCTAAATATAAGTTTGAGAAATATGTTAAGGAAATACTATAGTAGTAAGCTTATGAAATACAATGAAGTCATTGATGCATCAGTGATGATAGCACTAGGGCAACATGCTATTGTAGTGGTAACATGCAGCTATAGGAGTTAATGCACTCATTGAGCAGTCCCAAATCAAAAGAGGTCATCAACAATAAAAGAAACATCAATTTAATGAATATTATTGATATCTCATGAAAGGAAATTATGTTGTATAAAGCAACATGACAGTACAATGAAGGTGTTAGCACTGATTAATAATACCATTGGCAATTGCAGGATATTATTGTTTGATGAACTATGTAAGTGCACTACCTTAAATGACAGTCAACCATGTTTATAGTTAATATTGATGGTGATCAACAAAGTCATATATTATGACAATGTCACCAAATATGCCATTAAAATAGAGATGGCATAAAACCCCAGGATTTACTCACTAAAGTATTGTGCTAAGAATAAATGAGCATTTATGAAAATGATTAACTCATTAACGTATCATGCTAAAAAATAATGAGCCTTTACAGTACACAAATAAACAAATAGAAATCCCAAAGCATTTGTTGTAGATTTCTTCAAAATGGAGATGCATGATAGTTTACTAAGTAATAGTATACAAATAAATTATGTCTTGGGGTAGATAACGTCTTCCAGAAGACAATCAACGATAAGAATCAAGTAAGGTATTGTTATTAAAAAGTGTAGGGATAGAAGGTATTGATCAAACATTCTGAGATTAAAATGAACTTGCCTTGTGTTCATGACTAATGGCTAACATCTCCCCTCAATCTAGCTTGTGTTGTCTAAGGCCTTGGGAAACTTGAAACAAAACAATTTTTAGGTCCTTCGCTGAAGCTTCATTTTGAAATTGGTGAACCTGCATAGACAAATATTTAAAAAAATTATAAGGTATCATGATGCCATCTCCTTATTACCAATAATTTTTTTGAGTATGTTTTCCACCTATGAACTACTATTGTATATGAGAATCTTTCCTCATCTTTTGTAAATTTTCTGATCTTATAATATAAAGGGAGTGGTCCCCAAGAATAAGAAACTAGTGATTAAAGAAAACACATAGTTATCAATAATGATAAGAGTCTATAAGTCTCAAATAAGTGAGTTAAAATCCAATTCACAATGATAAAAATTTATACTTGACATGAAAAAACATGTCTATAAATCTGTTATTTAGTCATAAATTTATTAGAGATTCATAATATAGAATACCCAAAATGGATTCACTCGAGATGCATTCTTCACAAAGTTAATAAGATCAAAAGAGAAAATATTATCTCTTAATAATATGATATTTCCACTAACATTCAGTGTCTTCAAATTTCAAACTCAACATTTATCGTTTGTAGTGTCAGTTTATTTTTAGCATGAATAAGACATTGAGACTAATATAAACTGAACTCAAGTAAGAATCAAGTCCAAAGGGATTGTGATGACTTGGAACAAAATACTCTTCACCATATTCTAGAAAATAGTGTTCTAAAACAATTTAGGGTGCACCTCTGAGAGCAGGACCTAGATTCATATCTCTATTACTAAATTCAGGAGACCAATTAACAGTATTTGAAAACTTGATTAGCTCTAAAAAGTTCTTGTTTGCTGGAGACACTTAAAAGATTTTCACCATTTTCCCCATAACCTCCAATTGCGTAAACAAGACCATCCAACACTACATAAGAAAATTCATAGTGTGCCACATTCATTTATGTTAGTTTGCTCCGTCCAGCACATAGTCCAGTACCAAGGGCTTATCAATCTGGCATTTCCTTATGCCAAAATGGAGTTAAAACCTAAAGATATCTAAAATCCAATCATCTCACAACCTTAAAACTATCTCATCTAATCAAATTTAATGCCATAAAACACAACTATTTATCTAATTTTAGTTACATTCAATTCATCATAATCAAACCTTTAATTAGATTTTGGTACTCCCGTGAAACCTCTCTAATCACTTACAAATGGGCTATTCTAGATGTTGGTATTAGAAATAGCATGGATAGACTAATCCAATGCCCAAATAATACCAATTAACATTGCTCAAATAAGAATGAGATTCAATTAAGTCTTACCTCGATCATGTCCCTGATATTGATGACCAGAGCAGATGGGTTTAACAAGAATCCATTCACCATCATTACACATCTATAGCCCTACTATTTCATCATCCTGCAACAAAATAATCAAAGCATATCCATCTGAATGATGGCTTATGCCTAAACCCGGATCCGGTCTTGGGCAAGGTGGGTAGTAATTCAATCTCATTCTCTGTCTCATTTTTCCTCACATGTTAAGAAAATAGTTTGGTGGTAGCCCAAGATATTCAGATAAGAGGAAAATAATTTCATTGTGAAGTCTTTGAATTCAAAGAGCATATTGATCCACAGTTAATCTGCAACAAACGGGCAGCATGATTTGAAAAATAAAATGAAAATGATGAAAATCAGATGGACAGGAACAGAGCTAATACACCAAGAAATTATTTTGAAATGGATTGTAAAAACTTAATGACGTAGATGTGCTTTTCATACCTACAACCATCAGAGGCCTAGGACAGTGGAAGAGGCAAAAATAGATTTTACATAATATTTTTATCAATATGAATTAACAAAGATTTGGGTACCTAAAATTCGCTGGCTTTGTTGGCCATAAGTCCATTTTTCTATCCTGTGGGGGCAGAGTATTCAAGGACGTCATATCCACCCAATCTAGTACTTGTTCATCAGAGATTAAAAAAGCTTGGCCTTAGCCTTCAAGCTCTTGTATTTTGTATATGAGTTTTTCTTACAGGGGCAGTTGAATGAAATCCCTTACAATTCTCTTCATTCTATCTGTCAAGAAAAGAGGAATTCCATGATTCACAGCCTGTAATAGAGATATACATATCATATTAGCGAAGCAAGCAAGTTAGAAGATTAAAAACAATATGGAACCTAACCCCTATTCTACAACATAATTATTAGTCAATATTGAAGGTACCCACTTGAAAAAATCCCCATCCTGACATGCAATGCCAAGCTTTTCTAATTCCTTTTGCATGTAGAGATCTGATTCTCCCAAAAACATGCCCATATCAATAATGGGAATGTCCAATTGATGAGTAGGAATGACATTTGGGCACTCTTTCTTTGATCTGATATACCTTTAGGGGAGGCTATGAAGGTTTTGAGATGTCTAATTCTTGAACAATAGGAATTGTACCATCAGAGAGATCAAATACCGTAGCTGAATTAAACATGATAGTTTTTCAATCTAAACAAACCACCTTACGAGTTCTAACCCCTCACTCTTAGAATTCTAAAGTTCCATCAAATGGATTAAATGCCAAGGCAAAATATTTTGTTTATTATTATATGTATTATATTATATATTTATTATATTTTTTATGAATATTTATTTAGATTGGTTAATTTTTAGTAAAAGTGAAAATGGTTGGATTTTGAATCTTAATGGCTAGTATAATAATGATACAACTTAATCATCACATTATACTCAAAATTTAATAGTTAAATTTATCTTTTATATCACATGATAACATTCATTAACACATTAGATTTGTTAACATGCAACATTCATCAATATTCTGCATTAACACATAATTCATGAACATTCATTAGCACATAATTAAATTCATTGAGACATAAAATCTAGTCATTATCAATTAAGGTATGTAGATGACAATCATTTTTTTTCCTTTCTATTTCTTTTTTCTATGTAAGCTCTAAGAGGAGCATCAGTGTCATCATCAATTCCCCCCTCATCAATTGTTCTCTTCTCTGTTCTTGATGATCTCAAATTCTTGTGTCGTTTGAAAGGGGGGTCCTCTACAATAACAAATAAAAGAGTTAAATTAAAAATAATTTATTATAATTGTTACAAGTATTTAATTATTTTAAATAACATAACTGTGGATCTGACCACATGATTTTGTCTGGACTCAACGTCAACACGCTAATGAACATCGACCCCTCGATCCTCTATAGCTGCTATACAAAATGTTACGTTAATCCAAACACCAATTGCAATTACATATAAAAAATTTAATAGCAAATGTATACCTCCACCACTGGGATGCACATCATGCGAACCTTCAATATCCATAGATTGTGTAGAAGGATTGTCAAGCTGCATTCCAACATCCTACGCATTGTTATCATTGCTTGCTCAATATAGATATACTCACTTTATATTGGAACTTAACATCAAATAGACTAATTGGTAAAGTATTCAATTTGAAATAAATTTCATTTAGCTTATTTACCTGTGGCTTAGATGCATCATTATTAGAACCTTCCACATTGATTTCAGCTCGTAGCCGTTCAGCCATGACTCTATAGCCTTGTTGGAAGCCAATTCTCTTATCCTCTTCTGTGAGGCATCTCTTGAACTCTGAGCCCTGCATTTTTGCGTGGTATGGTGAATTTTACTTACATTGTTTCATCAACCAATGGAGGGTAGTTAAAATATCAAAAGGAAATGGTAAATAGTTAGCAGGGTTTCCAACCCTTGTTACACCTTATTTTGGTCATGTTGGAGTTGTTCTAAACTGTCTTTGGTGTTTGGGAGTCCTAGAGGATCCAATTGCACTCTTGGTTGGGTGTGTAGAATAAAGGTCAAGTGCTGCAATCTGCCCTGTGATTGTTAACAACAAGTTTGCCTTAGACTTGATTTATTTTGGGTTGTGTTGATGTTTGTTTTGGTTTCCATTTATGTTAGAGGGTTGGAGTTTTCCAAAACACTTGGTGTCAAGGTTGGTTGTATGAGGCCTTGAATGGTACAAGGGAGAAGTAACTAGTATGCAGCCTTATGTGATGAGTTGGGTCCATGAATTAAAGGAGCAGTTGTAATAGCATATTAGTTCCTTGTTTGAAGGTGAATCAAGCCTTGAATGTTCTTGTGGAGAATAGAGGATTGGGGTGATAACTTGAATCGCCTAGTTATTCCAAGGTGCTAGGAGTTTGTTGTTGCTTCCAAAGCGTGTTACTCTGCATCATATATTGGTGTGGAGGAACACTGAGATCCAAGTTGAGGATCAGGAGCATAGATAAGCTAGTCTATCCTAGCATTTCCCATCACATTATATAAAAAAATTGATACAATTTTTCATTTACTAATACTTACAACTTGTGCTTGAAGTTTCAAAATACCACTAGAGTTTAGCTTGTGTGTCTCGTGCTTTTCTAGTCTTGCCTTTGTTGCCTTTGATGCGTCAGGAAATCTATGAAAAGTTTGAAATATGTTAGATAGTATAAATATAGAGGTTAATTAGTACATAATTACATTCTCAACAGTATCACATACCTTGTTGTACTCTCTACTGGTGTAATATTATTTTTCTTGTCAGCTTTATACTTTCTATCCAAAATTAGGGCCTGCCACTCAGCCTTAGGAACATAGGGCGAATGCTCGTACCTGGGGTTATCCCATAATTTTTTTTTGTACTGGTACCTAATATACTTCAAACATAAATAGGATTTTTCAAGGAGCTTGTTTCTCTCGAATGCACGAGGTCCAAAGAGTTGGGTCATGCTCTCTATAAGATCATCCTTCAAGGGTTTGTCTTGGTTATTCCACCTTTTAAGTAAAAAAAAACATGTTAGACACATAAATGAAGTGAAGCTACCTTTAATATAGTTCAAGAAATGGATGAAAAGCAAAACTATTCTAGCAATGATATGAAATCAAAATAGTGGTTTGGAGTTTTAGTTAGGATATGATGTACCACCAGGTTCGTAGGGTGGGCCCAAATATTCACAAACACTCATCACCAAGTTTTCTCCAAAAAACATCATTCCCTGCAAAACAATCATGTGATCATTAGTCATTGAAGAGTGATCAAAAACTAAATTACTATTATATCACTATAGAATAATAATAACTTTAAAGTACCTAGAACTTTGGCTACTTTTAATGGAATGCCTTCATCGTTGTTGATGATCAATATGACATCCTTCACCGTTCCCATACTAGGAACATAGGAACATCTAGGAAATGATGTTGCGGCTCCTATTGCAAAAAGTTTCATAAGTTTCATAAGTCTTTGTCACGAAGTATAAAAGAACAAATGACAATTGATGTTAAAAAGTTGTAAAAAAAAACTGTTTGTTGCTGTCATAAGAGAGAAAAAGAGGGATTTGTGTACCAGTAGATGGTGCAACAGTCGATGCCTATAAGCTGCATGTTGTCGAATCAGCAGTTAGAAAGAGATTTGTGGTTGTCCTGGATGGAGGCGGCATCGTCATAGGATTCATTTGATTTGAAGCTGAAGAATAAAATTGTTAGAGCATGCATAAATATAGAACACGTGGACTAACATGGACAAGATTGTTAGAGGATTAAAAAAAAGGATTGTTCGAGCATGTATTGTCAATGATTATGATCATTCCTATATATATTCAGTGGAAAACACAAGTGGGGAATGGAACATGCGATCTACCTGAACCACCTGCAGCACCCTCATATGGGAACGGGGCTCGAAATCACGCAAAAAACTCTGTAAAGACAACACATCCATATTTTAATTAATGCCATAAAAGAGCATAACATAAAAACCATTATTGAACTCTTGTTATAATTAAAAATTTCATTAATACTTACTTTTAAGGTTTCAGAGGTGTGCAACAATTCAGATCCCCTGTCTCTTATTTCCTGAGTAGTACGCTTTATGGTTGCCAAACGTATAATTTCTCTGCCAATTTTCTTTAGCAACTTTTTAATCGAACCGATCGGGTCATCGGTCTCTGCTAAATCAATATAGAAAGGGTCCTCCTCAGGGGGGGGCTGCTGATCAGGGATTGCAGGTTCCTTTCTCTCCCTCCGATCACTGGCCCTCTATGACAACAATAGTATTAGTATTATCAAAATTACTCCAAAACAATGAAGAAAACAACATTTAAAAAATAACATTTTTCTTCTATCTAGTTTGCACAATTACAATGAGTTTTACCTGCTCATGTGTAGATGAGTCGGGAACATCGCTAGCATCCCCTCTGGGCGGTTGCTCCATATTGTGCCCCTGTGTCAAAGATCAAGTATAAAAATGTTAGCCAAAAATTTATTGACTAAATGGTATGTTGGAGTCATTGATTAGAAGTTGGTTTAATAGTATGTACCACTCCCATGATAGTAGCCTCGTTTGTATCTATGCAATTCAAATTGTAATCAATAAGAAGCTCTTCCCCTGCACATATTGATTTTATCGCACAGATGAATACACAATTTTCCTCGTGCACCTCAAATATGCAATTGGGTTGATTTATGGTTGACCCAGGTCATGTACTATTTATAAAACCCACAATACCCCCTATTTCTTTTGGCCTTCCATCAATGTATATAGCCACACTTTTACTTTGATTATTGTCTTGCTATTGTATATAATTTTCCGAGAGGGCATACCTACGCATACTTTTTTTATATTGAACAATATGCATCCAACTTTTGTAATCGTAACATGGTCCAACATACTCCATCAATTCAAAAACTTTGTTGTAAGACACCTTTATGCCGTCCATAGAAAATAGGCCCAAAGCATGTAATGATGATGGTGCTATGCGATATATCCTCTCGTTAACACAAAAACCAATGTTTATTGGAGGAAATTCCTTGGGTACCCAATGTTTTGTAGATGTTGGTACCTCAAGGGCACCTCGATGTCGCCTTCTGTCTCATCATCATAAGAACATGACCCCCCTTGAGAAAGGAAAAATTTCATGCATTTATTGAATTTTCTTCTAGTCCTTTGACCTCTAGTTAATCTCCCTATTCTAGATAAACTGCATGTCTCACTTTCCTCTTCTATTCCACTATTTCCCTCACTCGAGGAAGACACTTCTGACAAATACCTATTCACTGGTACCTAAAAATGGGAGAGATCTTAGAAGACATCAATCTTACTATTGATAAGTATATTAAATAGACTGTCTATAAGGAGTATTGACTTATACCTGTCGATCCATGAGACTGTGCGGGATGCTCTTGAAAGGGGTTTAGTTTCTTGCAAATGTAATTCAATTATCGTGAGCATAATCACATCATAATCATAATCACATCCATCATGAGCATCACATAAAAATTAAAAACATTAAAAGGTACACAATAAAACACTTAAATCAGGCTCACATTATAAGCCTACTAGGGAAGTAGGCCTAGTGAAGGGCTAAAATTGGGTTTTTGTATCAGCTGATGAGTTGAGGGCTTAGTCACCTTAGGGACATGCTATTTGAAGTTGTTTGATGTGTATGGAGGTGGAAGAAACACCTAGTTAAGGTGAAGTCAAGTTTGGTGCCTATTGAGGCATTATGAGCATTTGATAGTTTGTTGATTAGATTGCTTGGATGAATCCATTGGATGGATTGAGGGACATTCATGGGATTATTCCAAAGATGTAGAACTTAAGGTGGCATAAGGATTTGGTGTGCACTCTGATAGGTTATGGAGTTGGCTTGGATCAAGGAGAGGGATCTTATGAAGATGCTTGGTTGGTGTTGTGAGAACACTATGGAAGTCCTTCTTGTTATGAATGATTGCAAGTCCACCTAGGGTCTCTGCATCACCTACAGAGGCATAATTATTAACCAACAAATTGGGTAAGCACTTATATTATGTTTTCCCTATGAATTTTATTTTAGGTACAACTCCCTTTTATAGATATTTAATGAATTCCTTTTTCTAAACTAAACACTTACAAATGCTTTTGACCTGAAAGAAAATAAGGCTCAATACATTCACGCATCAATATGTGTTTTAAATAGTTTTATTTAATTAATTTAGATTAATAGTTAATTTAGATTAGCAGTATTCTATTTGTAGTTGAAACTTGTAGCTTTTAAATAGATAATGAATAAACTATGTAACCATATATATAAGACAAATATATTTCTATCAAGAAATGAATATTAAATAGATTAAGGATTGATGGCATACCTCTAAATTCCATCATCATCATCCTCGTCGTCATCATCATCATCATCATCCTCCTCATTATCATCATCATCGTCATCATCATCATCATCCTCGCCATCATCGTCATCATCATCATCGTCATTGTCATCGTCATCATCATCGTCATCATCAACATCATCATCATCAACATCAACATCATCTTCATCATCATCATCATCATTAGTAGTAGCATCATCGTCATCATATTCTTCTTCTTCTTCATGAAAATTTGTGTTAGGAACATCATCCAATAACTGTTGATCATGATCACCATCTACATCATCTTCTACTTCTTCGGTATCTTCTTCTTCCATTGCATTATACTTTATTGGCCTTCCTCTCAGTTCATGTCTAACAAAAAATGACCAACCCGATTTATGTGGAACCTCTGAGTAAAATACCTGCTCACATTGGCTTGGAAGAACATAAGGCTCATCCCCAACTGGCTCAAATGACCTTGTATTAACCATTGTAAATCCATTATCATGTTCAATAACAGTTCTATTAGGATCATTTGGATTAAGTCGTAGCCTATACCATTTGACAACGAAGAGTACTAATTTGAAGGAACTAAAGTCACACTCAAGTATATCATCCAAAATGCCATAGTATCGATTTTTAGACTCTTGAGGATGTAAGTCGTTTCTAGATGAAATATTAGTCACTTGAAAGACTATAGTTATTTCTAAATCACAAGTTTTCTTCCTATCATCCAACACTTTGATGCAAAATTTTTGACTGTTACAGAACATAGCCTTGTGGTGTTTAACCTGCAATAATATGTGAAACATGTCAAAATTATTGTATCGCGAGTTGATAAACATACGGGTGATTAATAAATTTGTACGTACTTGGAAATCTCTTGAACCACGTGCTAAATCTATTTCCCTTTGCGTAACATTTGAATCTCCATTATGATGAGCTTCTTTAACCAATGAAGATACACCTTCCCATGTTAATGTGCGACGAGATTGTTGACATCGTTCAATCCATACCATCATCCAATCAAGATTGTTTGCAATATACAAATGTAGTGCATCCCACTCTCGAGCACTTGTGCAAAAAAAAATAGACAACTTACAAACGATTTATTTTGAATATTAAGAAATAATTTATTACAATAACATCTTATAATTTATTACCTCTCACTTTCCTCAATGTACCTTTCCCCATCAAGTACTCCCCTTCTAATTTTTTAAAAGGCTCGAGATCCCAAATGTGATCTACATGGATATTTGATGCAAACTTAGGAAGATATTTAATAATTTACACCATAGTCTAGTATACCATATATCCCTCTACCATAGAACCCTTAGGATGTGCTCTTTGTCAAACCAAAGCCTTCAAAGATTTCAAATGCCTCTCAACCATCCACATTGACTTAGTGTGTACAGGTCCACACAATTCAATCTCCTCAACTAGGTGTATGAGGTAGTGTTCCTGTGCATTGAAAAAAGTTGGAGGTAGACACTTTTGCATTTCACAAAGTAAATGAGGAATTCTTCTCTTCCAATAGTTTATATCTTCTTTATGGATTTCTTTAGATGACAACCACCTACATTAAGAGATTCAAGTCACAAAAAATATATAGATACGAGACTTTACAAAATAATATACAATAGATTAAATAGCAAGAAAAATAAATCATGAATATAATAAATATATACAACAAATTGAACAGATATTACTGCTTACCTCATGTATTTTCCAAGATCGTATATCACTTGTTTGATGTTATTGTTGAAGTGCTCTTGGAGAGATAGAGGAAGCACGTACTGCAGTAATAAACCAATCATTTCATTGTTTTCTAACATAACATAACGAACAGTACATGTAGTTTATGAATATATTGTAAATACAAAAGAACATAACTTACCTTGACGAAAGTATGCCAATCATGCATTTTGAGCCCTGGCTCAAATTCACTTTTTTTTTATATGAGATTGTTTATGTTTGCAGCAAATCCTATGGGAAATCAAAAATTTTCGTATGACTTCTTTTATGGCATCACTTTGCTGCTTTGTTAATAACCAAGGAAGGGCACTTATATTAATCTGATCTCTGTTGCTATTTGAGTGAATGAAATTCTTCAATGCATGATTGGATTAATGAATGTCATTACAAATTTTGATAATTTTTTCTTTGTCACGCCTTCCATCCAATATTTTCCACACTGTCTCTGTTATATTCTTTCCAATATGCATAGTATCAAACAAATGCGCAATTTGTAAGTGCTCATAGTAGGGCAACCTACTAAATTGTCTAGGATAGCTTTTTAGTCCCTTTGGAAGGTTGTTAGTACTGCCTTGACGACCTTCACGATCATCAATTACACAATTAGTAAACAAAAATCATAATAGAAATATATAAATTACAAACATAAACCATTAGGTGGAACGACATTACCTCGATGATTAATTCTATTATATTCCAACTTCCATAGGTGAGGTGTCATTCTTCATGGCTTTGATGTAGTCTCTTCTTTCCCATTGAAAAGATGTTTTTTCGTACTTCGATACTTATGATTCCTGTGGAGGAAGTGTCTACACTCATCAAACACCTGCTTTCCTAAACTTTTTGAATGACGAGATTTCATCTTTGGACCACAAACTGGACATGCAAATTTTTCCTTTGTTTGAAGACCTACAAGATAATGATATAATTAGATTATTAAATATGTTGATTTTTATAATTAGAATTATCGTGCGTAGCTAAAATTCACTATAACATACCACAAAAATGTGTTAGCCCTGGGGCATCATGTATTGTTCATGCAAGTATTGCATGTAATTTAAATTGTCTTTGTCCTATTGGTCTAGACACGTAATACATAGTGACACCGTTCCATAACTCCACCAAATCATCGATAAGAGGCTTAATATATACATTCATATCTTTTACTTGATATTTACCTACTTGAATGAACAGTAACATTACATAATTATTGTGACCATTTTACTGGAAGATTTGTAAGTACATGTAAATTAATAACTATCAAATGATAAGATACTTGGAACAATCATTGCCAACATAATGTGCTCCCTCTTTATTGACATCCACGGAGGAATGTTATTGTTGATAACAAAAATAGGCCACATCGAGTAAACAGATCTCATCTCTCCAAATGGATTGACACCATCTGTTGCCAATGAAAGCCTGAGATTACGAGGTTCTTCTTTGAAGTGTTTCCACTTTTTCTCTATGTGCATAAATGTCGAACCATCTGCAGGGATTCAAATAATGTCATCTCGACTTCTATTGTGTGCATGATAATCCATAAATTGAGCCAAGCTACTACACCTAAATAATTGTCGCATCTGTGGAATAATGGGGATGCAACAAAGAACCTTTTGAGGCACCTTTTTTGTTAGTCGATCTATTCGATATCTACTCGTATGACATACAAGGCATTGTGTTGCAAATTCATGTTCTTTATAATATATAATATGATCATTGGGACAAGCATGTATTGCTTCAGACTCCATTCCAATATCTTTCATAACAGTTGATAATTCTCGATATGAGCGAGGTAGACTATTTGATGGTGGTAACAGAAACTCGCCTATCAATCTACAACAAAATATATAAGTTGTTAATATAAACAATATTAGTGGTACATTTTTTACCCTTTGTTAACTATAAAGACATATATGACATACCTTAACATACGTGACATTGTTATGTTGGATAAACCATTCATAACCTTCAAGTTCAACAACAACAATACAGTAGAGAGAAGAGTTGTTTGGGAGTCTTTATATAGGGGCTCGTATGCCTTCTCAAGTAGAGGTACATCGAGGCTATCATCATCATCATGATTAGATATGCTTGGACTAAATGTGTCATGGATCAATGTATTTATACCATCATATTCAATTGTGTTTTCTGGCACATGATCGTCATCTTTGTAATGTCCCCTTTCTAGCATTCATAGCATGATGTTGTCGTTAGCCTATTTCCCCACAATCCCGTAGGCTAACTAGGACATTAAAGGGGCTTAGAGGCCATTTGGCCTAGACAGTTTCAGTTGCAGGTCTTTCTGAGGGGTTCTTGGGCAACTTTAGGCATACTTACTATTCAGAGTAGGCATACTTACTATTTATAGTAAGTCATCTTGGACATGGCCGAACATTCAGTCACAGTGGTATGTCGATGGTAATTGTTTAAAATCGACATGAAAACTTATTTATCATTGATAAGATTTGTTATGCATTGATAAAGCCATTTTATAAAGTTAAATTTAAATATTTAACTTTATTAATGCATAGACTATAGTTTGTGGGAAATATTTAAATTAAAAGAGTTCCCTTTATTTTTATAACACATTGGAGACATAAGGTACATAAAGGGAGTTATGTTTTATCCCACATTGAGAAAATGAAGGATTGAGCTCTTGTGAGAACACTATAAAAGAAATGGAAGAGCTTTTTTTTGTATGCTTGGATGAAGATTAATGTTATGTTGCTGGATATCTGATTATCGGGCTTGGAGGACGGAATCCCTCTTTGCTAGCATTTTCTTCACTGTTGGAAGACACAGTCAAGAGGATCAATGGTGTTTTCACTTCAGGAAACACACTGGGTTTCATTTGGGGCATTTGCATAAAGAAATTTACAAGGGTTTGAGGTGCAGATCTGAAGTTAGTTATTGCTATAGTGTTGCATGAACAGTATTTTTGCTACAGTCAGCATGAACAGTATTTGCTACAGTACGGCGTGAACAGTGTTGGTATCAAGCTTACTTGTTTTTTCGGCTGATTAGAAGTTTGGAAGGCTGCCGACTACATCTGCAAAATACTACGGCAACTAATTCCAGGTTTCTTCTGTCAAATTTTGATACTTTGCATAATAATTGTTGAATACAAGTCTGAATAGTTGTTGCAGCCTTTAAGGCAGCTGTAAGTGCACATCTACATTTAAAAATCACCCTTTATCAGCAGATTGAAAGAGTTTCTAGATTTTTCATATATTGTTGAATGTGTGCCAAGTGTTTGTGAAAATTTTATGATGGGTATTATGCATTTTAATGTCACTTCATAGTTGTTCGTAAATCTACTCATTGGAAAGAAATTTATTGAGGAAATCAGCTTTATGAGTTTGCATACAAAGTGTTTGACAATATTCCTTAAGTTAAATTTCTACAAGTCAAAGTTCAAATCAGGGGAGGATATTACAGTGGTATCAGAGCTATAAGTCCTGCCATCCTGTGGAGGTCTTATAGGAAATTTGGAACTGGCGGATAGAGGGGAAAGTGTTTGATGAAATGTCAAAACACTAAAATCAGAGCATTTATGTTTGAGCATGCGACAGAGGCCTTATAATTTCCGCAATACCAGAGCAAGACAAAGTAGGAGTTCAGACCTGCAAAGCAAACAGTCTAGTTCATCCATACAGGGGGTATAGAATCTAGTCATACAGACACAACAGAGGTATTCTTTGATCAAGACAGCAATATGGGTGACCAATATGATAGGAATACAAGATTAGGTGGAGGCGGGAATGCTAGTCCAGAGCCTGGAGAGGAAAGATCCTTATAGTTATTAGAGACCTTGGTACAGGGTCAGCGAGTAGCAGAACAAAGGGCACAGGAATAAAATCAGAGATTGGATCTTATGATGCAGATGATGGCTCGTCAAATGGGGTTGAATGCTAACATGGGTGGAGGAAATAATCAGAATGGTAACAATCAGAATGGAAATGATCAGGATGGGACACATAATGGAGATGAACAAGTTGGGAACAATTTCGGTCATGCACCCCAGCGAGCTAGGACAGTGAGTTCAAGGCCCATGATTCCTACATTTCCTCCTAGAGCTCCAGAGTAGCTCGTACCAGAGCCCCAGATTACTGATATATAGGACCAGTTGAGGAGAGATTGGGAAGCTAGAGGGCCAAATTTTACTGCTGCAATTACCTTTAGGGAGTATATGGATGTGTGGATGAAACATATGCCACGTGCACATGACAGGAACCAGAGCTATGAGCTACGGAAGAAAGTAGGGAGACTTGAGTTACCATATTATGATGGCTCAGGAAAGTCTACTGCAAGAGCTTGGGTTCAAAAGCTTGACACATATTTTCAATTGAACCCTATGCCTGAGGAATAAGCTATTAAGTACGCAGCAAATCATCTGGATGGGTTAGCACACGAGTGGTGGCATCATGGTATGGTCACTATGGGACATGCACACATTACCTCATATTTGGAGTTTACTGAGAGGCTGATTGAACATTTTGATAGGAAGGATCCAGAACTCCATTTCAAGGAGTTAGCTCAGCTTAAACAATGGGGATCATTGGAAACATACATTTTAGAGTTTCAGAAACTTGCAGTGTTAGTAACAGATGTATCTGAACGGAGGATACTAGTTCTATTTATGGATGGGTTAGCTGATCTGTTGAGAGGGTGGATTAAAGCTCTCAACCCTCCCACTTTTTAGGAAGCCATTAAGAAAGCTCATGACATGGATTCCTCTTCATCTTCAAAGAATAAATTACAGACAAAGAGTTTCCCTTCAAGGAAAGATAAGGACAGGAAACCTTTTCATAAAGAGGTTCAGCCAGCTAAGGAGGAAAGTAAGAGGTTGGACAATGAGAAACTTAATGATCTCAAGAAGAAGAAGCTTTTTTTTCATTGCAGGGAGCCTTGGGATTTTTCACAAAAGTGTCCATTGAAAGCAAAAGCTAAGCAGATGGAGTACTTTTCAGCCGAAGAGTCAGTAGATGGAGATTCAGAGCAGTCATCCGAATCAGATGGAGATGATGATAGTTCTTCACAGGAGGAAGCACGCGGTGATAGCACAATAGCTCAGTTGTCAAGTATACAGGAGGCTGTCACTTTTAGAGTTAGGGGAACCTTGGATGGACAGAGAGTTGTGGCACTCATTGATACAGGGGCGACACATAACTTCATTGATGAGAAGTTTGTGACACGCAGAGGGCTACATACAGAGGAGCATAGGGGATTTAAGGTGATGGTTGCCGATGGCTTCAAAATTGAATGTACCAAGAAAATCTCCAACTTGCAGCTTCGTTTGGGAGATTATGACATGACAGGAGATTTCTTTGTGGTCAACATTGGTGATCAAGATATGGTGCTTAGGATGAACTGGATGAAGTCTCTGGTAGAGTTTACATTTAACCTTGAGAAAATGGAAATGAGGTTTGAGGCAAATGGTAAGAAGATAGTGCTCAGAGGTTTGTCAGATGGGAGACTTCGAGTGGTGTCACTCAAGCGGATGCAGAGTTTCTTTAGACATGATCAGGTGCAGTGGGCAGTAGAGTTTAGAGTAATGCCTGAGATGACAGAGCAGCATAAACAAGAGTATCCACCTGATGTACAAAAAATAATAACCAAACATACTAAGGTGTTTGGTGAGATACCTCCAGGGAGACCCCCGGATAGGGGAATCGAGCATGTTATTGAATTAGAGGAAGGGGCTAAGCCAATTATCATCACACCTTACCGCCATCCGAAAAGATGTAAGGATGAAATAGAAAAGGCAATTAAGGAGTTGATTGACATGGGGCACACACGGCCAAGCAAAAGTCCTTTCGCTTCTTCAGTAGTATTGGTGAAGAAGAAGGATGGTACAATGAGGATGTGCATTGATTATAGGGAGCTAAACAAGAAGACAATAAAGAACCGATACCCTATCCCGCGCATCGATGAGCTTATTGATGAATTGCATGGTGCATGCTACTTCTCCAAGATTGATTTGAGATTCGGCTACCATCAGATACGGGTTAGAGAGGTGGATGTGGAGAAGACAGCTTTTAGATGCCACTATGGACATTTTGAGTTCTTAGTCATGCCCTTTGGGTTGACAAATGCAACTGCCACTTTCCAGTCCTGTATGAATAGAGTGTTCAGAGATCAGTTGAGGAAGTTTGTGTTGATATTTTTTGATGATATACTGATATACAGCTATACTTGGGAGGAACATTTGAAGCATATTGATACAGTGCTCAGTATTCTAGAGAGGGAGTCATTATATGCCAAGATGAGTAAATGTGAGTTTGGGATGACAGAGTTGCTCTATCTAGGGCATATTATTAGTGTAGGAAGTGTTCGAGTTGACCCAGACAAGATCAGGGCCATTTTGGATTGGCCACCACCGAGGAACACTTCACAACTCAAGGGATTTCTTGGGCTTTGTGGGTTCTACCGTAGATTTGTGAAGGGATTTTCACAGATAGCAGCACCACTTACAAATTTGACACAGAAAGATAGTTTCAAGTGGTCAGAGAGGGCTCAAGATTGTTTTGACAGGTTTAAGGAGCTGATGAGTACATGTCCTGTTTTAGCCATTCCAGATTTCACTAGGCCCTTTGAGTTGTAGTGTGATGCCTTGGGAGAGGGCATAGGAGTTGTTCTCATGCAAGACAAACATCCCATTGCATATGAGAGTAGGAAATTATGAGGTGTGGAGAGAACCTACAACATCTACGACAAAGAGATGCTAGCAATCATGCACGTGCTAGCTAAGTTCAGGCAGTACTTAGTGGGAAGCCGATTCATAGTAAAAACAGATCATAATAGCTTGAAACATTTCCTTGGACAGAAGGACCTTAATGATAGGCAACAGAAATGGGTGAGTAAATTACAGGCCTATGATTTTGACATAGCCTATGTCAAAGGGAAAAAAAAATTATTGCAGATGCTTTATCTAGAAGGCCTCATTCGCTTGTTGTTGGGATAGTCATGGATGATTGGAGAGAGATGATCTTGGCAGAATATGCTAAGGATAGTTGGGCATCTAGCATTATTGAGGGAGCTATTCAAGATAGTTGATACACTGTCGTAAATGATCTGATCATCTATAAGGAAAGGATTTATTTAGTACCCGGGTATGCTATGAAGCAAAAGATTTTGAGGGCATTTCATGATTCACCAATGGTAGGACATCCCAAATTCTTTAAGACATATCGGCAGGTGAGAGAGCGCTTCACTTGGAAAGGACTCAAATAAGAGGTGCTTTAGTTTGTTAGGGAATGCCCTGTGTGTCAGCAGAACAAACAGGAACATTCTTTTCCGGGTGGTTTACTACAGCCCCTACCCATACCAGAGAAGAAGTGGGATAGCATTTCCATGGATTTTATCACAGGCCTCCCCAAGGCACAGGGTCGGGATTGTATCTTTGTTGTGGTAGACAGATTGACAAAATTTGCACATTTCTTTGCAATTTTGTCTACATATTCAGCAGCACAAACAACAGAACTATTTTTTCGAGAGGTATTCAGACTACATGGGATACCACAGAGCATAGTCAGTGACAGAGACAACAGATTTATGAGCCACTTTTGGTAGGAGTTGTTCAGGTTATGTGGAACAGAGCTCACTCCGAGTACCAGCTACCACCCCCAAACTGATGGGCAGACAGAGATAGTGAACAAATGGGTTGAGGGGTACCTTCAAAACTACATTGCAGGAGAGCAGAAGGCTTGGGTGAAGTGGCTACATCTAGGGGAGTACTGCTATAATACCTCTTTCCATATGTCTATTCAAATGTCCCCTTTTATGGCACTGTACGGGTATGATGCTCCTAATTTTTTGGATTTGTTATTTGGGGACAGCAAGGTGCCTAAGGCCAAGGATACTTTGCAGGAGTTCCAGGACATTATGCGATCCTTGAAGGAAAATTTGCAAAAAGCACAAAATCAGCAGAAGCAATATGCTGATCAGCATAGGGTTGAGAGGTCTTTTGAGGTGGGAGATATGGTGTACCTCATGTTACAGCCGTATAGACAGTCCTCTCTCAAGAAGAGTGGAGCAGAGAAATTGAAACCACGCTACTATGGACCGTTCAAAGTAATCAGGAGAGTGGGCGAAGTAGCTTATGAGCTGGAGTTGCCTGCAGACAGTAAAGTGCATAATGTGTTCCATGTGTCACGCCTTAAGAAGGCATTGGGTCACAATGTGGTGCCTTCAGTAGTATTGCCACCTCTTGATGATGAGGGAAAGCTTATCTTGGTTCTCGAGGCCATACTTGACTCCAGGGAGAGGGTGCTTCGTAGGAGGACTATCAGGGAGTATCTAGTGAAGTGGAGGAACCTACCTGTCGAGGGTGCTACTTGGGAAAATGAGCAGATATTGCAGCATCCAGAGCTGAAATTGCTTGAGGACAAGCAATTTTGGGAAGGGTGGACTGTAATGTCCCCTTTCTAGCATTCATAGCATGATGTTGTCGTTAGCCTATTTCTCCATAGTCCCGTAGGTTAACTAGGACATTAAAGGGGCTTAGAGGCCATTTGGCCTAGACAGTTTCAGTTTCAGGTCTTTCTGAGGGGTTCTTGGGCAACTTTAGGCATACTTACTATTTATAGTAAGTCATCTTGGACTTGGCCAGACATTCAATCATAGTGGTATGTCGATGGTAATTGTTTAAAATCGACAGGAAAACTTATTTATCATTGATAAGATTTGTTATGCATTGATAAAGCCATTTTATAAAGTTAAATTTAAATATTTAACTTTATTAATGCATAGACTATAGTTTGTGGGAAATATTTAAATTAAAAGAGTTCCCTTTATTTTTATAACACATTGGAGACATAAGGTACATAAAGGGAGTTATGTTTTATCCCACATTGAGAAAACGAAGGATTGAGCTCTTGTGAGAACACTATAAAAGAAATGGAAGAGTTTTTTTTTGTATGCTTGGATGAAGATTAATGTTATGTTGCTAGATATCTGATTATCGGGCTTGGAGGACAGAATCCCTCTTTGCTAGCATTCTCTTCGCTGTTGGAAGACACAGTCAGGAGGATCAATGGTGTTTTCACTTCAGGAAACACACTGGGTTTCATTTGGGGCGTTCGCATAAAGAAATTTACAAGGGTTTGAGGTGCAGATCTGAAGTTAGTTATTGCTATAGTGTTGCATGAACAGTATTTTTGCTACAGTCGGCATGAACAGTATTTGCTACAGTACGGCGTGAACAATGTTGGTATCAAGTTTACTTATTTTTTTGGCTGATTAGAAGTTTGGAAGGCTGTCTACTACATCTGCAAAATTCTACGGCAACTAATTCCAGGTTTCTTTTGTCAAATTTTGATACTTTGCATAATAATTGTTGAATACAAGTCTGAATAGTTGTTGCAGCCTTTAAGGCAGCTATAAGTGCACATCTACATTTAAAAATCACCCTTTATCAGCAGATTGAAAGAGTTTCTAGATTTTTCATATATTGTTGAATGTGTGCCAAGTGTTTGTGAAAATGTTATGATGGGTATTATGCATTTTAATGTCACTTCATAGTTGTTCGTAAATCTACTCATTGGAAAGCAATTTATTGAGGAAATCAGCTTTATGAGTTTGCATACAAAGTGTTTGACAATATTCCTTAAGTTAAATTTCTACAAGTCAAAGTTCAAATCAGGGGAGGATATTACAGTGGTATCAGAGCTATAAGTCCTGCCATCCTGTGGAGGTCTCATAAGAAATTTGGAACTGGCGGATAGAGGGGAAAGTGTTTGATGAAATGTCAAAACACTAAAATCAGAGCATTTATGTTTGAGCATGCGACAGAGGCCTTATAATTTTTGCAATACCAGAGCAAGACAAAGTAGGAGTTCAAACTTGCAAAGCAAACAGTCTAGTTCATCCGTACAGGGGGGTATAGAATCCAGTCATACAGACACAGCGAAGGTATTCTTTGATCAAGATAGCAATATGGGTGACTGAGATGATAGGAATACAAGATTAGGTGGAGGTGGGAATTCCGGTTTAGAGCCTAGAGAGGAAAGATTCTTACAGTTATTAGAGACCTTGGTACAGGGTCAGCGAGTAGCAGAACAAAGGACACAGGAACAGAATCAGAGATTGGATTTTATGATGCAGATGATGGCTCGTTAAATGGGGTTGAATGCTAACATGGGTGGAGGAAATAATCAGAATGGTAACAATCAGAATGGAAATGATCAGGATGGGACACATAATGGAGATGAACAAGTTGGGAACAATTTCGGTCATGCACCCCAGCGAGCTAGGACAGTGAGTTCAAGGCCCATGATTCCTACATTTCCTCCTAGAGCTCCAGAGCAGCTCGTACCAGAGCCCTAGATTACTGATATACAGGACCAGTTGAGGAGAGATTGGGAAGCCAGAGGGCTAGATTTTACTACTGCAATTACCTTTAGGGATTTTATGGATGTGCGGATGAAACATATGCCACGTGGACATGACAGGAACCAGAGCTATGAGCTACGGAAGAAAGTAGGGAGACTTGAGTTACCATATTATGATGGCTCAGGAAAGTCTACAGCAAGAGCTTGGGTTCAAAAGCTTGACACATACTTTTAATTGAACCCTATGCCCGAGGAAGAAGCTATTAAGTATGCAACAATTCATCTGGATGGGTTAGCACACGAGTGGTGGCATCATGGTATAGTCATGGTATAGACTATAATATTCCTAGATAGATGGATACTTGTTGAACCAGGAAGCATACAATTCTTTAGTGGAATCTTTGGACAAAGAGAGGGATCAGATAGAGGATATGTTTTAGATTCAGAGGGGGTCTTGATATCTTTTTGGAAATAACCTTGACAAGATGCTCAAAAGTTTAGTGTTTCTTCATGAAGAAGAAGTTCCAAGTGAAATCCCTCATAATACATTCTTCTCTATTAGAGATAAGGTTGATGTGAAAAACTTATTCTCTGATATAATACATGGTGGATTTCATGACAACACCACATGATAGTATCCATTGTGACTTCATGTGTATGGGCCTGCCTCCTATGTACATCATGAAGAAGTGACAACTTCCAAATGATTGTACTTGCAAAAAATATTGGAAGGTGACGACCTTACAATAACTTATATCACGATATGATAGACCAGGAAAGGCCATGTATTGTACACCAACAACTAAGTGTTGGATGTCATTCAATTGATGATCTATGAGTTGTTTGTATAGATATATGATAGGTATTTGGTGCATATCATGCCTTGATATCCTGAAAGGCCATTACCTTATTGAGTACTTGGTGAATATCATGTGTTGATATTTTGATAGGCCAATAGTACTTGGTGAATATCATGTGTTGATATTCTGATAGGCCAATACACATGATATCAAATGTGATATCAAAATGGGGGATATCTTTTGATCAAAGACATCTTTAAAATTTGTCATCCCTAATATTACCAAGGGTGTAATATTTATCATGTGTTTATCCTTCCTAGCTAAGAGGGAGTGTTAATGTTTTGTAGCTTTAGTCGGGTAAACTTATAAATAATTATATATGAGATATAATGTGTCTATTATATATATTAAATATGTAATTATTGAAAAGACATGTTCCTTTCAAGGGACATTTCTTTTCATAGCCTTATTCCCAATATAAATGTAAGAGAAATTACTGCATTTGCAAGATACATAAATCATGTGTAGTATTATTTCATTTACAACAATCCTCTGCCTTTACACTTTGTAAGATAATGTATCAGTATGGAGAAATTTTGTAATTGAATGAATGGTTTTGGCATAAAAAAATATACAAATATGCTGATCATTGTGTTTGACATGGGATATCACTATTTATTTTAGACTAAGACATCATGTAGAGTTGTTATCTAAGTAACAGTGTTAAGAGACCTATAGGACTTTGAAGTTATTAGCAATTTCTTCTATTATATCTTACTATGATTAACCAAATATGCTAATGAATTTACACTCATGTTCTCTACATATAACTGTGCATGTTGAGTTATGTAAGACAAATCATGTTCATGGAATTGTCTACTTTTGTTTCAAAAAACAATACACCCTTTTTATGATTAATTATTGGTGCCCTATTGGTTCTCTTAGTGGGGCATTGGAAAAGGATGGTCCCTTTCGGGCACCAATGTTGATCTTGTTGATGTATGGAGAAAGAAGGATGATTGTGATCCTCCTCCTACTAGTGCTTCTTTAGTCGCTTAAGCAATTTGTTTTTGCATTAATGCTTCTAGGCTTTGTCCATATTTTTTCTTTTAGTTGCCTTTCTAGGCATTGACTCTATGATAATCGTGGAGTGATTTCATTTCCTTTAATCCTTTTTTGTGAATACTATATCTGTACTTAATTAATTATCAATAAAAATATCTATTAATAATCGACCCAAAAAAATTTATTAATTAAAAAAGGTATAGTAATATTTGTTATTTAATATTTTTTATATTAATAGTAATAAAATGATATTATAAATTTTAGTTTGTTTTTAAATATTATTAGTCCCTATCTACATATAGGCAGGGACCTAATGTTTTTAGTAGACTCCAACTATTAATTTTTTCCATAATACGCATTCAATACTCTAAAGTTTGACGTGAACTATTTTTAAAACATATTTATGTAAACTAATTCATAATTTATTATTGGTCACTTTCAATTTTTCTAAGGTTTAATTAAATTTTAGAACACAAAAATAACAAGAAAAATGTTAGCTTTATTCTTGAAGCTTCTCCTCAGAGTACTAGAATATGCCTAGAAATTCCTCTAACATATGATCCCTAAAGCCATTGATCCTTCCCTAAATTGACATGAAGAAATTTTTAGACCCCAATTAATGACTTCCATTACATGACTATCGAAGGCATTGAGATTTGACCACTGACAACTTATGTTGCATCCACCATTGCTTAGATTTATTCTTTGCTTGTGGACACAAATTCGAATGATGATGTTAAGATTATAGTGAGGGATTTTGTCAGCAGGGGTATAAGCTTTTGTTGCTTCATCTTCCAAATTTTGTTAACAAAGACATGTTTGGGGATTTTCAAGTTTGGGAGAAATTGATGAAATCACCTTGAGTTTTGATAGGAAATGATGAAAATACCTCAAAAATGTAATAGAGGGAATTTTTTTGAAGAAAATAATGAAAACCCCTTGAAAATCTAATAGAGGTTGAAATCAATAATTTGTTATCATATCTAATCTAAAAAACTTGAGAAATCAAACAAAAATTATAATAGAGTAGTTTTGTAAATGAAAATGTGTTATGTAAATAATGCGAAATTTGAAGACAATACTTTAGGAACTAGCACAACCTCCATCTTGAGAATCTTCATCAAAAGTTTACCCTCGAAAACAAAATCTTCCAACATATCTTAAGGTCCAATATTCTTTCTAAATCAACTTAGATGATTTTGGGTCGACCCCTAATTATATTGGTAATTTGGATTTTGGCGCAACCTTACCTTTGCAAGACAGGGTTAAATGTGAGTGATGTCGACCTTAAACATGTTGAGTTTGATGGAGGATAATCATGAGAATGAGTATCAGAAATGGTAAAGGTTGAGAAAATATTACAAAAATGGAATTGGAGAAATATAAAACATTTACAACATATTTTGGGGAAATGCAAAATTTGTGTTATTAATTTATGTGATTTGAAAAAAAGTTGATTTCTCTTGTCTATGCTTCCAGGTTTTGCATACACATTTGTTCATTTTAGCATTTTCTCATGATAATACGAAGATTGTTAACTTTTTTATTTTGAACCACTATGAAAAAATCCTATGTCAATTGTTTTCATTTCCCATGAATTTAATTAGGGTGATAAATTAAAAATCTAATTTGATATTAGATAAGCATTCTTTAAAAAATAATTTTTAATTGTAGTTCTTCTTTAAACATATTTATGATTAAAAGAATTCTAGTTATCCGTTAACAAAATATATTTCAAATATAAAATCGAAAAGTTTGATGGGATTAAATTCAAAATTGGACAATAAAATAACATTACTTATCTTAAATTTGAAATATCATATTTACTTTATTTAACTCAATTTTCTAATTCACTTAAAAATCTAAATTCTAATTGATTTTGTTTTGGTCAATAGTATATTATAATTATCTATATGATGAAAAAATCTAGTCATAAAAAAATTAAAAGAAAAGAAAAGAAATAAACAAATGAATGTAAATAAAAATTTCAATAGAATGTCATTAAATTAGGATAATACTAAATTATTTTGTAAAAAAAGACTTCTTTCTTGGTCTTCTCAGTTTGTTTCCTTGGTCCCTTGGTATTCTTTCCTTCTCCATCTTCTTTCTCTATCTTGTGTTTTCTTTCCTAAGTTTTAGTCCTCTATTAATATCATATCGACTATTTGTCTCCATCTGAGAAATTTGTTTCTCAATCATTGTCGTTTTCTCAAATTTTGCCTCTCTAGATATATTATTCCTCAATCATAGATACTTTTGGCTTGTAAGAAACTTTGTAAATCCTACCATATCAATTCAAATATAAATGAATTTATATCAAGTTCTAGCTTGATTCATGTTTGTTATCATGCTTTGTTTCTATTTTTGAATGAAAAATCATAAGGCCAAACGATCCTATATAGCACAACAAGATTTAAGAAATAATCTCATTACTAATAGATCTAAATTAGAACACATATAAATAACAAATAATTCAAATGGTAATGTTTGACGGAGGATTGACAAAGATAACCCACAATTCTGAAAAATTTATTAATAATTGGTTTTCAAGATCAAACGTAATGATCATAGATAGGACAATAAGGAATTAAAAAGAAGGAACCATCAGATTCGATTCAATTTTCCTCAATCAAAATTTTCTCTCTTGAGTGATCTCTCCTAGAGTAGGACAATCCTCAATCCTTCAAAGATCCCAGACATTTGTATATAAACTCATCAATATGGAAATGGAATATTACAATTTCCAGCCATGCAAATGATAACTATTCATTAGAACAACAAAGATAGAATGATAGATTTGGTTATTTCTATGTATCGCAGCCCGACAGTGTTCCTCCCCTGCATTTTTAAATAGCTTTTACTGACACTGTCAATTTAAATATGTAAGGAAATTTTAATAGTGTATTTCAACAAACCCCCAATCTCATTAACAATCAAATACATACCAATCATTCTAATTTAATTGGGTAGATATGTAGACACAAATACACAAATCTCTACATTTTAATTTGGGAAAACTAACAATTTCCAGATACTGATAACATAAGAAGGTTGTCAGCATTACACTCTCATTAATTAGTCCCCCTAAAAGCAACTAAGGGATAGATTTAAACTAAGGTTGAATTCTCAAACAACAAGGAAGACAAAAATGTATGCTAAAAAGACCTGCTTCATCCCACCTCCAATTAGGTTCCCTTATCTCTAATCCTTAAAACCCATCTTCAAAACACTACATTGCATGTCAAATTCATATCTTAAACTAACTAATTAAACATAAACCAAACTCAATCTGCATTCAAACCAATTTCTAAACATTGGAAACACTAATGGAAATATTATCCCTAAAAAACTAAAGGTTAAAATATATATTCTTAATTATAGATTGTTTAAAACTTTCTATCCTTGATTATAAGACAGCTAATTGTTAAATCTTCTTATTTTTAAGACTAACAAGTACATTTGAGTTGGGAGTGCCTGATAGAATGCATATTCCATGGAGGATCTATGTACCCAACTACTAAGATACCCATATAATGTCACTCAAACTGAAAGAGACTACAACGCATTCAGAGACACATAAAGACTAAATCATTTCTCGATAGTCCAAAAGAAAGAAGATGCAAAGGAGGAAATGTCTTCCCAGGTCCCTAAGGGGGACAAGGATAGTTGTATGCAAATAGATAAAACAAAAAAGATTATGCAATGAAAGGAGACTGGAAATGTAAATAAGGGTTGTATTAAACTTATAAAATTGGGGTATCCCCCTTTTAATTTTGTAAATTTGTATAGGGAAATTGTCCTACGCTAGACTAGAGGTTTTCTTCTCCATTCTTTCATACCAATGCTCATTTGAACAGAGACAATAGAACAACTTTTATTATTAGTAAAATTTATATATCTTAGGCCTTTTATCGATAAAAAATAAATGTAAAAAGAGACTTGAAATATTTTAAGAAAAGATAATAACCTAATAAAAGTAGTAGTTCTATGTTTAACCATCCCCACAAATTATAATTATTAACTCAAATAAATTGAGTAAATTTTGTTGCCAATTGCATTTTCATAAGAAATAAATGTCCAAACTTAATTGTAAGAAATAAATATCCAAACATAATATAATATTCAAGGTTTAAGATGAAATGATGCACAAAATGAGAAATTTAATTAAAATTCTATTACAATAATACACTTGCACTATTCTAATATTGTAGAATTTATACAATATTATAATATAATAGTTATAATTAAATATTAATATTGATATAACAACATCTTGTATTTAGTAATAAGTAAATATGATATATTGAATATACTCTTCTAAGTATATTAATTCTATATAATATTTTTTACTAATATCTATTAATTTTATTACTTAATTTATTAATTATATAGAAGAAAAATTCTAATGAATATAAGAACAAACAATTAATACAATTATATATAACAAATAATACTATTCAATTATCTTAATCCATATTTTAAAATATGGTTACAACTGTTAAATCATTGATGAATAATTAAGTAATTAAAGAAATATATTTATAAATTTTAAAGAAACAATGAAATTTGAGCTTTGTCATGTCCTAAAGTAAAAATTTGAACACAACCTTTGATAAATTACAATGGTTGTAGGAGGCATATGTTGTTAGTTGTATGTCAAAAATGTGGACTCACTTCTATAAACCCGTATCGTCAAGAATACCCATGATGAAGAGCATCTCAAGAGGTGATGTGCAAAAGCTATGAGATGGTGGATCTCAAATGAACGTAGCTTATGCAAACCCTTCCAAGGTGCACCATACAATGGAAGATTCAAAGAGTAGAAGCAAGGGTTCCAATTTCCAAGAATCAATGATGGATGCAATGCAAATGCAAGATGATGTAAATGAAATGCAAGCTAACAAAGAGAGTTACAAAGCCTAATAATAAACTAAGTGATTTGAGATGAAGTAAAAAGAAAAGATTAAATGAAGAATATCATGATGCAAGTATGAAAATACGAGTGTGAGAGTGCAAGTGCAAGAATTCTCCGAGTCCTTCAAAGCTCCAAAGTCACCAAGAAAACTTGCAACATAATATTAGCATGAGAATGTAAGCTTGAGAGAATGAGGAGATAGTTTCCTTTGAAAGTAAAATGGACGGTTGAGATTAAGAGGCAAAAGAAGAATAATCAAGAGTAGAGAATGCATCTTGAGTGATCCATGTGCGCAAGAATCTCACCTAAACAAGATCAACAATTGAATTTAAGAGGCAAAAGATGTGTGGAGGAGAAATAAAGCTATTTTGAAAATAAAGATTCGTCTCACATATAAAAATGTGTCCTTCATGTGAGACAAAAATGTCTTTTCTTCTATTTTTAAAATATGAATAATGCTTTTCATGTGCACACTTAGGATAAGTGGGATTTGGGGATTTTATTTAATTAAAAGGGAGTGAGTTCTTTAAATTAAATAAAATACTTAGGATAAAGTGGTCAAACCAAAGGTTATAATCGAATAAATAATAAAATGATGATTTGATCAAGAATAAGCAATGAATAAATTAAGCAAAAATGTTAGAAAGGGGGCTTATAGTCTAGATGACCATTTTTGGGTGATTACATTTGCCCCTCTTTGACTAATGTGTGATCGATTTGGGAGCACATTAAGTCAAAGATTGAAGATAACAATATACCAACTAATAGTGAGAAGTAACTCCAAAGAACGAAGCACATAGAGATAGCAGATCTTGAATGCATAGTCAGTTAGCAACAAAATTGAACATTAGGAGAAAATTAGACAATATCGATTCCCGAGATGAGCATTGATATGTCAAGCCAGGTAGCCAAAGAAAATAGATGAATCAAGAGAAAATAAATAGCCATATCAAAAAAAAAAAATTATAGCAATGATAGAATATTTTTGCCCTTGGGGATCAAAATTGAAATTGTTAGTTTAAGGTGACTAATCAGGAAAGTACTATACATAGTTCATAAATTCTTTGGGGCTCGGCGCATCGCCCCAAATTTTTTTTTGGGCTACTATTCTCTAATTGCACAAAATTTTGGGCTACTACCCACCATTCACCAATGGCACAAAATTTTGGGCTAGTATTCACTAATTGGCTATTATTAATATTCACCAATGTATGACTAACATGTTGTAACTAATTTTAACCCTAAAGTGGGAAAACTACTTGTATAAAAGGGCTTAGGGTTAGGGATTATTTCATAAGTTGTGATGTGAAAATTGGTTCTTGCAGCAGTATTGAGTTGTAAGGGATTATAGATTGTAATAAGGTTGTAATTACTAGATCATAATAATATCGAACTTGTTTTTTGGTGGACGTAACCCAGGGATTGGGTGAACCACGTTAAATCTTGGTCTCTTGTGTTCTTTTCTGTGTGATCTATTATTTTTTGATATTGGTTATATTTGCATGTAATTGTTATTTCTATCTGTGGTTTAATCCTAATAGAAATGAGATAACGAGATGCAAAAATAAGATGGATTTGATCAAAATGAGATAAAACAAGGTCCATGATGACATATAAGTGAGTAAAACCAAAGAATGACCACTAAGCAATAAAGATGTGCCCTGGTTTGACTAGATTTGACCAAGAAATGTAAAGCATCAAAATTAGGTCAAAGAAGGAAGAAAATAGGAAATGAAATGAATAAGAAGAGTGAAAGAGTAAAAATGATGAAGAAAATTTAGAAAAGTTGATTGCCCTAGCGGGATTCAGAGATTAAACCAAAAAAAGATCAGTCAACTATGCAAAAGAAGGAAGAATTTTAAAACACAATTTTGACCATCAAGATAAACCTGAATTTTGATTTTGATCCTAAAAATGGATGCAAGACGTCAAAATGAGGTAGGGGTGCAATTTTTGTGCAAATTTGAGGAGTTCAAAAATTAGGTCAAAATGCTATATAAGGGGTCCAAAAGGGTAAATAGATGTGATTATAGGATGAACCATTTTAATGACAAGAAAAGAAAACAAAGAAGATGAAGACATGATCAAGAAGAATTAAGGAGATGAATGCAATTGACCAACATGTCCATGAAAGGTAAAGGAGACTCTCTCAACATACAAAATGCAAAGCTACACTAGAACGAATCCTAAAATGAAAACTAGTATGCAAAGATGCAATTACAATGGTTATATAAGTAGGTCCTAGTTTTTATCATTGAGCCTTATTAGGGATACTAGAAGATCATACAATCATCACTAGAAAAACTATGAGGATATGAGTATGACCTATATCAGATAAAAATGTGGGAACCCAACCTATGCATCAAAGACATAAAGGTCAAGATCATGGTGCAATTATATTCCCTAGGATTAATGTAGCAAGATTATGTTCACATCGAGACACAAAACGTAGACATGGCCATAAGCACACACTTGCAAAAAAAATACAAGGATGATATGTCGTACATCCTAAGTGTCAAGTGGGACAAAGATGCTCAAGACTCCTAAGATTGACAAGGTATGTCCATAGACATAAAGCGAAGGAAAACATGCTCCATTCCCCTAGTCCTGTAGTCTATGAAATCCTTGAGAGAATATTAGGGATGAAACATTCAACAAATCAATCATCATAGACAACACACAAAGCAATCATCATAGACAACACACAAATCAATATAAGTAGCTAACGAGTCTCAACCAATGTTCAGTTTAAATGCATGTGTGAAAGTCACATGACTATCTCCTTAGGACCCAAGTCCACCTATTAGATGTATCACAAAATTCTTGGTTGTAGCTAAAGTATCTGATAAGCATTGAGAAACACTTGATGTCAAGGAAAAGTGTTGAAAAACATTAATGGGTGAGTTGCCAAAAAAACACCAACGCAACAAGATCTTGATAAGCTATACATGTAGTTTGTGCCCCCTAGACCTAGACAAGAGTCAATTATAAGCTAGGAAAGGTAAAGAAAAAATGAGATGGAGGGTTCATGAGTGCAAGAAAAATATTGATAGACACAACTGCAAAGTAGTGCCCATTTCCAGGTTTTCACCACTGGGCAAATTTTACTAGCTCTTTAAGTAAGATCACATAATTTTGTTCTAGTGTGAAGAAAAGTAAAGGGTATGATGAAGTATCAAGTTGGTGGATAAACAAAGATGGATAGAGAAAGATGAGTGCAATCCTCAAGGGTACCCAAGTTAGGGAAAGATAGCCATATAAAGCAAGTTTTGGACAAGCCAAGAAAGGAGATAGCATGTAGGATAAGAAATTAAATCCAATAAGAGAGATAGAATATAGGATAAGTAGTGGAGGCCAATAGGTGAGATAATATATGGGATATGTAGTAGAAGCCAATAAGTTAGATAACATATGGGATAACCAGTGGAAGCCAATAAGTGAGATAGCATGAAATTGTGTTATCTAAAAGAGTAGACATGTCAAGAGGTCTATGAGAACCATGTTTTTCTTTGTGTGATCAAGACCAAGGGGAAAATTGGAGAGGATAGCAATAGTATAGAGCAATAATAATGAAACTAGATACATAGGCTATGAGAAAATGATCAAGCATGATAGAGAAGTTGATGGATAAGACAACCAATACACAAGGATAACTCAACTTTGTCAAGATCAAAGAGAGAAGGGGGAATAGATGGTTTATCAAAGAATTATACATAATGCCTAATTGCCATGTTTTCATCATGATACTTATCCACGGTACCACAAGAAGTAGTTTCCATAGTAGGATGAATTTATTTATCTTTACTTTTGCTACCAAGGTTCTTGTTTACCAAGTTTTCACCAAGGCACTTTTTTTTTTCGGAAAGTGGTCAAGTTTTTCCAAGTTAGAGAGTGCTCCTATTGAAAGGATATGTTGTGATAAGCCAAGATCATATAAAGGTATGCTTAAAGATGTTGATAGAGTGACATGAGGGAGATGGTAGAAAAGGTATATGTAGGATAAGAGTTCATGTCTTGGGAAGCCAGGAGGATGGATAGTAGGTGAGTGTAGGCTTGAAAAGATTGTACAAGTGTGGGTGAGAAAGTGGGCAAGATCAACATTGACACACACCTTGAAGGGTGATGAAATGGAGGAGGAAGCATGGAGGAAATAGCTTGAGGTTTTGATGTATGAAATGGTGGGAGTCTTTTTGAAGAAGATGGATTTGAAGCCTTTGGAAGTTTTGGAGGAATATGTTTAGAATAAAATGGAGTGGAAGCCTTTGCAAGCTTTAACTTCAACTTTTATGTATTTTCAATATTCAACTCTTTTAAAAGAGACTAGGGAATCTATGTAGATTTTGATTTTTCTTTTCCTTTGGATGCTTTATTATGCATTTCTTCAATGATGTATTTAGGAACCCATATTTATTTGATTTTATCTTTTGGTTAGTGGACCTTTTTGGTCTCTTGAATTATTTTTATTTCTTTGTATTCACATGTTGGTTAGATGGGACACAATGATTTTGATTTATAAATGGATTCTTTTGTTTATTCTTAAGTTGACCATCCAAATTTATTCTAAAAGACTTGGGATTTGTGGATGGATAAGGCTAGTATGATAGGTTTAGATGGAAAGGTGGATGAATATTTTTCAAGGATGAGTACCTTTGTTGATCTTGGGGTGTAATGGGAGAAGTGGACAATGAGCTAGGATTGAGAGGTATAGGAGATGGAGGAACATAAGGTCACAAAATAGAAGGAAGGTTTGAAGGGTTTATCTTTGATGGATAAAGACCAAGGATAGACTTAGGAGATGCAAATGGATAGAGTAGGGATATCAACATCTTTAGAGTGAGAAACATGACCAAAGCCATCACTATAATCATGAGTATCTTTGATAGGAACAACACCTTTGATTAGAGCATTTGAGGCTTGAGCATAGTTTTGAAATGGATATGGAGAAGTAGAACAAAAGGGGATAGTTTGATCATGAGAAATTTCTTTGGATAGCATAGGGGTAAGTGCACCAAGTTGTGGTGCCAAAAGGGGGGTATAAGTGAACACCTTTTTCCTAAAATCAAAAATTTTTGAACTTCAACAAGAATTTGAAGATAGTTACGCTCAAAATTTTAAGATATGACAAAAACAAAAGTTGTAGTCTTTTGAATCTAGTTTCTAAACTACTAATTTTTTTTTCAAAATGGTTTAGTTTTAGGTCCTCAAAAAAGGGGGCCACAAAAAGTGGTACTTTTTATTCCAAAAAAACATAACATTGTACAAAGTGTGGCCCCCCTAAAATTTTAACTTAAAAAAAAAAAAATCTTTAATCGCTCTAGTCAAAAGTTACTTAACACTATGTAGTTTATCCCAAAAATTTCGGGTAATTTTATAATGTCTATTTTTTTTTTAATGAATTTTTTAACTAGACACATCCCAAAAACATGAAATATCTATGTGCTCCCCCTAGAAATAGTTGAAAACCAATCTAAAATCAAAACTTTTTTTTTTCAAAGTATGTAGAATGGAGTCTAGTTTCTAAAAAACTAAGTTGTTGCAAAATTCGATGAACAAGCTAAAATCTATAGCCCAATTAGTACATGGTGGTTTTTGACAAAAAATGAACATACATTCAAAAGAAATTATAGATGAAAGGCTTGAAATAGTTCAAATTAAAAATAAATTAAATGGTTATATAGCTAACATAGAGACCTAAATGTCATGTAACCTGATCTTATCGATGCCCAACCACAAGGAATCTTGAAGGAGAGCACACAAGAAAAATCAATCATTTTTTGTATGTTTGCTGGAAAACACATCTCAGACCTATTTATAAACTCCAAACCTTTGGGTTGGATCTCCAAGGCAAAACCAATCCTTAGGCTTGGTTTTAATGCAAAGCTTTCAATAGCACATACGCTCTATAGCATGCACAAACTATTTAAAGCATTTGAATTTTGGTCTCAATAGAGCGTGCACGCTATAGTGTGCACACACTATTAAGACCTAAATAATGCATAGAAGATGCAAAGAAAGAGCAAGAGAGAGCAGGGGGAATGGCCATGTTTGTGTGTGAGAGAGAGAGAGAGATAGAGAGAAAGTAGGGGATGGGAGAGGGGAGAGAGTAGGGGATGGGAGAGAGAGGAAGTGAGAAAGAGTAGGGGTGGCAAAGAGAGTACGAGATGGGAGAGAGGAAGTGAGAAAGAGTAAGGGTGACAGAGAGAGTATGGGATGGGGGAGAGAGGAAGTGTGAGAGATAGTAGGGGTGGCAGAGAGAGTACGAGATGGGAGAGAGAGGAAGTGTGAGAGAGAGTAGGGGTGGCAAGGAGAGAGTACGAGATGGGGGAGAGAGATTGAAAGTAGGTGATGGGAGAGAGAGGAAGTGTGAGAGAGAATAGGGGTGGTAGAGAGAGAGTACAGGGTGGGAGAGAGAGATTGAGAGTAGGGGATGGGGAGAGAGAGATTGAGAGTAGGGGATGGGGGAGAGAGAGAGTAGGCAGTGGGAGAGGGAGACCGAGAGAGAGGAGGATGGGAGTGCATGTGTGTGAAAGAGAGAGAGTAGGGAATGGGAGAGGGGGGAGACAAAGTAGCTTGAGAGAGAGTAGGGGATGGGAGAAAGAGTAGGCGATGGGAGAGGGAGTGGGGATGGAAATGTGTGTGTGTGTGTGTGTGTGTGTGTGAGAGAGAGAGAGAGAGAGAGAGAGAGAGAGAGAGAGAGAGAGAGAGAGAGAGAGAGAGAGAGAGAGAGGATAGGAGAGAGTGTGAAAATGTGAGAGAGAGAGAGTAGAGATGGAGAGAGTGAGAGTAAGAGAGAGTGAGAGTGAGAGTGAGAGTGACAGAGAGAGTGAGAGAGAGAGTAGGTAGTGGGAGAGGGAGAGTGAGTGAGAGACAAAGTAGGGGATGGGAGAGGAGAGAGGGGGGATGGGTGTGTGTGTGAAAGAGAGAGTAGGGAATGGGTGATGGGAGAGAGAGATAGAGAGAGAGTAGGGGATGGCTGAGAAAGAGAGTAGGCAATGGGAGAGGGAGTGGGAGAGGGAGGGAGAGGGGGGGATGGGAGTGTGTGTAAGAGAGAGAGTAGGGGATGGAAGAGAGTGTGAGAGTGTGAAAGAGAGTAGGGGTGGTAGAGAGAGAGTGAGAGTAGGGGATAGGAGAGAGAGAGTAGAGAGGGAGAGAGTGAGAGAGAGAGATAGTAGGCAGTGAGAGAGGGAGTGGGAGGGAGAGAGAGGGGGAATGAGAGTGTGTAAGAGAGACATAGTAGGGGATGGGAGCGAGTAGGTGGTGGGAGAGGGAGTGAGAGAGAGAGAGAGGAGGAATGGGAATGTGTGTAAGAGAGACAAAGTAGGGGATGGGAGAGAGTGTGAGAGTTTGAGAGAGAGTAGGGGGTGGCAGAGAGAGTTCACATGGGATGGGGGAGAGAGAGAGGGAGAGAGAAAGAGTAGGGGATGGGAGAGAGTGTGAGAGAGAGTAGGGGATGGAAGAGAGAGAGTGAGAATAGGGGATGGGAGAGAGAAAGTAGAGAGGGAGAGAGTACTTGAGACAGAGAGATAGTAGGCAATGCAAGAGGGAGTGGGAGAGGGAGAGAGAGAGGGGGGATGGGAGTGTGTGTGACAAATCTAAAGAGTAGGGGAGAGAGAGAGTAGGGGATAGGGGAGAGAGAGTAGTTAGTGGGAGAGGGAGAGAGAGGGGGGGAAATGAGAATGTGTGTAAGAGAGACAGAGTAGGGGATGGGAGAGAGTGTGAGAGTGTGAGAGAAAGTAGGTGGTGGCAGAGAGAGCTCGTACGGGATGGGAGAGAGAGAGAGAGAGAGTGAGAGTAGTGAATGGGAGAGTGTGAGAGAGAGTAGGGGATGGGAGAGAGAAAGTGAGAGTAAGGGATGGGGGAGAGAGAGTAGAGAGGGAGAGAGATAGGGGGATGGGAGTGTGCGTGACAGATCTAGAGATTAGGGGATGGGAGAGAAGAGAGTGGGTGGATAAGAGAGTGTGTGTTTGTGAAAGAGAGAGAGTAGGGAATGGGAGAGGGGAGAGAGAGAGAGAGTAGGGGATGGAGGATAGAGAGTAGGTGGTGGGAGAGGGAGAGAGTGAGATTAAAGGATGGGAGAGTGTGTGAGAGAGAGTAGGGGATGGGAGAAAGTGTGAGAAAGAGTAGGGAGAGGGAGATAGAGAGAGGGAGATGGAAGTGTGTGTGATAGATGTAGAGAGTAGGGGATGGGAGAGAAGAGAGAGAGGGGGGATGGGAGTGTGTGTGTGTCTGTAAAAGAGAGAGAGTAGGGGATGGGAGAGAGTGTGAGAGTGAGAGAGAGAGTAGGGAGTGGTAGAGAGAGAGAGTACGAGATGGGAGAGACAAAGTGAAAGGATATGAGAGAGTGAGAGAGAGAGTAGGGGGTGGCAGAGAGAGAGTACGGGATGGGAGAGACAGAGTGAAAGGATGGGAGAGAGAGTAGGGGGTGGTAGAGAGAGAGAGTACAGGATGGGAGAGATAGAGTGAAAGGATGGGAGAGAGTGTGAGAGAGAGTAGGGGTGGGAGAGAGTTAGGGATGGGAGAGAGAGGGTAAGAGTAGGGGATGTGAGAGAGAGAGAGTAGAGAGGAAGAGAGAGAACTTGAGAGAGAGATAGTAGGTAGTGGGAGAGGGAGTGGGAGAGGGGGAGAGAGAGGGGCGATGGGAGTGTGTATGAGAGATCTAGAGAGTAGGGGATGGGAGAGGAGAGAGAGGGGGGGTATGGGAGTGTGTATCTATAAAAGAGAGTTTAGGGGATGGGAGAGGGGAGAGAGAGAGTATCTAAAGAGAGAGAAAGAGTAGCAAATGAGAGCAAGAGAGACTAGGTGGTGGGAGAGGGAGAGAGAGGGGGGATGAGAGGGTGTGTAAGAGAGAGTAGGGGATGGGAGAGAGTGAGAGAGAGTAGAAGGTGGCAGAGACAAAATGGGATGGAGAGAGAGAGTGAGAGTAGGGGATGGGAGAGAGTGTGAGAGAGAGTAAGGAGATGGGGGAGATAGAGAGATAGTAGGTAGTGGGAGAGGGAGGATGGGAGTGTGTGTGAGAGATCTAAAGAGTAGGGTATGGGAGAGGAGAGAGGGTGAGAGAGGGAGATTAAGGGATGGGAGAGGGAGAGTGAGAGAGAGAGTAGGGGATGGGAGAGGGGAGAGAGAGAGTAGGGGATGGGAGAGGGGAGAGAGAGTAGGGAGAGAGAGAGTAGGGGATGGGAGAGGAGTACGAGAGGGCAAGTGAGAGAGAGTAGGTGATGGGAGAGGGAGAGTGAGAGAAAGAGAGTAGGGGATGGGAGAGGGAGTAGGAGAGGGAGAGTGAGAGAGAGTAGGGGATGGGAGAGAAGAGAGAGAGCAGACAGAGAGAGAGTAGGGAGGATAGAGAGTGATGTGTTTTGACATAGTGCGTATGCACTATAGTGCATATGTGCTTTATAGTTTGTACGTGCTATAGTGCATACACATTGTGTGAAATTACTGAAAAATGGTCAAAAAGAAACTTTGGGGCCCATTTCATCCATTCTCTGCTTTTGGTATGTTGTGCTTTCTGTTATTCTGATAGAAATCACAGGTTTCAACATAGCAAACACTATTTTAAGACTTTTTGAAGCTAGCAAACACCAAATTCAATCATTGGATACATGATTTGAAGACTTTTTAAATATTCCTTGTATAAAAAAGGTTAGTGAAATCCATTTTAAATATTATTTGTTGATATATAGATAAAAATTTGATTATAATTTGACATGTTGTTTAATATATAGTGAATCCATTAAAATTTGTATGTTTGAATGAAATTTTATTTCAAAATGGTTAGAAAATTGACAAGTTGTTTGATATATATTGTGTATTTATTCAAATAATTATAACTTTGATATGTATTTGAATAATTTGTAATTTACACATTGTAAGTAATTCAGATGTTTGAATAATTTGATATGTAGAAATCATCATCATGCCAAGGAAGAAACCAAAAACTCAAACAAATGAAGATAGGGAGAGAGATTTGGCAATTGAAAGAGATAAAATGAAACTACTACATGAACAAAGAAATAATGAAGAATTGACTTTCGAAGAGGATCAAGAACCACCGATACAAAGAAACAAAGAGGAAGAATTGGAAAGACAAAGAGAATGAATGGGACTGTTATGCTCAAGAAGACAATTGAAATGTGAAGCTACACCATCTTCCAATGTTGGAGTCATATCATCCTCTCATGTTGAAGAGACACTAATTTGTAGATCCAATGATTTACACACTCCATCATGTCATGTTGAAGACACAACATCAACACATCAAGTAGGTGATATTCCATCTTTTGCATCTTATTGCCAAGACACATCATCTTCGGTTCAAGGTACGCAATACACTCAACCTTATGTTGATGTTCAAAATGTTGAGGGAATGTAAAAGATTATAACACCTTATAGAATTCATTTTAGAAGACCAAAATATTTGATTGATATTGATACTAACATTTTTAAATCAATGCCTGACAAGATTAGCAAGCATACTTGTCAAAAAAAAGTTAATCGTATGTGGAGATTATTTTTTGAAGAATTAAATATTATAGGTCAATGCCAATTATTTTTTGAAATGATGAAGAATTTGAAATTTAGGCCTATCATAAATATTCTTGGGCTAAGAACTATGGACGATTCAAATGAAAAAAACATTGTAAAGAATCTAATGAGTGCTTATGACAAAGTGGGTTCTAAATCATGCACCATATCACAAGACGAGTACTTACATCAACAATAGTAAGTAGCCAAATGAAGACAGCTCAACTTATGAGAAACACAAGCAAAATATTAAAAATTGGTAGAGGTACTCTAAGGAGAGCCATGCTAAGTCATGAGAGATTGGAAGATCCAACAAAAAATGAGTTATGGACATTTAGCGGTAGACTACTGCAAAAGGATAAAGAAATTAGTGAAGCTTTGAAATCATTGATCAAAGTTTTTTGGAAAAATAACACACATGTTTCCCATAATCAAAGAGATGTTGTAAGAAGGAGGATTGGTAGCCAAAATCATGACCCACATGTGAAACATTTTTTGTACTCAACTCAGACACAATTTTTTGCAAAATTTATTGGTATGTATCCTCAAATTCGAATAAGTCAAAGATTTTTTGAGATGGGTAAACCTTTTTATGTCAAGATAAATCACACATGCACAACTTGTTGTTGTAGGATACATATTGAATTTTCTAACCATTTTGATGGTTTTAGGCATATATGTGTGTTTTTGCATTCTGAGTTTGTTTTGTAGGATTGTGACATGAATGAGCCACCAAGATCTTCAAGGGAATTCATATCCAACATTTTATGTGAACTAGGGGATGGCCAAAAATTTTATAAGACATCATGCTTGGATGGTACATGCTTATTTTGTGGTTCTTTGCAACTTTTATCAACTTGTCAACATATGGATAGTACACATGCAATTGGAAATGAAATAGTAAATTACGAAAAATTTAAGATAGTGACATATGCTCTAAAAGATGGGAAACAGGGCAAAAGATGTGATTTAGTCATTGAAAAGATTCCAGTGTATGAGTTCATGAAGATTTTTTGTGAAAAGATTATTTATGAGTATGCAAGGCTTACACATAGAGCTCGATGGCTAGATATGCTATTCAAGTTGTGCAAGGATATGTTTCCACTAGATACCATTGTTTCAATTGTAGACTTTACAGAGAACTACACACTACAACCACAAAATGAGGTGCAAGCAAAGTATTATATTTTTCAACAAGTTTCCATATTTGTTCACATAACATTCATGCATTCACCTACAAGTACAGAGGATGACCAAAAGATTTTGAGGGAGTACCATTTTTGCATCAATGATGATCGATCACATTCTACGAAGTTTGTACAAGGTTGTTTTCATCTATTTTATGGAGATTTGGCTAACAAGGGCATCACATATTGTCAGTACATTATTTGGTCAAACAATTGCGCATCTCAATTCAAGAATGCATAGATGTTCTATTGGTTAAGCAGGATGCACAGGTTGTGTAAAATTCAACATATGTGGAATTTCACAAAGGCTGGTCATGGAAAGGGAGAGCACGATGGTGCAGGCACATGCATCAAAAGAGCCTTAGTTCGTGAAGAACTAAAGTACAAAGATGGAGCAATATTGATAGATGCAAAATCCATCATCCAATAGTGTAATGCTACAATGGGTCTAGTTAAGGAAGGTGAGTCTACGGTTCGTAGATTTTTTTGGTTGATAGATAATACTAACATTGCACCATATTAGGATTGTTGCACACTAACATGATCTAGTGAGTTGCATTCTTTTAGAAGCTCTGATGCAAGTTCATGGAGTATTCACACACGAAAAATGGCATGCTATTGTCCATCATGTGCAGAGAAAAATTGGGATGACTGTGAGTCGACTGAATGGGTGGACAAATGGGACATATGGGTTTTGGACCCAATTGACACCTATCATCCCCCACAAGCACTGGAAATGGTAGAGATGGATTCATCTATTGACTTTGACCGCTTGTCAGATCTAGTGCAACCTGGTAATATATATATTTATATATCTTTGTAATTTCAATATGTAACTTTATAACTTTTACCTAAGTATTTTCTGAATTAATGACCACATTTTGTACATTTGTCACTGCAGGCCATGTTTTTGTTGTTATTGCACCTGAAGACAATGAAGAAGGGACAAATTATTATTTGTGTCATTGTGTCCAAGCCAAAAAAAATTTGGATCACTCGATTATAGATGGTGAAGGTTTAAAGTACCATGTTGGTGCGGTGGTTGTAACCGACACATGGCTTAGACGATATTCTATGAAGAACCCTAACTTGTGGTTATTCAAGGATTGGAAAATAGAGAGGAAGATTCTTCATTATTCAAACCTTGTTGTCGCATCAAATGTCCACTTGATAAAATATAATGGAAAACCACATAATAAGATTCTTTGGAAAGTTCGTGAGTCAAACTATGAGGCAAAACTTGAGACATTAAAATGTAGAGCAGATCTAGTTGGCTCATTAGCTTGAATAGGGAGAGAGGGAGAGAGAGTGATTAATCTTATCTTAGATTTTTTACTGTGCTAATTCTTCATTTGCAGGTCACCAAAGAAGAGGACTAATAAAGTCAAAACACCAGTGATAAAGGGTGAGATGCCAAAATCATCTGCAAAACGGTATTATCAATTCACATCCTCAATGTTTATTAGTACTTTTTGTTCAAGTACCATTGTGTGTTGATCATCTTATGCCTAGGATTGCAAAGGATCACAATCATCAAAAAGTAAGAAGGAAAACAGATCTCAATTTGATGATAATGGGGCAGTTACAGATATAGTTCTCTCTAAGGATAATGTTGATCAGTTGATGTATAAGTTGAGAGAATCAAAAGACTTGATATTTTGATATTTTTGGGATGTTGTTTGAAATAATGTCAACACTTGATGAAACCAAATATTATGAGTGGAACTTAGTAGTTTTGTTTAAGCATGTCTAGATCCCTAAAAATAGTCAATGAAAAATACATTTAAAGAAGTTTCTTAGATTGTGCACATTAAATATGTCCATGTCAGATTTTCTGAAATTATTCCATACTATGATTTTGAGGTGACTATTCGGTTAAGCAATGTAATGATATTAAAAAAGAGGTGAAAAATAGAGATTTCTCATGATTTTCTTCTCTTGTGTGCATGTGGGATAGTTTTACTTTCATTTCTTGTGTGCTAGACCAGTTCTTTCTTATTGATGACACAACCACTTATAATAATGATGCATATAAAATATTATAGTCATTGGTACCCTTTCACTTAACAATCATGGCACCTTAATGAGGTCGACCAAGTGCATTTTTATTCACTTTTTGCATTTGCCCAATAAGGCACTCAAATCGAGGTTTCTTCATTTTCTTTTTTGGGTGTTGGGGGGGAGTTGGGTGGGGTACATTAAGAGGGGTTGCCAAAAGCCGATGGGGGGCCAACATGCTTTTATTATAATTCCTTCCATGCATGCTTTGGACCATGCAAAGATAATTATGAAAATTACTATATTTAACTTGCCTCATAACTCTGCCCTTCAATATCAATGACAATATTTTCCAACATGTTTGTTGTACTCTTCATGTTGCAAATGCTAAATAAATTGAAATGGCTTAAGTGATGCTATATGCATTTGAAGCAAGGGACTCATTTAACCCCAAGTTGTGCATAGAAGGGTTGTTAGGGAATTTATATAAGCACAAACTAAGGATGGAAGATATATGAGCTAACTGCACAAATGAATATGAAGTCTAATGAAGTTATTCACACCTCTATGCTCATCAAATGAAGATCAAATGAATTGCAAAAATTTCATATGAAGTGAGATGATGGAAAAGTTCTTGAGCTTGCCTATGGTCAAAACAAAAATAAAAAAAACCATTCCCCAAAATGGATTGGAACACTGAAGCACTCAAGACTACAAAGGATAAAATGAACAAATTAGTTGAGAGGAATGAAAGATATTTGAAGGAAAAGAAGAAGCAACTTAATCTAGAGATGGGAGAATCTTTAGAGGGTAAGGTGAAGGAAGAAGAGTAGCAGCAAGAACAATAACAAGAAGCACCTCATAAAGAAATAAACACAATGGAATACAAAGAACTTTAAACAACAATTAAAGAAAGGAAGAAGAAGAAGCCAAAAATTGACTTTTTGTATCGAAGGTTGACTCAAAAAGGATGTCCCTCACAAGTCCCAATAGTCTCTCTCATCCCAAGGCCCCTACATGCCATACAAACTAAAGATGATGAAAAACCTCCAAATATGTCACCAATTTGGGCCTTGGATGCTTTGAAGTACAAAAGCCCCAAATTGCTCATAAACAAGCCTCGAAACTAGGGCCTCTCAATAAACTACCTTACACACCTTTCTAGGATAAATTGAGGGTGGATACACCATTCATTTGATGTTACTAGACTCCTCAAACCATAAAATGTATGCCACCTTCAAGCAGATCTCTCACTGCTACTCCCAACCATCCACTTCCATTAACCCTTCCGCTACTCTTCTCGGTGATCACCAATCAAATACCTTTCATTTGCACATTAAAAGTTAGAAATTATATTGTACATATCAAGAATCAATCAAACATGAGAATCAGATTTTTATCATTCATGGAGTGATGATCTTTCCATTAAATTAGATCAAAATTGTGAAGAAATCATTGTGTTACTCAAGATAGTTAGCCCTGTTCTTGTAATCAATCTATTAAACCAACTTCAAAATGTGAAAAATAGAGATAAAGTGATATTAAAAAAGAGGTGACCATTCAATTAAGCATTCAAAAAGATATTAAAACCAACTTCTCAAGGTGATCATTCAGTTAAGCAATAAAATGATATTAAAAAAGAGATGCAAAATAGAGATTCAAATACCAAATCTTCTCATAGAAAAAAAAAGAACTATCAAGTGTAGATATATTGACCATAGTAGAAATATATTTCTTCTCTTGTGTGCATGTGGGATAGTTTTGCTTTTGTTTCTTGTGTGCTAGACCGGTTCTAATGCAGAGTAAGCACAAGGAAGTAAAAATCAAACAACCTTCTACCACCCAAACCTCCAAACTCCACAAAGGGCTAAGCAAGGGTTGTGATTCAATTTCAAAAGGATGCTAATTTGATATTAAAACTCTTCAATAGGTTTACAAACCCAACTCTTCGAAAAAAGACAAGAATCCAACTTCTTCCTACTTGGTTCAACAATGGCCTACTACCCCCCAACTTGGCAAAAGTGGGTTTATGGTGTTCCCAACCTTTCTAACACCAATGATGGCTTGAGGAAATATTAACATGACCAAAACAAGGCAAATCACTAATTTAACCTACTGCTAACAACCCACAAAACAAAATGTAGTATTTGACCTACTAGGCAATTAGGCCTCTTAGTTCAGTTTTTCAGCAATAACTCAAAACTCTTCCAAAGGACCAGGCAAACAAAGTATAGTTTTAGACACCCTTTTTCAAGTATTAAGAGATTTAAAAGTATTAAGGCTCCACTCCACTCCAGCATACCTTAACCCAAACCATACACTTAGGCCTAAATATCAATTTTAGGCATGGTCTACAAGGAAATGGCCAAGAGATGGGTTCATGGAATCAAACTACCAACTTCAGAGTGTTCTTCTAACCCAAACAAAGATGTTTTTCCTTCACACCAAGTCCCCTACTTCCTTTAAACACATTACTTCATCAATTTGCATAAAATTTGGTCTAATACATGAAGGATATTAGACCTAGGGCTTGCTCCTAAAAATATCTGTTGTAACCTCCTGCTTTAGGGATTTTGAAGTATGAAAGTACATCACTTTAACTTTCTCCCTAGCCATTTGGCACAAATTCCAATGATGGGATCTCAAGTTAGGGCCATTTCTTTGGCCAAACCCTGATTTTGAGGGTTTCATAGGGTAGTGGTCAAGAAAATTCAATATCTTGAGTTCCTTGATTGCTAGAAACTTGAAGCCAATTCCAATACTTAACAAATTAGTAGGTCTAGCTATCCAGTACAAAAAAGTTCACTTCCCAATCATGTAAGGCTGTACTATACAGAAAAATCAATAAAACTCATCCTGAAACAATAGATTTTATTGATTCCAAAGAGCAATTACATATGTTTCTTCATGTTATCTCTCCCCTCGGGTGTTTAGAGCATTTATAGGCCATTACAAATGGGTAGAACCACCCCATGGTAGTTTTAGCCATTAGGAGTGGTTTTTTTGAAAAAGTTGTCAATTTTTTGCAATTTTTCCCATTTTGACAAACCTTCTTCCTAATTCAATTCGAACCATTCCCAAATGTTTTTCTAAGACTCAAAACACCTAAACTACCCTAACAAACATAAAATAAACCAAAATTCCACCTTTTGGACGAAATGATGCCCAGGTTTATATTGACATCTTGGGGTCTTGAATCCATTACATGGGTGGATGGCCTTAAGGAGATTTCTTAATCAATCCTAAGGCCTTATTACATTGAACAAAACAAACACTTTAATTAGGTGTAATAAAAGACTCAATTGTAAGGTACGATGGCACTTTGGTGTGGTTATAAGCCAAGTGACCATTTGTAACCAAGGAGTCATAATAGGTGTGATTTTGAGTATTTTAATGATTTTAGGATGTTTTAGGTGGATTTAAGTTATTAAGACACATTTGGACTATAGGTTTGCAAAAATTGTAAAAAAATGCAAGAAAGTTGCAAAATGCAAAAGTTGCTAAAATAACAATTTTTGCAATAATAATTTTCAATTTGAAAAGGAGGTTTTATGGTTTTCCAACCATCCAAATGGAAGTTATAACTATTTTAAGGCATGTATTTAAGATCCCCACACGTGGGAAAGGTCATTGTATAGATGGTGGATAGCATTGGTGAATAAAAAACTCAGATTTTCTACCTTTTTTACTATTTTTTCAATTTTGTACAACCTATACAGATTTTTGATGGTACAAATCTTATATGGTTGGATAGAGGGTTGAGTTAGGATTCCATTTCAATTGGTTTGAAGTCTTTATCTTATATACAACAAAAGTTATATTAGTTTTAGTGCAGGTAGGTTAGATTTACTCCAAATTTGAGGGTTTCAGCAAGATGGCCTCCTAACTTGCAAACCCACTATGGGATTTCAATGCCACTTTATGGAATGAAAATTAGGAGAGGGGTCTTTAAGATGGCAGAGATTCAGGACTATAGGGGTATGACACCTATTTTTACCAGCAAGCCCTAGACTGAACATAATCTTATGTCTAGTCTAGATTTGAAGGAAAAAGAAGGATCAAACTCCCAAACTGGTTAATATGACCTAGGTGAAGGGTTTAGAAGGAAAATTTGGATGTTTAGAAGAGATACAAGGGGTTTAACCAAGTCTATGAACCCATTTGTTTGTATTTTCCTTGTAACCCAGCCTAAACTGGCCATTTAGGACTATGACACAAAGTGGCATAACTTGATGCTGGAGCTGAGTTGGTGATTGATCTTTTGGAATATCTTAGGGGATGTTGAAGAGTGTTTAAAAGTGAAAAAATAGTGGGGGTTACTTTGCATGATTTGGGAGTTTGACTGTGAAAACTAGGATCAACCCTAGTAGGAATGCTAGTAACTATTTTGCAAATTGATTGTTGGGTGTTGGAAAACTTTGAAGTTTGGTGTTTCTTGCTACATTAAGTCCATAGAAATAATTTCTATCAGAAAATTTGAGTGTTGAAACCATCCAAGAATAATTTTCCATTGTAGGCCTATTGGTAATAGGAAGTCCCTAAGTGTTGTAGTTGATCCAAGTTGTTTGAATACCCTAGGTTTGAGGGTTGGGCCTATAGAGTGGAGTCCACTTGCAAGGTAGAGTCTATCTTGTTGAGAGCCCATTGGATCAGTCATTAATCATGGAAGAAGGCCAGGTCTTTGAACCCATTTTCTCATACTTCCTTTGTAACCCAACCTAATCTGGCCAATTAGGTCTATGACTCAAAGTGGGTGTAAGTTGGTGTTGGAACAGAGTCTAAGTTTGATCTTTTGGAATCCCTAAGATGTGGTTGAAGGGTGTCTAAATAAGTGAAAAGATAGTGTGGTCCTTTGTAAGGTTTGGGAGTTTGACTGAGAAAGCTAGGATTAGCCCTATTAGGAATGCTGGTAACAATTATGCAAATCAGTTTTTGGGTGTTGGAGAACTTCAAAGTTTGGATTTTCTTATTGGATTAGGTCCATAGAAACCTTTTCTATCAAGAAAGTTGAGTTCTAAACCCATTTAGGAAGAATTTTCCTTTTAGGCCTATTTGCCAGTACAAAGTTGCCAACTGCCAAATCTCTCTCACCTTTCGTCATGGGATCGAATTGTCTACTCTGTTAGCTCCAGGTATCTGGGTAAACCTTATTCCCAACCTTGTCCTATCCCCTTCAGTACTTGAACGTTATTGAGCACGCCGAACCAGAATGTCCCTAAGGATCACTAAATGCCATAGGGCTGCGATCTTTGACAGGGCATATCTTAGAGCTCGTGCAAGGTATGGATGTGATTCTAGTTCCTCTAGGACCATGTTACTGAGACCTACAATAACCTCTCTCACTTTTTGGAGATCACACTCCATTTTGATTTTGTGATGCCATCTCGGGTGATGCTAAAACTTGTAGTGTTGGCTAGTACAAAGTTGCCAACTACCAAATCTCTCTCACCTTTCATCGTGGGATCAAACTGTCTACTCTATTAGCTCTAGGTGGCCAGGTAAACCCTATCCCCAACCTCATTCCATCTCTTTTAGCGCTCAAACATTCTCGGACACACCTAACCAAAATGTCCCTAAGGGTCACTAAATGCCATAGGGCTGCGATCTTTGACGAGACATATCCTAGAGCTCATGCGAGGTATGGATGCGATTCTAGTTCCTATAGAACCATTTTTTGAAGACCTACAATAACCTCTCTCACTTTTTGGAGATCACACTCTATTTTGATTTTGCAATGCCATCTCGAGTGATGCTGAAACTTGTAGTGTTGGCCAGTACAAAGTTGCCAATTGCCAAATTTCTCTCACCTTTCATCGTGGGATCAAACTGTCTGCTCCATTAGCTTTGGGTGGCCAAGTAAACTCTATCCCCAACCTCATCTTGTCTTGTTCAGCACTCGAATGTTCTCAAGCATGCCCAACCAAAAGGTCCCTAAGGGTTACTAAATGCCATAGGGCGGTGATCTTTGATGGGGTATATCTCAGAGCTCGTGCATGGTATGGATGCGATTCTAGTTCCTATAGGACTATGTTGTGAATACCTACAATAACCTCTCTCACTTTTTGGAGTTCTTACTCCATTTTTATTTTATAGTGCCATCTTGGGTGATGTTGAAAATTGTAGTGTTGGCCAATACAAAGGTGCCAACTGCCAAATCTCTCTCACCTTTTGTTGTGGGATTGATCTGTCTGCTTCATTAGCTTTAGGTGGCTAGGTAAACTTTATCCCTAACCTTTTCTTGTCCCCTTCAATGCTCAAATTTTCTTGGGCATGCCGAACCGAAATGTCCCTAAGGGTCACTAAATGCCATAGGGCTACGATCTTTGATAGGGCATATCTCAGAGCTCGTGTAAGGTATGGATACGATTCTAGTTCCTATAGGACTGTGTTGCCGAGACCTACAATAACCTCTCTTACTTTTTAGAGATCACACTCTATTTTGATTTTGCGATGCCATCTCGGGTGATGCTGAAACTTGTAGTGTTGGCCAGTACAAAGTTGCCAACTGCCAAATCTCTCTCACCTTTCGTCGTGGGATCGAACTATCTACTATGTTAGCTCTGGGTGGCTGAGTAAACCCTATCCCCAACCTCATCCCATCTTGTTCAGCACTCAAACATTCTCGGGCATGCCCAACTAGAATGTCCCTAAGGGTCACTAAATGCCATAGGGTTGTGATATTTGATAGGGCATATCTCAGAGCTCGTGCGAGGTATGGATGCGATTCTAGTTCCTATATGACCATGTTGTAGAGACCTACAGTAACCTCTCTCACTTTTTGGAGATCTTACTTTGTTTTTATTTTGCGATGCCATCTCGGGTGATGTTGAAACTTGTAGTGTTGGCCAGTACAAAGTTGCCAACTGCCAAAACTCTCTCACCTTTCCTCCTGGGATCAAACTATCTATTCCGCTAGCTCTAGGTGGCTAGGTAAACATTAGCCCCAACCTCTTCCCATCCTATTGAGCGCTCAAACATTATGAAGTACTGAGGATCCCAAGTATCTATTGCTATTATTAATTTGGGTGTCACTATATGATCTAGAATGTTATGAAGTACTGAAGCATATAGTAACTTCTCCTATGTCTCTAGAAAATGTAGCATAGGTTCAGGGTCCCTTGGCTCCTAGGAATTTGTAGTAGCTATTCTTAGTAATATAAGATTAACTTCAATGAAGAGTTGAGTGTAAGGAGTTGAAGAAGCAAGTTTTGCTTTTGTGTAAATCCCAAAATCACGAGGCTCATTCCCTTGCATAATCCTTTGCCACAATGGCATTACCTCTAAATCATGCAAAGGATGTTGAAGTGGTTCCTAACCTTGAAACAATCTTATAAACAATGCCAAAGTTAAAAATTATGCATAATAGAGAACATCTTATCTAGTGTACTACAAGATTGAGTAATTCTACCTATAAAATTCTATCTTCTATAAGGTACAACATTGACCAATTGTGCATATAGGGAAATATATGCATTGGAATACATGCAAGTGCCCATTACAATTGGTATTCTATGATGGTAGGTCTAACATATGGAATTAATGAAACCTTGAGAATCCTATTAGGCTCTACATCATAACTAAACCTTGAGAATCCTCTTCTAGCTCTACATCATAACTACACCTTGGAATTAATGTAATGTATTAATTTTAGTTTCAGATTTGTTATATGTTTGTAGTAATAATTTATGATAAACATTTAGATGCATAACATAGAAGGCAGGCTTTAAACATGAACAAGAAGATCATAAATCAATATGACAATGACATAAATTGCAAATGATAAGTTTTTGGCTATATGTAATAATTTATGTTTTGAATTGAAATTTTGTTTTGAATCTTGAAATATGATTATTTCTAATATATATATATTGATGCAAAGTCGCTCAGTGGAAGGATACAATTTGTTTACCCTTTAGGCAACTAGATTTAAATCACAAATAATCTCCCTGAGGATGAAGGACACAAGGTCCCTACTAGGACCCAAGGAGGTGACATATGCATACAAAGGAGGAATGAAGACCTAATAAGTAACCATGAAGGCATTTAATGTTGTATCATGGCCTTTGAGCCATTGAAATGTACTTGGAATGTTAAAAAGTACAAATAATGTAATAAATTGCCATAAAGAGGCCTAAATAGCTAAAAAGTTAAAATATGGGATAAGGAAGTCATTTCATGTAATGCAATAGTCCATGGGGTGTATTTGGGTCCTAGGAGGGTTTTATGAGGTCATTAACTCATAAGTTGCATAGTAAATGCAAGAAAGTCAATGTAATTGCCAAAATATGTGAAGTTGTCATAATGTTACTAATAAGCCAAACATGGCAATCTAGTGGAGTCTAAGAGGTTAAGTTGAGTTCTATAAGTATTTTAGGCATTAGTAAGTCAGTTATTGGTGATCTTAAAGGTATTAAAAATCCTAAGTCATAAAAGGTCAAAATGAGAAACAAATTAGTAAAGCTTTGTTAATAAAGAGTTATTAAAACTGTCTAAAACTATCATAGAACAGTTAGACTGTTTTAGTCGATCCAAGGGAAGTTGTAGGAGTTTTGGGGAAGAGAAAAATTGATAAAAGGAAGGTATTTTGAGTGTTTTGGGAGGTGGTCAAAGATCTCGAGAGAATTTTGAACAATCAATAACATTTCATATATTTTTTTTGTCATTTCTGACTGTTACATAACAATGACTGTTGCATTTTTTGTAGTTTTAAAGTTTAAACAAGTTACTTTGCCTCTTAAGCTTTTGTATTGGAATATTAATGATTTAGAAGGTCTTTTTTATGTTCTCCTAAGATCTCTTTTCCATTACAGACAAGTTAGCTTGCAGAGTTCTTTGTAATAGTGCAGAATACATCACTATCTATCTCTGTCACATGACAATCCTTTACTGTTTTGAGGCTAGATTAATGGATTTACCCATCCCACTATTTGTGATGTAGATTTAACTTGTAGGATAGGGTGTTAAAATTTTAATGAATGTATATATGATGATTTTGTGTGCAGGGTAAGAGTTTTGACAGAGAGAAAGAACCAAAGACTGGCTGGGCAGTGAAGAGCATGGGCATGGGTGACTGCCCCAAGTAGAGGAGTAAGAGTTTTCTCCAAACAAGGATAAGTTTTATGTTTGATATCATTTATTGGGATGATTTTAAGTATGTTTGATCCATTTACAAGCTCTAGAAAGATTGGGAGATGAGTTTTTGGGAAAGCCTTAGGGTAAATGGCCTAAAAGTGAGGGTTTGTTGAAAGGGGATGTAGAAATGCTAGAGTGACCAATTTTTTTTTGAAATAGTTTCATTTGAGTCATATTACAAGACTTTTTGAGTTTTTTAAGGTTCCAAAAAATAAGGGGATATGAGTTTCTTTGTAAATGACCACTAATTAGGCTTAATTGTGTAACTGAGATAGCAAGATTTCAGAGACACTTTCCAAAACAACTATAGTTGAAATTTTGGTATTTTTTAGAAGGGGATAAAGGTTATCTATAAAACCAAAGGGTTTAGGAAGGTCAATGGAAAATTTTGGATAAAACTAAGAATTATTGTCTGGCAAGGGCTAGTTGAGTCAAGCCTAAAATAGGCAAAATTGGGAAAGTTAAGAGATGAGTTGTTGAGAGGTTGCATGGAGTTGGAACATGTTAGATGGGATGTTTTGAGATGACTCAAGGTGTTGGGGTCATGGTGTGAAGCCTAGGATGGGTTTTGGTATGTTGGAGGCACTAGGGTACACTAGGTTCATATGGAGCAACGTGGGTGTTTTGAAGACAAACTGAAGAACTGAGTTATAACCTCTTAGATATGGTTTTGGAAAGGTATTAACAAGTTAGAGACCTCCTCTTGAACCCTAGTAGATTTATATTCCTTCGGGGTAGATTCCAAGAGTACAAAGGAATCCCAGAGTTGAGTTGTGATTCCTAAGTGAATAGTGGGAGGCTCTGCATTAGGTGCAGGGCTTAGGATCCCTTCTAGGGACTATTTAAATGCCAAATCCACCTTTACTTAGTTGATTTCCTTTTCCTACAACTCTAACAACTCAAATTCCTACAATTTAGGACCAAATACATGTAAATATTTAGCCTAAGGCTTGCAAGTAAAATTACCTTCCCTTGGTTTTTCAACTCCAAATTTTTGAATCTATAAGAACACTCCTAGAGCTTTCATTTTCATTGGGTTTTGTTCCATTTGAACCATACAGTTTAAAGCTATAGGTCTATTTGCACAAAACCCTCTTGAACCTAGGGTTTCTGGATTGATTTTAGAAAAAATGCTCTAACTTTGCTTAGAAATCACCAATAAACCTTAAATCAAGTGCATAAGATAGAGGAATCAATAAATTTTCTCCTTTGACCATTCAACCTCCTATCCCAATCTGTACAACACATGTGGAAGTGAGAATGCAGCAATTCTGAGCCAAAAAACCAGTAAATTTTATTAAAACTTACAAAAATTCGTACATCAGACCAACCTATTCTTTTGGGAGGGTTGGGTGTTACATTTATATGCTTTCTTGATTGATTAACTTCCATAGAAATAGTTGGAATCGGTTCAAACTTCTTCCTCCCTAATTAGCAACTTTTGACAAAAAATTGCTTGCAACTTTTGTTGCATTTTTGCAATTTTCAAACCAAGAAGTCCTAAGACTTTCAAACCTACCTAAGACTTACCTAAACCTATTCTAAGGTCTTTTCAACCTTATTTGGATTATATTCCTTATTCTAAACCTATTTTTTCCCTTATAGGTCTCTAAGGATTCATGGTTTATATGAACACCAAATGAACCTTGAACCTTTACAAATGGGCTTGTTATGACATGATCTTATTCCTAATACCTAAAAACCTTATCAAATTGTTTAAGAGACACCTAGAAAGGTGGTATGATGTAGAGTCCTTGAAAATGCTTCATGAAGACCTTGACTGCCTTGAGTACCCTGCACCATATATATATATATAAAAGTAAATTTAACTTGCTTGTAAGTTTTGTGGCCTGTCTACACGTAAAGAATCAAAGGCATCACAAGTCTCAATTTCAATAACCACAATATTACAAGAAATCCATCTAGTAATCTAAGAAATCTAGAGAGTAATTCTTCCTTGTATCCCCCTGACAGGGAACCTAAGAGATCACATAACTAATAAGGGTAAAAGTGGAATAAATTTTATTCTATTTTTAACAAAAAATTGAAGCACATACATTTCATTTTCAATTCTTCTAACATTAAATATTTTGATATATCTCATTGATTAAATATATGAATATTCTATATTAACTCAACAACCAAGTTCTTATAGGCTCCCAAACATCACTAGACTAGAAATGCATACATAAGTTCCCATGAGTAAAAACCATCATAAATATATGAACTAGATTTCATTATATATAATTGAATCCATTTTTACAATTAGATAGTGCAAAAATCACATAAGTATACCAAGGAAAATCATCTTGATATACCCATTCTTCTTTATTGCAACTACACATGTGTACATATCTTTTTTACAAGGAGCAAGTAATCATTATATATAATGCTTTCATATACTTCTAACATTTTTCTCCTCCAACATGATCTCTATACAAAATGGATACATAAGTATTATATCATAGTCATGATACAAAAATATGATGTTGCAACATCTAGTCACACACAAAAAAAGATGCAAAATTGGAATGTGTGAAAGATCATCCAAGGCTCTTGAAAAACTCTGGAAAAATACTAAATGGATAAAATACTTTCCACCCAACCATGGAACCTTACTGCCCCACTCCCCTGAGCTAGGAGATAGCACAAGGCCCCACACCAAGTTCAAACATAAGCAAGGGGATAAAATAGCTATTTTAACACTGATAAAGTTTATTGCTGATCAATATTGTATCAAAAATTCTAACTGATTAGGTATTGAATTAAACTTGATAAACAAATGACAGAGAAGGAAAACTTTAAACATGAACAAGATCATAAATCATATGACGATGACATATTGGAAATGATAAACTTATGCTTGAACAATGATAAAGTTTATTGTTAATCAATATTCTATCAAAGTTTCAAACTAATTAGGTATTGAATTTAATGCCATACATGAACATATCTAATTTAATGTCATACATGAACATATCTAATTTAATGTCATACACAAACATATCTAATTTAATGTCATACATGAAAAAACATATAATATAAAATGATAACCAATAATGTCATGTACATTAACAAACACATAATATATTATGATAACCAATAATGGCATACATGAAAAAACATATCATATATTAACTAATAATGTCATAAGTCTAATAATGTCATGCATCAAATAAATGTCATACGTCAAATATAAAATGTCATATATACATCAAATGTATATCAAATATGTCCATTGACATAAAATCCAAAATATATGTCTGTTGATGCCTATACATGTACATGTCTATCAACTATATCTTCTCCTTCCCACAAGGGGAAGGAAACAAATCTCTAGAGGCCTTTGGTCATTGTGTGGAGGGAGATAGTGGCGATGATGGGGTCCTCCTCACACACTCGCTTGTCCTCTTGTTGAGGCTCTTCTCTAACTCAAACTGATACAAACAAAGTAGAAATGAATGAATAATTATTATACATTGAAATCAAATATATATACACACAAAATTAATTATTTTCCTACCGCCATCATATAGTCGCTCTGCAAGTCCACCTCGAATGCTTGTGGATGATCAGGTGTGACAAGACCCTACAACAATTGAATCAATATAATCACTTATAAATAACATTAGAAATTTCAATACTAACTATTATGAACCACAACTAAAACCAAGAAAATTCTTTTATACCTCAGTCAATGGCTGTGAACTAGCCATAGCTGCAGCCACTCCATGATCGACAGACTATCGAAGATGAGGATGAGTGTTTGATGTCATGAGCTACATGTCATACAATACACATTACATGTAACATGAAACATGAAAGAAATATAATCAAATGAATTAAATTAACATGAAACAAATGTACCTCTACGAAGCTCGTATGATGTCTATGTTTCGAGTCCGTAGTAAATGTTGACGGTCCTATAGAGAACTGATGCACATGCATAATTTTTATTGTCAATCCTTAATATTATTACTTAATAAATATATGTATTAATTTAAATCTTTAAATCGATACATACCTCTAGACTTGTGGATGGGGCAAAAAATGGGGCCGGGGGATCGCTACTAGGCCCCGCCAGCACTCTGACCCTGAATTTTGAACAATGTCAATAGATGTTAATTAATTAATAATTCACTATACATATGAAATGTGATCAAATTAGTAAATTATAATTGTAATTTACCTATGTGTCAATGCCAAATGTGACATTCAAGAATTGATCAGTGATGAGCCCATCATCCGAACCATCTCCAACATGAGTGCCAAATGTGCATAAGGATATGCATGATGTGCACATGTGACCACGACGTACTGAAGGCTCCCCCTCAACTAATCGACTCGTGCAATGGATGAGGGTCTGTGTCAAAGCATTAATGGTCCCTAGAGCGTTGGCCTCTACATGTTCCTTCACAACTGAAGGAATAGTCACATGCTCACCCTGTGGCTTGACCACAGGTGCCCTGACTACATTAGGGTCATGATGTGCCCCCAGCCTCTCAAATGATGACCCCCTACCTCTACCTTGGGAGTCTAATATATCAAAATAATTGGGGATCTCCCCAAGGACAAACTCACAATACAATTTCTTTAAAAAATACATTGGGACCTTGTGATTATTGCAAGGAGGGGCATCAAAATCTATCCCAAAAATTATTTCTAATAGCATCGTGTATGCACCAATGGATGGGAAACCATTTAGTACCCTCTCTAACAATATTTTGTTCATCGAGTTTTCTAAATAATGCACATATTCTACCTTTTGGTATTTTTTTTAACATCTTGATATGATAATTTATTTGCATAAAATCTTTTTTGTTCATCCCTCTTAACCCACCATACATCTAATTGACCACTAACTGAAGCTATCTGGGTCTTAATGGATTTGAGGGATGATGCCAATTGAGCCCTCATTTGATTGGTTTGTCCAGATTCTTTCAACCGACCAATGAGTCCTTCTAATTTAGTTTTGCCTCTTTCTATTTCATTTATTATATATTTCTTGTGTGCTAGGCGGAGGTCTTGCAATTGGTTCAGGCTGCAAAATTTGTTGTTCTTTTTGGGGAGGGTTTTGGTTTTGATTTTCTTTAGTGTTTTGAGCTTCTTGGAGATTTGCCGGTTGATTATTGACATTTCCTGATAAAAAATAAATTGAAATCTAAATAAATAAACAAATCTAAAGAAAAATTGTAAAAACCCTACAAAACAGTATAAAAAACATATCAAACAATGCAAAATGAAATTTAGATCACATACGGCATGCTCGTGATCTCGTATTTCGCTGGTGAGGAGGCATATTGGCAAGGCGAGTGGTGAAAAGTTTGATTTTCTCCAATTCATGTACGTGCTACTGTGAGGAGAGGTTAAAAAAAAGAGTTAAAATGAATGGGTTGCGGGTATGCAACCCACTTATAACATTTTTTAAAAAAAAAAGTGCGTATGTGCTATTGAAAATTGAAAAAAAAAAAAAAAGGTTGTCACCTTTTTGGCACCACAACTTGGTGCACATACCCATAGGCATAGTGAATTTTTCTTGATCTTCAATAATCTCATTAGAAGTATTGGAAGTGGTGTCTTCATAATGCTTGAGAGATGGAAAAGACACAATATATGGAGGAGTGAGATCTTGAAGGAGATGAAGTGATTCTTGGTCTTGATATTTCTTGACATTTATATCTTTAGCTTTTTGAGAGTCCTCTTAACATGGATCCACTTCTAAGGACAAGGGAAAATGTAAAATTTACATGATAGGATCTTGAAGAGATGGTAAAAGATTAGAAAGAGAGGGCATAGTAGGCATAACACCACATAAAGATTGAGAATATTTAGTCTTAGTAGCATGGAAATGGTTTGCAGCCAAGTGAATATTAGCTTGAGTTTCTTTTATAGGTAGCCCTTAAGGGTAGGCATAATCAATATAGAAAGTATTAAGTTCCTTGTTTGATGGAGGCATGTTCAAATTCTTTGAAGTTTTAGTTCATGAGTTTTGGAAGAAGTGGATGTGTCAAGAAGACCATCACTAGACATAGGTTAATCAATCTGATCTTACTCAAGAGTAGCATCTTCGTCACATGATTCGATAGGGGTTATAACATCAACAATCCCATCATCAATAAGATCTTGGATTTTATCTTTCAATTCAATACAATCTTCAGTTTTATGACCTTTGTTTCTATGGTAATTGCAAAAGTGATCATCTCTCCAGCATGGAGGTTTTACCATGGGTTCATAAGGTCTAGAGTTTGGTAAATTGATAATCTTGTTTGCAAGTAAGGTCTTGATCACCACATAATATTAGTCTCCCAAAGGGTAAAATCACATTTAGCTCTAGGTGCCCAAAATCTTCCTCTAGAGTTATTTGGTTTGTTTGATTCATAGATAGAGTGTGTAGACCTATAAGAAGAAGGTGAATGTGGCCTTGAAGAAAATGACTTACATGTGTGGAGAGGGATTAAAGGAAGTTCATGTGATGATGTCATTATTTTCTCTACCATTTTTAAAAATTGAGTGTGATTTTATCATGTCCTCAGTGAGTCTAAGGTAAATAGGATCATCTATCTCTGCTAGCTTGTTATATGCAGCATGCATGCATTGTAATTTCCTAGTGAGATCAAGCAATTCAGTATCATCTAAGAGGTGGTTGAAATTTGGAAGAAAAAAGGTTTAGAGCCCATAGTGGTAGATAGAAAGTCAAGCATGAAGGAGACTAGAGGAAGCTAATAAGGTGACACGAGATAACTTGATGTCCAAACTAAAGAGGTAGAGTGCTCACTTGTCAAAGTAGAGATAGCAATGAAAGAGTGACTTGTCAAGAAAAGTGTTCAAGCAATTTACAACACTAGTTAATCAATTCAAGAGCTAGGAAAGAAGCCAAATAACCAAGAAGATAGAGAAATCGAGATGAGAAGTGAATAACTTTCTCAATCAAAGAAAGCAATCAAGAGATCAAGATAACCCTTTCAACCAAAAAGAAGGTCCTAGTATGTTAACATAGACAAATAAGGTGGAAAAGACCTAGATGCTAAGATTAAAGAGCCATTTTAGGCAAGTTCAAACACTAGAGCATAGCAAAGAAAAGTCAAATAATAAAACTCCCCTTAGTAAGAAACACAAGCAAATGTTAAGACTTGATGCTTTAACTTGGAGGAATATGTTATGGACTTTTTTGAGCTTTTAATTTTTGATTTTTTTTTTTCTTTTTGAAGTTTTATGGTTTTTTTGGGATATTTTTGAATAAAAATACACAATGAAAGCATGTTAAAAGGAAAACTTTTTTCTAAGGCTCAGAGATTAAAAATACACAACGAAAGCATGTTCCAAGTGGGGAAGGGTTTAAAAATTTAAGCACATCAAACACACCAACAACCTATTCAAGTTTCTACAAGTATGCACAAGCTCAACTAGGGGATGTCCTTGATATACACAAGGTACACGAGGCCCAATTTTGTAGATGAAAGAGAATAATGCCAAACAATCGGGAGGAAAAGATAACCCAATCTTCACATTCATTTCCCAAAGGTATAATTTTGTTTGGGGCTTAGCCAAAATTGACAATATTGCTACTTCCAAAAGGCCTGCCTTTAGATTTAAACCACGCTATTTATATTTTGTCGAAACACAGGGGTTGAGGTTGTCCCCTAGAGTGATCACTTCTTTAGGTAGGACCCCTAAAATAAAAAGCAAGATCCCTTATTTATGTTCCCCTCAAACTCCTTAAGAAGGATGCAAGAAGAAAACATAAACAAGAAAACCTCGGGAATCAATAGATAAAGGGGTTTATTGTAAGACCAAATCCAAATGTGAACGATTGATTTTAAGCCCCTTTTTCAATATTAGGAAGACACACCAAACAAGTTGATAAAATAAAATAAAATGATTTTACAATGAAAAAGAATACAATGATCACTTTTTACAATTCAAATAAGAAGGTTTGGAACAAAACACCTTGATTTTACGCTTTCTAATTTTTCCACATTTTACTCCTTTAACCTCCAAGTTGCCTTCACAAACTTCAGTCAAGTGCATGAAATCATGAAAAATTAGGAAAATTCAATTGCAATATATTGAGCCATTTGACTCCAAATGAAGTGACAACTCATATCATGCATTGAACTTTGTGCAAATAAAGTGCAAGCTAATCACCAAAATGCATTTTTTTGTTTTTCATTTTTTGACCTAGTCAACAAGATTAGATTTGTATGATATTATTTCAGGCCCAAAAATCAAAATCTAAAGAAGAGACCCCTACTAAAAACTAGACAATTTTCCAAAAATGCAATTTTTTTTGGGAATATCTCTTAATTTGTCCTCCAGGGGCCCATTTTTTCAAAATGGACTAATTTTTGTAAATCGAGTTATTGAGCCCTAATATGACATCTAAATTCAAAACACAAACACCTAACCCCCTCTAGAATTCTAAGACCTTTTAAAAAATGTAAAATTTTCCAAAAAAATTATTGGTTTGTGCCCAAAAATATTTTTTCATGAAAAAGAAAGAAAGAAATTATAACTCACACAAATCAACTCAACAAAACAATGAATTTTGTCTTGAGTCGTCTTTGATCCAATGCTAACCCGCAAAAAAAATTAAGATATGAATTCCAAGTTGTTTGGAAGATATGATCAAATCTTTCAAAACCTAGAGTTTTGGCTTTCAACTCAACCAGCACAAGGGTTAGCCTTAAAACCAAAGAAATAATCCTAAAAAACCACTTGATTAGATCCAATAAGAGGATATGAAAAACCAAAATTGAGACATGCAACTAAAATACAAGCAAGTTAAACTACTAAACTAAAAAAAATTCAAGAAAATAGAGCTTAAAATGTGGGTTTGAGCCCTAGGGTGGGCGCAAAAAATGTATGAAAAAAAATGTCGATGCACTTCTATTTACCCTTATTCTCAATAATACCCATGATGAAGAGCATCTTGAGAGGCGACTTATAGATTCCTATCTATGATGTGCAAAAACTATGAGATGGTGGCTCTCAAATGAACCTAGCTTATGGAAACCCTTGCAAGTGCACCATAGAATGTAAGATTGAAAGCGTAGAGGCAAGAGTGTCAATATCCAAGAATCAATGATGGATGTAATGAAAAGACAAGCTAAACTAAATGAAATGCAAGCCAACAAAGAGATTTACAAAGTCTCTTATTTAAACTATGTGATCTAAGCTAGAGCATATAGATAAGACTCAACTAAGAATGCCATGATGCAAGTATGAGAATGCAAGTGCAAGAATGCTTAAACTCCTTCAAAGCTCCAAAGTCACCAAGAAAACATGCATTATAATGTTAGCATGAGAATTTAAGCTTGAGAGAATGAGGAGAGAGCCTCCTTTTAAAGGAAAATGGACAGTTGAGATTAAGAGGCAAAAGAGGCATAATCAAGGGTGGAGAATGCATCTTGAGTGATCCATGTGCACAAGAATCTCACCTAAGCAAGATCAACGGTTGAATTTAAGAGGAAAAATATGTGAGGAGGAGAATTAAACCTATTTTAAAAATAAGATTCCTCTCACATAGAAAATTGTGCCCCTCATGTGAGATACAAATACCTTTTATTTTATTTTTAAAATATGAATAATGTTTTTCATGTGCACACTTAGGATAAGTGGGATTTGGAGATTTTATTTAATTAAAATGGAGCAAGTTCTTTCAATTAAATAAAAGACTTAGAATAAAGTGGTCAAACCATAGGTTATAATCGAATAAATAGCAAATTGATGATTTTATCAAGAATAAGCAATGGATAAGTCAAGCAAAAATGCTAGAAAGGGGGCTCATAGTCTAGATGGCCATTTTTGGGTGATTACATTAGTCGAAGTTCCCAATCTACCATAACTTCACTCATTTTCAGATTCAGAACCCATACTCACCCTTTCCTACTATTATAGAGTTTGTTTCACTCATAAATTATAAGTTTGAAGCTAGATGAAGCACCACAAATTTATCAAAGATTAATTCATAGAGCAATTTGGTATATCTTAGTCTCAGGTTGAAGAATAAGGTGCATATTGTGAATTAAAAAATGTCATCTACCTCATACTTTCTAACTATCACAAGGAAGGATTCAAGCTCTCCCATATAAAGTACAATGTTTAATAAGAGATAGGAAGACAACAAGAAGACAAAACTATCTTCCATATAAAGTACCTAAATTTCTTTTATGTTAGTACTATGTACATATGTTAATTTTTATTCTTTTTTGATAGAACACTTATTCTAATTATATATTGAGATGTGTTCTATAATGTTAAAATTTGGTTTATTATTTAATTTTTTAAAAAATCATTTCAATTTTATTTATTAATATTTCTATATATTCAACTTTAGTTTTATTCAAATTTTAAAATCTTTATGTTTTAGTTACTTATTCATACTACTTTCCATAATTTCACAAATCTAATTTTAATTTGAGTAGCCCATCCATTTATACATCACTTAAGATCAACCTACTATATTTCCTCATAACTCAAGATTGAACATAACTTTTAAATCTTCAAATTCAAATTCAAACTTTCTTGTCCCTTCTCACTTGACAAGTGTTTTTGTAAATTCTAGTTATGGGCCTATGTATTACATTCATTTGAATAATGAATTCATATATTGTGAGTAAATCTATATTCTAACTTTCCTTTTCCAATTTTTCACTTGTGAGTGTAATTAATTTATATATTGAAAGTAAATCACACTTTAAGAATATAGATTCATAACTGAAAAAATACTCTTACATATAGTCATCTACAAAGCTATACAAGTTATCTATATAGGACGTAGTTCAACCATATTTCAACCTTATTGATTTGACAATCTCTCCCAAAACATTTTCATTTGAATTATGAATTTCAATCTACATAACGTTTGGCATAATGAAAATATCAACAACATGAAATCTTATAGATTTCCTATATCTACAAGGAACTATTCCAATTAAACAACCACTACATTTTTCATACTATTCTAAAAAAATCAATCTTTATATCAAATTCATGAATATTTATATCCTTTTATAGAGCACCATATTAATAGTATAGTGATTAATTTTATTTAATTAGCCCATATTTACAAATATAGGTGATATGAATTTGATAAACAATACAAGGTATACAAAAATTTGGATTATATATAAAAATGGATGAGATGTATGTAGTAGAATTTCTAATCGACTTAATTAAAATGAGTTCTATACATATATTTGGAATTTTAACTTTGCAAGATTATCACTTTAGCTCACAATTTACCATTGTGTTATAGGCTCTTACCTTCTTAGAATTCACCAAAAGATCTTAAATAACTTAAACCTTAGAAAGCTCTTGAAGAAATCTAATTTTAGCCTCTTAAACTATGCCTTCAAAGATCACTATAAAGATACCTAACACACTTTAGACCCTAAATTGTGACCATTGAAAATAAAGAAAATTAATTTATTTTTGTTTGATACTTTTCCAACATTAATATATTCCTATCAAAACTCAATTTAATAAATTTTTAATCAAACTCATAATTGAAACATGATCTCAATTCTTCAAACACTTTACAGAGTCATTCTCATAACTCTTCCCACATGCTTTGGATCAATAAGCATCAATAAGGCAGGGGTCCTAAGGGAGGAGCTTGGGCTCTATTTTAGTGGAGGAGGTGGCATCATGACAATTTTTTAAGGGGGGCTAAAGGTTTATTTAGAATATTTTCCTATAAAATAGAAGCTTCAACTTTTTAGCTCTCTTCATTTAAAGTTGGTCCTATAGAGGGAGCTTCCTAAAAAATAGAGCGGGTGACTACTTAGAGTTTTCATAACTATTTAAAGTTGAGTGATTCCACGACTTCCTTTAGTTTGTCTTATCTTTAAAATTTAAACTCCTAAATTTAGGGAAGTTAGAAGTCCCATGAAAATCAATATAAAAATTTAAATTTACGATGTCATTGTTTTGATTTTTATTACTATCATTATTTAAGTTTTAATATAATAAATAGATTGTTGACATGTGGCGAAAAAAATCCCTAAGCCGGTGGAGCTAATTCTAGCCCCACCCCATTTTCACCTACTCAAATGAAGGGGCTAAAAAGTCGAAGCTTTTACTTTGAGCCTAAAAAGACTCCAAATAAACCTTTAGCCCCCCAAGTCTTTTTATCATGGAGCTACTTGTTCCACGAAAATAGAGCCCAAGTGACTCCCATGAGACCCTTGCCTAAGTGGGGCAAAATGGTGTGGGAGTGCAAATAATCCCACCAAAGAATTATGCCATTTGTCAACAACCTACTCTTCATTTCCCCACCAAAATGGAATAATCTCACTAAACTAATTTATGAAGAAATATAATTTTTATTTTTGAAATTCATAAGACAACCAACTTCTATGAATTTAAGAATAATTTTTTTGTTTTGAAGTGAATTCATATATAAATCCATAGAACTTTTGCCTTTTTAAATATTCATTTTTTGTGAGCGGCAGAAGCGCTATATTTTTAAGTGGGTGCCCATAAGACCCCAGCCTAAGCATGCAATTTGAAATTCTGTATTTCCCAATTAATTTGACCTAATTATTCGAATGCAAAGAATAGGCGGGATAAGCCGTCATTTTGAAAAGGTATTCAGCCAAGGAAAAGTAACGAATTATTCTATTCTTTTCTCATTCGTTCATACCCTGCAACACGACATGGCAGTTTACCCAAAAAAAACCCTCACAAGATATTCCTTTTTCCTTTGTTTATCTACCGTAAAATTTCAACCCTTATTAGCAGGCACCTTTACTTGTTTGCAATCCCTTACTTTCGGCAGATTAAGAGTACTGGTCGGTCTTCCATTCTACTTTCCTCCTCTTCAACGTTTCCTCCAACAACTGCTTAAAAACTTCAAATTATGCCCTGTTTTTCACATGATTTGCAGAGACCCAAATTCAAGGCGTGCTATCAGAGCTGTGGCGTAATACAGGGCAGTTTGAATAAAAGTCATAAAATTTGTTTTACAGCTGAAACAAAATCATGGTGAAGCTGACAATGATAGCTCGAGTGAGTGATGGACTGCCTCTTGCAGAAGGCCTGGAACATTTTCGTGAACACAATGATTTTGAATTTTATAAGCAAAAGGCCAAGCAATTGTTCAAGCTCATCTCGGAAGGCCAAAATGGAGCTTCCAGAATGTCCCTCAGGATTGAACCTTATTGCTTTCAGTATCCTTCATAATTGGTTTTTCTTGATTCATTGTTCAGATTAATCTCATTTCCATCATTTTTTAAGCTAATGGCCATAGATTAGTTATTAGTATTTGTTGAAATTAATTATTATTATGTGTTAATCTTGAGTAAATTCAAGTTAAAATCTACTAAATGAAAGATTCACAAATTATCATTGTATTATAGACTCTTGCCTGGCTATATTTTTTTCCTCTTGAGTGCCAATGAGTTTGTATGTTTTATTCTTGCATACTCATACCCAACTAGGCACCCTACGATCAGTTTATTGTATGGGCTGTAATGAAATGTTTCCCTTGATTAATTGATGACAGGTATATTATTGAATATGGTGTAATTTCAGTTTCATTTTATGTTCTGTAATGAAATGTTTGCCTTAATTCATTGAGAAAAGCTATATTATTGAGGATGGTGTGTGCTATATTACCCTGTGTCATCAATCATATCCAAGGAAGCTTGCTTTTCACTATTTGGAGGACTTGCAAAGAGAATTTGGGAAGCTTCATCGCTCACAAATAGAAACTGCATCAAAACCATATTCTTTTATCAAATTCGGTGAGTAACATTCCCTACTATGTAAGTTTTTTTTATGGAAACTGATGCTGAAATATGTAATACTTGGTCAATCTATGAAGTAATAGAATATCGTTTGTCTTTTTAATGTTAGCCCATGGAAAATCAAATTCCAGACTACAGGATAGAGAACAACTCATTTTTTTTTTACATAAGGTATCCTCGTGACCTAGCTCAGCAATGACTAGGGTCGATGGTAGCTAGGGCGAGATTAGTCTCTCATGGGTGAGATCAACTGTTTGCAAGATGTTTCACCTCTTAAACTCAGGAGAAATTTGAATTCGAGACAATGGGGAACGACCCACAACCTCAAGCCAACTCATCTACCCGAGAACAACTCATTGTTAATATGTTGGTGCCTTATTGCACAAGGTTGCGAGGCTCAATCAAGCCTTAACTGATCCATGAATTTTTACATGGTGAAAGAAAGCTCAGGGCAGGGCAGGGCAGGGCAGGCTTAGGAACAGTACTTAACAAATCTTGATAGATCCGTGGCAGACCACCTGAAGTCAACCTTCAATTCCCAAATCCATATCTTACCCAGTTATGTTTCTGAAATAAAGTGTAGTCCATTCTGTGATGCAAATGCAATTTAATATAGAAACTATGTATGCTAATCATTATGAACTGTGAAAATCTGATGCCTCTAAAATCTATATCTTCTTTATTTAAAGAATGCAAATAATGTTTATTGAATTCTTAGATAACATCCAGATAACAAACCTTATTTAAATTTAATTGAAGAACAATCTCTTGCGCTTTTGCTACTCAGAAAAGTGAATTAGTATGATTCTATATCGTGAATGTATTCAAGAAACCTAAATAAATTAACAGGAAAATTGGTAAGAAGATGATAAAGTAGATTATTATTTTTATATAATTTTCCTCCACCAGAGACCCTCATGGATACATGAATTGGAGTATAGAAGTTAAAATGAAAATTGAATTTCTTTTTTGGGAGCTTAAGCTCATTCAATTACCTCAAAACTGTCCCTAAAACGCATATGTATAGTAGGCAAGTTCAACAAGCTTGGTAAACTGTTCATATATTCAGAGCATATGAAATTATACTTTTGTTTGTGTTGTTGTCTCTACAATTCATAATATATCTTGTTAAGATTTATGAATTTTTGATTGTGAATATTTTAATCAATGTTTTAGATTATATTGTGTGATTTATTATCACTTTTTTATTTCTAAACACTGATAAAATGTGGTTTAAAAAGTTAGATGAAAAATACACAAATTCAAAAACACTAAAAAAACATTTAACATAATCAGATTTCCACAATCCATTAGTATGTGAGCAATGTTTCTGGATTAGATTGTGTGAGTTTTTTTAGCATCAACGTTTCGGATCATACTACATGATCCATCATCAGGACAAGAGAACATGTTTATATTCCCTGATGGAATAGCAAGGGTATTAATGCAGTCATATTTAATTTTTGTAGAGGCAGATAAAATTATAAGCTTAAGATCGACATGGCCAGAGTGGGTTTTTCTTCAGTCTTATGGGCTCAATAGTGATTTAAGATACCCTCAGTTTCTTTGTCTGTTTGAAAAAATCAAATTTTCTTACCTTCGGATTTTCGATTTATATGTAGCAATAGTCTCATGAACATCGAATCTGATATTGCAGCATTTTAATTACGAATAGGTCATTTCCAGTTCACATACCCTCTAGTTTATCCTCGTCTGCAAAAATAACTTTTTTTTTCGGTTTATAGTTTTTCATCTTCCTGTTGAACTATTTGAGAGCTTAGTATCTGTTTAAAAAATTATATATTTTATAAATTTTTGTTTCTGAATTTACTTGTGTATGATTTTTTTGAATATCAATGTTTTCTAATCTATCACGAAATGTGATCCAAAACGTTGATACTAAAAAAACATACACAAATTTAGAAACAAAAATTTACATTTCAAATAGATTAAAATCTAAATAGATTAACTATATATCTTGTATCAATTGAAATTTTGCGAGGTTATCTTTGCCCCATAACTCTTTCTTGAAATAAATATCTGACCAACTAATTACATGATGACTCTGCAACTGGAAATAGACTCAATCATCCAAAGAATCAGAAAGCTTTATCTGGATACCAGGACACAGAGAAACCTGTCAAAGCTAAACAACAATGATCAAATTCAAGTCCAACAGATTGTGATGAAGGACTTCAGTGATATTGTTGGCAAAGGAGAAAAAAATGAGGGTAAGTGATATTTTTGTGCTATATCCACGCCACCTATCATTTGGTATGGAAGTTTTTACCAAATTAAGTAACTGATCTGCATAACTTGGCAGAAGCAAATCTTGTGTCTACTAGAGGATCCATTGATATCGAGTCGGCAATTAAGGGCTCGGATATACTTCAGGTAGTTATCTTCAACATCGTTTCTTTATGAATTTCAATTATTGCTTGATCTGGATTTGATTTATGAAACCCATTTCTAAATCTATCTTTCTAGGCTCTGTTTTTAAGGTTTGTTTTTTATAGTAATTGAGGGAAAGGGAAAACGAAAAAAAAATTACATTTGTTTTAAGATCAAGTATTTTTCTACAATCTATGAAATCAATTGTTATTCTTTTTTGAATTCAATTGTGTAACTTTTTTTTCATTGATATGATCACACTTTGATTGTGTAATTTTTTTAATCAACATTCCAGATCACAGAGTGTAATCTGAAACGTTAATTAAAAAAATCACAATTAAAAAAAATAAAAATAACAATACATTTATTTTCACAATAAAAAACAGTCTCTTGGACGAAACTCACATATTCATTCATTCTTTGGAGACATAATCTTATCGGCCTGATTTCATATTTGCAGAAGGTGGCACTAAAATGGATGCCCGTTGCAGTTTTAGCTGCTGTTGTAATCATACTCATATGGGCACGGATGGCTCTTTGGGGAATTTGATTACATTGAAATTTGAAGTGCAATTTAGAAGAAAGAATAACCTTTTGAATACAGGCTTTGATAAATCATTTATTTCCTGGTCCAGTTCATGGACTATGGGGTTATTTGTTCAATGTTCATTCATTTATATGAGGTGAGTTAAATGATAACAATTTTCTACAATTCGTTGTTTATATATTTGTGTTTTAGATCACAGTTTGTTTTTTATTATTAAGAAATTAAAAGATTCTATTATTTTATTTTTATTCTTGAAACTTTCTAACATTTTGATGATAGATTATAGAATGTAGTCTAAAATACTAATGGAAAAAAAAATCTAGAAACAGCAAAATAAAAATAAAAATATAAAATATAATGTTTTGTAAACCTTGTAATTTCAGTGCTTAAATTGGCTTCATTTTGATCAATGTGGCAGCTTTCTATAATCACCAAATGGCGAAGAAGGGTGTGATGAGAGCGTCAGACATGAGAGGCCGAGCTTGCTGCTTTGTCAAGGTGATTACTAGAAAAACAGACAAATAAGCATTACTGATATCCTATTTGAAAATTGTGAATTGTGTCATAAAAAATTCGCCAGTGTAATTGCAATTCTTTGTAATCTTACTTTCATTCAATTAAAAGAAGTCAATCCATGTGTATATAGGCTGTACTTCAAAGACTTGAGGCTTTTTAAGTCCACAGATGAATTCTTTTTGTAAAAAATGTTAAATTCTTGTAGATAGTTTCTCCAAAACCCTGTTCCTTAAGGTTGTATATGTTCACATCTAGATAGTTGGAGTATATAATGTATCTTAGTTTTTTATTATTACAGATGGTCTTATTTATATACTTTTCTATTTTCTCTTGTTTGTGTAATTTTCAGACACTAAGACTTGATTTCTAAATTAAACGTGTTAAATATGCTTAATTTCTTCCTTAGAATGTGTTGTTTGAGAGTGACTGTGACTGTCAAGCTTTACATGTTCTATTAATGTAGGCTTTATTTTCCCACTATAATACTTTGACATATAAGATAGATTTTATGGAGAAGACATTCATTTTAAAAATTGTAAATTAAAAATAAATTACTTGAGAAAATTTGGGTGGCATACTGAATAAAGTTTTGTAGAAATAGATAATATTTTTAATAAAAAAAATATGTTGATAAAATTTTAAATTTATTTTTGTATATATTTTTAAATTTTGTTGTTTCATTTTTAATGGTATGCATGAAGTCAAAATGTAAATAACAAAGAATAGGAACAATGTAATGTAAGATCTAAACTCACAATTCGTAATAAACATAAAAATAATATCTAAGATCTATTCATCATACCAAAACAAAAGACAATAGGAGACTTAAATAATACTTTAGATAGTGTTTTTGTAAATTTTGAGATTTTGTATTTGTCATGCCTGACTACTACTTCGGGTTTTTCTGCAAATTAGGACCTTGTTATAAGTTCCTTTCAGTTGTTGTGTTTGTATTTCTGAAGAACTTGGTTATATTACTGTCCTTGAAACATGAGACTTATGCTGAACTTATTTTCTGTTTAGAACTATTTTAATAGTAGTGAATGAAATTTAGGATTTTGTGATTTGAAATTGGCATATAAATATTTGCATGTTGATTGGGTATCGATTATGTTCATTATGTTTTTAACCCAATGTAAACTGCATTCCGTGTTTGAATGCTTTGAAAAGAAAGTAAATATATTGTATGTTTAATTTGAATGTTAATATGCTGTATAAATATATTTAGAATTTGTCATTGTATTTATGTACGTATGACTGAGAAGGGATTGAATTATTTCATTGGATTTGTTTTCAGTATAGCATATAGGCATATGCTGTAAAGGGATTAAATTTTTCTAAATACTTATAATCTTGAGATGGTTTTGTTTTCATGACTCATATTAACTGTTATTTAAAAGAACCACAATTTGCATTTCATATATATATTTGTTATTAAAAGGGGGCTAATGATTGGCATAAACATTTTCTATTTTAAAAGGGTTTAATTACCTCTTAGTATCATGTAACCCTAAACGGGTATCGAATGTCATGGAGGAAAAACATATTCATTGTGTTGAAAGCCAAACATGGTGGTGGCTTTGTAACTGTTTTGTGCACGGCCCTGTGAAGTGTCGTAGTTGAATTGAATGCTTGTTTATGAGGAATGATGGCACTAAGGGTTTGGTTGGCCATTTCTTTTCGTGAAGTTGGGTTTTTTGTAGAATTTGGGCCGGAACTTGGCCGCATTGCTTTGTTTGGTTTAACATCTGTGATCTTGTTGCTGAGGTATCGGTATAATGAAGGGTGTTGGTTGGAAAGGAAACTTGCATATTTGGTTAAGCTCGATGAAGTTACTCATCAGAAGTTGTCTGTTGTTTTGTTGGGTTCTTCTGCTTCACCCCATTGTGAAGTCATTTGCGAGTTTTGAGTGTTGGCATTGTAGAGATTGCTTACCAGTTTTGGACTTGGCTTTTGGGGCTTTGGCATCGAGTTATATTGCAGAAGTATTTTCCATCTTTAGTATTAACGTAGGGGCAATTTCTTACCCTACTTTCTCTCTCTCTCTGTTTACAGTTTCATTGTGATATTGATTAGCATGTTGTAACTGGTTATCAGTTTTACATGATGTTTATTTACACTCAAGGATGGGTATATGCAGAGCATAGCACGGTGTGCAATGCTTAGCTCTATATATATCCACCTTTGAATGTGGAGTTATGGAGATATTAATTTGGATGTTGCTACATGTATATTTAATTGGGCTTTGCTCCAAATATGTGTTTTCCATCGAGTTGAGTCCTGTGAGAAACACATGGTTGCGGCAGTTAGCTTGCTGGCTGTTGTGTATTAACAAATAAGTTTTGGGCTCCCATTGGGATGAGCTCTGTGAGAACCCATATCTCAGGCTCACTTGGTATTTTATAGTAAAATGTGAGTGGCTCAGCCTCAGTCTTGAGTTTGCTTTAAATTATCGGCTCATGACCGTAGTTGAGGGTAGAGGCATTTTGTTGAATAGTTAGTATGAAACCAAAACAATGTTGAATTAACATGTTATTAGCATAGCATCTTTATGGTTATTGAATGTTTGAAAATTTCCATGTATAATAGCCAATACACTGTCTGAACATTGTTATATGGTTCGAATTCCTTTATATCAGTTCATGAGGTTGTGTAAACTGGTAATAGGTTATTTGGTGTCGCATCCAGTTATTAGTATTTCAGAGATTCTAAATAGTAAGTATGTTGTCCATGGGTCAGATTTTGCAATTGGCAATTTGGAAATGAGTTTGTATGAACACTCAATATCATCGATTATGTTCTTTTTGTTTTAAAACAACAACACAGTTAAAAAAATTTAGTTAACTGTATGCTGTTGGGAATTGTTAGACATGATTTTATTGGATTTGTTTTGAAGCATTTTAGATATGCCAGTAGTATTTATATTATGTTTTGAGATGAAAATTATATGTGTGCGAATTGGAAATCTATTATTTAATGATGTTTTTCTGTCCAATATTGAATTGGAGATTGTTTCAATGGAAAATATAGATTTATGATATACGTGTTTGATGATATGTTATTCAAAGTGAGAATATCATATGTGCATTGTATTATTATCTTGGCCAATTCGAAGGATAAGTTTAGTTTGTTATAACAGTAGAAATAAGTAGTATAGTACTACAATTGGTAAATATCATTAAACTGATGTAACAATTTAGTTATATTTACGAGATCGTAATATTGTAGTATTTATTTCTGTTGTTAAAATAACCTAAGTTTACTTTCTAGTTTGGTAGTAGATGAGATTTTAAAAGATAAAGAATGTAATATCATGTGAAATCTGACTGTTATTCGTTGCATGTGCATTCTTAGAATATCTGTTTGATGTGTATTTTAAGAATAGCTGTAATGAACGTATATCGAGGTGGCTGAATATCGATTTATCCTATTCAGTTAATTAATTCAGTGATAATTTAAAGATGAATTGGGTGGGTTAATTATATACAAAAGATAATTGGCCTTACCTATGATTTTAACCAGCAAGGTTAAGTACGGAGAACAAGGCAAGTCTCTATTTCGTCATTTCACGAATACCATAGAGAATTCCACTATGTGTTGTCTATGAGCTTACCATATACAGATGCAATATCTTAGCACCATAGTGATGACACCTCAGTATATATATGATTCATTTACTGGTTATTCTTAGTGCGAGTTTAATTTTGCATTGTTAAGAAGATGGTTACTTCTTGCATATTAATTTTAGAATTGCACTATGTTATGTGGTTCCGATATCTGCATTATGGTTTTGTATATGTTTATTCTAACATGTATGCAGGTGGACTACGTCTTTTAACTCAGTATGTACTGAGCCCTCTTTGTGTTGTGTTGCATTTTTGTGTGTGTTTCAGGTGTTTCAAGTTGAATAACAAGTAGCTAAGGATGACTGTTGAAGTTACTTCTTGAATCAGAATTTGATACTTGTAGAGTTCATATGTTGGACATAGACGTCTAAGAATGATATTGTACTTCATTATTGTACTAAACTCTTTATGTGTTAACATCGTTATGGAAATTTATTTGGATGATATCTTCTTTTATTTTGAGGTCTTCGAATTGAGAGTGACTCAATCATTGTTCTTGTTCTTGTAATATGTTGTTTAAATAAAGAAAAATAATAATATTTTCTATGGTTTATTATGCTTGTTCATTGTTTCATATTTATTTATTTTGTTTTAGTGGTAGCATTACAGTATCATAATAGATGCTTGATGATGATAGTATAAGGTAGGTAATGCTTGATAATGATAGTTTTAGCTCTTAATCAATAATGTTTGATAACTTTACTATAGTATAGATACCATAGTCACATGGGGATGCGTCCCCCTTTTTTTTACCCTATGTCTCAGAGGTGGGGATGCACCAACGACTTGGTGACTCTGTTCCCCCATCCCTAGTGGTGCCACTAGATTTTGCCACCTTCATTGAGGATGGGGGGCCATTCTGGTGTTGACTATTTGCTGATTTGACTATTTATGTTCAATGTTTGATGTTCCAATTCAATGCAATGTTCAAGTATTTACTTTTTTACTTCTTTATATCTTCTTTGTAATACATCTTTTCATAACTAGCATTTTAAGTACCATATGTATAGTATATACAACCCCCTCGATCCCTCATCATCGTCCCCCCATTGTCCCCAAATTAAGGTCCCTCTACTCCCCCATCTTGAAAACTTGTCACCCCATTATGCCAACCCCCTGTCCCCAGGGTGGTGTAATTATGATAGATACTCAAATGTGCTAGATGGAAAATGAGATATCAAATGTCTTAATTATATGCCTCACATCATATTTGATCAATGGTGAGAATTAAATTACAAGATAACAATTGAGTAAAATTAAAGAAGGGTGAGACCTATAATGCACATTGATTGATGAGATGAAAAGATAGGATAGGGTGTCAATGCATGTAATAAACAAATAAAAAATATATTTTTTTATTAGAGGTGAAAATTTAAATTTATATAATTTGGGAGGAAGATATTTATCTAATTAAATAATTTTAAAAATTTATTTAATTATAAGAGGGGAATTAGTTTGACAATAAAAATAATAATTAATTTAGGGATAAAAATGGTAAAAATGAATAAAACGAGACTATTTAATTAATAATAAATGGAAAGGCCAATGAAATAATTACATAATGACACTATTAAATTATTAGAGGAAATAGATAATGAATTAAAATTAATTAATAAATTTAATTAATAATAATAAAATATTATTAATTTAATCAAGTGTAATGAAAAATAAAAAAAAGACATATATTCATCCATAAATTATTTCATCTTCTCATGCCATCACCTTCATGTTTCCATATAATTATTTAATGCATTTTCTATAGAGGAAAAGGATTATGAAAAATGGACACATACCTTTGCTATTTGTTATGTTCTTTATCAGATCATCGAGCATAGATACAAATGAAAGATAAAAAACAATCACTATGTTGACTTCTTCACTCTCTATCATGATATCAAGATTGAGGCTTTCATGAGATTCCTTGAAATAGCTGAAAAAGGAAGATCAACAAGATAAGTGTAGGAGCAAAGAACATTCCCCATTCCTAAATCACTACCATAATATCAAGATGGAGGATTTCATGAGTTTCCACAAAAAAGGTGAAAAAGCAAAGGTAAAAATCATGAACGATTAAAGTACAATGATTAAATTAAGTCAAATATTAAGATAAAAAGATCAAAAGCTACAATGATTAAGATAAAATGATAAATAGAAAAGATGAATCTAAAAGTGAAAATATTGAGTGATAAACAAGCCACACAACTAATACATCCCTTCGAAAAGGATAAATTTAATATGGATCTAGGTAGCAGCTAATGTAGGAAAGGTGCATCCATTACAACGTAGATATCTAGGTTAGGCTTGGTATAAGAAATATGCATGCCATCAAGACAAAAATAGGTCAATATAATGATAAACATGCAATAGATTAGGAAAGCTAACTATGAAAGCAACAAGCTTAGTTCAACATCAATATTTTACATAAGATTTTGTGAAAACTTAAACTTTTATGTTTCCTGAAATGAAGAGTTTTGATTTCTTTTGTGTTTCCTTTTTGGTTTAGATATTTGGTTTAAAATGTTATTTTCTTCCACTCCCATGGTACTAGTCATTTAGCCAAGCTTGCACATGATGGATAGATAGGAAAACTAGAAGATAAACCAAGGTCAAAGGTGGCATGGGGATACTTAAGTGGGATAAAACATATACGATGAAGGATTTGGTAAGGTTAAACAAAATACGAAGGAAAAATGGGAGATACATGAAGAAGATGGCTTAAGAGAACATTAAGCTTTTGGATGTGCAAGTTTGGATGCCATTTTAAGATTTTCTTTGATAGTCAATGCTTGGATAGATATGATTGGTTGTTGTGGAGGTTTGGGATCATGAAGGTAATTGGAAGGAATGTTAGGATATTAAGATGGGAATGGAGAAACATTTTGATCTTGACTTTGTATAGCATCATGAGCTAGAGTGCAAAAGTAAACATTGCAAAGGCTTGGGTTCACCACACAACACTTAAATAACTTTCAATGCCAACTAGGCATATTTCATAACAATGGGCTCAAATTCCCCTCATACAATTTTGGAAAGGTAAGTACTTGGGGTGGGGGGGTGAGGGGAGAATCAATACTGCTAAAAAATTCACCTAATTAAAATTTAACCATATACTAGATCTGATATTCATTAACCATTAATTGTTGCAATGTAAACCCATTTACCTGTTTGCTGAAATGTAAAACAATAAAGAAAACAACCATAAAAAAATCACCCATACACACAAAACTCCATATTTTTGGTCTTGCAAAAACCCTTGGTTATAGAGAAAAATTGTGGTAGGGATGAGACCCATAACTCTTCACCGCAGTAAGATGTTTTCTTGGTTAAGAGCTACTATTGTCACCTTCTACATGACTCACCCTGTTAAAAGTGACTGATATATTGTTAGATGTATAGATAAAAATCCTATCAAATTAATTGCAATAGATTTCCACAATCCATGAGCTTCTGTATTCATTCTTCTACATTCTTAGATCTCTCATTAACATCTTGATGATGGATAGTGGAGTATGATCTGAAACGTTGATGCTAAAAAATCTTACACAATCTCACCCAGAAGCTCGAATATAGAACAATCCTATCAAAGTCTACTCTGTCAAGAGATTCTATCCCACTTCTACAGTTTTCACCCGATTAAGGGATTTACAATCAATCATGTTAAAGACTTTCACTCCTATTAAGAACTACTTGATTAAGGGATTTCACAAACACTTGTTGATATTGTTAGGAATCAAACAAGATAGAAATGACATGTAATTTTTTTCTCCCAGAGCTGTCCAAATCCATTCCATGTTGTCTTTGCACCTTCAATCCTTCTATAGACTCTTTATAATTAGATCTATGATTGCACTTTGATTCTACACCAAAATCTCATTCAAATCCTTATCTCTCTTCTCTCTTTTCTTTATGTTTCTTGGTCTCCTTTTAATCCTTCTTACTTTCTCTTGCAAAACCTTATTAAGGCTTTGGAATCTTTCATAACTTCCTTTGGAATCCATCTGTCTCGAACTTCCCAAAAACTTTGATCATGTCGGCTCCATCTAGATCTTTCTTTCATCCCCAAGGTGGAAAATAATTTTATTTCCATTTGCTAAACCTTCCTTGAATTCTTCACTTAGATCTATTCAAAAATCTACATTGACTATTTTGTTAGGCACATTACTCCATGCAGATAAATTCTCCTTTTGTCCACATTCAATGAATCTAATTGTAACATGATCGGTTCGATCATTCTATCAAAGGTGTTTATCCTTTTCCTCTTCTGCTGACTAATCGATAGGTCTATTTTCCTTTTATCCTCTTTCCCTGTTTATTGATATCATTAGTTTACCCATAGTAAAACTTTTCTCCGTACTGATAACACTTAACTTGTTCATTTCGTCATCATTTTTCTCTTCCATTTGACCCATTAACTGATAGTGTTCAATTTACCTATTTATCTCCTCTCACTGGTATAGTATATTTTCTTCCTTGTTGTATTTACTTGTTTACCTATTGCTCTAACTCTAGAATGATGATTTCACCTAGACAATGGTTTTCCAACAATGACAATCATAACTCCTAAAATCATCAACAACCTTAATATGATTTTCCAATTAACATAGACAAGAAAAATATCCTTATGGAACTTTTCCTCCCCACAAAAATCTCTTTGACAATTTACTACCGAACAAAGAATTTCACATCATTTTACTCCACAAAATCTCATCATTATTACATCTTGCAACTTGCAACCTTCCATGTCACAAGCCACCTTGACTTATAGGTTCAAATAACAATTTTTCTTCCTAATGTTGACAAGATCCAAACAACTCCAAAGACACCCTAGTAAACTAAATGGAACATCTTGACACCCTTGACAACTTTCATGAGTAGAGATTTATCAACCATCATATCTTATACAAAATTAGGCCTAAAAGGTTGTTAGTCCTTACCCTCAAAAAATCAAGTCTTAACTCTTCATGAAATCCTTAATTCCTAAAATAATATACATTTACAAATACCCATTTGGATGATTAAAAAAAAAGGTTAGTTGTTTGAAAATACCTGATCCAAAAATGAACTGTTATGCTTCAGGCAAAAATTTTGTTTAGAGAAGAAAACTCAATGTTTTGGGCATAAATTCTTGTTGAAAAATCAAAGAAAACATGTAATCACCTTTTTGGATACTCTTTTTGATTTTAAAATAGATGCATTAAACTTTCCATATGTTATTTTGTAACACTTTCTTCAAATGATGACTGGTAAGACTAATTTGTGGTTAATTTAGGTAAAAAAATTAATGATCTTAGGTTTTTCTTGACACTACTTATTGTTTAGGAGTGAAATGGATGCAATGAATAAAACAATATAAACTATGTGAGATAAAACTACTAACTAACTACTTCCTCACTAACTTTCAAAAGACAAAAGAAAGGGGGGCTTCCAAACATAACTCTTAATATAACTCATGTTGGATTAGCAAAAACTAAAGGCGTAAAGGGATGCCAAAGATAAAACCATATTACATAAAGGAAGTACACAAGAAATTCCTTTTTCATGAAAAATGTCAAGTTTGATTACATAAATATAAATGTAAATGTAAAATTGAACTAATTGATTAGATGAGAAGTGTAAGATATATTTAAGTGTTAAGTATATGCAATCAACCCAATTAAGATATGGAAATAGATCTAGAATAAAAAGTGAAATGAAGAATAAATTATAAAATCAAAATTTGTAAATAAATATGTCTTCTCTCTCCAAAAAGCATGGATTTAAACATGTGAATAAAATCCCAATTGCGAATTCATGATCACAACAGAAAACCTAAAAAATGTTCTTTTTAGGCCTCTAAAAAGACATCGACATGGTGAAAGTGTCAAGACACTTTATAAGAAAATGGACATGTTCCAATGATACATTAGTGAATTCAACCCAACTTATTAAAAAATGTTTCAACAAGTAGTTTCAAGATCTATGATCACAATTCATATATACTACCCTTACACACAAATAAACTTATTTTTTTTCTTAGTTTGATAAGGGCTTGCCTTGGTCAAGCCCTAGATTTAGAAATCAACCTTGAAATTGAAATGTAAAACATGAAAGGAGATCAAGACAAATATAAGAATTCACCCTACTCGAAGAAACCCTTGTCAATAAGGATTTGTAATGCTTGTGTGTTGTCAATCTTGAATTTGCAATGAAGGATGTAGGAAATATCAACAAATGTAATGGATCTATCAAAATCACATCATGAAGCTATGGATGTAAATTCACATTAATGAATAATATGATAATTTCCTCAATGTAGATCTCCTCCCTTGATGGCCAACAAAATGTTAGATCTTCAAGAGGAAATGCTCACAAGGGATCCTTGAATTTTTGAATACCTTGAATACTTGATAAAAATATTCTTTCTTGAACTTGATGGTAATGATGTCTCATGATGTGTAGTGATGTGAGAATGAGATGCCTAGTCTTCCTTTTATACTATTTTTTAGGTGTGAAAACAAAACATGCTGATCAGGTAAGGTAATTTATGAATTTGCAACCCCAAAGACAAAATTGGCCGTGAGACTCAAAATCCCCAGGGACTAGGTCTACCTGGGTTGACTTGGTGTATAATACATCAACCCGGATTGACTTATTCTAGGTTTTTTCTAGGAGTTAGCCCTGAGGTCTTAGACACGACATTGATGAAAATGAAAGATGTAGGAAAAAATAGGAGCAATAGTTGATTGAGAGTGAATCCATCCATGGTCTATAACGTCACTAAAGGATAAGAGATAAAACATCTTAAATGATGGGCACTTCCATTTTAAGATGGTACATTTAGCCATCAATTTAGTGGGAGTATGAGTTGCCTCAAGCTTACAGTAAAGTAGATCAAAAGAATAAGCTTATCTTTTTCAGACTAAGGTGACAAAGAAACCATAAAGCCCCTAATAGAGTTGAGTCTTTATCCTACTAATATTAAGTGCATGAAATCTAAAAAATATGTGAGGTTCAAACGAAGCAAACTTGTTCACAAATTTTAAACCAAGATTACACACAAACTACACTGAACTCAAAAACTATCTCTCAAATGCCTCTCAAACACTTAACTTAAGCCAAGGATTAATTACACCACACTAACTTAAAGTTGAAAATTCTCAAACGACAATGCCAAAATCATAACAGGGCCAAAGAAGATCGCTTTTATATTACTTTTAGAAGGAGAAAAGGCTCAAAAACTACATCACAATATAGGACATGAGCTACAAACAAGACTAACTCTCCAAGGATGAAAAATTCCAACTCCAAGGAGGTAGAATGCAAGAACTCACAAGGAGGTAGAATGTAAAAGCTAACTAGAAAATACAAAGGAAAGGGGTATAAATAGGTTCAAGAACCCACAATTTGTATCATCCCTTAAATTAGAAAGCAATCCATGATTTTTATCAAATTAACTAAAAGTGGAAATATGTTATCCTCATGAATAATGCTAAAATCTAAAAAATGACATATCCCCAAAATTCCACTGGTAGGTGAATATAACTTTGGAAACTCATCATCAAGGCCCCCATGAATTAGGTATAATCAAACTTAATCACCTCCATAATTTTTGCATTTTAAAATTATATTTATATTCAATAATTTATAATGACATCATCCATTTAAATATTAATATTTAATACCAAATGCAAAACAAAACCCCCTTGTAATTACATTTTATATTTTCCCCAAATATAATGCCCATATGACTAGAGAAATAAATTCTCACCCTCTAAGAATTTTGGAAATGAAAATATTTCCCCTCTTTCAATAATATTCAAAATATCTTCCCTTTTAATGCTTTAAAACATTTCACCCAAATGTAACATGAAATGCCTAAAGTCACATGAAAAAATAATCCAAAGGGAAGAATGTAGTGAAAACAAAATAACTTAGCTTGCACTTGCACTTGAACTGGGAGGACGAAAAGTTTCTTGAAGCAATTAGTTGGATCAACTTTCCTATAGCACTGGAATTAGAAAAAACATATTTATGCATAAAGTAAGATTCCTCTAATTTCATTTCCTCATTTGAGAAAATTTTCCATGACTTTTTACGAAGGCTTCGAGTTGCACTTGCTTCTACATGCTTTCATTTTCGTGCAACTTCTTTATGATCCTGTAGAATTTATATGGAGGATGTAGCTACATGAATATTTATGCTTTTTTCATGCCATAGGAAGGATGGTTTATTTCTATCGCTAGTAGTGGGCCTTCTCGCTACATTCTGCCTTTTTGCTGCAGGAAAAACATCTTGTTCCTGTCCTCCCTCTACTTTTTAAAATATGGTAAACATGAGGCCGAGCTACATGATGTTGTTTTGATTTTTTCTTTTATTTCCATATGTATGACCCTTTATTTTGATCAGAGGCCACAACCTAGAACTTTTTTAAATTTTTGTTGCATGCTTTAGGAAGGATGTATTTGTTTATTTCCTATTGCCTCCCTACATATCTATGATGAGGGTTTGAAAATTTATCGCTCGATTTGCATATATGGGTATATAATCCTTAATATGGTTCTTCTATCTTCACGTTGAATGCATGTCATGGGTGCACATGTAGCTTGTTTTATCTTTGAATGTGCATATGAAAATATTTTTGTATAAAGGGGGCTGTGGCCATGAATCTGGAATTTCATGTTGAGGCTGCATGTATTGCCTTTTGAACATACTTTATCTTTTAGACATGCATGCATGTATGCATCTTTCTTTAGCTTGTGTATATGTATACATGTTTGAAAGGGAAAAAGCATTATTTCCTTTAATTTTCTTAATAGTATGCTAGAAGTATGAATTTATGAGGCAAATGTAGAAAACAAGATGCATGCCCTAAAGTTTGTAAGAATTTGCCTTAGGGAAAAATCACCCAAGACCAAGAAGCACAATAACTAGCACAAAATAGACCAACAGAGTATGATCAGAATAACAATATGAAATTCAATTGATGTTATAGTACACGAGGAGTGCCTATATATAAAGGCCTCTAAAATGCTTCTAGAATGTCTAGGAGTTAGCAATATGATAAGCCTCACAACTAAGCACATGTCCACCATAAGTGAATTATCCTCCATTAAGCACATGAATTAGTGCGATGATGAAAGGATAAGCCTAGAAAGGCGTGTCACATAAAATTATGTTGTAGATACCATGTGCTTAATTAAGAGTGTGGACGACTATGTTGTCTACATGACAACTCAGTTGATTATGCAAACTTTAGTGTTGTAGACACCATGTGCTAAAATAGAATTGCTAACTCTTGTGTTGTCAACATGACAACTCATATGAGTACGCAAACTCCTAGGTGTCTAACCTAATAAATAATAAAATAATGCATTTATCCTAAGTAAACTTAAGTAAAGTGTAAAAAATAATTATTTACACTAACACCCCCCTCCCCTTAAGTACAACTTAGGGGAATGCACTTAAGCTCACAAAATCTATGATGAAATGCATAATGGGTCCCGACTACTAGGCCATGTTAGGTACCCAAGTATAATGCAATGCAATCTCTTTGAAAATGGAGAAAGAGGGAAAACCTCATGGGAAAAACCCTCCCCCAAAAAGAGAGATAAGTGTAATAAAGAAAGATGCATGCATGGATGGAGTGAGTAATCAAGACCCCCCCATTATGACATACATTATGCATATACAATAGAGAATCCGTCTATGAAATCCCTCCCTTAGTGAAGGATCACTAGATGATAAGTACTTAAAGAAAAAAGAAAATCTAATGCCGAAAAACAACATTTCTCACTTTAGGGAGAAGATACACCAAGTATGCTTCCCACTATGGATATGAAGATAGAAGAGGAATCTAGATGTAGTATGCGATGGATGCTGCCTTTGAAGTCTACTCATATGTTGACAAGTCCTTGATGAATGAAGATGCCATGAACCAATTTGGTGGGTGCCAAAAATAAGGTGGCAAACAAGGTAACATGTCCATGGATGAAACTGAATCAAACTCCAAAGATGATGAAGCGTCCTGATAGGAAGATAATGGAAGAGAAGCAATGTTGCCTCCCTTCAATGACATATGCACACCCATGATAGAAGCTCCTTGATGACTGAAGAAGTTGCACCATGAAAGCTGAATGATGGTCCTTTGTGTGGGAAGAAATGGTGCCATAGGTGTAGTAAGAATGCTCCCCAACTGGTAGGAAGAATCCTCAGAAAATATGAGGTCTGAGGAAACTGAAATACAATCTCCAAAGACTTATATGTCTCCTCATAAGTGAAAGAGTCCTCCATATTCTATAAAGAAATGTCCACAATCATGTTAGAATGATCAAGTGGTTGAGGGTCAAAGTGTGCCCTCATAATGAGTGAAGAAGAAGTCTCCTCAACAAAGAGAAGATTGATGTCATCGATGATGTCCCCCACATCTTCAATGTGAGACTCCACGAACAACCCTACAATTTATGGAAGGAAGTCATCCCATGAAGCGAAAATAGGAAGACATGGCATTTCTTACTGCACTGAATCAGGAGCATCTAAGGCTGGAACTTGATCAGTAGAAGCAACAAGAGCATCAGGGTGTATGATCTCATCTAGAGTGGAAGGTACCATAACTAGAGTGACTGAAGATAGAATGTTTTATGGAAATGGAGGAATTGTGGGGTCTCCATATGCTTTCTAAAGAGCCATCCAAATGTCATAAGGATCATTGAACTTGTCAATGACATCAAAGCAATAAAGATTGACATTGAAACAAATGACATCTAAAAATATTTTAATAGGGGTACGATCATCAGAGGGCAGTTCTTTAGAACATAGATAAGGAAATAATTCATTATGCTCTCTTCTTAGATGATCAATTATCAAGGTACTCCATTTCTAATAGTTCCTTTTTGTCAACCTTGGTCTAAATCCAAACTGACATGTGAAACAAAAATCCATGAGATCAATAAATGTATGCACCCCCCAAAATGCAGAAATAATCAATTAACCCCCCCTAATGCATGATTTGACACTTTATAGGTAGTGTGTTTACAATAGGCCACTTTGTCAAAAATGGACTTAGTGAACTTTTGATTTTTCTGTTTACAACCTCTTCTTATAGTTCAAATCTGGAACTTTACAATGTAGCTTAGAAATACAACAAATTTGAAGCAATACAATGCAAAGAAAGGACCTATTTCTAAAAGTGATATTTCAGTCCACACAAGCCTATAATCTAATTATAGATCTAGAAAGTAGACAAAAAAAATTACTTTTAAAAAAATGGAACCTAATTTGGAGTACAGATGAGGCCGTAAGGAGCATTTGAAGTTGCAAATTATAGGATTGGATAGATACAGTCACCAAAAACTACAATTTCTAACAAATCCGTCCACCAAAATCAAAAAATAATAGCACCACTAAAAAATTCAGGAAATTTTAGCCAAAATAAAAAACAATTGCACCAATGTGTAGATCACAAAATTCTACCCCCAAAAAAAACAAATTTCTCAGAAAAAGTTGTTTGTATGAGGGAGATATTGCTGCTTGAAAATCACCTCTACAATTATTTTTCTTGAATTGCCATTGTCGCACCTCAAAAAATCAATTGACTCTAGATTTCACCTTAGATGTTTGATTTTGATGAAACAAAAGTCAATTTGGGTTTTTTTGACCTTTTGAAAATGATGCCAATATCTGATTTGCACCAACAAGCTCCAATCTTGTCTTGCAAAAAAAATATCTTATTGGCCTAGAAGGTCAAAATTTTCACAGAATTTTGGAAATAAAATACAAATCCAAAAAGGAAAAATGTAGAGCAAAAATATTTAGATCTAAAAAATTAATTGTACAAATCTAAAGAGATCATACCAATTTTGCAAATCCGGCCTTTGGGTTCCGTTTTGCAAATTTTTTTTGGCCTCAGATTTGACTATAGCCTTGGGTAGGCAAATTTATAGTCAAATTTCACCAAATCGACACTCTGGATGCAATGGTGAGGTCCGATTTGGCTCTAGACACTCCCAATGACTGTGATACTCTGGATTTGAATTGAGGTCTTGAGAGAGGTGAAGCAAAAATGGTCTCTAATGGCTATGTGAAGAGAAGCTCCCTCATCTCTGATACCATGTAAGAATTTTCCTTAAGGAAAAATCACCCAAGACCAAGAAGCACAATAACTAGCACAAAATAGACCAACAGAGTATGATCAAACTAACAATATGAAATTCAATTGATGTTATAGTACACTAGGAGTGCCTGTATATAAAGGCCTCTAGAATGCTTCTAGAATGTCTAGGAGTTAGCAATATGATAAGCCTCACAACTAAGAACATGTCCACCAGGAGTGGATTATCCTCCATTAAGCACATAAGTTAGTGTGATGATGAAAGGATAAGCCTACAAAGGTGTGTCATGTAAAATTATGTTGTAGACACCATGTGCTTAATTAAGAGTGCAAACAACTGTGTTGTCTACATGACAACTTAGTTGATTATGAAAACTCCAATGTTGTAGACACCATGTGCTAAAATAGAGTTGCTAACTCTTGTGTTATCTACATGACAACTCATATAAGTACATAAAATCCTAGGTGTCTAACCTAATAAATAATAAAATAATGCATTTATCCTAAGTAAACTTAAGTAAAGTGTAAATAATAATTAATTACGCTAACAATGTCAAATTTACCTTTGTGTTCTTTTCCTCTTGTAGCACTTCACTTTATGATTCCAAATCTCCTATTGCACTTAGCTTACTTTGCTACTTTATGATTCATTCTATTTTCTGTAGAACTCTGCACTTATGGAATTTTTAGCCTGTAATTCTCTTGTCATCATGAAAGCTCTTATACCTATGTTCGTGATAGTGCAAAACTAGTGAAATGTATGATGAAACATTTTCTTGAAATAAAAATGATCCCTAGGCCTACTTCTCTACCTCCAATGTGATCTCCTCCTATCTACACATGAAACAAAAATTGGTACTTCTTTCTCTTTCTGCATGGTTCTGTTGATCATTTTGCACCTTTCTTGGGTATGGTCAGCTAGATATTGCATACCATAGGAATGAATAGCTGTATGCATGAATTTAGGATCAAATTGTATGGTACTAGTCATTTCTTAGATCTTTTTAAGATCTAACCCCCCTCCTCCCCCTTTCTCTTCTGAAATCCATGTGGGTTATGTAGCATTTGGACAATGGAAAGATGTAGGGAGCAAAATAAAGGGTCAAACTCTTCAAGGTCTGCACAGGAAAATGTATGGTTCCCTACACTTTAATTCTTATGTATGCATGTACTTGTTCTTATGATATTTAGTATGTGGTTGGCTATGCTCACGACCTATGTGAGCTGATACATTTTCTTTATTGTTCTTTTCATACACTTTACATCATGTAAACGTGATATTTCTAGAAATATATACATAATGTTCAATTATATCTCTTTCTTTTCATTTCCTTTTAGTATACTTCATTACTTCAGCTGCATTTTTTATTTAATGAAAAATGAATAACAATTTTTAACAAGATCACTTAATAATCACAAACTAGTGTATTGTAGAGAACCAATACACCTAGTAATTAGGCCTCTAATGACACCTAAATAAATGAACATGAAAAATGGTAATATTTTTGGTGACTTCTAATGAATTCTTTCCTACTAAGCATCATGACCAACTACCTTATATTATTTATTGGGCATGGATTTTTGATAGCTTAGAAAAGATCTAAAAAGTGGAAACTATGATTTTCCATATGGCTTGTTTATCCGATTAACATGTTCAATGATGTAAAAATGCTTCACTATATATGACTGAGAAAGAAAGGCCTCAAAACTAGAAACAACAACAAAAAAAACTAAAACCAACTAGCCATCTTGGGTTTACTGATATGATCTGAAGAGTCCATTTAATTATGCACCAGTGATTTGTATGAGTGGGACTCTTCTTACCGATACTAATGATCAGAATTCACTTAAGTGTGATTTGAAAGATGACATCAATAACTACCAGATTTAATACTAACAACAACAACTAACAAAACTAAAAATTAATGACACAGTGAACAAAAAGATGAAATTGAAAATTTAATTGTGCATAGCACTTAGGAAAAACTGAAAACTAATCTACCCTACCCTAGCCAACAATAAGGGATGCTAACCAAAGCCATTTATTGGTTGATTGGACTATTTGTTTTTCTTTCTTATTTTGAAATGATAGATAATCATATAGGTAAACACAAAGATATGTAAAGATGAAAAATACATAATCAATCCATGGAACATCTCCTAAAGAATAAGGAAACTTTCACATACTTATCCATTTGATTGAATGAAATTTCATCTTGAAAATCAACATAATGTATTTGTGCCTTCTCCTCTATATCTTCATAGTCAAGTCTTGGTATGATTGATGACTCCTCACTTAACTTGAGTTGGTCCAAACATCCGATTGGGAAACCTTTGGAAAGAATAAACTTAGAGTCCATTTTGTTGGCTTCTTGAGCCCCTCTCTCTATTTATGGCTAATCATGATTATCTTGCATGATTGATAACCATGTCAATTCTTCCTCTACTTTCAGGGGGGGTCCTCTTCTTCTATTAAGGTAGCTAGGAGTTCATCACAACTATGAACTTGTTGAATACTCTTAATGAGTGGCTCTAGCTTGTGTTCAAGCTCAGGCTTAGACTCAATAGGAGATCATTTTCCAAAAATAAAGTCTTCTATGGTAGGCATATGCTGTACATTTTATATGGAAATATTTTCACATAAAACCTCTATAATACTGTCACAACAATCTTCCAAGCCTTGGTGAGGTTCCATCTCACAGTTACTTTGTTGTTGTGATAATGCCATTGGAAACACCTCTTCTGCTTCATTATCAACAAAAGAATGTAATTCATCAAAGAAAACCATGATCCTTTCTTCTTTCTCATTATTATCTCCTACAATTAATGAGGTAATATTCATCATTATGTACCAAATACACATGAAGCTCAAAGGACATAACCGATTCCTCTTGTCTTAGATGAATTTGCTTGCGAACCTCTTCTACTTGTTGTTTTGAATTCAACATGAGAAGATCTTGGTTTTCATTTTTCTCAATATGAACCTCATCTTCTCCCTCTCTTAGAAAAGTAGTTATCTCATTAAAAAAATCAAATGAACTTTGAAAAATGCTAGATTTCCAATATGAGAACCTTCTTCTAGAGAATTAGTTTTTTCAACCTCATCTTGCTGACTAGGAAGGAAATCTTTAAAACTTGGAAAATTAAAATTACAAACCTCCACATGCTGTATTGGAACAGTAGGAGATGACTGAGCTTCTGGAATGAGATTTGCATATGGAACTATCTTCTGAAGTACATGGTCCTCTTCCTCATGGTTGAACATAGGTTGTTGGATTGACTTCTCCCTTGAGGTTGTACTATGCTTTTCTTCCCTTGGCTAATTATAACTTAGGAAACTAGGAATCTTTGGTTTAGCAACCTATTTTATTTATAGGTAGACTTGGGATACAAGTAGCTTCTTGATCCTTAAGCTCTTGTACTTGTGCAGTTAACATGCTCATTTGACCCTCATTTTTAGCACTAAGCTCTTCATATGGCCCATGTTGGGCATCAACATGCTGAGAATGATTGTCAAAATCATCATGACAGTTGTAAAGAAAATGGCTCTCATGGGTTTGCTGAAAGTGTTGCCTTTTTATGTTAACTAGCTTATTGCTAACATTTTGAAAAGCCTTTTGAATGTTTTGAATATTTTCCTTAATCTCCTTCAACTCCTGGGACTAATTTGATGCTTGAGGGGCTATATTAGTAGCCTAGGTTGAAAGTGCTAGGATTGGTGGAATAGTAGCCAAGGTTGGAATTGCTTCAAGAATTGGCTGTAATTCTGGAAAAAATAGAATAGGGGGCTATCTTCCCAATGTGAATGAGGCTATTTTCAACTCTTATAGCAATATCAAAGGCTTCAGGTAAGGTATTCCCACCCATAGACTAAATCATGACTAAAGTGTCACTGTTAAGAGATCTTAGGTAGCATAGGAATGCATACTGATTGGAGGGCCTCACCGTTGCTAGGATTATATTCCAAGTCCTCTAGAATCTGCATGTAAAGTTCATCATATTCTCATGAGGTTTCTTCTTAATAGTAGTTAAATGATCTACTAAGGAAATATGGTCAGATATATCTTCAAATTGACTAGTCAAAACAAATCCTAACTCATCCTAGGTGGATATAGAACTGACTGGTAACAACCTAAACCATTTAAGGGATCTCCCTTTCAATGATGCTTCCAATAGTCTCACATATACATTATCTTGGGTAATGTGATGTAGCACACAAAGGATTGCAACATCGCTTATATGCTCAATAGATGTTGTTTGGTCTTCAATGGTGAAAATAGGTAGAATTTTAAGGGTTCATAAAGGGACATCATCATGCCGATGCAAATTAAGTGGGCTTTCTTAGTTAAAGGACACAAAAGGATGATTCCTATCCATAGGAAGATTCAAGGGTACTTGAACTACTTGTGGAGGTGGTAGTGGTTGACATGCGAAACTTGTTGATGAGGTTGATATGGGGGCTAAAAGACTTAATTTTCATGAAATAGAGAATGATATGCCATGCTCCCATGAATACAAATAAAGACAATCAATGCTTAGATAAATCATAGGGTCATCAATACACTCATAAATGAGAAAAAAGAGAGTTTTCTTTTGTAACAAAAACTAAATTTTCTTGAAACCAACAAATAGTCATTCTAGAGTCACCATGTGTGTGAATTCCTTACCTCCAAAGGAAAAACCTACTGCTATACACACCAAATAGAAATAGCATAAGCTTGAAAAGACTGAAAAAATCTCAATCTTGGTCTCATTGGGCATGCCAAAAACTATTGTCACTTATATTGCACCCTTGTGATGAAAAGAACTTTCTAGCAATCTAGTGAAACATGGGATAATCCTTGACCCATGACTATGCCATAAAGAGGATCAACCTTTAGTATAAAGGGTTGAATTCCCTTGAATCACCTCTTAAAACTTGAACTTTAACTTGATAGGAAAAGGTAAGAGAGAAGAAAAATAACATAAACTTGACTTGAAATGAAGGCTATTCACCAAAATTATGAGGATGATGCAAATTTGAATGGAAAACTCACAACTAGAAATGAATATAACAACTTGATCATAGAAATATCCTACTAACATTAAGCACATGAAATGTAAAATGTTGTGAGGTTCAAAAGAAGGAAAATTATTGACAACTTTGAAATCAAGATTACACAAAAATTATACTTAACTCATAAACTATCTCTCAAATGCCTCTCAAACACTTAGCTTAAGCCAAGGATTAATTACACCACACTAACTTAAAGTTGAAAATGCTCTAAAGACAATGAAAAAATCACAGTATGGCCAAAGAGGATCACTTTTATATTACTTTTAGAATGAGAAAAGGCTCAAAAACTGCATCACAATATAGGACATGAGCTACAAACAAGACTAACTTTGCAAGTAGGAAAAATGCCAACTCCAAGGAGGTAGAATGCAATAACTCACAAGGAGGTAGAATGTAAGAGCTAACTAGAAAATACCAACGAAAGGGGTATAAATAGGTTCAAGAACCCACAATCTATCTCATCCCTTAAATTGGAAATCGATCCATGATTTGCTTCAAATCAGCTAAAAGAAAAAATATGTTATCCTCATGAATCATGTTGAAATTTGAAAACTAATATCTCTCCAAAATTTTGCTGGTGGGTAAATGTAACTTTGGAAAATCATCATCAAGGCCCCCATGACTTAGGCATAATCAAACTTAATCACCTCCATAATTTTTGCATTTTAAAATCATATTTAAATGGAATGATTTGTAATGACATCATCCATTTAAATATTTATATTAAATACTAAATGCAAAACAAAACCCCCTTGTAATTACATTTTATATTTTCCCCAAATATAATGCCCATATGACTAGAGAAATAAATTCTCACCCTCTAAGAATTTTGGAAATGAAAATATTTACCCTCTTTTAATAATATTCAAAATATCTCCCCTTTTAATACTTTAAAACATTTTACCTAAATATAACATGAAATTCCTAAAGTCATATGAAAAAATCAATCCAAAGGGAAGAATGTAGTGAAAACAAAATAACTCAGCTTGCACTTGCACTTAAACTAGGAGAAAGTGGGAAAGTTTCTTGAAGCAATGAGTTGGATTAGTTTTCTTGTAGCATTGGAATTAGAAACAACATATTTATGCATAAGGTAACCTTCTTGTAATTTCATTTCTTCATTTGAGCAATGTTTTCATGATTTTTTACCAAGGCTTTGACTTGCACTTACTTCTACATGCTTTCATTTTCATGCACCTTCTTTATGCTCTAGTAGCATATCTATGGAGGCTGAAATTGCATAAATATTTCTACTTTCTGCATGTTACAAGAAGGATGGTTTGTTCCTGTCGTTGGTAGCATGCGCTCTCTCTGCATTCTGCCTTTTTACTGTAGGGATAGGATTCCTATTGCCTCTCTGCTTTTTAAAATCTAATAAACATGAGGCCAAGATATATGATGCTACTTTGATTTTTTCTTTTATTTCCATATGCACAAACTTGCATTTTGATAAGAGGCCATGAGCTCATGACCTGCAACTTTTAAAAAAAAATTTCTACCACATGCTTCAGAAAGGTTGTATTTGTTTATTTTTCATCACCTCCCTGCATATCTATGATGAGGGTTTGAAAATTTATGGCTTGATCTACATAGAAGAGTAGAATTCATCCTTAATATGGTGTTGATATTTTCATGTTGAATGCATGCCACAACTACACATGTAGCTTGTTTTATATTTGAACATGCATATGAAAATACTTTTGTATGCACGGGGTTGTCACCATGAATTTGGATTTCCATGTTGAGGCTGGAAAGATGCAGGGAGAAAAAAAGGGGTCAAACTTTTCAAAGTTTACACAAGCAATGCATATTACCATACACTTCTGTTATTCTTATGTATGCATATACTTATTCTTATGATTTTCAGTATGTGGTTCACTATGCTCGCAAGTTGTGTGAGCCCATGCATTTTCTTTGTTGTTCTTTTCATACACTTTACATCATGCAAACTTGATATTTCCAGAAATATATACATAATGTTCAATTATATCTTTTTCTTTTCATTTCCTTTTAGTATACTTCATTACGTCAGATGTACTTTTTATTTCATGCAAAATGAACAATGTTTTTAAAATAAGATCACTTTATAATCATAAAATAGGGCCTTGTAGAGAACCAATACACCTAGTAATTAGGCCTCTAATGGTACCAGAATGAATGAACATGAAAAATGGTAACATTTGTGTTGCTTCTAGCTTTCTAATAGCGCCCTTACAATGTCTACTAGATAGTTTATTCTTCTATCAGTATGCGATCCTATTAATTTGTATCTTTTCCTTCAACTCTACTTTGAGGTTTTGATTATTTTTTATTATATCTATTTATGTTTTCATTTTTTTATACTTGATTCTATCTCAACATTTTCAATTTTTGGTAGTAAACATGAAATTTCTTCGATAGCATTCTTCACAATATTTTCCCTTCTTCTCTCTTTCAGTTGTCTTTACATTGCTGTTCTTTCTATAAGTCATACTATGTCTATTATCTCATCACCATAACTCTACTTTTTAACATCTATAATTAATATTTCAAACTCAAGACTTTCATCCAAATTTTCTTCTTCATCAATAACTGAATCTATTTTCCTTTTTTATGTATGATGTTTCAATCACTATCATATCTTGTAGTGTCCTAGAAGATTTTTCTTTTTTAGATTTTTCAATTAGTTCCATAACCTTTTCCATATATTTCTTAAATTGTTCTTCTTCTATCACCATTTTTGTTGTTTCACTTATAGCACGAGCCATATTAGTAGACTATGTTTCCTACTACGTTTATGCTGCAACTTCTAGAATATATTGTTCCTCTAATTATTCCTCTTACTCATCATCAATAATCTCATCAACTTCATCATTTATGTTAAGGTTAATTTTTGTATTCTTTATCAAGTTTTACAAGGATTTCTTCTCTAGTTAGGTCTACATACTCACCTTTTTTCCAATTGCTCATTCAATTTATAAATTTCACCAATATTTATTGATTCATCTGATGTGCATCTCTCTACATCAAAACTATTTTTAAATCTATTTTTAAAATGTGTGTTTCAACTTATTCCAATCCTCTGATTATTTTAGCATCTATTTACATCTTTCTGCATTAATGAGTTGATTTCTTCAATTCTTATTTCTGGATTTGTAAAGATTAGAGTAATTTATTTGATTTGTCTTTCTTATTCGATAACTCCATCCCATATTGCTTGGATTTTGTCAAGTAGTTCCTCAAAGATATTCTACATTAATTGACATGAAAATATTTTGAATTTGTGAAGATAAAACATAATAGTACCTTCAATTATTTTCTTATCCTTTTTTGACCATCTCCTATACTTGACTTCATGTATGTGCCCAACAGTTTCATGTTCCCTTATAAATTTTGCTAAGTTAGTTTTGTTCTCAAAATTATTAATCTTGACTTTTCTAGTTCACGTTGAGGCTCATTTTTTATTTCTTTGTTCACTTCTGCTATAGCTAACTTCATGTTCATCTTCTTGTTGATGATTTTATTGGTCATGACCTTGTTTGTCTTATCGATGCTTGTTCTTCTTCCTTATCAATAGAGCACTTGCTCACTTAGTCTTAATATTAGCATGCATCTCTAATATTACATTTAATTTATGTATACTTTTACTTTCTCCTTTTGATTTGTCTTCTTCACATATTATTCTCTCATATACTTCTTCATAAGTTCCATATTGATCAAGTTTTGTGTCCTTAGGTTGTTATAATAGTTGTTCTATGCTTGTCATTAGTTCATCTTCTTTTATTTCATATCCAAATGGTTGTAACCATGATGTGTGTGACTCTACTACTTTTACTATACTTGAATGTGTTCTAACTAGAAATAATATATCATACCTTCCATACATTTTAGCTTGAAAATATTTGAAATAGTACCAATAAGACTCCATACCATAGTCCTTATTTCTTTATTTTCCTTAGATTCATCATTAGTTGATTCCTCAAAATCTTAGCAAAATCATATATGTTTTCTTCTATGACAATCTCATAAGCAATGCATATTGCTCTACCTAGAATATCATTCATGTGATTTTTCTAATTGACTTTGTGATTGACGACCGTTGATGAAAATTTGACCTCTTTATCCATAATATTACTTAGTAAAAAGTCTTTTGATCTTTTTTGTATTTGTGTGTGTAAAATGTCATCCTATAGTTGTAACAACTCACTTCAATAAATTATTATTTGTTAGATCAATCAGATAAAGTAATTAGGAGAATAAAGCATTATTAATCCAATAAGACAACGTATTGCCTTCTATCTAATGGTAGTGAGAATTTTCTTAGAATCAAAAGCCCTCAGTAACTATGGAAACTACTAGAATGAAGGATTTTGAATGCAATCTAATCTATTTTTCTGTCTAAATGATAATGACTACAATAATAAACAATGATCTTGAAGCTTGACACACAATATCTCTAAAGTAATTCTAGCAGAGTCTCCTTCTTTAATTATGCATATATGAAATGAGAGGTGAGAGACTTTCTTTTACAAAAATCCCTAGTTTGAATCAAAGATGAGTTAGAGATGAGTTAATAGATCAACCCAAACTAGGTTAATGGATTAATTAGAACTCAATTGAGAGAGAAATCAAGAAAGTTAACAGATCAGTTGAGGAAGTTAACAGATCTATTGAGGGAGTTAATCGAACAATTAGATATGTAAAAAAACCTAGTTGACACTTTATCACATTTTCATGATTGGGAGGGATTTAAGGATTCGACAGACCCATATGATTACAAAGTTTAGTTAACAATTTGATCTCCTTTTCTAATTTTGAGTTAACTGATCTACCACATTTTTTTGATTGATTGATTCATTTCAACTCATCATTTTTCCCTCAAATTCAAGATTTAAAAAAAAAATTTCAAGAGGATAATTGAATATTTATCTCAAATAAATAGATTTTCTCAATTTATGAATATTAGATTCAATATTTGATATTTTTGAGATATTTAATTCAATTTATATTAGTTTTTGGTGGGATCTTCTCAATATTTTATTTGTAGTCCAAGTTATAAGGGCATATCCATAGATCCCACTATTCTCTATTGCTAGTTGTGATTTGAGGCTCCTTATAATTTATACCTATTCTTTTGGGTAATTCTCATGGCCTCTTGATTATGTAATCTTTTCTATTTGGTAAGGATTGAGGGTTTTCTTTCTGGTTCTTTCCCTCACAAACCTTGAACAAGTGTTGTTATTATAACATTTTATTGTTGCTTTCCACTTTTGCCAAACAATTTTTTTTCCCCCTTTTTACATGTAATTGACAAATGGGTTAAAATTTAATTAATATATTTGGATATTTAATTAAATTAATTGATTTATGATGATTTAATTTTTAATTAATGTTGATACTTTGGAAATTAATAGATTTTTCAAGATTATTGCAAGTTAAGGATTTTAACAATTTAATACTCAGATAAGATAAATCATAAAAATTGAAATGCCTTTTTGGTTAGGACTTTAGTGATTTTTAATTGATAATTGAGATTAGGGGCATCTTTTTTGAAGGACCAGTTTTAGGTGATTATAGTTCCCCCTGTTTGAATTGATGTGTGAGTAGTGCATTATTTCAAAGAATGATTGATTCTGGCAGCTTGAATCGATTGATGAAGCTACTCCTGAAAAGATTGCGAAATGAAACTAGCTTTAAGATTGATTGGATGGAGATCGATTGGTAAGATATAAATTGACTCCAAACTTGATTGAACAAATGTAAATTGTGTAGATAGGTAACCAACTTTGAACTTGTTTAAACAAAGTTCAATTTAATATGATGTCAAAATATTTAGTTTGATATGGATTTTGATGAAACTGAATATCTGTCCAAGGATAATGATGAAGTAATTAATTTGATATGGGTTTGATTAAATTGATCACTGTCACAAGTTTAATTTTGAATGAATAATCAAATGATTATGGTTCTTGGTGAACCTAATTACCATGAAGAAGTTGATCAGGATAATCAACTTGATAATGGTCTTGATAAATCTAATTAACTGATTAATAAGATAATATTAGATTGATATAGGTCTTGATGAGCTTGATATGCCCCTAGAGATTTGATGTAGATGTTTGTCAGAGTGACTTGACATGGATTCTAATGAAATGACTCATTTTAGAAAGATTGATTAAGCTCAACTTGATATGGATTTTGATGAAGCTTAGAGAGATGTAGAAAGGTAGTGAGGTGCTTAGCTTGATATGGATTTTGGTGAAACTGGAATGCACCTAGTTTTGATGTGCCCCTAGGAATGAGGACTTTAATTTTAGATTAGGTTGATTGATTGATTGATACAATGATGTATTCATGATAAGAAATGATGTTGTATTGATTATAATTTGATTTTGATATAATTTTGAGTGTGTTTTGAAATAAGTTGAGTAAGTTTCACCAAGTTTAACCTTCACTGACCAAATTTGAATTTTGATGAGAAAATTCAAAAAATTAATGAGAACTCGACTTCATGTCATCCTAAGTTTAATATCATGTCATACAAATTATTGCACAAGTGTTGGACTACGTCGATCCCAAAAATTTATAAACACAATTTTGAACTATTTAATGATATCATGTTTCAATTTTGATCCCAAAAATGGATTTAGGACTATCAAATTTGGTAAGGGGGTGATTTCCAAGCCAATTGAAGCACTTTCAATTTTTAGGTAAAAATCCATATAAACTCCAAAAGGTCATTTTCAACTTCATTTCAAACATTTGACTTTTCTTTTCTTTTTTTGAGAAAAATGATGGTTATGGAGGAGCTTTTTAGTCATTTAGTGTCTCGTCCTATCTTATACACAACTTTAGGAAAAACTTTAGGTCTCGTATAAAGTCCCATGCTTTTTTTCTTCTACTAGGGTATACCCATCTTTCATATAGCATGTCCTAGAAAAGTGTGTTTTGTCATCTTGCCTAGTGAGATTCTTTGTATATGATCATTTACTCATATGGTAGCCTATATATTCTCATATGAAAATAATAGTTAGTATTTCCATTCTCTATTTTGTCATACAAAAATAGTGAGTTAATTTCATAGATTTAGACTTAGAATATTTCCATTTTGACACTACACATTTCTTTGTATGCCTGTAGATTTAATTTCTCATATTGATCGATTACTACTATTTGTTGACATATTAGTCAAGTTTGTTATTAGTGACACACACTTATTTAGATTTTGTATAGCTACCAAGTTCACTGAACAGTTTACAGTGTTTGCCATGCAATTCAATAGCCACCAAGCTTCTACAGTTGCTACCAAGTCCTTTGGACTAATTCTAGTGGCTACCCAGTAGTTCATTGTATACCAAGTTTATCAATGGTTATTGAGTTTGCAGTTCATGTGATGTGAAGCCTTAGCTTATCAAGCATCGTAGTAACTACCAAGTTCATAGTTTAGGTGATGCAATGTCAGTGTTAATTGAGCTACTTCATGGTAACCAAGTGATTCAATGTTTTCCAAGTTACATAATATCTACCAAGTCACTAGTGTAGACCAAGTTTAAGACTAGTTGAAAGTGATCAATATGAACTGAGCTTCTACATCTACTAAGAGCATGATGATGCGAAGCAGTGACAATGGATGTCGAGTATCAGAACCTCATCGAGTTAGTCTTCAGAACCCGAGTATCTTTATATGGGCTGACTTTGTAATATTTGTGTTAACTTGTGTCATGGATGAATTTGTATTTTTGTAAATTGGATTGGTATATATATGTGATGTATTGTATCATATCCAATGAGTAATATGTGACATGTAATGAATGTGTAATATAAGAGCAAGAATGCAAATATGAAAGCATATGTATTGCAAATGCAAAAGATAAAGAATTGTTAAGGCCATATTAGTACAAGGAGCAGCAATGACAAATCTATCATAGCAAGGTGATTAGTACACTAAGGATTCTCTATTAGCAAACTCAATTGCATACCAGAGATCTACTGCTTCATCCTAATAGGTGAACTAGTTAAAATACTCTAACAAGGTAGACCTAACAATCTTCTCTAAATCTCTTTACTGAGTGCATACTTCATTTTATGTTTTAAAATCCTCTCACAAGGAGGAATCTATCAGTCCTAATTGCTCCTTACAGGGAAGATCATCAGAAGTGATCAATGTAAGCCTTAATAAGCCAACTTTATGCTACATCACTAAAGTTTGTGGGTATCATCCCCACCCCAGTTTTACTTTAAATTTGGAATGTTTCTGGGTCACCAAATCTTTGTGTTCAAGTGTTGTGGATGCTTTCATATTTTCAGTTTCTCATGCATGCAATTATATTAGATGTGATGAATTAAATACTAATTAGTTTATTGGATTAAGAATTAAATTGGTAGAATTTTTAGAAGTTACTGATTCACCCCTCCCCTCTCAATAACTTAGAATAGTCTTGAATATTTCCAACAATTGGTATCAAAGCTTTGTGGTTCTCAGGAGAAAGTCTAATAGCTTGAGCAAAGATCAAGGAAATGGAGATTTTCAAACTTGACAAAGCTTTTGACAATGAAAAGTTGGATCTGAAAATGGCCATTGCACAACTCAAGAAAGCTAAGGAGCAACTTTTCCAATCCTTGAAAAGAAGAAATGAAGTTACAAATCAAATGAATGATCATCTTTACATTGAAGAAAGAATTGAAGACTTTCACCCTTCAAGCAGTTCAGATGAAGAAAATGATGCAATCAAAAAGAACTCCTAGAGAAGAATGGTTCCTTGCAAGAAGTAAGAAAGCTGAAAAGAGAACAAGAAATTTAGTCAGTAAGGTTATGTGAAGTTTTGGAATAGAGAAACAAGATAAAAGAAGAAATGGATGGAAGGAATGATGAGATCTAGAACCAATCCCTTTAGCATGTAGACCTTATGGATCAACTCTCACAAATCAATGAAAGATTAAGGAATGATCTAAATTTTGAAATACAATCAATGAAAGACTAAAAAATGAGCTGAGATCTGAAAAATAAATTAGTGAAAGATTGAGAAATGACTTAAACACTAAGAAGCAAATCAATGAAAGAATGATGAAATCTCAAGCAGACATGAATCAACTGAATGAGCAAAACCTCTATAGACAAAAAGGAAAAGCAGGAATTGGATACAAAGAAGAAAGCAAATCCTCAAAGCAATGTGCTCAAAGGAATCAAAGACTTACTTGCAATCACTGTGGTAAGATAGGTCATACATTAAACAAATGTTGGAGTAATGGAAAAGAAAAATTGAATAGAAAATGCTATAATTGAAATTAGCATGGTCACAAGGCAAATGAATGCAAAGAGAAACCAAAATTTGAAGGCAAATGTCATAAATGCAAGAAACATGGACACAAGGCATCAAAATGCAAAACAAAAACATTAAATCCTACAGAGAAAATTGTAAAGGCAATATTTGGTTGGGATTATAACATCTGGTGTAGATTTCATTACTATGGAGAATATGGATACATTGGTATGAATTGTGTTAAACATCATATGAGGAAAAGAGATACCAATATAAGATGTTTCATTTGTACAAAACTTGGTCATCTTGCCAAGTATTGTATGAATACTAGTAAGATTGAAGATGAGAAGAAGGCACAGGGTTCCTAAGTCTACCAAGGATACTGGTCCGAGTAGCGATGGTCAATTCACTCAAGAATTGGGTGACTCTACCACTTCTAATTAAGTTCTTAAGGAAGAACTGGAACTAGGCTATCAAAGAAGACATCAAAATCAGTTCCAGTTGAAAGGTGACAAAGATCCAAATTTGTATGTAAGATACAATGGGATCATTGAGCAAGATCTATATCAATCATTACCAAGTTACCTTCTCTACCGAGTGAGGTTGGGTCATAGACTCTACCGAGAAAGGTTGGGAGTAAAGAAGGCACTTATGGTTATCGATTCACAGAGACCTCGTCGAGTGATCAATACAGAGTAGTGGATGACAGTCTGTCAAGCATAATGTTAATTCATCTAGCACCATATTGAGCATTAATGGAAATTTTTTGACAAAAGGCATGGAAGCGAATTCATTTTTCATCATGAATTTTTGAGTTCTATTGCAAAGAAGCTATTTTCTGTGCGATCAAGCAACTTGAGCAAATTTCCTGCAAATGTTTTCGAAGTTCTCTCAAGCTACCGAGTTAAAATGGCATCCAATAGTAGCAAAAAGGTCAAGAAAGGTTTAGACATATTGGTTTGAGGTGTTGAGTGGAAGGCACCAGATTTCAAGCTCGTGCCTGTGGTTGCAGAAGCCCTAAACCCCGACGGAGTTCAATCACAAATCCCTCCCAAGGTACTTCTTGCTAATGACATTCAAACTCATTTTAAATGTGCAATTAAAGAAATTGGTACTCTTGAGATGGATGATGCCCTAGCTCAGTTGTGTGTTGATGGAACCCTAAAACCCAAGCATCAAAATTTGGAAGTAAAAGGTTTAACTCACATTCCCCATATGCCTCAAGAGTTTCAAATAAAATGGATTAGGTATATCCTTAGCCAGGTGCACAATGGACAATTATGGTTGGAAAAACAAATATTGATAACCAAGAACATGATTCATCGAATCACTAGTCTTCCCATGCTTGCCAAAGCCAAAATGACCAAAACCCTAGGTCAAGCTAAACTGGAAAAGAAAACCCAATCTGAGTGGGATGACAAAGGCATGAAGATAAGTAGTGTTATAGATGCAGAGCTCAAGTTTGGTATTCATGTTATAGGCCATAAGATATATAGTTCAAGCCATCTTATCAATGTATCCTGTGAAGTTGTAGACTTGGCGTATAAAGTGGTGAAGAGCAATTTATCCTATGACCTTGCCAAATCAATAAGAATATGGAAAGCATTAGAACCTCCAAGAATAACCTGTGCAAATTTGGTTCTTTTTTAACATGCTTATTCTTCTATATTCAAAAGTTTTTCCCTTCCAAAGGCACAGTAGTCCAAAGAAAGGATGTGCCTGTTCTGTACCAAATAAATGAATACATTGTAGAAATGGGAGAGAATTATGGAAGCATCATGGATAACTATTTCAATGTGTTTAAAGATAAAATTAACAATAGGTTTAGGATACCTAAGATGTTAGTTGATGACTACAAGGATGATGTGTGTTTCATGGTTGATTGTGACAAGGTATAAATCTAGGCAGTCAAGCCTAGAATTGTGTGGGTCAAGCCTCTTGGTTATGAGGTAAACATTGATGAGACCAAGGATATCATTGAAGCCCTTATCAATGAACCTGTAGATCCCAAGGCCCCTTACTTTGGTACTTATGAAGAGGCAAAGGCAAGAATAGAGCTGGAAATTAAGTTCCCTCAGGCAGTTAACAAAGGAAAGAGGAGGATAGCCAAATTGAAATCTAGTGCACCTCTCATGTTAATCAAGGGAAAAGGTGAGGATGAAGAGTAAGTAGATGATGAAGAAGAAACAAAAGAAGAGGAAGAACCCTTGAAGAAAAAGGGTAAGGTGATCATCACCAAGCCTGCAAAGGCATCCACTGCAATCTTCACAAGGAGATCTAAGAAGAAGGGAAGTGATATTGTTCTCAGCATACCTCCACCCACCTTCCAAGAGAAATTGAAGCAAATGGAAGAAGGAGCTGGAATTAAAAATTTCAAATCTTTGAAGTATGAGACAAGGATAGAGGTAGAGTAGAAACAAGTTGAAGAACTAGTGCTAGCCAAAATGGGAAAATAGAAGTACTCACCAGACCATATCACCTCTCAAATCTCTATGAATTATTAGAAAAAATAAAGCCAAGATGGGATTTTTCAATGCAAATAGTAAAAGACATATATGCACAAACCATGAGGTAATTATTATCAAGCATAACAGATGCTGAGGTAAAAGATTTTTTGAAGAAAAATGAAGAGAAAATGACTCGAAGATTTAATACTTGTTTAATTTTGATTAAGGATATAGAGCATGTAGTTAAGAATGCTACAAACACTTGGAAAAAATGTTTATCATCTTCATAAGCCATGTGAATATCTAATTGAAGTAAAGGATGTTGATGAAGAAGAGGATAAGGAGAATGATGAAGAAGAAAATGTTGAAGAAGTAACTCATTTTGATAATAAGGAAGAAGAAGAGGAACAAGTTGAAGAAGCTAACAAGGAAGGTAAGCAAGATGATGAGGAGACTAACCCAGTAAAGATAGTAGCTACAATCATTGCCTCACTTCCTCAATCCCTGATCAAACCCTTGGCAAAATCAAGTATGGAGGTAGCTTTAGCAAGTTTGGTTGTGACTACTTTAGATACATCAAATGTCCAATCACTTCATCTTCATCAACTAAGTTGCAGACGCCCTCTTCATCTACCAAGTTAAGTTCTTCAGTCATCACCTCTCCAATTTTGACTTCTTTAGTTTTGAGCTCATCCATGGTAAGCACTCCAATTTTGTCTACTTCAAATTTGGATACTATAGTTTTGACTTCATCAATTTTGGATTTTTCAAGCATTTTTGTCAGTATTCCACCAGTAAGTACTATATCAATTTTCATTGCAAGCTTGAGTATGTCTACTATTGTTTCCATTCTGGGTACTAAGGCAATAAGTGCAAGGACAGTTGAGCCTAAGGCTCAACCGAGTACAAAATTTTTGAAAGGAGAGGAGATAGAAGAAGATATAGACTTAGATGAGGAAATAGAAATTCCCAAATGGGATATCTATAATATTTCTACAGATCAAATGCACAAATTTGGTGAACTTCTTCAAAAAAAGACAAAGAAATAAAGATCAAGAGAAGAAAGAGACAGAGAGTACAAAATATTAGATGATGCCAAGAACATTTTGACTGAGGCTATTGGAGTTGAGGTTGATTCTTCTCAACCTATTTTGTTTCAGCTTGGTGAAGTAGTCCAAAAGTTCAAAGAGGATACTAAGGGACAAGAGAAATTGGTTGAAAAGGCAGAAAAGAAGTTCAATAATAAAGTGCTAGAGCACATTGCTCAACAAATTGCCATTAACCAAGTTGAGATTTCAACAATTTTGGTCAATCTTGAGACATCCTATTCTAATGTGTCATCACTTTTTGCATAGCTATGTGATGTCACTGAATATACCAAGGAAGTTAAGGAAAAATTGTCCAAAATTGATACTGATTTTAAGGCAAGTGCTCAATAGGTGCAACTTGACACCAATTCAAGCTCTACACATTTTAAGAAGATCATATTTTTATCAGACTTGCAAGTGGAGTTGTTAAGAGAAGAAGCAAGGATCTGCTCCACACTAGTTGATATACAAAATATGATCCTTCCTCTCATGGATTCTATGTAGAAACACATTGTATATTCAAAAACCTTGATCTAGGACAACAACTTCTCTATTGCTGACCACATGATTGAACTATCAACTAAAGTGTACATTTCCATTCATACATGCAAGGTATTGCAAGATAACTAGGATAAAACTTTGGCAATTACTCTTAAGGTTCACTTTGAATTCTTATCTCATTTTGGTGTCTCCTTGTAAATATGTTGAATAAATCTTTGGCATTACTATCAAAAAGGGGGAGATGAGATATGAGAGATGAAATATGAGAGATGAGATATGAGAGATGAAATATGAGAGATGAGATATGGGAGAAGATATATGTGTATAAAAAGTTACATGTACATAATAGACCACATAGTATGGGAGAGATATATGTTATGATGTAGATATACTCTATATATATCTTACAAAGATCAATTAAAAAAAATCTCAAAAATAGACCAAGCTAGTATAACATGGTGATGAATACAAGGTATTTGATTTTTGGGCTAATAAGTGTTTTTGTCAGTAATGGCAGAGGGAGAGATTGTTGATATATCAGTTAAGTTTTTTATTAGTGACACACACTTATTTAGATTTTGTATAGCTACTGAGCTCACTGAACAATTTATAGTGTTTGTTATGCAATCCAGTAGCCACCAAGCTTTTATAGTTACCATCGAGTCCTTTGGAATAATTCCAGTGGCTACCGAGTAGTTCAATGTATACCAAGTTTATCAGTGGTTATTGAGTTCGTAGTTCATGTGATGTGAAGCCTATGCTTATTGAGCATTGCAATATCTATTGAGTTCATAGTTTAGGTGATGTGAAGTCAGTGTTAAACAAGCTACTTCATGGTAACCAAGTGATTCAGTGTTTGCCAAGTTACACAATGTCTACGAAGTCACCAATGCAGATCGAGTTCAAGACTACTTGAAAGTCATTAGTATGAATCGAGCTTCTACATCTACCAAGAGCATGATGATGCCAAGTAGCAATAGTGGATGCCGAGTATCAGAACCTCATCGAGCTAGTCTTCAGAACCTGAGTATCTTCATATGGGCCAACTTTGTAATATTTGTGTTAACTTGTGTCATGGTCAACTTTGTAATTTTGTAAATCGGATTGGTATATATATGTGATGTATTATATCATATCCAATGAGTAATATGTGAAATGTAATGAATGTGTAATATAAGAGCAAGAATGTGAATATGAAAGCATATGTATTGTGAATGCAATAGATAAAGAATTGTAAAGGCCATATTAGTACAAGGAGCAACAGTGACAAATCTATCACAACAAGTTGATCAGTACATTAAGGATTCTCTATCAAAAAACTTAGTTGCATACCAGAGATCTACTACTTTATCCTAATAGGTGAACTGATCAAAATCCTCTAACAAGGTAGACCTAATAGTCTTTTCTAAATCTCTTTACCTAGTGCATACTTCATTGTATGTTTGTAGATCCTCTCACAAGGTGGACCTAGCAGTCCTAATTCCTCCTAATAGGGCAGATCATTAGAAGTGATCAATGTAAGCCTTAATATGCCAACTTTATGCTACAGTACTAAAGTTTGTGGGTATCATCCCCACCCCAATTTTACTTTCTAGTTGGAAGGTTTCTGGGTCACCAAATCTTTGTGTTCAAGTGTTGTGGATGCTTTCATGTTTTCAATTTCTCATGCATGCAATGAGATCATATGTGATGAATTAAATACTAATTCATTTATTGGATTAAGAATTGAATTGGTAGAAGTTTTAGAAGTTACTAATTCACCCCTCCCCTCTCAGTAACTTAACATAGTCTTGAATATTTCCAACACTAGTTTCTCTATTTTTGTCTTACAAATAGATCTTATAGATGTTAACTTTCATTCCACATACCTATCCAAATAGGGACACATTTGATAGTTATTTGAGATTGAGGTAGGATTCTAGGACATATTGACATTCTTGACCTATCACATCTTCACTAGATACCTAACATTTAGGTTAATCATGAGCTTCTTACTACACTAGTGAAGAATCTCCATAGTGAAACAAACACCTTCCACCTACCTACTTGAGAGATGACAACTTGAAAATAGAGGGCATCTTCCATATCTTGAGGATTCTTGTTCATGAACCCTAGGAGGAGTTTGATTCTACACCCTAGTTAGGCATTGAGTCCCTAAGATATGTCTTCAAGGATGACACTATACTTAATCAAACAATTCCTTGGGAGGAGATGGTATAGAGATATGGTCATTTTTCTCCTTTTCTTTATGTACTGATGGATTCATTAGCTGCTTACTGATGCTTGATAAGGGTTAACAGGGTCTACTATATGGATGGGGTCAGATGCTAGAGCACTTGATGATGGATGTGATAGAGTATGGATGGGGTCAGTGTATGTTGACTCACATGTACCTTGAAATGCATGAGGTTGTATACCATCATGAAAAGAGCATGTTGAAAAGTGTTATTATGTTGTAGATATGGGCATGGGAGTGTCTTTGTATTGCTTGACCATAATCCGATGATCAACAAAAATAGGATCAAGAGTATATCATGAGATATACATGCAAGATTACCCAGCCCTAGCTATGTAGGATAAACTATTGGTAGAGGAAGTTTGATCATCTCACATAAGTTATATGAAGGCCCTGGAGGGGTCAAAAACCATGGATGGAGGCTAGGTCATAGATGAAATATATGTTAGTTCTCATCCAATGATTGAAAAATAGGCCTACCATATAGAGGGATTTCCTAACACATAAGCCTAGATACAATTTGGTCAAATGTAGGACATCTCAGAGGTGTATACTGGATATTCCAACTTCATTAATGAGGTAATGAAGGGATGGGGAGAATGATTGGATGAAGTGTGTGCTACATAAGATGTAGAGAGATTAGTTTCTCAGTGGTGGGATTACCTACTAGATGTGGAAGGTGTGAGCACAAAACCATATGTTAGGGATTACATGCTCACACATCCTTTCCCTTGATTAACATATCCAGCTGGGAAAGCTGCCCAAATAGGGTGGTTAGACACACCTCTAGCTTAGGAAGAGAGACCAAAACCAAAGCCTATAGTTTCTCCTATGTAATGTGTGATCCCACCCCATACACCAAGTTTGGATCATAGTGTGAGTAGTAGTGGACATGTTTAGAGACCAACACAACAATGGTCTTGATGGGAATATTGGACTTTGGGATCACATGGAGGTACTATGGTGGCATTTTTTGGTAGAGATAGAGGTGGAATTGAAGTGATGGGTGAGGGGGTGACCTTGGCACAATAGACCATCCATAATGTGTGGAGGTACAAGGTAGACATTGGATGAGTAGAGCAGCATGGAGAAGAAGATGTTGCAGGGGATGGGCAACAATATGGTACATGAGACAATGAGGAGATGAGGGGTCAAGGTCCTTAAGAAAAGAAAATAGGAGGATACCCTATTATTCAAGCTCAAGATACCATTTATGATCTTTGGGGTAGATTGTGGGCTTCACAGAGGTAGGCAAGAGAGCTCTAGAAATAGATAGCCATTAGAGATACCTAGTTGGTGAAGTGAGACACACAAATTGCATACTTGAGTTAGCAACTATAGATTGTGCAAGATGAGGTTACCCATAAAACCTCAAGAGTAGCTTATTATTATGCTTCCTATGCTATTCTTGTAGAGTGGCATATAGTTGAATTTTCTCAATACTCCTAGATATTCAAGGGCGCACTCCCTCCCACTAGAGATGATGTTCCACTACCTCCTCTAGCTCTTGATGATGAGGAAAAGGTTTGTAGTTAGGCTCTATCTCTTCTATAATTCTCTTTGTGATATATAACCACATTTTATTTTATATGTAATCTACTATAATGTATCATTCTAAGACATTTTTATCAATAACACTTTGATAGAACTCATATTTTTGACATGTGGATTGTATCACCCCACTACTTATTTTGTACATGATTCTCTTATATGATATTTTTAAAATTTTCATTAATATCTATAGATGCACATTAATTTTATTGATGGTCTATTATGGATGTTGTAAATGATGTTATTATAGATACTTTTTATTTGATATGCATGGGTGCATAATGATTTTCTTTCATCGATATATTTTGTATGAAAAAAATTTGATGTAATGTAATGAAAATATGCATAAGTTTATGTGATATGCATACATGGATATGAAACTTATAAGTGGATATACAAGATGCAAATGATCTTATATGTTTATGCAATTGTGAATGTAACTAATCATCTCATGTAGGTGATGTTTATGGTCTATGACAAATGCTTGATCATATTTTTGTAAAAAGGATGTGTAGTTGATCACTTGTAAAAAAATGATGGAAACAAAATGTCAGTTATGACTCTTCCCTATCATTTGTGATAGAAAAGTAGAAGAATAACTTTACCATTCTATATTTATGAAAATGGAATGCTAAAATGAATGCAACCCTAGGACTTAGTCACTGACTTTATAACTTATTTTTCATCACTGAGAATTTCTTTATTAGGGACATGGGATGTCAATACAACCTTTACTAGTAAGATGATAGTGAAGATATGAATATGAATATATCAAATTTATTATTGGAAGTAGATATAAACATCAAGGCACAAGTAGCTAGGATGACTAGACTAGCACTTCCTTTTGATTTAGAAAACTAACATAAGCATCAAGACATAAATGGCAAGATGACCAAAATATTTCTTGCATACCAACACACTAGATATGTGAGAGATATTTCTCATGCAAAGTAATTTTGATTTTTCTATCCTACGAAAAACCCTTTATTGTTCATAACTGGAGACAAAATGTAGCTTTTTTTACTTGCAATGACTATCACATTAACATCTCCAGGGTAGTTATCTAGATTACAATAGTATTAGAAATAATTCATACATGCATGAAAAATATCCAACCTCACCTAAGTGTCCATATTAAATGATTCAAGGTACAAATGACCATCCAACATGTGATGGAGACTCTCATAGTCAACACTCAATTTATTTGGATCCTTCAGATCATTGGAACTACACCAAAAAGAAAAAAATAAAGAAAAAGTCACATCCCCATTCATTAGTCCTCTAGTTTAGATAAACATCCCAGATTTTCTCAGAGGGGTATAAAAAGGAAAAATTAAAACACACAAATAAAAATTTAGCATAGCTCAAGTAATCTTCCCCTTGTTTTAGTTCATAGTTTTGAATGTTTATCATGTACGATCTACCAAGTTTGAGTAAGAAATCCCTTCAGTGTTGTGGAAATAGCAGTACAAACTTAGATTTTGATGAATAGTAATTGATACTACAATGACATAAGTTAGATGTTAGGAAGTTGTCCCTTAGTATAGGCTAGTTGGCCCTAGACTAAGACTCTGATCAATTCCAAGTCATGATGATTTTAGTAGGGTCATAAAAGTGACCAAAAGCTATATACAAGCTAAAGAAGGAAATGCATGGAAGCAAAGAACTCAAAAGAAAGAAAGTGTAAGAAAGTGAAAGAAATAAAGTATCCAAGAGACACATTGATAGATGGATACTTTTGAAACAAGAGGCATCTATTTACCAAACTTTCACCATCTTGGTAGAGATTCTACTTTTTCTACTAGGATGCTTGTTTTCTAGGTTTACATCAAGGAACTTTTTTCTTCTTTTAATTTTTTTTGGTTCTTTTCTTAATATTTGAAAAATAATTTTTATCTTTTGATTTTGATTTATATCATCATTAAGGAACCTATTTCTAGGTTTTCACCAAGATGATGATTTTTTAAAAGATTTTTTCAAATTTTATCATTTTTTAAGGAATTTTTTAGTTTATACAAAGAGCTTTTGAGAATGTCAGTTGTAGAATTTATTTTGATGAAGGGAATTGATAGGCTCTTGCATATTTTCTCCTTTAGTAGTAGAGATATGATATGCACTAGACCTAAATGTTGTAGTAACAATGTAGGGACCGAGCCAATTCAATTCAAACTTATCCTTCTATTCTTAGTTTTGTTGATTTTGGGGATTATTTGTCAAAATGAGATCACCCACTTTAATTTCCCTTGTTTATACCTTCTTGTTATATCTATCTAACATTCACTTGTAATATGATGACGTTCATCCTATAGTTCAAGCTCTTATATCCTTTATATTTGGTTGTCATCACTAGTAACAAGACATATTATAGAAACCTTTAAAGTGGGAATCTCAACCCCAATAGGTATTACACATTCTATTCCATACACCAAATAAAAATGCATTGTCCCAGTAGGTGTTCTTATACTAGTTCGATAAGTCCATAGAGATAGATTCAATTAAAGTTGTCAGTCCCTTCTAAATTTGTTGACTATGCAATGTAGGCTCTTTAGTAAGGTCTTCTTTGAAGCCTCTTACTATCTATTCCCTTAAGGATAGTAAATGGATGATAAGTGTTGTGTTATATTCAATTTGGAATAGAGTTCCTTCATAATATTGTTTTTGAATTGTCCCCCCATTGTTAGTGACAATAGAAGAGGGGATGTCATATCAAAAAATGCCGTAGTTCAAAATAAATAGTGAGACTTGCTTCCCTATGGTTTTAGTGAGAGGTACTTCCTCTACCCACTTTGTAAAGTACTCTATTTCTATAATAATGAACTTGTGTCTATACATGTAGATAGATGAGTCTATGCTATTATATCAAAGTCCCATAGTTGAAATGGCCAATGCATGATAAAAGGTAAATTAGCTCTCTATCTAGAGTGTGGATTAGATTACCATGAAGTTGACACTACTTGCAAGATTTAGAAAATTTAATTGCATATTTTTCCATATCTGGTCGTAGTTTGTGAGGTAGTGTTAGGCCTTTGGAATGAGATCCAAAAAGGCCTTTATGTATGCCAACTAATATGTTCTTTGTCTCATTATGTTCTAGACACCTAAGTAGGGTATTGTCTAGACCTTGTCTATATAAGTCATTTTCTATGACTACATACCATGAATCATTGTAGATAAGGTTTCATTTCTCATTTCATGTGAGGTTTTGAGAAATGATTTGATTATGGAGATAATGAGTATATGCAATGCTATAGACATGAGTCATGTCCATGACATAATTGACCATCTAGAAGTTAGGGCATTCATAGGAAGTGTAGTGTAATGTCTCCATGAAAAAATCATAATGGAAGTTATTTTTTGACATTTGTAGCATTAAAGGAAGTATTTCCATGGAATAAACTACTTTTTTGTTGGCCCTTGGAGTCTGTTGAAAGGTAACATATGGGAAGTACATCTTGGGATTTTCTAACATCCTCTTGTAAAGTAATAATTTATCATCTTTTTTTGGTAGATGTCAATGACTCAATTTATCACCAAATATAAATCTCCATAGATATTTAGTTCATCTGCCTTCCATTTAATGGGTATTTTTCTGCCATTGATTAAGGCTTCATATTTTGCAATAATATTTGTACAAGGAAAAATTATTTTGTATGCCTTAGGTAGAGAATATTGTTGGGCTATGATAAACAAGTTTCTAGACTAGAGCCTTATTGAGTGAAGGAAGCATCCAAGAATTTAGTCCATATTTTTTGATTAAGGTTCATGGCGGATTCAACAAGAGATTTAATAATCAATGTTTGATCATCATTTATTTATGATTCTACTAGTTGATCGACAATTAATTTCCCTTTAATAGCCTTTTGATCCACATACTCAATGTCAAACTAATGCAAGGAGGGATGAGATAACTAGAGCCAAAAGGCACACCTAGCTATTCAAACCACCAGTGAGAGTTAGAACAAGGGAAAAAAAACCAAATAATAGAAAACTTAGGAGATAAAGGAAAAATGCTTTCATAGATTCATCAAATGATCAAATATATGCCCAATTGTAAGGCCTTCTGAGTTATGACCATATTACAATTCAGAATTCAAACAATGAAGATAAACTTCACATTTCCTCACTTCTTCTCATCCTACCTTCTATTTTCTAACTCCCAAAATCTCTCTCTACTAATACTCTACCAAAGACCCCTTTAAATACATGCATGGCCATGAGTCAACCTGTTGCAATTACAACAAAATAAACACTCAAATTAAATTCTAGAATAAGCCACAAGTCATCTCACAATAGATACCTATCACTAAATTAAATGCAAAGGTTGGTTTCAATAGGAAACCACACATAGATAACTCAGAAAATGAAGAATCCAACAAATGTTGCAACTCAAAAAACTCAGCAACACTCGACAACCAAAGGAACTCAACAACACTTCACAACCAAATGAACTTGGTAGTGCTTGACAACCAAAGAAAGCTCGACAACCAAAGGATAACTTGGCAACAAATACAAGCTTAACAAACATAAAGAACTTGATAACTACTAAGAAACTCAACAATGCATGGCATTGCAACTCGACAGAACAAGAAAGAAGGAAAACATGTATGATAACAGTGCAACCTAGGATGCTTCTACATCTGACAACCAAGGTTGAAAGAAATGATTCTTCTAAATCATTGAGATGTCACAGCTTGAGCTGAACCCAACTCAGATTGGGAAATCCATGTAGTATCTTCTATAGGTTTGTTCTTCCATTTTACCAAACACTCATAGTAATCTTTTCCTCTTGTGCTCTTTCCAACTTGTTAATTCAATATCTATTCAATCTATTCAATCTTCTTCTTAGTATAATTATCTGATACAATAACTTCATCATCTAACTCATGATATTTGTACAAATCAACAAGATTGAATATAGGAGGTATATCTATGTCATCAGGTAACTCCACTTCAAAAGAATTACCACAATCAATCTTCCTCAAGATTTTACAAGGTCCAAACTTCTTCATTTTCAACTTAGTATATGTTCCAATAGGAAATCTTCATTTCTTCAAATGAACCATCACTTCATGACCAACTTCAAAAACATGATGTCTCATAGACATATCAATATTCTCCTTATACTTTAGATTATTTTGTTCCAAATTCAGCTTCACTTCCTTATGCAAAGACTCCATAAAATCAGAAAACTCTTCTCTTGTATCACGTCTCTTCCCTTCACAAACAATATCCCTTAAATTTGATACTCCTCTAGGTTGCATTCCAATAACAATCTCAAAAGGTGTCTTCCCTGTACTCCTATTTAGAAAATTATTAAATGCAAACTCAGCTTGTGCTAATATCATCTCCCAATTATGTGATTCATTTCCAACTAAGAATCTCAAAAAATTACCTAAGCTTCTATTCACAACCTCTATATCCATTTGTCTATGGATGGAAAGTAGAACTAAACTTCAACTTAGTACTCATCTTCTTCCACAAGGTCTTCCAAAAATAACCAATAAACTTATTGTCTTTGTCAGAAGTAATACTTTTTGGTAATCAATGCAATCTAACAATCTCTTTAAAGAAAATCTTAGCAACATGCTCAAAATCTGATGTCTTCTTACAAGGTATGAAATGATCCATTTGAGAAAATCTATCCACAAAAATAAATATGGAATCATACCCCTTCACTATTTTAGGCAATTCAAAAAAAAAATCCATATTGATGTCACTCCAAGGTTTCTTAGGAACAAAATAAGGTATATACAAAACAATATTTTAACTTACTCCTTTTGCAACTTGACAGACTCCACAACTCTTTACAAACTTTTAAGCATCCTTGTACATCTGAGGCCAATAATACTTCTCCTTTAAAAAACTCAATGTTTTATCAATTCTAAAATGTTCAACCAATCCACCACTATGATTTTCCTTAATCAAATTCAATCTCATAGAAATCTTAGGAATACACAACTGAATACCCTTAAAAAACATACCTTCTTGAATAAAATATTCATCAAACTTACATGGTTGTTTTGTCAAACTAGGTGCTCTGCACTCCCTCCACATCTTTGAAAAATTAGGATCAGTATCATACAACTCCTTCATCTCATCAAAACCAAGCACTTCAACCTTCATCTCGATCAATAAAGAATGTCTTCCACTCAATGTATCAACAACTCAGTTAGTGACTCTGCTCTTATTCTTAATAACAAATGTAAAACTATACAAATACTCAACCCACTTCATATGTCTTTGATTCAACTTATGTTGACTTTCCAAGTATTGTAAAGCTTTATGATCAGCATACAAGACAAACTCCTTAGGATTGAAATAATGTATCCGCTTCTTCAATGCTTGAACAATAGCATAAAACTCTTGGTCATACACATAATACTTCCTTTTAACATCATTCAATTTATGACTAAAGAAAGCAACAAGTTTATATTCTTGAATCAATACAACTCCTATTGCACTACCACTTGCATCAAATTCAACTTGAAATACCTTATTGAAATTAGGAAAAACTAATACAGGAAACTCAACAACATTTGGTTTCAAAGTCTCAAAACTATTACCAGCTCCATGTGTCCACTTGAATTCCTTTTAATCTCCTCTCATTATCTCAGTTATTGCATTACAAACATAACTGAAATTCCTTATAAAATTCCTATAAAACCTAGACAAACCATGAAATGATCTTACCTCACCCACATTCTTAGGTGTAGGCCACTCCAAGATTGCTTTAATCTTCTTAGGATCCATCTTCAAACCATCAATTGAAATAAAACATTTCAAATACATAATCTCCTCTTGCATAAAAGAATACTTCTTTAGACTAATCATCAACTTCTCCTTTTTCAATCTATGCAATACTTGTCTAACATGATCAAGATGTTCTTCCTTAGTCTTACTAAATATCAGAATATTATCCAAATAAAAAATCACAAACTTACCCAAGAATCTCTTCAAAAATTCATTCATCAATCTCATAAAAGTAGTAGGTACATTAGTCAAACCAAAAGGCATTACCAACCATTCATACAAACCATCCTTTCTCTTGGAAGCAATCTTTTGTTCATCACCTTTTTTGATTCTGATATGATGATAGCCACTCTTCAAATCAATCTTGGTAAAATACTTTGCTCCACTCAAACAATCCATAATGTCATCCATCCTTGACATAGGAAACCTATATTTCACTGTGATCTTGTTAATAGATCTAGAATCAATACACATTTTTCATTCTCCATTCTTCTTAGGTGCTTGTAAGGCCCCTTCCCCAATACCCTATTATAAATCTTAAATAACACAAATATGGTCAGAACTAGGAACCATAAGGAGGTGAGATGTCATGTCTTTGCCTCTTGTGTATAGAATGTGAGTTATAGACTATTACCTTACATCTTATGATAGAACATCAGTATGAAGATTTGAGATCTAAGTGTGTCATGATTTTCATTTTCCTTATCAATAATGATCTTGAGATCTTATTGAGATTGATATAGTTATCGTAGTGCTAAGGATCCTATTTGAGAATTACATTAGGTTGATAAGCTAAGACCCATGGAATGTAATGTGATTCAAAATTTGATTTGATCATGATAGGGAAAGATTAATGTTGATATGCAGATTTTGATATTTTAATGTTTGAATGTTTTTTTTATATGAAAATGATTAGAAAAAGAAAGGGTAATTATGGAAATTTGAATATGTTGATTTTGAATTGTTAAAATTGTCATGTATTTATGCACATGTATTTTTATATGATTTTTTTGTACTACTAATGCTCAAGTTTAGTGTGCAGGAACCCATATGAACATGACATGGCCAAGGTTGAATCAGTGGAAAGGATTCAAACCTCATTGTAATGTGTTTTATTTCGTAATGTGAATGGCATGTGTGGAATAGTTGAATTCATGCATTATTGGATACAGGTCACTTCAAATTTAATGTGTTGTTTTTGTGTCACTTGACACTTGTGCTATCCACATAGAGATGACTTGGCATTTAGGGTTTTGGGTGGAGTAACCTAACCTAAACCTAATCTTGACATAGTACCCAAGTTGACATCAAATTGGAAGATGTTAGTTCCTATCTATTTGAAGTTTGAATTCCAACTTTCCATTAAATTTTGGGGATAAAAACATGGTCCTAGGGGGTTACCATGGTGAAAAATAAGTGCCCACATGATAGTAGTATGGGTTGGGGGTCTAAATTTAATCTTTAGTAGGCCTAGATGAGTTTGGGAGCCCTCCAAACAAGTCAATTTCAAAGAACTTCGAGATTAGAAGTGTCACATGACTCCTTCCACAACCTTTTTAGTTGTTCAAGGCTGCATTTTTTTCAGAAAGAGACAATGGTATAAGTAAAGGAAGCTTATATTATGACTATTTTTAGACAGCGAGGGTTTTGGGGATCCTTTTTAGAGGACTTGGGATCAAATTTGTGGGTGTCTACCCACTCTCTAAGTTTAGAGACACTTAGGGTTTGGAAGCCTGGAGGGAGCTCTTCTACAACATTTCATTTCCATTTTGCAAAGAAATTCAAGGTTGGTGTTTCTTGCCATGTAGTTAATGTACTCCATTTTGAAGTTAAATCTTGGTACTGCATTCATGAGAATGTAGTTAGTGAGAATGCCATTGTAAGGAAAATGTGTGGTATCATCTTGTATCATGTTGTGTTGAGTTTTGATGAGCATGAAGTTTGGATTTTTATTGTTCTCTTGCTTTTGATTTCTCCATATTTTGTGTATGAGTGTTGTTATGGGTGTGAGGGCTTCACTCACCCTTTGGGTAGGGAAGGGAAGTCTAGGGTGAAGGCATTAGTTGGTCTGGAAATAAAGTTGAGAACCTTGGAGTATGGGCTCCAATGTATGCCATTTTCATTCATATCTTGCTTTGGGGGTGATAAGGGAAAGATGTTGTAGAAAGGAATTTTATGGAGTATGGGCTTCAAGAAGCTACAACCAGTGATAATATGTTTTGAGGATGTTTGTGAAAGCCCCAAAAGGGCATGAAAAATTTTGATTTGTGAAAGCCTTGAAAGCACATGAAAATTTCTTATTTTAGATAATGGTTGATATGAAAAGTCTCCTATTTGAAAGCACACTTTCACCCTATGTTCAAGGTTCCATTGGTGAACCATTGTGAAATACCCTTAGGATAGATTTGTTCAAGTGTGTAATGTGATGTAGGCATTGTAATATTGGAATGAAACTTGGTTTGAGCCTTGTTCCCCTAGCTTGGGGGTGGTCTCTATGGAGGCCTATGGTTGGGAGGAGAGTACCCATGGTCTTGTTGTTTTGTTGTGATATATTTGCAGATTTTGTGCTCAAGGGAGCAATGGAAAAATCTTGGAAAGAAAACTTGTCATTGCAGACACCTAAATTTGATTACACTGCTTTGGTAATCCTATTTAGTTATCTCTAAAAGAATCATTAATTAAATTCTTATTTAATTAATCCTTTGCCATCCCCTGGCTGATTAATTTAATTAATCATCCATAGTCCTAATTGATAAATCAAATAACCTATAATTTATCAATTAAATCCTATTCTTCTATCTAATTCCAAAATATTTATTTATTAAATAAATCTATTTGATAAATATAGCCCTCAAATCTAATAACCCCTAAACTATCCTAAACCCCCTTTTTAGCCTAATCCACCCCATCCACCCATACTAACCAAGCTTAGCCACTAACTCACCCATCCTCATGAATGCCATCCACTTGCATATCTCTAACATCCCTAATCTAATACTAAACCCATCTCTAATCCACCCCCTAAACTTGTCACATTCCCTAAGCAAGCTTAAGACTTTCCTAAGCCAAGCAAAGTCAACAATCTCAACTCCCTCCAAAATATCCCAACCACCAAGCCATGAATGCTCTTACAAAAGCCATAAAGACTCTTACAAGCCCATTCATTGCTCTTACAAGCCATTATGAAGGGTCTTTATGAAGATATTATCCCTTGAGCCTCTTTTTTTGACTCATCCTTCCCCTTTCCTCCATCCACTCACCCTGTGACATGTGTCACTCCCTGATTGGTGTTAAACAAGCACAATCCATGTGCTCCCCTTTGAGTGCATCCTAGCCCTCTTTAAGCTTTCATCTTTTCTTCCATCTTAACCCTCCATCCCTTAAGCCCTTAGCCTATAAATTGAATCCCCTCCCAAGTCATTTCATCACAATCTTGGAGCTAAAGTTAGAATGCCCTTTTGAGAGCCAAAAACCACCAACCTTAACCTTATAATGCCAAATTGAGAGCTCACAAAGCTACCAATTTTCCATTACCCAACATCCATTGAAGCATAGAGCACTTAAGCATACATCCCAATCCTTAGATGCCATCTACCAAGCAAAGAGTTAAATCCTATTGGGAGAGTCCATTCATTTGGCTCATATTTCCAATTGGGGTTTCCTATTTAGTCTCTCATTTATGTTATGGTATTTTAGTTTGTAAATGCTTTTTGATTTCTTAATTTAGTGTTTGTAGCATACTAACATAGAATATACATTTTGGCACACCCGGTGGGACCTCACTATGGGTCATTTAATCATCAATTTCTATCTATATGTTATTTTTTCTAACAATATAATATTTCTTGTTGTTTGAGTGAGTTGTAAGGTGTTTCACTTGTTTTTGCAGGTTGAAGGGCGCACTTGGGAAGAAGACATACCCTCAAAAATCCGAAAATAGAAAAAAATTAAAATTTTTTTTGGAAAAAATTTGCATTTTTTAGCTTTTTTCGGGTAATGTCATCTCCGCAGTTTGGCATCTGTGCCTACAACCTATCATCTTTGCCAGCTACTCTGTCATCTCCGCAACCAAACCGACTTCTCTGTAGTTTGGCGTCTCTGCCTGGTTTTCTACTATCGACGCTGCCACTAGACTGTTGTTTGTGCATTCTCAATTGTCATCTCCGTAGATCAACATCTTTGGCAGATACTCTGTCATTTCTGTCGCCGCCTCTCCTATTCCGTCGTCTCCACTGTCGCCAACCCAAATCATCATCTTTGCAAACCAGCGTCTCTGAAAATCAGCGTCTTCGCTTGTCTCCTATTTTTTGCGCCGCCAAACTAACCTGTCATCTTCGCATCTTTCTCTATTGTCTCTACAGATTAGCATATCCGCAAATCAGTGTCTTCAAATTTTGGTGTCTCCGCCTGATTAACTGTCCTCTCCGCCTGTTTATGTTGCATTTCTGTTTTAGCATATCAGTTCCTAGACTTTTTTTTTTTAATTTTTAATTTTTTAAAAAAGAGTATAAATCAAAATTTGATTTTTAGTGGTTCCATAGGATTTAGACCATTCTAAGAATTTTTAAGCCAGGGAAAAACAACAAAAAAAGTTAAATTTTTATTTTTCCCACAGTTAAGCTTTCATTTTTGAAGATTTTGGGTGACTAATCAATTTGCTTTTTTTTTTTTGTCTTATTGCAGGTTGGAGCAACAGATTTAATCATGTTTTTTAGGTTTTTTGTGGAATAAACTTGAATGGTTAAACACATTTTTCTTTGAATGTATGTTGTTCAAAACACACTCTTGAATGCAATGGATTAAAATCAATCTTTCTTGGAATGCATGCTTAAAACAAACAAACTCAATCTTGAATGCATAAGATCAATTAACCATTGCAATATCTCACATTTTAATTTTTGGGCATAAAAAGAATCTAAATCCACATTTTTGTAATCTTCTAAGTTATAAAAACAAATAAAAATGCTTTGAGTGAGTTTGTCATTAGACTCACCCTCTTTAATCACCCATCAATTTAACCATTGGTTGCAATCTCAGCGTCATCTATGGGGATGGGTCCACCTAAGAGGGTGTTAAGTGCTCCACAAAAATCAAACTCTACTTACTTGTGTTTTTATTAGTTTTTCTAAGTTAGAAAATTTCTTGAATGCACATTAGGTTCGCTAACACTTCATTTGGGCACTAAAATTGAACAACCAATTGACGTGGAGGGCCTCCGGGCATGTACTTGGCAATCGAGTTTCACACATCTTTGTTTTGGGCTTAAAACAAACTCACACTCAATCTTGAATGCCTAAGAAATTAATGAACATCGCATGGTTTTGATGCATTTTCAATGATGCTCGCATTTCTTATGTTGACAATCTCTTGACTTCCATTATGCTGACGATGCTGTCAAATTGGAATAAACATTGTATGCCATAATCACAAGTGTCTTCAATCATAACTTGGAAAATCTAAATCATCAATTGGAATGAACGTGTGTCTTTTGAAACCCAAGATCATGTATGTGGTCTTGTTTTACACTTTTTAGGAGGCCTTCTTGGGGATTTCATCACCCCTTGGATGACCTCAACTCCAGCGTTCCGACGGAGTATAAAGATTGGGAGGTGAATCCAAAGACACCTCTCTTGGAATCAAGATTTTGTCACTCGGGCTAAGCCTCAAGGAAATTTATACTCTTGAGAAGTGAAAGAGGAGAAGTGGGTTACCACTCCTCTCAGCTGTGTGACATCTTTTTGGTTTCATCTACGAATTTGGACCTCACGTACCTTGCATATATCGAGGACTCCCTAGCTAAACCAAATTTCATCCTTGTAGAAAGCTTCCTAGGATGTTGGTGTGTTTGACATGCTTGCTCCAAACTTTTTTTTGCTTGTTTGTTCATAGCTTTTGAAAGAATGTTTGCCAACTGTGGTCAAAATCCCAGAAAAGCAGAAATCTCCCAGCTCAAGACATACTTAGCGTAGTCACTGCCTCATCAAAAAATCATCCAAGCTCCTCCGTCACAACCAAATCTATCTAGTTCCTTGCTTTAGAACAATCCCAAATCCAAAGTCCATCCAAATCATCCCCCCCAGCCAGCTAGCAACCCAATCCATAATCACACCCAAGCCTTTAGAAAGTTGTCATTTTGCCAGAATTTGCTATCCACTCAATCTATTCAAATCAACCAATCTCACCAAGGTTATCCCTCTAATAGAGCATTGTCTAGGGTAATCCAACTTTGTCACTTGTATCCCTCATCACCTTGAGCTAAAGGTTGGGATCCACAAGTGGTCAATCTCATGTCATGCCCGTAGGATCATTAGTCTATCCTTAAGTTGACACAATCTCCACCAATCCAACACGTAGGAAAGCAAAACTCTCACTTTTTGACAGAATGCCCTTGAAGTCTTCCATCCACAGGAAAGCCAAAAATCTCCAGCCAATCCTCCTTAGGTCTGTCATACAGCTTTGACTCTCCCTAGGAAATCCTTCATCAGCCAATCCAAAATCTGCACTTAATCCAAATCCAACCATGAGCTTTCATGTTCATCCATATGCAAGACCCCATCCCCATCTGACTCATCATTAAAACATGAAATCCCAAACCTATCATGATGTGCTTAGTCGTATTGTCCTTGCTCCCGCCACCTCCTATTTCAATGATGATGAAAATCTTGTTGACTATGATGGGTATATTGAAAGCCTTAGAAACATTTCCCCAAGCATCCCCCAAAATCCATGTATTCTTCCAAACTATCTAGTCATGCCATATGATATCTCACCTTCTCCTCCATCACCCAATCAACCAAGCTTCCAATCTTCCACCCCCATCACACTAGCTATTCCTATCAATCCACCTCGACCTCCGACACACGAGTCTCCAAGGAATCTCCTAGAGGAAATACAAGAAAAGCAACCTCCGGTAGTCGATAAGCCATGTCATCTAATCCAACCATGTGAAGTAGTCGGTGATGAAGCTTCCCCATCTATAATATTACCTCCATCTCCCATAGCTATCATCCCCATACCATCCATTAAATTGCTTAAAATCCTTCCACTTCTTGTGACCATCAAGATCCCACCACCTGTCAAATCCCTCCAAATCCTATCCACATCCCCTCCAAGCATTTCCCAAATCTCCTATAATGACCCTTATGCATCCATATTGTACTCACCCATCTCTACTACTGAATCTCCCATCTATCCATCTATTGCCTTTGAAGAATCTATCCCTTCACCTCTTATCACACCATCCACTCCAATCCAATCCTATCAAGATCCTGCCCAAAAGCATGTTGACATCCCGCAAAGCATAAATGAAGATATCATCGTACCATGTCTTCCATCCATAGTACAGTCACCACCCCCTCCATCTCCAAAACCTCAAGCCATACCTCCTCTACTGCAGGATATCTTTTTATCCCATCAGCTAGATCAAGATCTTATCCTACCATCTCCTTCACTCCATGCTTCCATCCTACCACCTATCCAAGCTATTCCACCATCTATAATCTACCCTCTTGGTTCACTTACATTCATCCATGGTGGCCTCCTCTCAGCAGAAGAATTAAGAACAATATCTCCCCGTTGCAATACATCTAATAAATAACTTCCACCATTTTCTGCAAGCAAAAAGTATCCTCAGCTAGTTCAAATGCTCAATCAATGGCATTATCAAGGTCAAGGTTTAGGACCACAAGAGCAAGGAATCAGAGAGCCTATTATTGCACAAAAAAATCTAGGATTTCATGGTCTTGGATATGTATCCAAAGGCTCACCATCTAAAGGTGTTGGTACACCACACCCCCAAACCAAGCCTATCTCCAAACCCACCATGCCAGCCTCCCATCACTCCTTCAAGAAATCTTATGTCATCCCCCCTCCACCATCTTTGCAACCCAAAAAAACCTACCATATCCCCCCTTCATCTGCTAAATCCATTTTGGGTCCCTATGTCCCAAAATCTACCATCCTCCATCCTCCTATCAGCCATCATTCAAATCCTATTCCCTCCATTCCTACACAAGATCAACAAAGGCACATATCAGGGTACATCATCCATCATGATCCCCCTACACACTCTTTCATATCCTCTGCATCTCATAAAGCTTCTCCTAACCATCTTCCCAAAGCTTACCACAACAATGTGAATGCCAACTTCAAAATGCATAAAGCTTAAAATCCACATCCTAGGCAATCATATGTCTATTCTAAAAGACATACTCCAAAAAGGAAAAATCCAATCAAAGAATGCAAAACAATGCAAAAGCCTCTAAAAAGAAAATCCAAAACCATGTGGATCCCAAAGAAAAAGCTTGAAACCCAATGCATAATGGCATCCATCATTGCTAATCCCCCATCTAGTGACTTGTGTCCCCCATCTCCTAACTCCATCTTGGGTGCCTATATCCCCAAGCACACTTCCACAAATCCTCCATCAAGATTGCATCTACCATCTATCCCCCATATGCTCTTTTCACACCTGTCCCAACATGTGCCAATGTTGATCTTGCAAGCATCCCCATATCATGCTCCTTTCCAGCCTTTTCATCCCTCCATCTCCTACCATTAATCCCATCTAATCCAATCTATTGCATAAATCACACATCCAGTGTACCAACAGCTAGCAACAAAATTGAACATTCCAACAGCCAGTGAAAAATCCCAAAAAAGCCAAAAATAGCTAAAGAAAGCCAAAATCATTCCAGCTAAGTCCAAAGTCAAAAAGTCAAAAAAATAAATAAAAATAAAGCATCCACTAGTGAAAACTTGGCAATTCAAGCACCTTGGACAAGTACCATGATGAAAACTTGGCAAACAAGCGTCATGCATAATCTAGCCTTCCCCAGCTTAGCCTATCATCCTCATGCTTTTGGTCACATCTTGTCATCCAGCTCCATCTTCCAATTTATCCACCTATCCTCCACCCTCCAACTTCCATATCACACCATCCACTTATCTCCTGCCGCTTCAGCCAACCATCCCAGCTATCATCCATCTCTGTAGCACCTTCAACTTTTCCATCCTAGCTTCAATCCTATCACATCCATTGTAAGACCTCCTTCCACATGTCATCTTTTGACTAGGGGCACTGTATTCCTTGGAGATCTTGTCTTGTCCATCCTCCCTTGTCATTGATATCTCACTCTAGGCTGTCCTCATGCAAATCCAATGTCATCCTCTCATTATCCATTCACTCTATCGCCATCTATCAGCTTAGCTACCACCACCCTTAGCATTGTCCCCATCCTTGGTCACATATCTATCATCATCATTGGGATACATCTTCCCCAAATCCATATCTTCTACTATCACCCCATCCTTAGCTTTCGCATCTTGCATAACATCAAACCATCCTGCTATCCTATCATCCTGAGCTTTTGCCTACTTGTAACTATCTTGGTTAGCTTCAGCTTGTAAATATCTTGGTCTGTCAGCTTGTACATCCTCTTTAGCTTAGTACCATTGTATCTATCCAGATTTTGTGTCAGTTCCTCCTTGATCAACATCTTGCACACATCGCACAACCCTTGGTTAGCTATTCCAATGCATCCTTTAGCTAGATCTCCTATCACCAAAGTGTTATCCTTCTTAGTTTAGCTTGCTAGATGCATCACTCATCCAGATCCATCAACTTAGGTGCTCTCTGATAGATCCTTGCAGGATATAGCTTTTCTCATGTCTGATCTTGATCCATTAGTACCTCGTCCTACCCATCTCGTTGGCAAATGGTTCTCTTTTGGATTTTTGCTTTTTTTTGATTTGGAATCTTCCCTTTTGGGTCTTGAAGTATCTTTTCCAAGCAATCTTTTTGTTCCCTCCTCAAAGTTGCCATGATCTTCCATATCCTGGTATGCTATGAATGGGGCAATCTGGGCATAAGGTCTCGATCAAGTCTTTTGTTTGTTTTTATTTTCTGCTTGTGGGTTACCCAGTGATGATTCCACTTGAATTCTTTCGAGATTCATGTGTGATGCTGGGGCAATCCTTGCGTGTTTGTTTTGAGTCAGTCTGTCAGTCCTCTGGATAGTTGGTGAAAAGACCTTGATGTTCTTTGTAACCTTGGCAATTAACCAACAGTCCTATAGAAAATCTAGTGCTCAACTACATGGTGGTACTTCTCTCTGAAGTATCCCCCCACTCAAAAAGCTTCAATGGATTCCCTTCATCTCCATTATCCTCCATCCATCTCCAGCATTTGTCACTCCTCCCCTAGCTTATGTATCAGTATCTCTTTGAATCACTCCTCACCTTTAGCTTTAGGGATCCACAATCCTAGTCTTAGGGATCCACCAATCAAATCAATCCACCAAGCCTCATCTTTTGAGATCCACAATCCTAGTCCTAGGGATTTTTGAAACCCATCTTTCGCCAATCTGACTCTTTGAAATCCTATTGCATTAGCTTTATCATCCCATCATCCATCTCCCTATCCTGGATTCCTTTTTATAGCACTCTGCTCCTTCATCCTCCCCCAATCCTGAAAGTCTTAAGCTTGCTTCCTCTTGTGCGTTTGATTCTCCCTTTATCATTCTCCCGTAGTGAGATTTTGAGCTAACTAAACCTCTTCTCTTAAGCCAATCTGAGTCTCCTTGCTCATCTCTGATTCTTGTACTTTTCAAGAAGCCGTCAAGCCTCACTTTCTCTTCCCGTCGCCTTCTTGAGGGGGCATCATCTAAGTCTAGTCTCTCCTCTTCTTATTTGAGACTGGGGCAACCTTGTTGCTAAAACATCTTCCTCGTGTTGTCTTCATTTGAACTTCTTTGAAATAATATTGTCTCAACACTATGTCAAAGAGGGGCAAAATTTAGACACCTAAATTTGATTACACCGCTTTGGTAATCCTATTTAGTTATCTCTAAAAGCATCATTAATTAAATTCCTATTTAATTAATCCTTTGCCATCCCCTAGCTAATTAATTTAATTAATCATCTATAGTCCTAATTGATAAATCAAATAACCTATCATTTATCAATTAAATCCTATTCTTCTATCTAATTCCAAAATCTTCATTTATTAAATAAATCTATTTGATAAATAAAACCCTCAAATCTAATAACCCCCAAACTATCCTAAACCCCCTTTTTAGCCTAATCCACCCCATCCACCCATGCTAACCAAGCTTAGCCACTAACTCACCCACCCTCATGAATTCCATCCACTTGAATATCTCTAACATCCCTAATCTAATCCTAAAACCATCTCTAATCCACCCCCTAAACTTGTCACATTCCCTAAGCAAGCTTAAGACTTTCCTAAGCCAAGCAAAGTCAACAATCTCAACTCCCTCCAAAATATCCCAACCACCAAGCCATGAATGCTCTTACAAAAGCCATAAAGACTCTTACAAGCCCATTCATTGCTCTTAAAAGCCATTATGAAGGGTCTTTATGAAGATATTATCCCTTGAGCCTCCTTTGTTGACTCATCCTTCCCATTTCCTCCATCCACTCACCCTATGACATGTGTCACTCCCTGATTGGTGCTAAACAAGCACAATCCATGTGCTCCCCTTTGAGTGCATCCTAGCCCTCCTTAAGCTTTCATCTTTCCTTCCATCTTAACCCTCCATCCCTCAAGCCCTTAGCCTATAAATTGAATCCCCTCACAAGCCATTTCATCACAATCTTGGAGCTAAAGTTATAATGCCATTTTGAGAGCCAAAAACCACCAACCTTAACCTTATAATGCCAAATTGAGAGCTCACAAAGCTACCAATTTTCCATTACCCAACATCCATTGAAGCATAGAGCACTTAAGCATACATCCCAATCCTTAGACGCCATCTACCAAGCAAAGAGTTAAATCCTATTGGGAGAGTCCATTCATTTGGCTCATATTTCCAATTGGGGTTTCCTCTTTAGTCTCTCATTTATGTTATGGTATTTTAGTTTGTAAATGCTTTTTGATTTCTTAATTTAGTGTTTCTAACATACTAACATAGCATATACAGTCATTGTGCACTGTACATGTATTGGAGAATCTCTCTCCATCATATTCAAGTTGTTTAAATGAATAATTGCATATATCAAGGAAGGGATGTGGAATTTTGTAATTTATTTGAAAGAATGAAATCCTTCTCCATGTTGTTGTATGTTGTATTGTGAAATTTCAAACTCTTTACTTAGTCTTTGTGTATTGTATTGAAGATGTGATATTTTCATCTTATGCACATGATTTTGAAGAATGAATCCATTAAAAGAAATGAAGAGAATTATGAGCATTACAATAGGTGATTAAATTGTAACATTTCTATTATGTATTTAGATATATTGAAAAGAAAGTTCATTGTATCATAATAAGCAAAGCTGAGTATGAAAATAATTCCACTATGCATTGATTTAGTGAACCAATCTCATTTGGGAATTCTTCATCAATAGGGAGAATATTTTTGACCTTGTTGCAAATGCATTACATGAGCTAACCTTACTATTCTTGTGAATGTTAATGGTCCAAAGAATTAAATAGATGCAAAATAATGACAAATAAATGAAATAGGATGGTCAAATCAAATCACCACTAAATCCATAATGATGGCCTCTTGAATGAGGAGAGAAAACAATACATAAGACACCAAGAGAAATCAAATGGAACTCCCATTGAAAGATAAGCCTGTACATGTAATTTAATTATGTGGACTTTGTATGAGAAGTGGAAATTAATTCACCTCCCAAATATAGTCGAATAAAATATTCAAAAGAATATTCTTGGAACCTTCTAAATAGAAAATCAACTAAGGTAGTCATAGACTAAAGTAAAATATAACACTTCCACAATTCAAAAGAGATTGATACTAAATCACAAAGATCATGTGATTGATTAAGACTATGGAAAGCAAGTCACAAATTTTTTTTTTAAAAAAAAAAAATATTTAAAATAAATTTAAAAAAAAAAAAAAATAAAAAAAAAAATATATATATATATATATATATATATATATATATATATAAAATTAAAATCAAAACATACTAAGGAGAAGGGCCCTTTAGGCCGGTGGCCCTCTTAATCTCCTCATTGCCCAACCATTGGACCCCACACCACACAATGCAAGTGGCCCTGCCGTCCACCTTGCTCTATCCTATCCATGTGGGCATTGCCTCCAAGTGCATTAAATGAATGTAAGTAAGGTACGATGAGAAAGGGCACCTAGGTCCACACAAAAAAGTAGAGTTTAGTTGGGCACTTGGCTAAATAGCCAAACAAATGCACCCGAAATGAAATTTTTTTGAATTTACTAATTAATTTAAAAATCAGAAAACCATGGTTGTGTGAGTTTTAAATTAATTAATAAATTCAAATAACTGTCACATCAGGTGCATTTTCTTAGCTTACTTGGGGAGGAGGTGTCTTGGTTGGTGGATCCCATTTCCCCATCCACTTTTGTATGTCTTGTGGAAGTTGATTGTTGCCCACATTCTCGAGCTTGGCCCACTCGCAAGAAGACCTCGGTCCATGCATTGACCTTGCCCCTCTTCCTCCATCCCTCCTCAAGCCTCAACGTTCAATTCTCAAGTGCCATAAGTGTACTGCCAACCCTGACACGGGTCAAACCTTGAGCTTGAGTTGCCTCCCATGCATACTTGGCATAAGCCTTTATCAAACCTATTGTCTATGTGTCACTTTCCCACATCCCCCCAATTAGTAGTGTGACCCCCATTCCATACACATTCTTGGGTTCCTACCCATGTTGAGTTGGGAAGTAGGGTGTGGATATTGGGATGTGTGGAGCGTGATCCAAGGATGGGGAGAAAGATGTCAAGAATTGACTAGCCCAACCACATGGACCTTGGGTGGAGAGATAAGGGAGTAAGAGTGAGGGCACGTGAAAGTAGGTATGGAGAGGTTTGTTAGAAATAGTTGGGTGGAAGTTAGGGGAAGTGCATGCTTTAGAATTTGATTGGTTAGCAAGTTTATAGTGGAAATTAGTTAGTTAATGCTAGTAAAGGGGTACACATATTATAGTAGTGGTTATTAAGAAGAAGATGTAATTAGTAAATCAATAAGGGATGTAACAAAGAGTGGGTTAGTCATTAAAAATTAGGTGTTAAGTGGTATTGCATATGTACTAATTAGTGGATAGTGATTAGTGATGGTTAGAGTTAGTTAGTAAATAAGCTTAGTTGGTATTTAAGTTTATTAAATTTTATTATTAAATGATATTAAATTGTTAGTGGATAATATTAAAATTGTATTAGTAGTTAGAATCAAAATAATTAGTAAAAGATTCTAATAACCTAGCTTATAGTACATAGTTAGAAGGTTATTAATATGGTTAGAGTTTAATTTAAATGATATAGTGTAAGAATTCATTAAAATGCGTACCTATATAAGAATAAATTAAAATAAAATAGAATTGGCATGGTAATGAAGTGAATTAAGGTTACTTTGTAAATGTTAAGAAATACATATTGTAAGATGAATTGCAACTAGAGTATTTAGAACAAATATGCATTTTCAATTATTAAGTTTTTGAAGCTATAATGATAGAGAATTGGTGCTTCACATTTATTTTCACAACGTCTACTCACAAAGTTGGGATGTGGAATCATAATGATTACATCATCTAGTTCTTATGTTTAGCTAAAATGTTAACAAAGGTAAGAATTGTGGAATCTTATGAAAGATAAATCTTCCTTGACCTTGTATACTAGATTTCTGAAATATAATGAACCCTCCTATAGTGTCACTGTTGAGCTTTCATTTTACACGATGCTAAACGGTAGGAATTCTTGCAAATTTCTCTCTTGAAAAGTCGATCTTGTGAATCAACTCCAAGGTTTTAGGTTCTCTTACGACACACTAAAATCCACTTAGTTGAAGATAAATGTGATTGTTCATGAGGAGGCCTTTGCTGGTTCGTTCTGATTTCAGATGAAATGAAGAATCTGCACACTATTTCAAAATAACACTAAAAAGAACTATGTTTATATATATATATATATATATATATATATATATATATATATATATATATATATATATATATATTTATGAATGTAATCTAACTGTGCAACTAGTATGAAATACTATTCTAATAGGGGGGTTCATAAAGCAAATAACGAGAACTGAAAGAAAATAACTTGAATTTGAAATCCTAACGGACATAAACTATAGAAAACAACACATTGTGAGTTAAGCTTTTGAAAAAATTAGTAGGTAACCAATGAAAATAGGAGAAATGATTCCTAGATTCTACTGATGCAATCGTTGATGGAAAATTTCAATAATCAAATGATGTTTCACTCTGCATCAAATGGCAAGGACATGAAAAGTGCGCTCATGCAAGATAGAGAGTTATATAGGCATAATTTGGTGATTCCTTCTCAAGCTTGATACGTTAGCAAAATTCATAAATCTATAGCAAACACCAGAACTAAAAGATCGCACAACTAGAAACAACACAATAAACCTTTGGCTCAATCACAATCTCATGAATCAAATCCACAAAATAATGACACATTCAGGCAAGAATAACTACACTCCAAATGCGAGCACCAAAAGCATAATATTATTGCAAAATAATGGTGGCCTTGATTACATATTACAATAGGGTATTTATAAGAAATTGTCTCATCAATTTGTGTTGAGAGTGAGAGATATCTTCATGTAATAAGATGCTTTTAAATTAATAAAACAAACTAATTATATACAAACTACCTATCTAACTGGTGCTTAGTAGGACTCCATCCATTTTATATTCATTAATTGGATGCATGAGCCTTTACATGTTAAAAAATAAAGAAATTATGAGAGAAAAGCATGTGAAAGCTCTGAGTTGAATTGGAAGTGTCTAGAGATGCCAAAATTAGAAGCTGATCCTTCATAGGGCATTAGTCAGAGTTAAACTACTGTCAGAATGCCTTTCCGATGCATGGAAAGCTCTATTTTTGGAACTAGCAGTTAACTGTCAGTGAACCTCTAGAATTGTAGAGCTACAGACCTATGTACTTGTGAAGTTTCATAGCTACAGACCTCAACAGTGTCAAAAAATCTCAAAATTTCAGTAAGTGTCAAAATTGAAATTCTGGCATTTGGGTCTTGTTCTTCTTCATCCCAAAGGTATGTTTGGATGTTTGCCCTCAAATTTCTCTATAATCTCAATGATTTTGGCCGCATCTAACAAATCCAAAGCCTCATATTTGTCCTTGACCTTTCATCTATAATTGTCTACCTCAATTCAAGTATCAACAAAATCCCCAAGTTTGGTATCCAATTCTAATAGTGCTTCCTTGATTTTGGAGGCCTGTCGGATGTCCTCCTTATCATCAACTTCCACAAAAATCTTCTTAAAATTCTCCACTACTATATCTATAGGTAGCAATCTCTTGCATTCCTCATCTTCAAAAATATCCAAACAAACATCACTATAGTGCCTCTCTGCTTCCAAAATTTTCTCTTGGGCCTGATCATTGAGCTGATGAATTTCATCATGTAATGTTTCCATTACTTTATTTCTATCTACTATCTTTTTTATCCAATCATCAATCATATCTAATTCATCTCCCATATATACATCAATCAAAACTCGATACCTTTGCCCCTTTATGGCTTGTAGGGTCTGTAAATATTTTCTCTAGGCCTGTACTTCATCAATAATGCTGAAGTCCTACTTCAAAATCACCACCATTTTATTCACATTTTCTTGAGTAGCATGCAACATCTTCAAGTTTGCTGTGATAATCATGACTCCTTTCTCTTCAAAAGTTTCCCACCATTGCTGACGGGCTCTCAAAAATGGATCCATATGGACTACTCCCTCTTCTCTAAGAACATTATTCAAGGTCTCCTCAGGGTGCTCAGGATCAAGAGGACCAACAACTTTAGCCAAATATCCCTTTAGGATCTCAACCTGCCTTCAAAGTGCTTGGATTTCCATCTCATCCTCGCCTATGTTCTTCACAATTCTTTAATTCCCATGGTCACCATTAATCAGGATGCATCTCATGTGGGTTTTCCCAACATGACATTTTTCAATTCATAATCCTTGGGACCAAGGCTTTCTACAGCTATATCTCTAGGAGGAACATCTACCTATGCAAACAACTTTGAGCTATTTCGTGTACCTATAACAAATGCCAATGGTATTGCCTAATGTGCTGGGGACTCAAGTTTATTCAAAATTTTTGCAATCTCATAAATGTCTTCCTTTGAAGCTCAGAATCTGGGTCTAGAGCTTCTTATTACTTCCTTTTGTAGCCACCTTAGTGTGTGTTTAGCTGGAGGTTTTCTTATTGAGGATGAAGGAGTATGTTTTGCAACTTCCTTCCCCTTATCACTCCTTAGAGTTGTTTCTATCTATGAGGGCTCTCCTTTTGTTTGCTCAGTCTCAGTGGACCCTATAGCTTGCACCTTAGTGTCTTGGGAAGGCGATTGGGAATATTTGACTATTTGTCCCTCCTTAGACACTTCATTGGTGACCCTTTGTTCTAATTGCTCCTCTTGAGACGGTTCCTTCTAGACTTGTTCTTCTAATCCTAGAAGCAGAGGAGTAATCGAGCCTTTATCTACCACTATAACTTTTTTTGGAGATGGGGGAGTAGGATCAGGACCTTGTGTGCCCAGTGGTATCTGCATCTAACCTTCCTGTTGGGATTGCCATGTAGGAGTATGCCTAATCTTAACCTTAATCAATGTCGTTCCCACAAGCATGAAGTCAAAAACAAACATTTTAAATACATCATCCCCTTCTTCACTTTGCTCATCTACCCACTATTGCACTTCATCTTCCAAAGAAGACACTTGTAAGGGTCCTTCCTGAGTGGATGGTGATATGCTCAAGGTACTCCTTCTCCTTTCTTCCTCCATGGCTCTAGCTAGCTAGGTTCTTCTTTGTATTGGCAATTCTTCCTCTTCATTTGTCTCCTCCTCTTCCTCTTCTTCTTCTTCTGGGATGGTTTTAGGAACAAAAGGAAAAGGCACAATTCTCTTAATCACCCTTTGCCTTTTCTTCATTCAGATCTTAATCCTCTTTTGTTTTGTGGAGGTGAAAGGGGATACTAGCCATTCTTGTGCAGGAGGCATAGAAACTTGTTGACTCTCTTCATCTTCAGATTGGGAAGGCACAAAAGGAGGTAGTGGAGGATTATCCTAGACTTGAGTAGCTCTGATATCCTTAGATTCTTGCACATCTTCTTATTGTTGCTTGGAAGGTGCTTGCACTTCACCCTGTTTTGCTTGAATTCTTTATGAGGAAGTCCTCTTCCTTTTATTCTTTCCTATCCTCTCTAGAGGATGATAGTATCCAACTGGGTGGTCAAGTTGGTATATTGTCTTTGGCCTGATGGGAGATTGGAGCGCACAGGTAGGAATTGTAACTTTCCTTCCTCTACCTTTCTCAGGGCGGGCTTGAGCATGGAAGACTATAGTGTCAGGTATGGGATCAAGTCGAAAAGGCTGCTTGATCCATTCCTTCATCATTCTAACCACATGTCTTGTTTGATGATCAATATCATCACCCTCCTCCCTATCAACTTTTGCATTCATAATGGGTCTTTCTCCAATTTTGTCTAAGTTGAATAGGGGTTCTTATAGCTCCTTAGAATCTTGTTTCCTTATTTCATTTAGAATATTGAGATTGAGGGTCTTCTCTACTAGATACAAAGTCATCCTACAATAATCCTATATGCGGATATCATAGTCATTTGTCATGTTCATCTAATGATCTTCAATAACATCTTCATGATGAAACTCTTTTTCAGCCATACTCTCTACTTTCTTGACATTATCAAAATGTATCCTAGGGGAATTGTACTCCTCAAGGGGATAATTCTCCCATTCCCACTCAAAAGTTAGAATGTCTTGCTTCTACTTTACCTGGTATGGTCCAATGATGAGAGTCCATGTCCAAAAAGGTCTTCTTTGTCTCTTCACCCTTTCATATGTAGATTCAATCTACTGAGAAATCTCCAATAGCACCAGCTTGTCACTCAGATATCTGGGGAGTTTCTTGGAGTTGATAGTGGCAACACCTACCCATAGGTGTGTAAACATCTTAAACTAAATGAAATAGGTCATGAGAGTTGTTATCTATGCTTTTGCTTCATTAGATAGCCTCTTTCCATAATCTCCTTCAATGAATCGAATGATCACAAAAATGAATGCATCATTCACGATTCTATATTTCTTGCTTTGAGCAGATAGTTTCTTCTTCACTAGTTGAGGGTAGACTATGTAAGGCCAGGCATTGGGATCTTGTATGTTTCCCTTTCTATAAAATTTGGGATAATCTGTTGCCCTTGCTGCAAGTAGGTATACTATGTAAGATATCATATAAAACTTCTTCTTGTCCTTCACCATCCTCAATTGCTCACACAAGTTTTCACTTAGTGTGGTGGCCCAATCCAATGGTATCTTTTATATTTTAATGGTCTCAATGAAGTTGACCATGAAGGTACTGAGGTGGCTTACTGCAGATAAACCCATGACTCTTCTCAAACGGATGATGGAGTAACCAATATCCTCCTTCATATATCCCCGAGTCATATCCACTTTTCCTATTATCCTTCCTTGAGGAGGTCTCTCAATAAGGTAGGATGACTGTATAATATCTATCGCCTACTTCATATGTTCCCTATACCATCTCTCTACTGATTCGTAGGAGAGCCTAATGAATTGATCTGCTCTCAAGAGATGGAAGACCCTCTTAATGTTGTTGAGTCAAAGATCAAGGACCACTTCTCTTGTCACACTTTCCAGCACTTTCTCTTTAGAAACAAAATGTTGCACCAATGTCATTACTAGTTCTTCTCATTGCACTGATATGGGATGTGATGCTACATTTTCCAACCTAGAAAGTATCAAGGACAAAACTAGATCTGATCTCTCGGTTGGTTTATTACAAGTTTTTAAGAATTCCCCTAAGTCAGTGTGTCCCAGGTCAGTGTCTTGGATCTCGACATAATTATCATGAAATCTTGATTTGGATGGTACGCCTTGGAATTTGAAGACTACAGGCTTGGGTGCTACTCCAGATGTGGATGCCATTTGATTATCTACACACAATGAGAAAAATGTTTATTAGTCGAAAGATAAGATGTAAAAACTATTAAACTAAAAAAAAAAATGAGGAGAAAAAAAGGGTCCCCTTTGGGTATTTTTTGAATATATATATAAAATATTTATTATTTATTATTTTTTTGCAAAATTAAAATAAATTTTAAAAAAATGTGTGTATGAGGGCACCGCAGAGGAGCGCGCATGGTATGGGTGTGCACACGTGCGGAAAGGGTCACAATGCACAGCGCCATTTTATGAGGAGTACAAGCGAAGTTTGTTGGGTGTGCGATGGTGCGATGTAGAGGCACATAGAAAATGTGCGTATGGGTGCACTACACTAGGTGAATGCATGCAGCACCAATAGGGCGCATGCGCACCACAGGAATGGTGAACATGCAGTGCAATTATTCGGGCGCATAGTGAAAAAAAGATGGCACGAGGTCAGCATGCATGGCACGGGAATGGCGAGTGTGTGGTAGATCTTTAAAAGGGGGGCGCACATGCATGCATGACATCACAATTTTAGAGTGCATGATGAGTTTTAAATGTGGCACCATAGTCTTTGGGTACATGGTGCCATAGATCGGGCGGATGCATTATAGGAAAAAGAGTATGCACAGTTTACCTTTGAAAAAGGATTGCCAAAATGCAGTGAGTGAAATGAAAATGAAAAAGAGATGGTGGGGTTTTTTATAAGCCCCATGCCAAGTGGAGTGCATGGTGCACCTTGACGTGTGCATTGGTGCACACCGTGTGCTTCATTTGCGCATGCGCGCAATGTGCGCTCATCATTTTTTATTATTTATTTATATATTCATTTTTTTTAATTTTTAATTTTTAAATTTTTTTATTATTTTGACTTTTAAATCTTCTCACAAATTTTAGACTCCTAACATTTCTAACTATAATCAACTTTCTTCTCTCGAATCTCAAACTGTGAGTTCGAGAGTTAGGAAAAGATAGGGGGGTCCCCATTCCTATTGAGGAATGGGGTGTCTGTAGTGGATGCCACAATAGTTACCAACTATAATTATATACCCAATCAACTATTTCATGGAATACTATTATTTTACCTGTCATTCCTTAGACCTGGTTGAAAGGTTAATGCTCCCTAGAAGTTTGGAACTATTTTACTCTATGCTAAATTAACCAACTTAAAGGATCACCTTCAACTTAATGATCAAAGTATGTAATACCATAATTTACTTGACTATAACTCAAGAATCATGAGCAGATATATTTCAAAACACCTTGTAGTTTGATAGATTATTCATAACACACACATACGCGCGCGCGCGCGCGTGTGTGTGTGTGTGTGTGTGTGTGTGTTTGTGTGTGTGTGTGTGTGTGTGTGTGATCTCATAAGTTACCTTTCTCAAAAAAAATTGTAACCCCTAGTTTCCAATGTCAATCAGAGGTGAACCTTCCACCAACCTAGTAAGGATCACTCTGGTTAGGGAATTGAAAGTTCAATCAACCTTATAAGCATAACAATTGGTATCCTAGTCTCTTGGCCATTCAATAACTTAGTTGCCAATGTATAAAACCATATGAGATAATCTAAGTTTTATCTTCAAAAAAATAAAAATTGTAGTTGTGTTTTTGCCCTGTAAAATTTTTGGGCATGACAATGCTAATATGATAGGTACAACACATGGAATCAAACTTTCTCCAACAACTCATGTACTTGTTTGTTAAGTTCTTCATTTTCAATAGGTGTCAATCTATATGGTACTTTATCTAGAAAACTAGCTCCAGGAATTAGATCCATACAATGACTTATACTTATGACTGGTGGTAAACCATTAGGCATATCCTCTACAACAATATCCTTATACTCATTTAACAATTCTATAATTTCTACTGGCACTTGTTCAATACTACTAGTTTATCTTATCACTCAATTACCACTGACTAGCACTTGATTAGCACTTTTTTTTGATACTTGGCTACTACTGGCACAACTCGGTCTCCTAGGGGTTATAGAAAAATATATTTGATTCTTCTTCATTTCCTTTTCAAATTGCTTTCCATTAACCATGCAAATTCTCACAGGAGTACATTTAACCTCATCTAGAATTTCAATCAAAGACAATAATATTTGCTTCTTCCCATTCACCCAAAGAGTATATAGATTCAATCTTCCATCATGTACAACATATCTATCATATTGCCAAGGTCTACCCAACAAAATATGACAATAATCCATAGGCATAATATCACACATAACTTCATCAAAGTAATGTCCAATCTTGAACTTCATAATGCATTGTTCACTGACTAATATCTCATGCTCATCTTTGATCCATGAAACATGATGCGGTTTAGGATGCTCCAACTTATGAAACTGCAACTTTGTAACCAATTCTTCTAATGCCATATTTGTAGAACTTCCACTATCAATGATCACCTTGCAACACTTTCCAACCATCTTATATCTAGTCTTGAAAAAACTTATCCTTAGGAAAAGTTCCTCATCACTTCCCTTATTACATAAGGTTCTTCTCACCATCAAATTTTTTCCAACCTCAGGTGCACTTGGTGAACCTTCACTATCTCCTTGTATCACAACATTTATGTTACCTTGCCCACTTTTAGAGGATCTACACTCAAAAGATCTATGCCCTTGTTTACCACATTTGAAATAATTACCATGAAAACCACCTCTAGAATAAGAATTACCTCTTCCTCGATAAGAACCAGTACCTCCTTAGTAGGAATCACCATATTTGCACTTGGTTTTGGCTTTATCATCATTCTTCCATTCAAATTTTCCCTTATCTTGCAAAAAACTATCAAATTTTACACCTTCTCCATAAGATCTACCTCCGCCTCTCTGGAATCTACCACCTCTAACTCTTTCTCTTCGTTCATGTTTCTTTGTCAAGATCTCAAATTTTAAGGCATATTGTTATGCTTCTTCCACACTTTCTAATTTTGCAAAACTTATCTCATCTTGAATTCTAGATCTTAATCCATTTATGTACCTTGCAATTTTCTCAACATCATCATTCACATGTCTAGATCTGATGTCCAACTTATATAATTCCTTAGTATACTCCTTCACAATCATGCCTCTTTGTCTCAAATTTTACATCTTTCTCAACAAACTAGATTGGTAATCAAAAGGAAGGAACTTTTTCTTTACCTTATTCACCATCTTTGTCCATGTATTGATCTTCTCCTTTGCCCTCCTTTTTCTATCAGTTTGCAAGTGCTCCCACCATAGTGTGGCATGTCCTTTTAACCTTGTAACTACAATCTTCACCATCCTATTATCAAGAGTGTTTTCATACTCAAAGAACTTCTCCATTTAAAAAATCCAATCCAACACAACATTGGTATCCAATTTTCCAACATAAGGAACAAATTAAACAACAGGCTTTGAATTTTCCCTAGATAATACTCTCAACAACCTTGCCTCATCTTGATCTTCTTTAGGTTCTAGATTAGGGGTTGGTTTTGTTGCTTCATCATCACTTACATCATCAAGATGTGCTCCTCTTCTCTGGGTTGTCTCTAGAACATCTAATATAGTTGCAATCTATCTCAATGTATCCAACATGACATTGTCAAAATTTACTCTACCTCAAACCATCTTTACAATTAGGTTCTTGCAAGATCATAATTCTCTGCAAATTATAGGTCAAATTCATAGATCTACAACCCTACAACCCAAATTCACTTAGGATTATACATGATCCAATCTCCACAAGGATGAACCTCAAGCTTTGATACCACTTAACATAGGGAGGGATGAGATAACCAAGGCTAAAAGGCACACCCAACTATTCGAACCACCTACGAGAGTAAGCATAGTAGAAACAAACACAAAATAACAACAAAATTAGGAGATAAAGAAACAAATGCTTTCATAGATTCATCAAATGATCAAATACATGCCCAACTGTAAGGCCTTCTAGATTATGAACACATTACAATTCAAAATTTGAATAATGAAGATAAACTTCACATTTCCTCACCTTTTGTCTTCCTACCTTTTATTTTATAACTTCCAAAATCTCTCTCTACTAAGACTCTACCAAAGACCCCTTTAGATACATGCATGACCACAAGGCGGCCTATTACAATCACAACAAAATAAAATCTCAAATTAAATGCTAGAATAAGCCTATCACTAAATTAAATGCAAAGGTCAACTTCAATAGGAAACCACACACAAACAACTCAACAAACGAAGAATCCAACAAATGCTGCAACTCACTAAACTCAACAACACTCGACAGCCAAAGGAACTTGACAATGCTTGACAACTAAAGGAACTTGGAAATGCTCAAAAACCAAAGAAAGCTTAGCAACCAAAGGATAATTTGATAGTGACTGTGAACTCGACAAATATAAAGAACTCAAAAACTACTAAGAAACTCAACAATGCAAGGCATTTCAACTCAATAGAACAAGAAAGAAGGAAAACATGCAGTATAGCAGAGCAACCTAGGATGCTTCTGCATCACAAACTCGCTAAGTATCATAACCATTTAGCTAGCCTTCTTGTTAATATTGCTTTATCCAATAGATATTTTAGTTGATTAATTTTCAATGGGCTTGATAGAATGTGCCAACATGTAGTTTCTAAGCTTTTGAGAAGTGAAGACTACCACCAATAAATATTTCTCAACTATACTGTATTTCATCTCGTAGGAGACTAGGGTTCTAATAATGTAGGAAAGAGCTCTTTCTTTATTATTATTATCATATTCTTGTGTTATAATTTCTCCTAATGATGCTGTAATTGCCAATATATATAGGATTAGTGGCTTCTCTTGAATAGGAGGCATCACAACTAGTGGATTTGTAAGACATTATTTCAACTGATTCAAACACTTGTCACAGTCTTCGTTCTATGTAGAATTGGCTCCTTTATACAAAGTTTTGGTAAAGAGTTGTGATCTTCCCACCAAATGTGATATGAATTTTCTAATAGGTTTTATTCTCCCTTGTAACACTTTAATTTGACTGATGTTGCAAGGTGGTTTCATGCCTGTTATGGCCTTTATCTCTCCAAAATATACTTTAATTCCTTTAGCTAATACAATATATCCCTATAGATTTCCTGATGTGACACTAAATGCACACTTCTTTGAATTTAGTCTCAATCTAAATCACTCCATTGAATCTAGGATTGGACCCAAATATTGAAGATGTGTCTTTATCCAGATGGATATTGCTAATATATCATCAACTTAGTCCTCCATGGTTTTATGCATAATATCATGGAAGATGATCATCATTGCATGCTAGTATGTTGCTCCAACATTTTTCTGATGAAAGGACATAACATTCCAATAAAATGTCCCCCAAGAATAAGTGAAAGAAGTCTTCTCCTATTCTTTTGGTGCTATCTATATTTGGTTATACCTAGTGAATCCATCCATTAATGAATAAATTTTATATCCATCTGTCATGGCTACTATCATGTCTATGTTTGGGAGAGAGAAACCATCCTTAGACATGCATTGTTAAGATCTCATAACTCAATACACACCCTTATATATTTGTCTGGCTCTAATACTAGAAAAATATTAGAAATCCACTTAACATAGTCAATTTGTCATATGAAACCTACTTTTAGAAACTTTTCCAAGTTGGATTTGATTAATAGTGCTACATGAGGATGTATTTCTTAGAGCTTCTACTTTACATGTTTTACCTTTAGTGTAATGGACAAACAATGCATTATAATATCAAGGTCAAGAACATACATATTATGATATGAGCATAAAAAGTTAATCTTATTTTCTCTAAAGAACTCTTTGAACTATTATTTTTCTTCTTTTTATAGGAACTCATCTAAGTGTATAATTTATTGATTTTCCTCTATTCCAAAATTAACTGGTTGTATTGGTTCTATTATAGATGATGATCACTCCTAAAAGTGACTCAAGAGAACACCAAATATCCCATCTTTAGGCACCTCAATGAGGTTTTCACCTTCGAAAAAATCTTTTATTTTTACTATTTTGGATTTTGACAATGCCATAATAAGGGTTTTGGTAGTGAAAGCCACTATCATTTTTACTACCAAAACCCTTATTATTTCTACTCTTATTTTTTTGATTGAGATATTACACATCCACCTCTATCATGTTCATACTTAGTTCACTAGTAGAAGACATCATAGATTTGTCAATGTTTAGGTAATAGGAAAGATCACGTTCAATTTGGAACATAGGTACTTCAATGGATTCACTATGGGAGTTCCAATCAATCACCTCAGGGTAAATGATTGGAAGATTATTGTCTAGATCTAGTGCATTCATGATAGGATCATCAAAAGTATAGACTAACAAGTAGAGACCTAGAGAAATATTATCAAATAATTCATTCAAATCACTATAAGCCCTAATGTCATTAGTAGAAGATAAATTAACATAGGTAGAGTCCAACTTGTTAGAAATGACACCATACCCTTTGCATAGTTCAAGTGGGTTTTCATAGTTATGAACCATATCTATGTCTTTGTCACTAGTAAAATTAGAAAATGAACTAGACTCATATTTGTGAGAATCAATATTGTAAGGAGGAAATTTGAAGTACTCTCCTATAATCATGGGTACGCATTCCCAACTTTTAGTATCCTCTTGATCTTGTTTAACCCCTTCTATTGGTTGAGTTTGAGTTGATTCTTATATTTGAAATTGTCGAGGTATATATAGTTTAATTTGATACCTTATATTTGTTGTTGATATAACATATAATTGTTCCCGAGTCATCTAGTGAATTGAAGTCATTTCATTAGAGTCAAAATCCCTTTTAGCTACATTGACTCAACTTGTTTTCTTGTCATGAACATGGATAATGTCAAAGATGTCCCTAGGAATGGGATAACAAAAATGATCTTCCTCATCTTAACTTTCAATTTTATTATTTGAAACTAGTAAATACTATTTCTTTCCTAGATGGAATGGTGTTTTAATAAAATCAATACTTGTTCTATCAAGCCTTTGTTATTTTTTCCTACATAGTCCTGTCCTTGATATCCCATTCTTTTCATTAAATTGTACCCTCTTCCATATTTTTTAGGTTACATCTCATAATGTTTGACATCTTTCTCTATGTCTTCTTCTCTATAGAGCCAAGCTAGAATAACTTCCTCTTCCTCTTCATCTTCTAGAGGAATAGTTGATTGTACAAAAGTTTCATTGTGAATAGTTCTTGGTTTAGAAATAAAGGGTTTTCTATCCTCATATGGTCTCCTATAACAACAAGGAGATAAGATAAGTGACATCAATGGCAACAAAAGTTCTAGTTTGTATTCCCTCATTGATCTGTCTTTTAGTTTAAGAGATTTATCAATATATTTTATCTTAGCCACATAATTTTTTGTTGATCATATGTTATGCAAAAAAATGTATCAATAGATTATTTTATTGCACTATAAGTATATTTGGTATAAACATGTATAGTTACTTCCACTTCATTATAGGGAAACCTAATGTAGTGATGGTGTATAGAAGGTACCATTTACATCTCATGTATCTAGGGCCTTCCTAGTAGGATATTATAGGACAATTATAGATCTAGCACTTGATATATTACATCCCTCTCCGCTGGTCCAAATCTAATAGGTAACACCACCGGTCTTTTAGAGGACCTCTCTTCTTTTTCATAGGATTTGATAGTGATATTCTTGTGAGGGTCTATTGCATGTTCAAAGAACCCATGTTATTGTATCTGATATTTTATGTCTTGCTCCTCCATCTATCAATATGTGTTTGACACATGACTTGTGGATGATGACCTCAATATGAGATACTTGGTTATGAAGATGACTCAAGGAGTTATCTTCTTCACAAAATGATAGATAATGTGGTGAGGTGAAAAGGCCTACCATAGATTGAAATTGATCCAAGTCTAATTCTTTAGGTATATTTTCCTTAGTGAGGGATTTGTATAAGAACTAAATGTGTGTAGGCATGATTTTTAGTAGTTTAAAGATCATGATCTATGATGGGTTCTTAAATTAGCCATCTTTCTCACCACTTTTTATCCTCTTTCTAAGACATTTGATTGCACATAGACATACATTTATGGTTTTAAGCATATGAACTTATGGTTTCTATGTATATGATTATATATATGTGTGTGAACATAAGATGAAATATGGATATCTCTAAAGATATAATATCTGCTTAATTTCATGGACAAGAATGGTGAATATAATAGTTATACATGTTAATGGATGTTTTCTCTCCTAAGCTATGTTTTGGGTAGTTACCTCTTGTAGTCATAGGTTTTTAAGAGTGATAATTAAGACTAACACCTTTTCCTAATATTGATGATGTGGATATATATATATATATATATATATATATATATATATATATATATGTATGTATGTATGTATGTATGTATGTATGTATGTATATGGTTGGATGTGTGTGCATTAATTATCTTGCAGAAGTTGGACACAGATATTCAAGGAGCAGCATACTAGCGTGAGAGTCATCAAAGTCAACTATGATCACAGAATCTTCGCAAAGCAAGATAATGCTTCTTGTTGCATACAACATGCAGATTTAGTGTGTGCTATATTATGGGATTGTTCATGGTCAATAATGTTTCTGTTATGTAACTTTATGAGTTGTAATCAATCCTCATTATGAAGTGATTGTAGGTTTAGGAAGTTAGTAGTAGTTTCCTTTTAAATAATCAACTATTGTGACTCTTTTAGAGTTAGTTGAACAAACTGGTTTTTAATATAGAACTCTTGCATACTGTTTCAATCAAGTGTAATCATTTTTATGGATGAATAGAAAGTTTAATTTAATTTTGTAACTTTCATTTTGATTATACTTTCCATTCACTCATTCAAGGGGGCCCTCTTGATGAGTGAATTGCTTTGTTAGTGTAGTGTTCATTTCCTATTCATTTATATGTTTTAGAACTCTATTGTTCCTACAACCACTGATACCAAATTAGTAGCCTATTACTGCAACACAGTCAGTTGGAGTAGTTCCTAACTATAACTTTGATTAGAATACATTTGCTTACTAGTTTTAGTTTAGTTTTCCTAAAGCATAATTATTTGAATTCCTTATATAGGCTTCGAAGACGAGGTTTGAAGCATATACTTTGTAGATGCCATTTCAAGTTTATGTCCTTGGTTAATAATTAAATGAGAATAAATAGTGCATTAGGAATCATTTGGGGTGTCCAATCCTAAATTAAGTAGTCCATTGCTTTGGGTTTATGATACCATTTTTTGGCTAAGTAAATTGAGCATTCATATGTTACAATTATTCAAGAATACTATAATTGGGTGCATTAGACAAAAATGTTTTCTTTGAAGTCTTATTTGTAGCTACAACAACCTGTTTGTCCTTAGATTATTTTGGACTAGATGAGAGACATCCAATACCTTTGATAATAATATTATCACATGATTAAGTTATAGCATTTTCTAATTTAGGAGGATTGTTTCTTCCTCTAATAGTGACAACAATACAATATTCTATTTCAACCGATTATAGCATGTTAATGACATTGTCACCATTGGCATATGTATAATTCACTTTTGTTTTGTTCTTAGATTTAGAACCTTATCCTTGCTCATATTTAGGAAAATTTTCTTCAAATGCTTTATGATTAGTGTTTGTATTATGCTTAACATCAAAAACATCCTATGGATGTATGAGGTCTTGTATTGCATGATTCAATATTATGCAATTTCTCATCTTGTGACTTTTATTTCAATGGTATTCATAGTAAGCATTACCATACCACCATTTTAGTTTAAATTTTGATTTGTATCATCTAGATTTATCTGGGAAGGTAAGGGTATGATTTTGCATAATAATTTTAATAACTATTTTGAGAGGATCTTCTAGAGGTGTAAAATTGTACTTGGGTTTAGGTACTCAAGGTCTTTCCTCAAAGATGTTTCCAGATGATTATTTTATTGAAGCAACCTTGTTTGCAACCTTATTTTCTTGTATGGTACTTTTTAGATTAAAAATAGTTTTAATGGGTTTAGAATCCACTATATCTACAAATCCATCATTCACAACTTCTTAGTTGTTGTTCCAATATTTTTTTCTTTGCCAAAGCCAAATCCTTTTTTAGTTTCTTTGTAAAAGGACATCATTCGTACAACATTCTTGATCATGTCATCAAATAAATAAGTTCCTTGTAGTTGTAGGTTATAACCTAACTCAGTATGAGGTTATCCAATATGAATATTTCTAGTTTCTTATTCTCACAAAGTTTTTAGGAGTATTTGGAATTTACTCTTCTCCATCTCATAAGGAAGTCAAGGATGGATTCTCCCATTCTCTATTCAGTGTTGTGAAGATCTATCATTGTAACTAGATGTTGTTCTTTGTATAAATAGCTTTGCAAGTTTGTGCAAGATTTAATTCCTATATGTAATCAGGAATACCATTCCATGACTTTTCTACCTAAGCTTCATTGAAAATGGAACATAAGGTAAGTTGATCAAACATAAAATCCATAGATAATAAAATCAACTCTCTTAAATAATCCCAAGGGTTAGATGTACTTAAGTATTTTTCATACTTGAGTATCTCCAATCCTTTAGGAAATGAGACATAAATATGTTCTTATCAAAGGGAAACAATTTTTTTTTCCAATGATTTTTACATGGTAGGTTTGTCTTTTTCCTTCTTTATATGTTATAGTTGATCTTGAATTTCTTGTAACTATTTCGTTAAGATTGACATTTCAATTTCATCCTCCTTCATGACAATAGTTTCTAGATCAAAATATTTGGGTAGTTTGGTTGCTTCAAGAGAAAGTATAGAGAAGTACTTCTCCCTCTCTTGTTTCATCAATATATCCATCATTTCATTGATAACAATTATTCAATTGTATATTGTCATTGATTTTACACACATTTTATACTCTAACTAAGCACTGCCAGTTGGAACTAAGTTCAGAAGACTCCAATATGTGCCAAGCATAAGTTAAATGAAGCAAAAGTTTAGTGTAAACTAAGTTAGGTTGGTTACCAAGGAACTTAGTGGTAACAAAGTGACCCAATTTTAGTCGACCTTCAGCAAATTATTTTTATCCATTAGTTGGTTAATGCAAGCTGACTCAGTGGATATTATTTGTTTATTTGAAAAGGTATTCAAGCCAACTTGACATTAAATTTCATATATATGAAAGGTCAAGATGTGGGTTAAAATATGAGAAAGTGAAGACAAAGATAAGATGTGAATAAAGAAGGATGTCTGATTTAGAGAAGAGTATCCAAGGAGCTATAAAGAATATTTGATCAAGGAGGATCCAATGGATAAGTCAAAATAGTGATATAAATCTACAATTCAGTTGTTTCATCAATTAGGTCAATCATTATTACTCTCTAACAATTGTAGTAGTGAAGAAATCTCTTACAGAGTTGACTTAACAGTCATTTTGTAAATCCTCTAACTAGGGGCATTTCTAGATTGAAGTGTCTTAAAACCTCTAACAAGGCCTCTCCTAATAGGGTGATTTAAATTTGTTAATAGGGTCACACCTAATAGAAATTTTTGTAACCTTTAACAAGGTTGGATCCTAATAGGGCTCACTTTAGAAGAGTAAAAAGTTGTAACTAGTTGCATTGGTGGTTTTCGCAAATTGGGTTTCCACGTTAAATCCTAGTGTCTCGTGTTAATGTTATTTTCTTATTGCTTTATCTTTCTATAACTAAGTTACTAAAGGTTAATACACATCATTATCTTAAGATTACTTTGTTAATCAAGTTACAATGAATATCTAGTTCTAATTGAGCTATGAGTTAAAGGAAGTTTGTACTGACATCTAAGGGATTTAGAATTATTTTAGTGGTAACTAATTCACCCCTCCCCTCTCAATTACTCATTTTATATTTCCAACACATTTTTCTAAAATATTTGTCATTTTGACACTTCTCAATTTCTTTAGGATATATTTTAGGGTCACTTTAATCTCTATGATTAGTATTGTCATTCTGATCTTAAATGTTCCTTCTATGTTTCTCATCATCTTGGTTGTGGTCAAACATCTTTTTTTTTGGTTATCTTATTGGTATATCAGTGTTAGGTCAAATCTATTAGCCCTAGTTGATAATTCTCTTAATTTATGTGAAAGTTCCATATTAGTTGTTATGTTTTCATTGATGTAAAACCTTAATTGGTCAAAGATTATGCTAATTCTATAGAGTCCCATATCATTTGATTGATGGAGAGGATTTGAAGAAAGTATGATGATGTAAGTGTTGATAAGTGTATTGTATTCAATGGGCACTTGAATGAGTTAGAATATGACATTATGATGTTGGTTTGATTTTTTTACATGATTTGGTTAAGTGTTGGAATCATGTATATGAAAGACAATTTAGCTGGTGAATGAAGGAAATACATTATCAACTAAGTTACTGCAATTTTCACCAAGAACCTAATAAATAAGTGACAAAATATAGTGTTAACATAGAAAGTTCAATGTTAATGGAGTCAGTACTGAATGAGCAAGTTGTAATGTTCATCGAGAATGAGCATGAAGAACAGGTTTAAAAAAAAATTATTCTGAGGCTGACATTTCATAAAAAATAAGAATGTTTGATAAGTTTCAAAGATAAAGATGAAGTTAGTTATGTGATCAATGAATAGAGAAATTAAAAGAAGATCTAATGGATACGATTTATCAATTTGGAATGAAGCACAAAGTTCAAGGTGGAATTCCATTTCCTTAGCATTTAGATTCAATGAATCTAATGGAGATCTACGATTGTGATCATAGGGAAAAACTTGGAAGATTCTAGAACAATTTTTAAATTTCTATTTAAGGGATGAACGAGATTTTTTTGTTATTGATGGTGATGTTGGTGAAGAAGAAAAGATAAGGTAAACTAAGCATAACAATATTGAGAAGATCAATCAAAGAAATTCCTAAGTCAAAGTGTGACATGTATGAATAAGCCTATAAGGGATAAGAAGGAAGAGATTGAGAGAAGTAGAGATGTAAAAAAATAAGGAGTACTAATAAAACCTAATAGAACATTTATTGTTAATTATTTAGCATTTTAGTAGAAAAATCTCTTAACTAGGTGGACCTAACATCTTTTGAAATCCTATATGGTAACATTTAATAGTAATGTTTGTAAGTCCTTTAAGGAGGGCCAATCCTTATAAATTTCAAGGAGTAATAAAGTATATATGATATTTTGTGTAAATCATCTAATAAGGTCACATTAAAAATGTGCATGTAGCCTTTAACAAGGTTTGCTCCTAATAGAGCTCACTCTAGAAGAGTAAAAATATTTGGGTTGTTACTTCCTTTAGAACAAGAATCAGTATGGAAAGAACATTAACAAATAAAGTAAACATTCACAAACCAAAAACTAAATTCACATATATGCTTAGACAAAGAAAGCAAACAAGAAGTGCAAACCTCACAAGAGAAAACACTCCATGCTTTCTTTATTCTGTAGATGTGTCCTTTTGCTGTGGATGTATGCTCAAGATGCTCAAAAGCTGCTTCAATGGAGATGGGTAATGGAAAATTGGTAGCTTTGTGAGCTCTTAATTTGGCATTATAAGGGTAAGATTGCTGGCTTTGGTTCTCAAAATAGCATGGTAACTTTAGCTCAAAGATTGTTGATGAAATGGCTTGGGATGGGATTCAATTTATAGGCTAAGGGGTAGAGGGATGGAGGGCTTAGATGCAAGGATGGATGAAGGCTTAAGGAGGGCTAGGATGCACTTAAAGGAAAGCACATGGATTGTGCTTGTTTAGCACCAATGGGAAGGTGCCACTTGTCACAAGGAGGATGAGTGTGAGAGGGTAGGGTAAAGGGTTGGTTAAAGGCATGATGAGTGGGGTTGAGTATGTAAGAGGGATGTAAGAGGAATGAGTGTGGAAGAGGGAAGAGTGTGGAAGATGGGTGTAAGAGTCATGAGTGGGCTTGTAAGAGTCTTTTATGTTTTGTAAAAAATAAAGTAAACATTCACAAACCAAAAACTAAATTCACATATATGCTTAGACAAAGAAAGAAAACAAGAAGTGCAAACCTCACAAGAGAAAACACTCCATGCTTTCTTGATTCTGTAGATGTGTCCTTTTTCTATGGATGTATGCTCAAGATGCTCAAAAGCTACTTCAATGGAGATGGGTAATGGCAAATTGGTAGCTTTGTGAGCTCTCAATTTGGCATTATAAGGGTAAGATTGCTGGCTTTGGTTCTCAAAATAGCATGGTAACTTTAGCTCAAAGATTGTTGATGAAATGGCTTGGGATGGGATTCAATTTATAGGCTAAGGGGTAGAGGGATGGAGGGCTTAGATGCAAGGATGGATGAAGGCTTAAGGAGGGCTAGGATGCACTTAAAAGAAAGCACATGGATTGTGCTTGTTTAGCACCAATGGGAAGGTGACACTTGTCACAAGGAGGATGAGTGTGAGAGGGTAGGGTAAAGGGTTGGTTAAAGGCATGATGAGTGGGGTTGAGTATGTAAGAGGGATGTAAGAGGAATGAGTGTGGAAGATGGGTGTAAGAGTCATGAGTGGGCTTGTAAGAGTCTTTTATGTTTTGTAAGAGCACTCATGACTTAGTGGTTGGGTTTTTTGAGGGGAGACTTTGGTTTGGTTTAGGAAAGTCTTAAACTTGTTTAAGGAATGTGACAACATTAGAGGGTGGATTAGGCTTGGGTTTAGGATTAGATTAGGGATGTTAGAGATGTGCAAGTCGATGGCATTAATGAGGGTGGGTGAGTTAGTGGCTAAGCTTGGTTAGTATGGGTGGATGGGGTGGATTAGGCTAAACGGAGGATTAGAGATAGGTTAGGGGTTTTTGAATTTGAGGATTTCATTTATCAAATAGATTTATTTAATAAATGGGGATTTTTGGAATTAGATAGAAGAATAGGATTTAATTGATAAATAATAGATTATTTGATTTATCAATTAGGACTATAGATGATTAATTAAATTAATCAACTAGGGGATGACAAAGGATTAATTAAATAGAAATTTAATTAATAATGCCTTTTTAGATAACTAAATAGGATTACTAAAATAATGTAATCAAATTTAGGTGTCTACATTTTGCCCCTCTTTGACATAGTGTTGAGACAACACTATTTCAAAGAAGTTTGAATGAAGACGACACGAAGAAGATGTTTTAGCAACAAGGTTGCCCCAGTCTCGGATAAGAAGAGGAGAGACTAGACTTAGATGATGCCCCCTCAAGAAGGCGGCAGGGAGACAAATGAGGCTCAACGACTTCTTGAAAAGTACAAGAAATTGAGACAAGTTGAGACGCAAGTTGGCAAAGAGAAGGGGCTGAATTAGCTCAAACTCTCACTACGGGAGAATGATAAAGGGAAATTAGAGTACAATAGTAAAGCAAGCTTAAGACTTTCCAGGATTGGGGGGGGGGATATGGAGGAGCAGAGTGCTATAAAAAGAATCCATGGTAGGGAGATGGATGATAGAATGATAAAGCTGATGCAACAAGATTTCAAAGAGTCAGACTGGCGAAAGATGGGTTTCAGAGATCCCTAGGACTAGGATGGTGGATACCTAAAGCTAAGCGTGAGGAGTGATTCAAAGAGATACTAATGCATAAACTGGGGTAGGAGCGACAGATGTAGGATATGGATGGGGGATAATGGAGATGAAGGGAATCCATTGAAGCTTTTTGAGCGGGGGGATACTTCAAAGAGAAGTACCACCATGTAGTTGAGCACTAGATTTGCTATAGGACTGTTGGTTAATTGCCAAGGTTACCAAGAACATCAAGGCCTTCTCACCAACCGTCCAGAGGACTGACGAACTGACTCAAAAAAAAAATGCAAGGATTACCCCAGTATCACACATGAATCCCAGAGGAAGCAGCGTGGAAATGACACTAGGTAACCCACAAGCAGAAAAAGAAAACAAGCAAAAGACCTGATCAAGACCTTACGCTCTAATTGCCCCATTCGCAACATACCATGATATGGAAGATTGTGGCAACCTTGAGGAGGGAACAAGGAGATTGCTTGGAAAAGATATTTCAAGACCCAAAAGGGAAGATCCCAAATCAAAAGAAAGTGAAAATCCAAAAGAGAACTATTTGCCAACGAGATGGGTAGGACGAGGTACTAACAGACCAAGATCAGACATGAGGAAAGCTATATCCTGGAAGGATCTATCAGAGAGCACCTAAGCTGATGGATCTAGATGAGTGATGCATCTAGCAAGATGAACTAAGAAGGATAACACTTTGGTGATAGGAGATCTAGCTAAAGGATGCATTGGAATATCTAACCAAGGTATGCGATGTGTGCAAGATGTTGACCAAGGATGAACTAACACAAAAGTCAGATAGGTACAATGATACTAAGCTAGAGAGGATGTACAAGCTGATAGACCAAGATATGTTACAAATGTACAAGTTTGTTCATGTTTTGATTTTTTGTGAGATGGAAATGTTTGTGAAGGATGGGATGTCTATAATAGTTTATAGGTGGATAGGTAGATGGTTTGTGAAAAGCTTAAGGAAAATGGGATTCTGTGTGTGCATGTGATAGGATACAGGCTAGGATACAAGATTATTTACAAGCTAGAATATGGTACAAGCTTTGGACATATACAAGGTATGGTACAAGATTTACAAGGTATAATACAAGCTTTGGTACAAGATTTACAAGCTGTACAGGAGGTATTGACAAGCTCCATTAGATTTTGGATATTTGATTGGAACACCAAGGGAACAAGCAGGTGTTTTATGGGATGGTGGGTGGATGGACGAGGGATAGGATAGTGATAGATAATAGATTATTCTTTAGCACACAAGGTGCCTAAATTACCAGGTTTTCACCAAGGTACCTATCCAAGGCGCTTGAATTGCCAAGTTTTCACCATTGGACGCTTATTTCTCTTTACTATTTTTTTGTATTTTTCAAAAGCTGGGTATACCAAAGATCTTCAAGCATAGAAATTCTTGAGATGAATGATGTTAGTGGGATCATTTAAGAGTTCTCCTTCTGGTGTAGATAATTGATAGGCTCCGGAGCCAAAGGAGGCAGTAACCACATAGGGACCAAGCCATGTAGGTTCAAACTTGCCTTTCTTTTCTCGATCTGCTTGGACTTTCATATTTTCTTTGAGGACCATATCACCTGGCTAAAAGTGTCGTGGGAGCACCTTCTTGTTGAAATTCCTTTTGAGATGAGTTTGGTAGACTATGAGATGGTCATAGGCTTGTTGTCTCTTCTCGTCTAAGAGATCTAGCTGGGTGAGTCGAGCTACTTTGTATTCTTCATCTGAGATTTGACCTCGCAAAGATATGCGTAGTGAGGGAAGTTCAACTTCTATAGGTAATACCACTTTGGCACCATAGACTAGGGAGTATGGAGTTATGCCTGTGGATGTACGGAAGGAAGTTTTATAGGCCCATAAAGCCAAATTTATTTGAAGGTGCCAATCATAGCCAGAATCATTGACAACTTTCTTTAGGATTTTGAGGAGGGTTTTATTAGTTGCCTCTGCCTGGCCGTTACCTTGTGGGAAATATGGGCTAGAAAAGCGATGATGGATGCAGAGGGAAGTGCATAATTCTTCCATGTTGAGATTTTCAAAGTTACCTCCGTGGTCAGTGAAGATGGTGGATGGGATGCCGAAGCGGCGAACAATGTGGTACAAGATGAACTTGGAGACTTGAACTCCTATAGCTGAGACTAGGGGGACTGCTTCCACCCACTTAGTGAAATAGTCTGTAGCTGTTATTATCCATTTATGTCCATCAGATGAGAGAGGGGTGATAGTTCCAACTAGATCAAGGCCCCAACAAGCGAAAGGCCAAGGTGGTGCAATGGGCTGTAGATCCTGTGCTGGAGCGTGCACAAGATTTGCATGCTGCTGACATGGGAGACACTTTCTGAAAAAGTCACAAAAGTCTTCTTCAATGGTAGGCCAATAGTAGCCTTCTCTAAGGATTTTTCATGCTAGGATAATACCACTCGTGTGGGCACCGCAAAGTCCAGAATGTACTTCTTTTAATGCCATTGCGACCTCATTTTCATCTAAACATTGAGAGAGAGTATCATGATAACCCTGACGATATAGGGTATTGGCTATGATAACATAGCGGGATGATTTTCAGATGAGGTTCTGGCGTTGGGTATGTGTGAGGTGAGGGGATATGATACCATTGTTAAGGTAAGCGTGAATTTCATGGTACCAAGAGGATTGGGGACCAACCAAGATACAAACACGATTTGAATCCTCATCCGCATAGGCAGGTGTGAGGAGCTGCTCAACTAAAAACTCATACTGCGTAGCTTCTTGGGGAATTTCCAAGAGCGAGCCGATAGTGGCCATGGCATCTGTTGCCTTGTTCTGCATTCGAGGCACTTGTGTAAACTGAAGCTTTGTAAAATGCTGGGTCAGCTGATCAACTAGCTCTTTGTAGGGTAATAGCTTTTCATCTTTGGTTTGATATTCATTTAAGACTTGTTTGATGATGAGATGGGAATCACCAAAGACTTGTAACTCAGTGATATTCCATTCTGCAGCTATCTTTAATCCTGCTACAAGAGCTTCATATTCTGCTATATTGTTGGTGCTAGGGAATTGTAGCTTGAAGGCTTTTGGAATGTAATCTCCTTGAGGTGTAACTAATAATATTCCTGCCCCTGATCCATGAGAGGTGTATGAGCCATCAAAATAAAGCTTCCATGGGGGCTATTCTTCAATTAGGCAGATATGCTCGTCTTGGAATTCTGTGAGCAAAGGATATGCATCTACTAGAGGTGCATCAACTAGGTGATCTGCTATAGCTTGCCCTTTGATTGCCTTTCTGTCCACATACTGGATGTCAAACTCACTTAGTAGCATAACCCATTTTGCTAGCCGACCTGTGAGTGCTGTTCTAGAGAGCATATACTTGAGAGGATCAATCTTAGAGACTAGTTGGATGGTATGACTTAGCATGTAGTGGCGAAGCTTTTGAGTTGAGAAAACAACTTCCAAACAAGCTTTTTCCATAGGAGTGTAATTGAGTTCATAACCAACTAGGGTTCTGCTAATATAGTAGATGGCTCTCTCTCTACTATAATCATCATGTTGTGCTAGAAGTGCCCCTAGAGCAGTAGGTGTTGCTGATATATACAAGATCAAGGGACGAACAGGAACTGGTGAAACCAAGATAGGGGGATTGGTGAGATACTGCTTGAGCTGATCGAAGCTGCACTGACATAAAAGGTCCCACTTGAAGTTCTCATTCTTCTTTAGCAAGTGTGAAAATGGTGTACACTTATCTGCAAGTTGGGAGATGAAGCGCCAAACAGATTGAAGTTTTCCCTGAAGAGAGCGAAGCTGTCGCAGTGTCTGGGGAGGAGGCATGTCTAAGATAGCCTTGACCTTTTTGGGGTCAATCTCTATACCTCATTTAGAAACTATGAAGCCTAGAAGCTTGCCAGATGTGACCCCAAAGACACACTTCTTGGGATTTAGCATGAGATGATATTGGGCCAACCTATCAAAGACTTTTTCTAGGTTAGCAAGATGATCCATGAAGGTGTGAGATTTGACTAGGATATCGTCCACATAATCTTCCAAAACACTATGGATAAGATCATGGAAAATGGCTATCATAGCTCTTTGATAGGTAGCCCCAGCATTCTTTAGGCCAAAAGGCATCATGGTGTAGCAAAAGGTTCCCCAAGGGGTAGTGAATGCCATCTTATGCTGGTCCTCTTCTACAATCTTGATCTGATTATACCCAGAAAATCCATCCATAAGGGATAGAATTTCATGTCCAGCTATAAGATCTACAATCATATCTATGTTGGGCAAGGGAAAATCATCCTTTGGACAAGCTTTGTTAAGATCTCTAAAATCAGTGCAGATTTTGATGTCACCGGAAGGCTTAGTGATAGGGACCATGTTGGAGATCCATTCTGAGTAGTTGATAGGTCGGATAACCTTAGCAGCTAACATTCTTTCTAGTTCAGCTTTGACTAGTAATGCCACCATGGGGTGCATTTTTCTAAGCTTTTGTCTGACGGGCTTGATCTTTGGATCGACTGCAAGATGATGAACTACAAGCTTTGGATCAAGTCCTGGCATGTCCTGATATGACCATGCAAATCGGCCAATGTTCTCTCGTAAAACCTCAAAGAGGAGGTCAGCTTGGTCTTGTGATAGGGATGCAACAATGTGAACAATTCTAGGGATCTCTGAAGAACCAATGTTGACTTCTCTAGTATCCTCTATTAGAAAAGAAGACACCTCTGGTCGATTATCTTGAGGAGGCAATACTAAATCCTCATGTTCTGCTTGTGGCTCTAGATTTTCTTGCTGAGGGGTTCTCTTCGCTACCTTAGCTAGTCCCAGATTTACCTTAGTTCCAGTTTTGGGTGTATCGAAACTAGGTTGGGGATTTTCTCCAAAATACCCCTTGGGATCTAGCTTGTAGATGTAGGCAGAATCTAGCTTTGTCTTCTTATGAGGAGTTTCAGCTCCCATGAATCTTAGAAGCACTTCCTCTGATGCGAACTCATCAATATGTATGACACTTGGTTGGTCCCAATCTATGAGTTGTGGATGAGCAAGTGGTACGTCAATGAGATGGATGGATAGTTCTTGGAGAACAGAATCTCCTAGGAAGATTTGGTCTGGGATATCGTCGTAGGCTCTCTTTTCAACTTCCTCAGGAATGTCTTCGATTTCGACAAGGTCGCGGTGGATGTTCGAAAAAGCGTGACCATTCTCGTTGGTGCCCCCAGTTGTGGGTATGCCAAGGCCAAGACCTGACTTTATTTTCCAATTATGTGCTTCGATGGGACATTGCATGCCCCTTTCTTCTGGTCCTAGTCCACCTCCTTGATAGTTCCATTTTTCAGTGATGAGCTTATGTTGTTGGGGATACTTCTGGCTGAAGTGATCAAGGTGTGCTTGATTTCTTGGAGGTGCATCCTTATGTAGCCAATTGTTGAAGTGTGGTCATTGTTCTTCCCATGTTGTTGGTTTGGCTGGCGGTTGTTGGTGTTGTTTTGGATAGGTGCTTTTCCAGGATTTTGGTTGTTGTGTGGAGGAAAAGCATTTTGATAAATCTGTAAGCCTGCATTGGGAGAGGTTTGGGCACCAACAGTGATTTGCTTCCAATCAATGAGGTCTTGCACATAGTCTTTTAGTTTCATGCATCTGAGGGTGGTGTGACCGTTTACCCTATGGAACTTGCAATACTCATTGTCCTTGTACCATGCAGCTTTGGATTGGCTTGGATCAATTTGCTGGATAGGAGGAAATTTGATGAGGTTTTCCTTAGCCAATTTCTCAAAAATAACATCCAATGGCTCACCAAGGGGTGTATAGTTTCTAGGTGCAGGTTGGAATCTGGGCTTTTGCCCTGTAGCTACATTGATGGCATTAGCTTGATTGTTAGACCCTTGAAAATTGGGTCTTGTATTGTGGTTTTGATAGCTTTGGTTATTTCGTTGTTGGTAATTGATAGCTTGGTGGTTGTTTGTTTGATATGGTGGGTTAGACTGGTTTTGAGAAGGACCAACAATATTCACATGTCTGGTGTTAGTAACCCCATCTGTTGCAACATGCTTGTTTTTGTTCCAATACCTAGACTTGTCATTGGAATGTGATTGATTTTGGTTGGCCTCTTTGTAAATCTTTACCACACCATCTTTGATGAGTCCTTGCTCAAGAATCATTCCTTTCTCTTTGATATCCTTATAGGTCTGCAAACAGTTCATGGTCATGTGGTGAGCGAAGCTAGGATGTGCATTATCAATAAAAATTTTCACCACATGTCGTTCTGGCAAGGTGCAGGATATGCGGGTGGTAAGGGTTTGCCACCTTTGCAGGTATTCGGCAAGGCTTTCTCCACCTTTTTGCTTGGTGTGGACAAGATCAACTATTGATAGCTCTGTTTCAACAAGATGGGCATATTGGGCTACAAATGCCTCAGATAATTCAGCAAAGTTTTTAATTGTGCCATAGGGGATTCTATAAAACCATTCAAGAGCTGGTCCAGCCAAGCTTTTGGGAAAAAGGCGCAAGAGGAAGACATCATTGTATGCCACGTCTTGGCAATGCATGTAAAATTCTTTGATATGTGTGACAGGGTCTCCTTTTCCTCTAAATTTATCAAATTTAGGTACCTCAAAGTGTTTGGGAAATGGTGTCGTGGTAATGGCTCTGTCAAATGGGTAAGGACACACATTCTCAAACTTGAATGTCTTTGGATCATTCCCTTCTTGGATGGCTTTCAGAGTTATCTTCATTTGCTCCCACTCTGAATTGATAGGTGATGGTTGGGGTGCCCCCAATGTAGGAGTGCCTTGAGGTAGGTATGTGCTGGATGGGGCCACTGAATATGGATGGCTGTGAGGGATTTGCTGATAGGGATTGTACATTGTTTGGGCAGCTGCATGGTGGATGACAGGTTGTTGAGGGGGAGGTGGCGCACATTGCTGCATGTGCTACGAGGCTTGCTGTTGATATGGGATTTGAGGTTGGGATTGAGGAACATAAGCTGGCTATGGGATAAATGGATTGCTTTGTGGAGGTAAGGTATAAGATGGTTGTGAGGCTTGGGGAAAGGATTAGAGGGCTTGTGGGGTTTGACCAATATATGTGGGTTGTGCCCCCATTTGGGATGGTATCTGCAAATAATTGGTGGTTGGTTGGGGTGGTGGATTACCTCCTAGAAGTGGCATTGAAAAGTAGTTGGTAATTGGAGGTAATGGATTAGTTGGTGGTGGAGGTGGTGGGAATTGAAAGCTTGGGAATGGAACTGATGGGGTTTGATAGCTTTGTGGCTGGATTTGGAAGCTTGGTAGAGTGGTGGTGGGAGTTGGGGTCATTTGGGAGCTTGGTAGAAAATTGGTAGTAGCTTGTGGGATTTGATAGCTTTGTGGAGTGAGGGTAGTAGCTTGTAGATTTGTGGCTAATGGTATTGATCTCCCAAGACCTAATGGAAATGATGGGATTGTGTTCTGGGCTGCAGTGAACAAGCTGGGGTGATGAAAGGTTGATTACTTGGCCCCATGGGTGACATCCCTGTTGTATATTGTTGAGGTTGGCCAAAGATGCTAGCACTGATTTGGGAGATGGGTGGATTTGGAAGGCTGGGTTGGGGAGCAGCAGCAGCAATAGTGAAGGGGGTGAATGGTGAGCTATTTTGGGTAAAGGGGGTTTGGAGTGGAGAGGTATGAACCAAGAATGGAGTGGTGGTGGCTGGGTTGGATTACGGCATGGAGATTTCAACTTGGGTGGATGATGGTATGTTTGGGTCTGTTGGGTCATATGGATTGGCTGGAGGCTCTTCTTTTGGAATATATTGAGGATAATTTGGATCATAAGAGCCTATGGGTGGTGGCAACTGCCCAAACAACGGGTGAGATGGATCTGATAATGGAGGGGGTCTTCCAAAGTCAAAGGTTCCTACATTGTCCCTTCGAAAATTAGCCATGATTGTCTCTTTGTTTTTGTCTATAATGGTGTTTACCAATACTGCATTTCCTGGTTGGTTCATGAAAGATTCAATGTCAATAGGTGATGGCATAGCTTGCTCTGGGCTGAAGGATGGCTGAGTGCTCAAGGGGGGTGAGGCTGTTCAATCCAAATGATAGGGCTCCATTGTTTCTTTCTTCTTGGCTAAGCGAGTGATGGGTGGCATGAAAAATGCTCCTAGGGATGAGATGCAATAATGCTGATGGATGTAAAAGGGGGAAGGCTTTTCTATGCAAATGATTTCTTAGGTTGAGGCAAAGCTATATGAAAAAACCTAAGGAGGATTGGGTTGGGGATTCTAACTTCAAAGATATGTTGTCAAAGCACAAAAGGTCTGCTTTCCTATGTGCAAGCTTGGTGGTGATTGCGTCAACTTAAGGTTAGACTGATGATCCTGTAGGAAGAACACGAGATTGACCACTTGTGAATCCCAACCTTTAGCTCAAGGTGATGAGGGATAACAAGTGACAAAGCTAGATTACCCTAGACAAAGCTCTATCAAAGGGATAACCTTGGTGAGATTGGTGGATTTGGAAGATTTTAGGAATGGAAAACTTTTAGCAAGGTGACAACAATTTTGAAAGCTTAGATGTGCAGATTTTTGATTGCTAGCTAGATGGTTTGATTCTAAATGAGATGGATGAGCTAATAATGCTTAAGGGGATAACCTAAGATGGCTGGCTTTTCTACAAAGATGACTCTAAAGTGAAGCTTATCCAAGAAGATGGGGAGAAACAAGGGTGTCTAATCATAGAAATCATGCCTAGTTGGTAAGGCATAAGCAGGATTAACTCCTGGATGTTGGCTAAATTTGATTGTGCGCTCTAACCAGGCCTCTTGAAGTGCTTCGTCGGTAGCTTTGTCCTCTGCTTTGTGGAGTTTGGCAATTCGTGGGCTTGGTGTTATTTCTTTTCTCTTGGCTGAAAGTTCTTGGTATGCTAGAGATGGCTTGAGTTTGACCTTGTGAAACTTCTGTTTGGGTTTGGGTTGTTCCGACATAAATTCCTGAATTTGCTTGGCTTTGGGAAAAATCTCAATTGTTTTGCTTCAACTTGTTCAACTTCCAAAATAGGCAGTGACTATGCTAAGTGTGCCCTAAGGTAGGATTGACCAAGTTTGGCAAACATTCATTCAACAAGTAAAATAAAAACAAGCAATAGATAGGAACACCCAGATAGAAGTTTGTGGTTCTCAGAATGTGATACTTGTGCCAAGGAGTGTGTATGTTCTACAAATGTTTCGATCAGTCACTCCAAACACATTAACATCCTAGATGGTTTTCTGCAAGGCAGACAATTGGTTTAGCTAGGGAGTCCTCGATATATGCAAGGTACGTGAGGCCCAAATCCGTAGATGAGACCAAAAGGATGTCACACAGCTAAGAGGAGCGGTAACCCACTTCTCCTCTTTCACTTCTCAAGGGTATAAAGTTCCTTGAGGCTTAGCTCGAATGACAAAATCTTGATCCCAAGAGAGGTGTCTTTCGATTCACCTCCCGATTCTTATACTCCGTCGGAACGCTGGAGTTGAGGTCGTCCAAGGGGTGATGAAATCCCCAAGCAGGCCTCCTAAAAAGAAACAAGGTTTTGGATCCTAATCTTATGCACCCAAGATGGCCTCGAAAGACGACAAGGGGAGAGAAGACTCGGATGACCTTGGGCTAAAAAACACGCTTGTTCTTTTACCAACTAACTCTTATGTGTGCTAATCTAGACTTTGCAAGCACTCATGTTTAAGAGACAATGTTCAATTCCAACTTGAAGCGCCAACAAAAGTAAATCGATCGAAGAATGCAAACAATAAGAAGAGTTAGGGTCAACAAAAGAAAACTCGCGCGCCTGGAGGCCCTCCACGTCAAGTATCGATTAATTTTCTTTAAGGCATTCAAGATTGAGTGTGAGTTTTTTTTAAGCCCAAAACAAAAGTGTGTGAGATTCAATTTCAAGCGCGCACCCGGAGGCTCTCCACGTCAGTTGTTGTTCAATTTTAGTGCCCAAACTTGAAGTGTGATCGATTTAATCTAGAGTTTTGGCCATTTAAGAATTTTGATAAAGTTAAAGAAAACGTTCAAAGACCAAGTGAGTGAGTTAGATTGTGAAACATTTAACACCTTTTTCAAGTAGACCCATCCCCATAAATGGCGCTGAGATTGCAACCAATGGTTAATATTTGATGGGTGATTAGAAAAGAGGTGAGTCCAAGGAACTACTCAAATTGATTTTTGTAAATTTGTATTTTAACTTAACAAAGTTTCTTAAATGTCCAAAAATCAAACTTTACCTAGATTGCATGTGAAAAAGAGATTTGTTTTGTTCAATTTTAGAAGCTCCAAATGAAGTGTTTGATATTGTAATGGTTAATTGATCCTTGGCATTCAAGATTGGATTTTTTGTTTTAAGCATTGCATTCCAAGGAAAGTTGATTTTAATCCATGACATTCAAGAGTGTGTTTTGAGCAACATTCATTCAATGGAAAATGTGTTTAACCATTCAAGTTCATTTTTTTAGCAACATGCATTCAAAGACAAATGGTTAAACATTCAAGTTCATTTTTTAGCAACATGAAAACCTACAAGAAACATGGTTAGTGGTTCCATATGTGCTCCAACCTGCAATGAGACAAAAAAAAGCAATTTAGTTAGTTAGCCAAAATCTTCAAAAATGAGAGCTTAACTATGGAAATTTTTTTAAAAACTTTTTTTGCTATTTTTTCTACGCGTAAAAATGCTTAAAATGGTCTAAATCCTACGAAACCACTAAAAGTCAAATTTTGATTTATACTCTTTTTAAATTTTTTTTTTTTTTTTTTTAGCTACGAAGTGCAGAAATAATAAAGCAGAAATGCAACATAAGCAAGCAGAGAAGATAGTCTGTCAAAATATGAAGACGCTGAAATACAGAGATGCTAGTATTCGAAGAGGACAAAACAAATTTGCAGCACAGAACACAGGTGACAAGCAGAGACGCCGATTTGCGCAGATGCGGATTTTCGCAGATGTCGATTTTCGCAGATGCGGATTTTCGCAGACGTCGATTTTCGCAGACGCGGATTTTCGCAGATGTCAATTTTTGCAGACAGAACAGGTTGCAGACGCCAAAACTGCGCCAAAAAAGCTGAAAAATGTGAATTTTTTATTTTATTTTTTAGATGGTATTTCTTCTTCCTAAGTGCATTCTTTAACCTACAAAAACAAGCAAAACACGCTCACAACACACTCAAACAACAACAAACATTAGATGGTTAGAAAAATGACATATAGATGAAAATAGATGATTAAATGACCCATAGTGGGGTCCCACTGGGCGTGCCAAAATGTAGAACAAGAATTAGTATGCAAAGAATTAGTATGCAAAGAGGGAAGAGTGTGGAAGATGGGTGTAAGAGTCATGAGTGGGCTTGTAAGAGTCTTTTATGTTTTGTAAGAGCACTCATGACTTAGTGGTTGGGTTTTTTGAGGGGAGACTTTGGTTTGGTTTAGGAAAGTCTTAAACTTGTTTAAGGAATGTGACAACATTAGGGGGTGGATTAGGCTTGGGTTTAGGATTAGATTAGGGATGTTAGAGATGTGCAAGTGGATGAAATTAATGAGGGTGGGTGAGTTAGTGGCTAAGCTTGGTTAGTATGGGTGGATGGGGTGGATTAGGCTAAATGGAGGATTAGAGATAGGTTAGGGGTTTTTGAATTTGAGGATTTCATTTATCAAATAGATTTATTTAATAAATGGGGATTTTTGGAATTAGATAGAAGAATAGGATTTAATTGATAAATAATAGATTATTTGATTGATCAATTAGGACTATAGATGATTAATTAAATTAATCAACTAGGGGATGACAAAGGATTAATTAAATAGAAATTTAATTAATAATGCCTTTTTAGATAACTAAATAGGATTACTAAAATAGTGTAATCAAATTTAGGTGTCTACACTTCCAAGGTGGTTTTTGCCTTTATGGAGCTTCCATGTTAAATAATTATTTCAAAATAATTGAATGCTTTTTGTTTTTCATGTTTACTTCATGTTAACTATTTAATGTTGAAACTTGATATAAGTTGAATGTTCAGTTTGATACTCAATATATTAAGGAACATAAAGTTCATAGTTTGAAGCAAAGTTTTTATCAGTCAAGATTATGATGTTATATCTCTTTACTGAGTTAATGATGTAAAAGATTAAGAAGTCAAAGTTGGAATTATTTTTAAGGCATGTAGGATAACTGGTTATAATTTATTCACCCCCCAACACCTCCCACATAGCTATCTAATAATTTGTATCAAATCTTAGTGCTTGAAGGAAGAAGTTTGAAGGGACTTAATCTAAAGATCTGAAGATGTACAACAAAGAGGTACCAAAGCTGACTCCTCCTCATGGAAAAGCAAGATGAGGCTTTATCTATTTGGTATTGGAGATGATGCACTATTCTATCAAGATAACTAGTACAACCGTCTCAATGGTCCTATGACAATTGATGAGATGAAATAGAAGAAAGAACTCAATAGTTTCATGATTTATATTTCTCCTACATTATATGATGTTGAGTTTGATGATGTCAAAGGTTGCGGATCTACTAAATAAATATGGGACAAGATGATACTTGTGCATGGTGGAGATGATAATGTTTTGAGAGCTAAAGAAAAAAGTCTACTAGGAAAATATGAATAGATGAAGATGGAAGATGGAGAACATATTATTTAGTATGTCAACCAAATCAAGGAAGTTGTGAGTGCTATCAAAGAAATTGGAGGAGTCATTAGTAATGAAGAAGTTGTAAGTAAAGTTCTTATAACACTATTTCTTGTTTATGCTATAAGACTATCTTCTATTTAGGAATTTAGAGCTATGCATGGTAATGATCTTACTCTTGATGGTTTAATTGGTCATCTATCTACATCTAAAATAAGTAACTATGATAATAGTGTGGCTAAGATTGAGAATTCTTTCAACTCATCACTAACCATTAGAAGTTCAAAGAAAGAAAAGAGTAGTAAGGATGGAATTGATTTAGATTTAGACAAAGACATACATAATATTGAAGCACTTCTTGCAAGGGGGCTACGCAAGAGGTAAAGGAAAATTCAAAGGTGGGTTACCCCAGATATGTTTTAAATGACATGAAGTTGGTCATTTTTTTGCTAGATGTCCTTACAAGAAAAAGAGTGACAAAAATGACATGGAGCACAAATATAGAAAGAACAAGGAATACAAGGAAAAAGGAAAGAAGTCATGCTACATTTCTAAGGAAGAGCACATTGAGTCAGACATGAAAGATGAGAAGGAAGGAGTAGATGTGGTATATCTTTCTATTAAAGAAGATTCTATTGAGTAAAGGTTTGAGGAACAAAAATCCCTTGTTTCTCATGTTAGTAAAAGTGATACATGGATTGTTGATAGTGAATGTTCACATCACACAATTGGAGATATAAGTAAGTTTGATAAGCTAGAAGAGCATGATGGTGGAACTATTAAACTTGAAAATAATATTCCATGTCTTATGAAAGGTAGAGGTTTATCAATGATAAATAAAAAAAATCAGACGTGAGGATGCATATTGGGAGGAAGGACTAAAATATAATTTTTTTGGTGTTGCATAGTTGAATAATATAGGTCATAAGATGGAATTTCAAAATATAAAAGTTAAGATTTGTGATGATAGTATTGAAACTTTGATTGACATTGGAGAGAAAGCAAGAGGTAATCTATTCTACCTAGATCCTACTTTTAGTACATGGCTATTTGAAAAACTTTAAGATGTTTGGTTATGGTATAAGAGACTATGTCATATTAACTTTTAGAATATAGTCAAATTAAGCAAAAAGAAGAAAGTGAAAGGCTTACCAAATCTACATAAACGTGAGAATGCTATGTGCAAGAAATGCCAATTTCATAAGATGTGTACATTTTCAAAGAAAAAACATTCAACTAATGATATTATAGAGTTAGTTTATACTAATTTATTGGTCCAATGAGAATTGAGAGCTACTAAGGAGATAGTTATTTCATATTGTTTGTTTATGATTATTCTAGAATTATGATAGTGAAGTTTTTGAAGTTAAAATATGATGCTTTTCAAAATTTTAAATGGTATAAAGCTAGAGTTGAAAAAGAAATTGGTAAAAAAATAAAATGTCTAAAATTTGATAGAGGTGGTGAATTTATATCTAATTAACTCACTAAGTTTTGTATTGATAATGAAGTTAAGAGACAACTATCTACACCTAGGGAACTAGAGTAGAATGTGATTGATAAAAGAAGAAATAGATAAATTGTCGATTGTGCTAGAATATTGTTAATTGAAAAGGTATTTTCTCAAAAGTTCTAAAGAGAAGCCATAAGAACTACAATATATACTCTCGATCAAGTTCAATTGAAGAAATGAACAAGAGAAATACCATATGAACTCTAGAATGGTCATACACCAAATGTAAGTTATTTCAAAATATTTGGAAGTAGGTGTTATATCTATAAAGATGCAAAGAATGAGAAATTTGATTATGAAGGTGATAAAGACAAGAATGATGAAGAAAGAAAAAAGGAACCTAAGGATTATTATTATTTTTTGTATACTTCTATGATGATTTACCCTCTATTAAACTTGAGTAATGACATAAATATACCAAGCATTATCCTACATTACTGGAGCCACATGCAAAACAACCTAAGTAGAATAATTGAGCAATGCTAATGCTAGAGATCAAATATATGAACCTATCATAGAAAAGTATGTGAGAAGGAACCATTTTCCCAAGAAAATAATTGGAGATAAGAGTGTTGGAGTCATGACAAGAAGTAAGTTGGAGAATAATACTTATTTGATTTCTGATTTTAATCCAAGAACTATGAAAGTTACACTTGATAATGAAGATGTTAGAAATGAATTCTGATGATATTCCAATGGGGGAATATCCTAGCATTACTAAATAATTGGAGAGATTTTTAGAATTATTGTGTGTTTAATTCATGATTATGTTTGTCATTGATGTCAACATACTAAGAAGATTGGCAGAGTAGCAGGTAGTGTTTGAGACTGTATGGCTCATGGATTGGAGATGAGGTCAAGCATACTTGTACACATATTCTAAAGAGTGTCCTAATTTTATGGTTAAGAGAACTTGTCAAAAGTCAAAGGCTAGTGATAGTTATTCAAGATTTATAAAAGATAGGATACAAACAAAATTCTCGAGAAGTGGTTTCTGGTAATTAGATTATATCTCCTAATAGGATAGAATTTGGATCAAAAAAGTGTGATAAAGGTAGAAGACATCCAAATGATGATGTCAATGAGTGTGAAAAGTTCAAGGTCACACATGTGGCATATTTGTAAAGACTGTGAGTTGACAATACTATGTAATTATGAAAAGATGTAATGAATCATGTATTGTTTTGTCTTAATGAGGTCCTATTGTAATTGTGAATTGGGAAAGCCTCAAGGCCAACTCAATGAGTTTTTTTGAGGACTTGCTAAAAAGGAAGGTTTTTTTTCCTTGGTTGTAATATGGATCTGTGTATTTGTATGGAATAAATGAAGAATATTAGTACATGTAAGTAAGTGATCTAAGGGATTATTGTGATACAAGTTTATAGATCTAGTATTGAGATTTGAGAAGTGTTTGGTCTGGAAGAGACATAGTAAGAGGACAAAGCAAGAGTATGAGTTGCTAAGATCATTTGTATTTTTTATTATTCTGAAAAAAAAAATACAAGGCTAGTTGAATAGTGAGTTCATCTTTATAACTTTACTAACATAACTCAACCCTTCACTAAAGCAAATATGGATCTGGATAACACCTCTAAAGCTATTTGGACAATGGCTCCTTCTGCTTTCTAAAACTCCTAACAAGGTTGTAATATCCTCATAGGGAATCACATTCTCCTAATAGAGACTAATATGTACTAAATGTATCCATCCTCTCACAAGGAACTTATATATTGGTACATCATTTTTTGGTTACCATGCCCACTGGGGTTTTCCCTCTAATCAAGGGTTTCCCTAGTTAACATAGCTAGTGTTATTGTGTATGGTTATCTTCTTATGGTTTCTAATTATGTTGATCACATGTTTGAGAGTTAATACAAATATAACTTTTTTATTTATTAGATAACTGATTCAACCCCCCTGCCCCCCCCAATTTATTTTAGTGGACTTTAGTTTCTAACTAGCATTAGAGCATCCAGTCCTTGCAGGAAAATCTTAACAACTTAAGGAGATCTATGGTAGGTCATTTCAAAAAAGAAAGTGCCAATTTTGATGGAGTAAAACATGATAGGTAGAAGGAGAAGATGAAGACACATTTTCTATGCATGGGTCCAAGATATTGGCTAATGACTAAGAATGTGAAGATTGTAGTTGAGAAAAAAAAACTTGAAGATGTACTGAAGCTAAAAGAGATTTTTTCATGTGTAACATGCTTGCCAGATAAGTAATTTTTTAGCTCTTCCTAAAAATGAGTACAATTAGGTAAAATCTTTAAGGTTATCTAGTGAAATTTGGAAAGTTTTGGAATCTACTTTTTAAGGTGATAAACATGCTAAAAGGATTAAACTACAAAATTGGATATGTCTATTTCAAGAAGATAAAATAATGGAAGATGGATATGTAAGAAGTTATATTAGAAGAATATTAGAAATTATTGTAGGAATCAAGGCCTATAAAGGAACTAAAGAAGAAGATGAGATCATATTGAAAATCTTGAAAACTTTGATATCACCATTCAAGAAGACAATGCAAATGATTGAGAAAGTGATACCTTGTAGTGAAAAGTTTTCTATAGAGACTCTTCTTGGAAGATTGAAAGAAATAGAAATAATTTTAAGATAGTCTAGAGATTTTCCTAGAGTGGAAACTACCTTTAGTGCACTAAGTGTTTGTCCTACGCTATCAAGGAGTGCAAGTACTAGTGGAGATTATAATAGTAGTAGCAGATCAAGATCTGAAGAAGAAATAAAAATTGAAGAAGGAATTGCCCTACTTGTGAGAAGAGAACCAAATGGTAAGAAAATATTTAAATGCTGGACTTGTGATTAATTTTGTCATTACACTTCTAAATGCCCCAAAAGAGTAAATAAGTACAATTTTTTTTTAAAGTCTGGAAAGCCTAGAGAATGTTTGTATGTAAATAATGATGATTAACTAGATGAAAGAGTTCTGAGTGAAAGAAATGATATTTAGGATTTTTTTCTATAAAATAAGAAATCTAAAAAATAAGAAATCTAAAAAATATCCCCAGTTTAATAGGCTGAGAAAAAAGCTTATTGTATCATAAACAATGGTTGTTCATATTAATGTTAGAAATAGGAATTACTGGGGGGGGGGGGGGAGGGTGAATCAGTAATTTACAAACTTTAGTCACCAACTGAATATTATTAATTACTTTGAACCATACATAAGAAAGTAAACAAGTAATGATGAATAGTAACAATAACCATGCATAAATATAACTCGTAACACCATATTTTGTTAACTAGGGAAACCCTGGCCAAGGGAAAACCTTGATGGGGATGATATCCACTAGATAATATATTGATATATATTTTCTTTGTTAGAGGATGGACCCTCTTAGGATTCAATGAGAAAATTTAGTATAGAGAGTGTAAGGAAACTTAGGTATGAAAACAACTTCCTACACTAATCCCTTAAGGAAAGTATTGTGCAAATTCTATTTAAATCCTTACAATTTTAGATTCAATATTATGTAAACAATAATATTTTAGTCAACCATGAATATAGAAAATAGATAGAGAAAGAAAACACAAACACAAAGATATGCTAGTGGGGAAAAACCTTTCAGTAAAACAACCCCACCCCTCCAAAACCTGCACAATTTATTATCTTCAACATAAAGGTTACAACACACTTGCAATGCAATTTCTTTTAGGACATGGAAGACAAATCTAGCCACAGCAAAACACTACCAACAATACACTTTTCACTGTCTCCTATTTGCAACCCTAAAGTCGCTTATATCATGTGCTTTCCATTTTAGGGAAACTTCTAAAGAAGAATTGTATTATGGTTTTACCACTCTTTGAAAAAGTAGGAACCCAAAATTTTTTTCTTTGAACCTCGCATGCTAGATAGAGACTCGAGTGTATAGTACTAAATGATCAATTTCCATATGTCTTCTCATCTTCACCCATCATCATATCTTCCAAAGATAGCTATTACACATCATAGGAATCCATCATTACCATTTCATTCATGATCTCCTTACACACTATTCAAGATGCTGACACATGCAAGTGGAGTGACATATCAACATTTCAAATAGACATTTACACTCACACTTAATTACATTATTTGCAAAAAAATACATTTACAAAAAGAAGAAGACTAAGAATTATCCAAGGTTGAGACACCTTATTCCTAATAGAGGGTCCCTATTAGGAGACTTTGAATCCCTATTAGGAGATTCCAACCTTGTTAGGAGTTTTAGTATAGTAGATGCAAGATGAGCCCACTGCCCAAGCATGCACTTCTAATTACAAGAGGAGCTCACTGCCCAAACAAGTAATTAGACATCTAGTATATTGGTGCTGTATCTTCTTTTTTGATAGATCTCTGATCTTTAGCTTGATATTGAATCAAAAAAATAGCTTTACAAAACTTCACATATATCGCTTTAGAAAAGTTCGCATATCATAATACTTGCACACCTATCACACTTGAATTTGCAAGATGTCCTTTGCATAAATACCATGCCCTTTTAAAAATTGCTACTTGGTTGGATAAGAACATAGTATACTTTTCCAACTTAAAATAAACATCTAGGATGTTGGCCCTAATTGGTCAAATAATTATTTTGTAAACAAAATAACTCCTTTACCTTTAATTATGCTATTTTGTTTCACTAGTAAAACATGAATATCTCTTTTCTGTATAGTTCATACAAAATTTTGAGGTTATATACGTCATTATCAACATGTATACTATCTCCATCTAACTTCACTAATCATAACATGACATTAGTGACAAGTTACATACAAAACAATACACTGCTGTAAACTAGTTTCATACTTAGACAATTTTCTGAGTACCAAAAGCTAAGTATCTTTATTTTTGAGGTTTTCTACAAGCATTTCCATCACATGTTGCCATAAATGACAAAAATTATGTATCTTCATTAGCCAATTGTCAAAAATCTCCCCCTTTGGCATTGATGCCAACAAAATAGGGAAAATTAGCTAAGTATCAAAAACTTGCCCAAAACATTATAGTAACAATACATTAATTAAATTTTACAACTTATCCATCTTTCATATGCTCCCCCTTTCAATATGATTTCATACCTTACAATTTTATCTTCTCCCCTTCACCTTATTTACAAAAAATGTCAAAAATTGTTCATCTACTGTCAAAAACTATAATCATCTACCTTAAACTGATAATATCTTCATACAGTCATAAAAACTTGCCTTAAGACAATTTAAACCTTTTGTCCATGTATCCTTGGCATATTACCAGAGGCGATAATTGCACATAGGGCATATGATGCAATCTCAACTACATTAAGATAAAAGTATAAAAAGTTTGAATAGGTGTCCTTGGCTTTGACACACTCCTCTAACTATTTCTCAACAATAGATATCCTCAGAGAAATATACTCTTTGAATTTTGCTACTCTCTTCAAAATTTGTTCTTTTCAAAGTTTCAGTTTCCTAATATCACTCTAAACATTGGCCACTTGTCCTTCAAAGTCATCAACTTTGTTAGAAGGTCACTGTATCTAGTTTGATAGAGCCTCTAGCTCATTCAACTTTCCTTGAATCTTACTATCAAAATCCTTAACCAACTTATGAGATAAGGTACACTCAATGTACAATACATTTCCATCTTGTTGACATTTTTGAAGTTCCTTGATACAAGTATCAAGACTTAGCAAATCATTCTTGATATTCTAACAAATGTTGCTAAATCAATTAGCATCATATAAAATCTATGCCTTTGACTCTACAAAATTCAACAAATTTGTAAAATCTTCATCAAAATATTTTCACATTGCTTGTGCCCTCTGTTTAGGATCTGCATTTGTATGCTAGACTGCCAAAGTACTGTGTAATCTATGAGTAACCTTCATTAAGGTTCTTAGCAAGCTCTTCATTGTTCTATTCTTTTGAATGATTTTTGACAAAGATGAGATCAAGTTAGTTTGATCATCATCATCACTTGTTAGGCTAGCAAGTGAAAGTGGAGTAGATGAACTAGATGGTTTAGATTCATCTTCCCTTTTCTTCTTCTCTGCTACCTCTTTGACTCTTCTCTCTTCTTTCTCTTTCTCTTCCTTTTCTATCTTTTCTTCATCCTCTAATATTCTTCCTTTCTCCTTCTATTTTTCTTTTCTTTTCTTCTTCAACTATTCTTTTCTTTTCTTCCTCAACTTTTCTTTTCATTTCATCTTCAAGAAATTTCTGCTTGGCTTCTTCTATTTTTCTCTTTTCTTCTTCTAATAGCCTCTTCTCTTCTTCAATTTGTTTCAATTGATCTTCAATAACCTTGGGCTGAGATTCAGGTTGTTTGAAACTCTCAAAAGGGTTACTATCATCAATGTTAATAGTAACATTAGTCTGATCAATTCGCATTGTGTCACCACTTACTGACACTTCTAAAGTTCTAGGTGTTGATGAAGGTGCTACCTTGGATTCTATCATCATTTTACTTGTAGCTACTACTTTTTCACTTCTTATCTTATCCCTCTCAACCACCATAAATAGAAATGGTCTCATCTTGTTTCTTAAGTAAGGTGCCAGACTGCTCAACAAATTCTTGACTTCTTCTTCTTCATTAGTCTTGCATATGGTCCTTATCATAGACTTCCAAAGTTCTATGTCTTCTTCTTGAGTTGGTGCCTTCTTCTTTATGAGTCGGTCATAGACCTTTTGATTTACCACACCTTCAATATCCTTAAGTTTTAGATTGTTAGCTATTATATATCTCACAGTAGAGATATCAATCTGATCTTTCTCAATATCATTATACAAATCATAAAATTGTTCATCTAAACAAAGTTTACTTCATTAGCAATGGCTGAATTTATCTTTTCAATCTTTGGCTTTCAAGGTTGCCTTGCTTTTATTGCTGTCTATTTAGAAGTAGTTACTTTCTCTACTTATTTTACTTCTTGTTGTTGTTCTTTCTTTTCACTAGATTCAACAATGTCTTTTGTCTCTTGCTTGGTCCAGTATCCTGTTTCTTGACTCTTTTTGACTTTATAGTCATAGCTTCCACTAATATCCTTGATTTCCTCTTTGGATTACTTGGCTTTACATATGATATTGCAACATATGGAATGCTTTGTTCTAAAGATGTCTCTACAATAGACACTAATAAAGGTTGCACATATGTTATACCTTGTTTCATGGTTTGTCTATCTGTTGTGTCTCACTTTTTGTGATGCTGACCTTTGTTAAAGGTTTCTTCATAATTCCCAAATCTATACTCAGTTTGGTCCTTCTCAGAGTTCAACAATAGATTTATATATTCAATTGCTACTTCATCACTTAATTCATAACCTAAGAGATCAATGAATGTTTCCTGAGGTTCCACTACTTGAATATGAGTTGAATTTGTATCAACCATAAAGGTAGCTACTAAGTTGGTTCATAATTATATTCGTGGAGTCCTTCCAAATGGTTGTTACACATGTTGTCCACTTAAGAGTCTATTTTAACCGTGCTAAAATTATAGGAAAATTTTCCTACCTCAGACTACCATAAAAAATGCATCACTTGAACTTGCATGGCTCTTTTTTAGCCCCTTGTTTCTATAGTGGTTGGAGAATTTACTGGTGTGAGGTTGTTCTCCAATTTGGTGACACTCCCAAATGGACAAGACTCTCTAGAAGTGCTCCCAGGGTTGTTGTAGATGATCTTTCTAATAAGCTTTTCATACACATGTTGCTTAATTAACTAGATTCTAAAATACAAGAAATCAAAATGCTAGAAACACACCAAAAAGTTTTTTTATTTCCAAATTGAAGATTTTAAGTTGGCTCTTTATGGCATAAGATACATGTGATTAAGATGCAATATTCATTTTTCCAACTTGAAAATGCACATGGTCAACTTAGTAAATTGATCATCAACTTAATAAATTGCTCGATGGGGTTAACTTAATAAATTGAATCATGAAAGACAGAAATAGAAGGGAATAAGGGCATGTTGACCTTAGTAATTCAATAATTGTGCATTCACTTTAAAGCCCAAATTGAAGTGTGAAATTTGCAATATTGTTTGAAACTTTAGGCATTCGAGATTGTGTGTCTCCATTTTAGACCCATATCAAAAAATTCTTTAGTTGGTTCATTCTTTTAATAATTCAAGATTGTGTATATGTGAGATCATGCATTGTTCTTTTTAGTACCTAAAATGAAATGTGAGTTAAATTAAATAAGATTAAAAAATTTTAACTCCTAAAACTTTGGTTGGATCTAATTTTTTTACTGCAACCTCCTAACAACATCTCGAACCTGCAAAAAGCAATTCATTAGGCAATGCATTTTGCTGTCAAACAAATTGTTTAATGAATAAATATGAAGAAATTATAAATTGCAAAATATTAATCCAAAAAATCTGATTTTTTTAGTGTAGGCTGTCGACATCAACATCAACTTGCAAAACATTTTTCATCATCCAGAATATTTTTTTTAATGAAAAACCACGAATAAATAATAAAATGATAGAAATTAATTTTTAAACTCTACCTTTTTTACCATAGGCTTCCAACATCAATATCAACCTACAAAAACAATTTCATCATCCAATTATTTTATTTTCTCCCAAAATGATTTTTTAATGAAAACTCATGCAAAAAATAAAATATTGCAAATTGCTCAAACGATTCTAAATTTTTTACTATAGCCTACACAAATAAACTTTAACCTAGAAAAAAAGTTCATTGTCCAATTCTTTTATTTTGTTATTAAATATTTTTTTGATATAAAATCATGAAAAAATAAATGATTGAAAATTAATCTAAAAATTATGAATTTTTTTAAATTTTTGGTTGTGAAGATTAACAAGAAACCTACAATTTTTTTTTCATCATCCAATTATTTGATTTGATCACAATGTTGTTTTTGTTTGAAAAATCTTGAAAAAATAAAAAATTGATCCAAAAATTTTGAATTTTTTACTCCAGGCTATAGATGTAAACAACAACCTGCACAAACTGTTTCATCATCTAATTTTTTTATTTTTCTCCCAAAATGATTTCTTTTTTTTTGAAAAATCATGAAAAAATATAAATTACTAAAAATTTACCGAGAAACTCTAAATTTTTTTTTATCGTAGGCCCTTGATATCAACTTTGACCTAGGAAACCCAATAAACTATACTAGGAAAAACACAAAAATGTCAGATAATCCATTAATCTTTTAACAAAAAAAAAAATCTTGGATAGTGAAATGCATTTGAGGGTCCTGTCAGGCATACCAAAATGCATGCAATCAAATTATTGTACTAAGAATACAAAGAATAAGCTAAGCATTCATAGACTAATAACAAAACCAAAAAATAGAATGAGCAAAAGGAAAACCAAATAACAAAACATGCAAACCTTGTATCTCCACAACTTCATTGATGTGTGGATATGGTTGGGATTATGGACGTGTGCTCAATTGTTTGTTCAATGCTTCAATAATGGATGATCGTGGATGAATGCATAAAAATTTGAATATTGCCAAATAGAACTTTGAAAATAATTAACTCTCAAAAGGATATAATAATTCTACTTAGAAGAGTGATGATTTGTGAGGAGCAAAGGGTTCAATTTATAGGCAATTAGGTGAGGAGGAGATAAGAATTCATGATGGATAATTAATTGAGTGAGGTGTGAGATAGGCTTCAATTGACAAAGATAGGTGGAGAAGATGGACTTTTGTGTTTAGAGGTGGATGAGGGAGATGTGGCATAAGAGTGGACTTAGGCTTGAGTTAGAGGGGATAAATCATGCCTTAGTTTATGTAAGTGATCACGAGAGGGATTTTAGACATGGAAGAGGAAGTGATGTGTTTCAGTTAAGGTGTGTGAGGTGGATCAATTAACTAGAGGATGTGGGAGGTGGATGGATTTGTTAGCAAAAAAGGTTGGTGGGTGAGGTTAATTAAATAAATAAATAGTATAATTAAAAGAGAAATATTTGGTGCATGAGATTTAATAAAATAAATAAATAGTTTAATTAAAAGATGAATTATTGGTGCATGAGATTTAATTAAATAAATGAATTATGTAATTAAAAGAGGAATATTTGGTGCATGAGATTTAATTAAATAAATGAGTTATTTAATTAAAAGCAAAAAAATTAGTGCATGGGATTTAATTAAATAAATCAATTATTTAATTAAAAGATCAATTATTGGTGCATGAGTTCAGTTTAGATAAAAATTGATCTAGAAGATGAGTTTGTGGGTGGAGGGAATTAATTAATTAAATAAATTAAATAGAGAGGGGTTTTAGAGATTAAATTAAATGAGTTTTGCATTTATTTAATTTAATAGAGGAAGGGGGTTTTATTAATAAATTAGACTATTGGTTGTCTATTAATTTATTAATTGGGCTATGATTAATTACCTAAATTAATTAATTAGGAGATAGCCCTAAAATAATTAAATATTAAATATTTAATTAGAATCTGCTTTAGAAGATGACTAGATTTGATTATGAATTTATTTGATCAGATTTAGGTGTCTACATATGTAACCTTTAACAAGGTAGTCTCCTAATAGATATCACTTCAAGAAAGTGATTTTTTTGGGTTGTCGGTCCTAGGTGGTTTTTCCCTTAACTAGGTTTCCAATTTAAATATTGGTGTCAATTGTGTGAACGTTATTTGTGTTGCAAGTTGATATACATGGTTTTATAGTTTATTGCAACTTGATAATAACTGAGTTATCACTAAATAATAACTACAAAATTACTAATAGTTGGTAATGCAAGGAATAGTTTCTTAATAGCTTGAGAAGAAGTTGGTTTATGGGTTAAGTTTTATGTTGGATATGTCTACTGAGTGATTGGATGTATTGAAGTTATTGTTGTTAATGTTTATGTTGCTTTGATGGTGATGAAATATTGAAGGGACTGTAAGATAACTCTAGATAATTGATTCACCCCCTTCCTAGTTATTAACAATTTGGTATCAGAGAACAAGTGCTTAAATGAAGAAGTTTAAAATTACTTAAGCTAAAGATCAAGATTCATAAGAGAGAGCCACCAAAGTCGAACAAGGAGAACTTTTCCTCATGGAAAGATCAAATGAAGCTACATCTTTTAGGTATTGGCTACAATGTCACACATTAGTTGGAAAATGAATATGTCACATGTGTTGGTTCTCTCACTATGGATCAAATGAATGAGAAGAGGAATCATAACAATATTATGATTGATATTGCATCTTCTCTCACCAATGTTGAATTTGATGATGTTAAGAACTATACAACAAAAAAGAAAACATGGGACAAACTAAAGCTAGTCTATGGAGGAGATGACAATGTAAGAAGGGCTAAATCTGAAAGCTTAAGAGGCAAGTATGATGAAATGAAAATGAAAGAAGGTGAAAATTATGCATAATGTGTGATCTGAATAAAGTATGTTGTGAGTGAAATAAGAGTTTCTAGAGGAAAAATCTCAGAGTCTAAAATTGTAAGTAAAATCTAAGAACTCATTTGTCTATTCATGCTATCAAAGTTTCTACTATTCAAGAAGTAAGAGCTATGCCTGGTAATCATTTGACACTTGATGGTCTAGTTGGTTGATTTACTGTGCTTGAGTTGAGAAATTATGACAATAGTATGGTTATGAATGAAAATGATTTGAAGTCTTCACTAACCATCAACAATCCAAAGAATGAGAATAAAACCAAAGAAGAAAGTGAATCTAAAATTGATGATGATCTAGATGAGATTGAAACATTTATTGCAAGAAGGTTATCAAGAGGTAAAGGTAAATACAAAGGTAAACTGCCCTTGGTCTTTTTCAAATGTAATGATGTTGGACATTTTTTTGCTAAATGTCTTAACCAAGGCAAGTTTGATTGAAATGATAAAAATGACAAGAACAATTACAAGTATAGGAAGAAAAAAAATACAAAGACAAAGGCAAGAAGTTATGCTACATTGTTTAAGAAGAGCATACTGAGACAAGTTCACATGATGACAAGGAAGTAGTTGAAATGGTCTATGTTTTTCAATTAAGGAAGAGACAAATGTTAAAAGATATAAGGATAAAACTATGCTTATTTCACATATTACAAAGAATGATCATAGATTATTGATAGTGGTTGTTCACATCATATGACTGGTGATCTATGTAATTTTGAAAAATTTGAAGAAATTGATGATGGTGGATCTATTAAGTTTGGTAGTGATGAAGGGTTCTCCCCTTAACACCACATCAAACAACAAAAATATAGAACAAACACAAATTGTGGGAAAAAAAATAGACTTCTTATTATTTCCATAAATGCAAAATTACAAAATTATAATATGCAAACCCACATAAGCACTTTCCTAATAATAATTTTCAATACAAAGTTGTGACTATCACCCAAAACTACCCTAGATAACCTAAGAGCCTTTCACATATAGGAACTTCTTACCACTTTAGAAGGTTATACACACTAATCCCTAACTCTTGAGGCCTACCAACCTCATATTATATCCCTACATTACACTTTATTAAATAAGATCGACTCAAGAAAAATTACCAATTAATTTTTTTGAGGGGTCTACTTCTGGAGACCATAACTAGCAAACTGTTGACCCAATGGGCTCCATTTTGGAATCCTTGGCTAGTTGTCTACAATGTATGACCATGCAAGAACCCATTAGCCAAGGTTTTATGGTCTTTCAAAGTTATTTAGACCTTTATCACTGGAAATTTTGGATAGCATACCAAAAATCCATAATAACTACACCAATATATATGATATGACAATAAAACTAATCTGACAGATTGATATGTAAAAGATGAACCTCCATATATGAGATTAGAACAATATAAGCACTTAATAACAACTTACTAAATGTAGAAAGATACCACAAATAGAAAATCTATACAGGAATAACCCTTATTAAAAATACAAAAAATAGAAAACTGGAAATAGAAATATTTTTGGGTGATGCAAGATTGCCCTCACACCCAGGATGCTCCTGCATGAGGTAGTGATCACTAATGTTGAATGATAAGATTATGTGTGATGATGCATATTAGGTTCAAGGACTCAAATACCATATGTTGAGTATTTCATAGTTGAATAACTAAGGTCATAAGCTTGAATTTGAGAAAAGTAAGGTCAAAATCTTCAATGATTAAGGTGATCTAATTAGAACAGGGGTGGAAACCAAAGGAAACTTATTCTACATTTATCTTATGGTTGATACATATCCATTTTCTATAATTTAGTATGTGTGGTTATCGCATAAAATGTTGTGTTATGTAAACTTTATGGAAAAAATCAATAGAAAGAAAAGAGTAAGAGACTTATGAAATATGCAAAAACTTGATAATGCTATGTAAAAATAATGTCAACTTGATAAGATGACAAAGTATAGTTTTTCTATGAAGTCACACACTTCCAATAATATTATGGAATTAGTGCATACCGATTTATGTGGTCCAATTGGAGTTGTTAGTTAGTATGGTGATAGATACTTTATATTGTTTGTGGATGATTATTCAAGGATGATGACTATAATATTAATGAAAGTGAAATGACAAGCTTTTGATATGTTTAAATGGTACAAAGAAAGAGTTGAAAAGGAAACTAGTAAACCTTTGAAATGTTTAAGATTTGATAGAGGTAGTGAATTTATGTCTACTAAATTTATTGAATTTGTACTAAGAATGGTATCAAAGACAATTATCTACATCGAGAACACCACAACATAATGGTATTGCTAAAAGGAGAAATAGGTCTAGATCATGGATTGTGCAAGGAAACTGATGATTAAGAAAGAGGTCTCTTAGATAATTTGGAGAGAAGCAATCGGTACTACTATTTACACACTCAACCAAGTTCAATTGAAGAAAAGAACAAACAAGACATCTTATGAGCTATGGTCATACACCAAATGCAAATTATTTAAAGATATTTGGAAGTTTATGTTACATTCACAAGGATTCTAAGAATGGTAAACTTAATGTTAAAGGAGATGAAGGTATATTATAGGATATTCATCTAAGAGAAAGGCTTACAAATGCTTGAACACGGCTAATAACAAGATGATTAAAAGTGAAAATGTAAGATTTGATGAGTTTTTAGAGAAGAATGATCTAGAAAGTAAGAAGAAACTTGGAGACTACAATAAGTTTGTTTATGTGTATGATGATGCACCAGATACTCTACTTGAGTTACATATAGGATTAGTGAGTATTAGACAATAACACCCAAGTCACAGACAATTGTACCTAAACATTAGATAGTTGCACTTGAGCATCAAATAGTGGTTACCAAATCTTAGAGAGTTATACTTGAGTACCAAACAGTTAAACCCAAGTAGGAAGATAAACTCCCATTAAGAAAAGGAAACACTAAGAATCAGAGAACTGAACTTGTACTAGCCAAGTATGTGAGAAAGAACCATTTAACTAAATAAAAAATTAGAGATAGAAGTGCTAGAGTACAAAAAAGAATAAAAAAGAGAGAAGGTACATATTTACATGCTGATTTTGAGCCTAGATCAGTTAATGATGCATTGAATGATGATTGTTGGATATGCATGAGGAGATTGATTCAATTGAGAAGAACAAAACATGGGCACTTATACCACGACTTTCTGATAAGAATGTAATTGGAATAAAGTGGATTTACATAAACAAATTGAATGAGAATGGAGAAGTGGTAATAAACAAGGCTAGATTGGTTTACAAAGGTTATGCCCAAGAAGAAGGAATTGACTATGGTGATAATTTTGCACTTGTTGCGAGATCAGAAAGAATAAAAACTCTATTGTCTTATGCTACATACAATAAATTTTAATTATATCAAATAGATGTTAAATCTGCATTTTTGAATGCAATACTTGAAGAGGAAGTCTACATTGAACAACTAGAAGGATTTATTGAACCTAGAAAGAAGGACATGATATACAAATTGAAAAAAATAATACTATATGGACTGAAACAAGCCCCAAGAGAATGGAATGAAAGGTTAGAATCTTATCTAATTAAGATAGTATTTGGTAGAACAAGTGGAAAGAATAATCTATATTTGAGGAACAAATCACAAGACAAGTTGTTTATTGCTGAATATTTGTTGATGACATAATATTTGGAGGAAATGATATGTTGAGTAAGTCATTTTCTGATCAAATGAGCACTGAATTTGAAATATCAATATTTGGATAAATAAAATACACCTAAAGGCATCTATGTTACTCAATCCAAGTATGTGGAAGAATCTTGAAAACAATTGGGATGGATGAGTATAAACTAGTCAATACACCCATGGTGATTGGAGTGAAATTGTCAAAGGAAGACATTATTGGTGAGGTTGATCAAACACAATACATATATATGATTGGGAATCTATAGTATGTTGTACATATTAGATCGGATATCACCCTAGCTATTGGAATTGTTGCATGGTTTCCATTTAATCCAAGTGAAACACATTTGACTAATGTGAAGGATATTTAGATATCTCAAAGGAAGTTAAGATTATGGCCTATAGTATAAACAAGAAGGTGAATTTAATGTTAAAGTCTACATAGATGCTGATTTGACTAGAAATATTGATGATAGAAAAACACAAGTGGAGGAGCCTTCTTTTTAGGAGAAAATTTGATCACATGGATAAACAAGAAATAAAGATGTATTTCACAATCTACTGTTGAAGCTAAATATGTTTTTGCTACAATCAATTGTTCAAGTATTATATGGATTAGAAAAATGTTGGAAGGAATACAAGAAGTAACCAAGCTTGTCACTATTTACTATGATAACACAAGTGCTATAAATATATAAAAAAAATATGGCATTGCATGAATACAAAGTAAATATCTATCAAGTAGTATTACTTGAGGGAGCCAGTTCAAGAAAAACAAGTGAGGCTTGAGTATGTAAAGTCTAAGGAGAAAATTGCTAATATATTCACCAAGTCATTACCTAAGGATGCTTTTGAGTATCTAAGAAGTAAAGTGGGGTCCTTCCCCTATCTAAAATTTACTAAGTAAAGCTGCATGTTGCATTAATATATGAATGAATTGAAATATCTTATGAAGTTGATGTAGGAATGTTCACATTTTAAGAATTTTTTTGAAGTTGTGAAGTTAACTATGATGAATCTCAGGTAATCCATACATTTAAGGTACAAAAATAATTACAAGGTTTTTATAAGTTTCATATTGAAATTTATAATGACCTTTAGCATTGTTACCAAAGGGGGAGATAATTGAGAATATATTGAAAGGGGATGAATTATATAGTAAAAAAAATCAAAGATAATAATATATTATTTATTTATCTTTGTATTAGTTTATATTAAAAATTCATCAAAAAAATTAAAATATGAAAATATAATTAAAACATTTAAGTCATCCACTCAAATGTTAATTGTGTTAATGACTTGAATGACATGATCACCATCCTTTTAATTGCTTGAATGCATTACCACTATTATGCATATTAAAGAGAATAACCAAATAAAGAAGACATAAGATTGAACCTAAACAAGAGATCATAATCAAAGAGTCATATAGACCGTTGAAAATATAGACCGAGTAATAGTTTGAAGAACCATAATTGCAAAATTGTGTTGTTTGTCAATGCATACATTTTATTATCTTATGTGATGTTTTGTAATGTAAAATATTATGTTATGTGTTTCCATTGAAATTCCAAAGGGAGATATTTTTATCCCCAAATGATATTGTAATTGATGATGTCATGAATATATGTAAAAGAGTCAAATTAGTTGTTATATTGTCATTGATGTCAAAGTCTTAATTGTCTAGAGATTATGCTAATTAAGGAAATTACTATATCTTTTGATTGATGAAGAGAATTTGAAAAAAATATGATGAAGATAAAGTTGATGCATAAGGTATTCAATAGGTACTTGAATGAGATGGAAAATGATTATGTAATATTGGTTTGATTGTCCTACAATTATGTATTATTTCAATATGTTGAAGATCACAAGCTTAACTAAGTGACAAGGTTAATTAAGGAGGCTATATTCATTGAGTGACTACAATATTTCTTGAGAAATTGTAAAGAGGTATGAAGAATGTAGTGTTTCCCAAGAAATTTAGTGTTAATTGAGTTATATGTTGCCCAAGTAAATGTAATATTTACCGAGTGATAGCTAGATGAACAAGATTGAGAAATTAGAATTCAAGACCAACTTAGGATGAAAATTTGGGAAGTTTGAGAAGATCTATTGCAAGAGTCAAAGTTTGTTACTAGATCAATGATGGAGAAAGAGTAAGAAGGATACAATGAAGGAATTTGAAGAAAGATAAGGATGGATACAAAGTTCTATGTAAAGTTGTATTTTCTATGTGTCTAAATTTATTGTATGAAGAAATTTAGTTGTAAACCTAAGATCAACAATTTTGATTAAGTGAAAAATGATGGAGGGATTTGGAAGTGTTGAGAAACCTATTTATGTAGGAGAAAATGATCATTTTAGATTATTGGTTTGAAGTGGATGAAGATTTTAGTTTAATATTGTTCAAGAGTTGATGAAGTTGAAAGTGATATGATTGACAATTTCTATGGAATTCGAAGTTGTTGAAGGAGAAGAGCTAAAAGTTGAGCCAAGTGAACTGAGACAAGAAGAAAGAAGAAAACTAAGTTGTCAAGTGACTATAAGATAGATTTAGATAAAGAACTAAGATTTGATCAAGGAAAGGTTATTTCCATTCTTAAAGATCATTTTATACTATTTATAGTTTAATCATTGTAGCTAAAAATGTTAGAAGCATCAAGTGGATCTAAAAAGTCTATGAAATCCTATATGGTATCATCAATTAGTAGTGTTTGTAAGTCATTTAAATCAAACCAATATTTTGGTCCTAGATAGGGAGTGATAAGGTCTAGATGATAGTTTGGTAAAATCCTCTAACAAGGTCACTTTAACAAATTATATGTAACCTTTAACAAGGTAGTCTCTGAACATAGATCACTTGAGAAGAGTAAGATTTTTTAGTTTCCAGTCCCAAGTGTCTTTTCCCTTAACATGATTTCCATGTTAAATATTGGTGTCAAATTTGCACAAATGTTATTTGTGTTTCAAGTTTATTTACGAGTTTTTGCAGTTTATTGCAACTTGGTAATAACTAAATTAGCACTAGGTAATAACTGGAAATTTACTGATAGTCAGTAATGCAAGCAACAATTTGTTAATAGGTTGAGAAGAAGTTTATATGAGTTAAGTTTTATGTTGGATATCTCTACTAAGTGATTAGGTGTGTTAAAGTCATTGTTTTTAATGTTTATGTTGCTTTGATGGTGATGAATAGTGAAGGGACTATGAGAAAATGGAGATAACTGATTCACCCCTCTCAGTTATTTAACATTGTTTTCATTGATGTCAAGCCTTAATTGGTTAGACATTATGCTAATTTAGTAAAGTGACATATCATTTGATTGAAGAAGATGATTTTATTAATGAAGAATATTTGATTGATGAAGAAAATTTGATTGACAAAGATGATTTCAAGAAAGTATGATGATATAAGTGTTGATAAGTGTATGGTATTCAGTGGGCACTTGAATGAGTTAGACTATGATGATATCATGTTGGTTTTATTATTTTACATGATTTGATTAAGTGTTGGAATAATTTATATGTAAGGAAATCTAGTTAGTGAATGAAGAGAATACAATATTAAGTAAGCTACTATAGTTGTCACCGAGCACCTGATAAAGAAGTGAAGGAATATAGTTCTTATAGAGAAAGTTCAGTGTTAACCAAATCAAGTATTGACCAAGAGAGTTGTAATGTTCACCAAGCATGAACATGAAGAACATATTTAGAAAATATTTAATCTAAGGCCAACATTTGATGAAAATTTAAGAATATTTGAAACATTTCAAGCATAAGGATGAAGCTATGATATCAACATCTAGAGAAATTCAAAGAAGATGTAAAGGATAAGATTTATCAGTTTGGAATGAAGCACAAAATTCGAGGTGGAAGTCTATTTCCTAAGAATCTAGATTCAATGAATTTGATGGAGATCTACAATGTAATCAAGTGGAAAAACCTACAATATTCAAGAATGACAAAAGAAAATCTATTTAAATAGATGAACATGATGTTTCTTGTTGCTAATCAAGTTGTTGAAGAAGAAAATATAAGGTAAATTGAGCATAACAATATTGAGGTGATCAAGAAAAAGGAAGTGTTAAGTTAAATTGTGATGTGTGTGAATCATTGAAAAAAGAATAATGAGGAGATTGATAAAAAAAAACATATGAACAAGAAAGGTGTAGTGCTAAAACCTAATAGATCATTACTATTACTTTCTTACCATTTTATTAGAAAAATATCTTAGCTAAGTGGACCTAATAGTCTTATCAAATCCCTAATGGTATCATTCAATAATAATGTTTGTAAGTCATTTAGAGTAGGCAACTCTTTAGAAATGTCAATGAGTGATAAGGTCTAGATGATCTTTTGTGTAAATTCTCTAACAAGGTCACATAAAAAATGCGTATGTAAATTTCAACATGGTTGGATCCTAACAGAGCTCACTTTAGAAGAGTGAAAATATTTTGGTTGCTAGTTCACATGTAGTTTCTCCCTTTACAAGGTTTCCACATTAAGTACTTGTGTCAAAATGCATGAATGATTATTGTTTTGAATATTTATTTCATGTTAACTATTTAAGGCTACAAGTTGGTATAGGATGAATGTTTACTCTAAAAATCGGTATAGTAAGGAACAAAAATTTGATAGTTTGAAGCAAAGATTTTATCACTTAATATTATGATGTTAGATATATTTACCAAGCTATGATATGAAAGAATAAGAAGTCAAAGTTGGTGAATTTTTTTTTTTGAGATAGTAGGATAATTGGTTATAACTAATTCAGCCCTCCCTCTTAGTTTTCTAATACAATTAGTGTATATTTTCTTCTCCTAGTGATATATGTTAGGATTAAACATAGACATGAAATAATAATTACATGCAAAGATTACGTATATAAGAAAATAATAAATCACATAGGAGAGAACACAAGATACCAAGATTTAATATGGTTCACCCAATCCCTAGACTATGTCCACCAAACATCAACTATAACCATGCTCATGCATAAATCTATCAAATTTAAGATACCATTGTCGAGGTGCTTGCTTCAAGCCATATAAAATTTACTTCAATCTGCACACTAGTTTCTCCTTACCTTTGACCTCAAATCTCTGTGGTTGTGCTACATATATCTCTTCATCCAAATCACCATGAAGAAAGGCTATTTTAACATCAAGCTACTCCAAATGAAAAATCTTTAGCAACCACAATACTTAAAATAGTATGAATAGAAGTCATTTTAACAACAAGAGAAAATATATTATCAAAATCAATTCCCTTTTTCTATGCAAATCCTTTTACAACTAACCTAGCTTTAAATATTTTCTTACCACCATCCTCTTCTTTCAACCTATAAACCCATTTATTCTGTAAATCTATTTTACTTGCAGGCAACTTGCATGAATCCCATGTATGATTTTTTAGCAAGGAGTCCATTTCTTTTTTCATTATAGACTCCTACTAAATCTTAGTATCCACCTCCATATCTTCATCATAACATCTAGGCTCACTAGCATTAGTTAGTAAAATAGAGTAAAAAGAGGGAGAAAATATTTCTAGAGGTCTACTTAGTATTGTTGACTATTAACATTCATTAGGGTGTGTGGTATTTTTTTGTTCTGGTTGTTGCAAAGCATGAGAGATTTCTAGAAAATCTTCCTTTTGGAGTATCATCCAACACTACATAATCACGCTCTTTCTTCTCATGTTGCTGCAATAGATCTTTGTACAACACTTTCTCATTGAAAATGACATCCCTACTTCTTACAATTTTACAATTATCAAAATCCCAAAACCTATAACCAAATTCATCAATGCCATATCCAAAAAATATAGATTTCTTTGACTTAGCTTCCAACTTGGTTCTATTTTCAGAATCTTTATGTGCAAATGCTTGACAACCAAAGGTTTTGAGAAAAGAATAACTCACCTTCTTACCAGTCCATGCTTCCTCTAGAATACCATAGTCCAAAGGAGTAAAGGGACCTCTAATAATCAAATATCCAATATTATTGACATCTTCTTCCCACATGTTCAAGGGCAGCCCAACATGTAACCTCATTCTCCTTGCACACTCCATTATTGTCCTGTTCACGTGTTTAGCCACTCCATTTTCATGTGGAGTCCTTGGAATAGTTTTATGTCAATGAATTCCATTAGTGAAAAAATAATCTTCAAATTCATAACTACAATATTCACCACTCTTATTAGATCTAAGACAATTTAATCTCTTACTAGTCTCATTTTCAACCAAGCATTTCCATTTCTTAAAAGTTTGAAATACATCATATTTTTGTCTAAGGAAATAAACCCATAATTTTCTAGTTACATCATCAATAAATGTAACATAATAATGAGAGCCACCAAGGTAAGATATTTGAGCTAGTCTCCACACATTTGTATGCACAAGCTCCAATTTCTCATTTTTATTTTCCTTCTCACTCTTCACAAAACTCACTCTCTTTTGTTTTCCATACACACAACTTTCACATAAATCCATATTGACACATTTCAAACCTAGTAAAAATTTCTTTGAATGAAGCTTTCTTACTCATGTGCCCAAGTCTTTTGTGCCATAGCACTATATCATAATCTACAATAACAATTTGTTCTCCCTAGTCAACTGCAACAAATATTCGTGAACATTCATTTTTCTCTGAAATAATTAAAATAGAAGGATTATGACTTGTACAAAGATATAAGGTTCCTACTTTCACACCTTTTTCTACTACAAGGGAACCTTTTGAAGCCTTCTAATTTTTATCATTAAAAGTAACTATACAACCATCATCATCAAGTTTCCCTACTAAAATTAAATTCCTACTTAGCCTTGGAACATGTCTTACCTCATGTAGTAGCCACTGATTCTCATTTTGCAACTTAATCTTAAATTTTTCCTTTCCAACAATTTGATAGGATTCATTATACCCAAAATAAACAAGCTCAAAACCCCCTTGTAAATAATTAATGAAATAACCTCTATGGGGTGTAGCATGAAATGAAGCCCCAAAATCTAAAACCTAAGAATCATCAACACTTTCTAAAGAAATAAGCAAAACATCCATTTCACATTTGTTACTTACCACATTTTCCTCCTTCTTCTCTTCTAGTTTATCTACTTCGTTGTTCTTTTAAGTCCAAATTTTTTTCTTCTTATGGCCCAGTTTTCCACAATACCAAAAATCTCTTGGTCCTCTGGATTGAGACCTCTTCCCCTTTGATTTTCCTCTTGATTTCCTACAATTTCCAGAATTACTTTCTCTTAGTCATTCTGCCTCTACTTTGTGCATTCAGAGAACTTCCTGATGTAGATCCACTTGAAGTTTTCCTATAAGTTTCCTCACTTAGAATAACACCAATCACATCATAAAATTACTCACAACTATTTCCAAGCCATTCCAAATTTTAGGCAAAGAATACAAAATTAAGAAATCCCTAATTTCATCATCAAAATTAATATTTACATAAGATAATTGAGTAGTAACTATATTAAACTCATTTAAATGATTTGTAGTAGATCCACCTTCTGCTGTCTTCATATTAAATAAATGCTTCATTAGAAATACCTTGTTTGAAGTGGAGGGTTTTTTGTATAGTTTCAAAGTGGTTTGCATAAAATCTTATGTCATCTTCACTTAAATTATAATGTTGAATATCATCGATCATGGTAGGCATAATTGAATAATTCCAAGTGCCTTTTCAAAGAACTATCTATTTCTTGGCTTTTCCTTCCAATGACCACCATAAATCCTTCTAATAAAGATAGTCATCCATTTACATTTTCCATAATTGAAATTTCTTCCCATGAAACTTCTTAACCTTCATCTTACCCTCATCTTTCATCAATCTCACTCAACCTTGAGACTTTATTATAGAGGATAACTAAAAAAAAACCTCGCTCTAATACCACTTGTTAGGATTAAATGCAGATAGGAAATAACAATTACATGCAAATATAACCAATATCAAAAGATAATAAATCACATAGAAGAGAACACAAGACATGACAAAGATTTAATGTGTGATTCTTCCAATCCCAATGCTACATCCACCAAACAATGATCAATTATTATTATTATTATTATGTGATTGCAACTTGATTATAATCCATAGTCCCTTACAAATCAATACCACCGCAAGAAGCAATTATCACATCACACCTTATGAAATCCCTAACTGTAAGCCATTTTATACAAGTATTTTTTTTGTTTTAGGGTTAAAATTAGTTACAACATGTTGGCCCAAAAATGTTGATCCCCTGCTCGGGGCCTGACCCAGTCCTAAACCTCACTGAGGAATTATGGAGTACGTACAATACTATCCTAATCAGTCACCACAAACTAATAATATACTCAGGTTGAGGAGTCGAGTCATCAAGTATATTATCTGTAGATATTTTTTAAAATAATGGGTTATGATCTTGCTAAAGTTTTGACTAAAAGAGAATTTCATGTGAGGGTGCTCCTTAGGTGAAAGATATTGTGAGGATTCATCACTAGAGGAACATTATGTCAAAATACAAGTGGGATTCTTTCTTATTTTAATATCTTTTAGTGGTGAATGATGTACCACTTCTGGTCTTAATAGACATCAATGTGTATAATAATAGTAGGCATTAGATAATGATTGCATTCAAATTTTATCTTAGTGTAGATGTAGATATTGATGGAGGTGAAGCACAACCAAGGTTATGAGATATCAAAGTAATTTCTAAATGAAATAGATTGGTGAATCTCATAGTAACAGGTGTGAAAAGATAATAGGTAAAATCTAATAGATAAGAGATATGAGACTAGTTTTCATACAAATTGAGATGTTTACGCATATTTCAATTTATAGAGGTGAGTTTAGATATAGTTATTATGGACACATGAAGGTACATATAATCATTAGAAAGTAACTAGATCTATCAAATGACCCAATTGGTAAATATTGTAAGGAAACTTGCAATTAAAATATAACCCTTTCCACAAAACCCATAATATATCTAAAATAAATATGTAATTGAAATCATATAAAATCCAAATGCAAGAGAATAAACAACATACCCACAAAAATTGTGACGCAAGATATACCCTGGGAAATCCTTATCGAGGGAAAAAACCCAGCCTCCAAAAGCATCCATCACTACGTATTATTTAGCAAAAAACTACTACAATAGAATTATGGAAGCCTTCAAAATCATATCCACAACCAATCAATCCATGTGAATAAGCATGAGTCCAAAAATCCCATGCCATGCTTCCAACCTTCATAAATTCTCCCTTGGCTAACCTGTGAAGCCTTGTCTTGTTCAACTCTTGCCTTTTTGACTTTTTCCCATTTTTCTTTTTTCTACAACTACCCTTATGGATACTTATATAGTAGAAAGTTCCACTGATAGAGGTACAACTCTGATACGACTAATGAAGGATGGCTCTGATACCACTTGATGAAGGTATGACTTTGATACAACTAACGAAGGTACGCTCTGTCTACACACTCACAACTCCAACACAATCCTACTATAAAATACTTCACATTCGGTGCTCTGTCCACAGACTCAGGAAAACTCACTCTTCACCCTCCTTCTCTTTCACACCTTGAAGCTTTTCCTTCCAAAGCTTCTCCTTCTCAAGCTTCTCCTTGAGCTTCCACTTCTCAAGCTTCTCCTTGAGCTTCTATTCCTTGAGCTTCCACTTCTCAAGCTTCTCCTCGAGCTTCTATTTCTTGAGCTCCTTCTTGAGCTTGATTTAGAAATGCTCATATGCCTTGCTTAAATAGGCACTTACCACCCCATGCATGACTTATCCACAACCTTCTACAACTTCCAAAACTTTCTACAATATTCATAACTTTCTAGGATTCTTCCACACACCTCGATAAATGGAATGACAACCATTTATTTTTTATTTTTTCTATTATGCCACCTATGCACCTCAAAAATAGAAATCCCCTTTTCCTTTCTTTTTTCCTTTTTCCCTTTTTTTTTTTCTTTAAAAATTTTTCCATGCAAGATGCTCCTGCATCATCCACAAAACCACCAAGTGGTATTACATAAACCATGTGCTACCTAAACCATTGACCCCATATTTAATATTGGACATTTAATTTATTTTTCCCTAATATTAAATAATTACATCAAATATTATCACAATGTTACAATACACCACATCAAGTATATCCCATGGAAATCTTTACATATTGCACGCCCATCTAGGTGCTCCTAGGTGCAACATTACATTAAAAAATACAATATAATAATATTATGCAATGTGTATGAAACACAATCTCAAAAAATGTTGATGCTCTTTTATGCTCTTTTTAGATAGACTCATATGAGATATTACTTTGTCAAATGATAGAATGATAGTATTGGACAAGAAAATGCTCTATTAGATATTAGATCATAGGTCCTAGATGACAATTTTTAGATTTAACTAGTTCTTAAAGTATAATGCTCATAATATTTTTTTGTAAGGCTTAGACGACAGAATCAAACTCTAGATGATACTTTTCTTGTCTCGTATGACCTATTTCCAAGTTTTAATAGACTAGTTGACATATTTGACAATAAATGAGAAAAAACTTGTATGACAAAGAACCTAGTATTGAAGGATACTAGATAGGCTCCTAGATGAAAATATAGGGACACCAAGATCTAAAATCTTGACTCATATGAGTTTTTCAATAGACCCGAAGACACTTCAAGAAAAATATTCAGATTTCTTAGTTTTGAAGGTGAATTTCTCAGTTTTCATGTTGTTCATGGTTGTGTCTCAAATCATTCAAATAAAAATAGTGATGATATAGATAGTGGTAGAAAATAACCCAATCCAAGGAAAAAGAAACTTGGAAGTAAGGGGGAAGTTTTGACCAAGTTGTACAAGTTTGGACAATTGTGGACAAGTTTTGACTCAAAAAGATAGATCTATCCCTAAAAAGAAATTAGTTGAGAAGGAAAAACCTTTGTCTCACATCTTATTGTTAGGAACATGGATGGTAAGTGAGTATGGAAATACATTGAGGTTTTCATTTATGGCAACATACATCTATATTAAGTTAGCAAGTTGTGAAGATAAAGTTTTGGTTTGAAGACTTAGAAAATTGTATAAGTATTATAAAGAATAACTATCAGAAGAGACACCTTTTTGGTTTGTTAAGTTCACAGAGAGAATACTAGAATGTACATACTCGAGGGAAGGTAGAATAGGGTATGAGGATAATACATCTCAGAGAGCATGTCATTATAAGTGTTAGAAACATAGTTATTAATGATTTATCAATTGTAGTCATGTACATGAAGAATATAGCAAATGAAAGAAAATGGTAATTTGTGTTAAAGATTTATATTTTTATACCAAAATAATTACTAAAATAATTATGGATGACATCTAAGATGTTAACCCTAAATTAGCACAACCCAATTTTGTATTTTGGGACGCATGTGTAGACATGAAGGCTACCATGATAAAACAAAAGGCTATAAAGGAAATATCACTATATGTGAAGTTGTGTGATGTCTTTAGACATTGAAATATACTTTCTATATGATGAAAAATTTATGTTAGAGTAGAGAAAGGAAAATATATACAAAGTTGTATACAGAGAGCTACAAAGGACAAATCAAATATTGAAGATATTATAATTGTCAAAAGATTTTTGTATATATAACTTTTTTGTACATAATATATTATTATAATTACATGTTTTGGAAATGGGCTCATCTTTCATACGTTATTTAATTGTAATACCAACTCCTAATAGGGTTGAGGCTTCTAACAATGCCTACTCCTCTAATAAGGAGATAGACTCTATATGGATGTAATAGACTCTTGACAAGGTGGTTGAGCTATCATTTTGCACAATGTTGAATGATAGGGATCCTTGCAAATCCCTCTCTTGAAAAGTTGATCGCGGATCAACTCCAAGGTTTTAGGTAATGTTGCAACCTATTGAAATCCACTCAATTAAAGACAAATGTGTATGTTCACAAGGAGGCCTTTTCTAGTTCAAACCAATTTTTGATAATCTATCTGATCTATTGTTGTTTGAAAAAGTAACCACAAAAGAAATATATTTTTGGTATTTTTTGTTTTATGATGAATGAAATTTATCAATGCAACTATATAAATTCCTATTTTAACCAATTGTTAGAAAATAAAATAACAAAGATAAGGTAACTAGAGATTAAAGCAAACAACTTGAAAGGGAAATTCCTAACAGACATAAACCATGGTAACAAAATGTCTATGAATTAAATCATCAAAAAGATTAGGTAGGAAACCAATGAAATTAGGAGCAACACTTCCTCAACTCCACTGATGTAATTTTCGATGGCAACTCAATAATAATGAAAATATGTTTCATGATTTATCAAATTGCAAGGCCATAGAAAGTGCACTCATGCGAGACAAGAGTCTATGCAAGAAAAATAGGTGATCTTTTCTCCAATTTGTTACATAAGCATAATTTGTTAACATGAGGAAAACACCAAAACTAAAAGATTGCACAATCATAACAAACCTATAGAACCATTGGCTCCATTATTATTCATGAACATGCATTTACAAAAATAACACACTCCAACAAGAATAAGTACACTCAGGTCGAGAGCACCAATAGCATATATTATGGCATCAAAATAATGGCCTAGAGTACATATTACATCCATGTATTTATAAGAAATCATCTCCTCCCTTTGTGTTAGGAGTGAGACTTCTTAAAATGAAAACACATGGCAAAAATTAATAAAATAAATCTAATTATATACAAACTAACTCTCTAAATGGTGCTAAGTAGGTCTCCATCCTTATTTATATTCATTAATGAGTGCATGAGCCTTTACATGACAAAAATGAATAAAAGAATGAGAAGATAAGAAGAATACAACTGCAAGATGATCTAGAAGTCTCTAAAAGCTCTAAAAATGGAAGCTCAACCTTCTCTAGGCATTTTAAGGAGTTGAACTACCATAAAAATGTGTTTCCAGTGCATGGAAGGCTTGAAATTAGGAACTAGTAGTTAACTATAGGTGCACTACTTTTTCTTCAAAACTGCTGGTGCACCTCTATGAAAAATTCACTTATGCACCTGTGCACCTGAGTGATAGATTCCAAAAAATCCAAAATTCTTCCAAGTGTCAAAACTAAATTTCCAACATCTGGTTTTTCTTCCCCTTTATACCCAAGTGATGTCTGGATGTTTTCTCTTAAACCTGTCTATTATTGTTTCCACTTGGGTAGCCTCTAGCAAATCCAAAGCTCCATATTTATCCTTTATTGATTGCTAGTAATTACTAACTTCAATCTAAGTTGATGCAAAATCTTCAAGCTTTGTATCTAGCTCCAACAATACCTCTTTAGTCTTGAATGCTTGTCTTATGTCTTTACTTGACAAAGCATCTTCAAATGTTCCTTAGAATTTTTGGACCACTGTTTGTGTCCCAATAAGCTTGGTCTTAGCCTCATCTTCAAAAATCTCAATGCAAGTGACATTGTAGTACCTTTGCACTTCCAAAAATTACTCTTGAGTTTGATCCTTAAGCCTCTGGATCTGTGTGTGTAATGCTTCCTTCACTTTATTATCAACTGATATCTTCTCAATCCATTTGTCAAACTTGTCTAGCTCCTCAGTAGTATATACTTCTATCAACATTTGATACCTTTGAAATTTGATTTATTTTAGAACCTGTAGGTCATCTACCCAAGTATGAACTTCATCCATTATCCAAAAATCTTGGTTCATTACCAATTTTTTGGCACCAGACTAGATGTGGTGCAATAGGTTTAAATTACCCTATATTATCTATACACCTTTCTCTTCAAAATTGTCACACCATTGCTGACATGCTTCCAAAAATAGATCTAGCTTTGCTTCCCCTATTCCTCTTTTCACTAATGCCATCACAAGAGTCATCTCTAGATTTTTTAGGTTGATTAGGCCCACAACTTCATGCAAATAGCCTCTTAATAGCTTATTTTTCTTCCATAGTGCTATCAACTTGAACTCATCTTGGTCCATATGCTTGAACATCTCTTTCATACATGTAGTGATCATCACTTTGGTAGTTTCTACCATGGGTCTTCCCAACACAACCTCCTTGGTTTGGTAGTCAACATGTGGAGGAGGAATGGCTATAGGTTCAAGAAATTCCTAATCTTGGTTCTTCATTATGAAGGCCAGTATTTGTGCATCACCCATAGGTGGTTTAGGCTTCTTGATTGCTTTTACTAATTCCTTCATTTCCTCCTTGGCTATTAGGTCCTACTACCTCTTTTGGTGAAACATATCCTCCCTCTTCAACCATGTCGGTGTGGTGTCTATGGGAGATATATACTTGGCTAAAGAAGTTGGTCTTATTATAGGATCCTTTCCCTTATCAATCCTCTCTGGAGTCTTCTCCTATTGAGAAAGATCTTTAGTTGGAGTACCTATGTTTGCTTGGGCTAAGGTCCTAGCCTCTATATCTTGAGGAGTTTGCTGAGGCTCTTCAAGTATTTTCCCTTCCTTAGATACTTCATCAACATGCAACTATCGGGGCTCCCCTTCCTTGGTCACTTATTCTTCTTCTTGTGTAGCCTAAGGAAGTGGAGTCGCTGAACTTTTATCTAAAACTACTAAATCTTGAAATGGTGGTTATAGAATTCCTAGAGGTCCTTAAGGTAGAAGTAAAAATTGATTCTAGCCTTCTTCCAAGGGTTCACTCATGGGAGTATCTCTTATATTCTCTCCTACTATCTTAGTGCCCACTGGCATGAAGTCAAAGTTAGAGAGGTCAAAGACATCAATTTCTTGACCTTCCATATCATCTCTCCATTTTTTTTGCTCATCTTCTGATGTTGATACCTAGATAGGCTCCCTTAGAGGAGATGGAGGTGTCATTGTGGATCTTTTTCTCCTCTCTTCTTCTATGACCCTAGCCAAGCGAGTTCTTTGGCTCAAGGGGAAAAATTTAATTTTCTCCCCTTGTTCTTCATGCTCTTCTTCTGGGATGGTCTTAGGCACTTATGGCAATGAAGTGTTTTTCTTCTTTAGTCTCCTTCTCCATGTTCCCACCATAGTTGGTTCAATTCTTTCCCTTTTTGAAGCCAAGGGGGAGGCTTCTTCCTTTTTAGTTACCATTGGTGTCATCCTCTACTCCTCTACCTATTCTTCCTTTGATTGTTCTATTTGTTCTTCCTCTTGTGACTATTCTTGCAGGCTCAAATTGAGGCTCTTCTTGTTCAGGTTGTACCTATCCTTGTGGAGGCACTTGTGCTTGAGCTTTTTTCTTCATATGTCTAGAAGGTATTATTTTCCTCTTTGTACCCCTACTAGCTCCAAAATACTCAACCTCCTATTCATGTTGATGAACTATTTCAAACCTTAGTAGGGATGGAGTAGGGAAGGTTGGTATGATGACTTTTGCACCTTTTCCTTTGATTAGCCTCATTATGGCCTGTAGGGGGATAACTTGAGGAACTAGATCCATTCAAAATGGATTCTTGGTCCATTTCTTTGTTAGCTCAACTATGTTCCTAGTTTGATGATTTATATCCACATTCTCATTCCTCCCTATCTCAACATTTATTATGGGCTGATCATAGATTTTATCCCTATTGCTTAATGGATCCATGACATCTTCGGTGCCCTTTTCCATAGCCTTAAGAGGGTTCTTTATCTTTAAAACATGTTTTTCTAAATATAGATTTATCCTACAATAGTCCCTTATATGGACATTATAGTCATCTACAATATTCATCCAATGGTCCTCCAATGAATCTTTATGTACAAACTCTTTCCCTGCCAAGTGTTGTACCATGCCAATGTTATCAAAGTATGGGTGAGGGGAGTTGTATTCTTCCAAGGGATATTGATCCCACATAGAGTTAAAGGTGAAAATATCTTGCTTTTTTTCACCTTGAAATCACCAATTGTGATGGGCCAAACCCATGTTTTCTTATGTTATCTTCTCACTTTGTCGTATGCAGAAGTGAGTTGGTGTGCAATCTCCAATAGGATAAGCCTATTAGATGGGTATCTTGGGAGCTTCTTTAGGCATAGTAGAGTACTAGATACCCTAAGATAGGTGAAGGTTTTGAACTAAATGTAATAGGCACTAATTTTTGTAATCATGGCTACTACCTCTACTGACATTCTTTTGGAATAAGCACCTTCAATGAACCTAATGATTATGAAGATAAAACTGTCATTCACCACCTTGTATTCCACACACTGCAATGGGAGCTTCTTCTTCACCAATTGTGGATATACCACATAGGCCCGAGCATTTTCATCCTGTATTCTTCCCTTTTTTTAGAGGCCTAGGTAATCTGTGGTTCTAGCCACCATGAAATACACTATGTATGATGTCATTTAGAATGTGGGTAAGCTTTAAAACTAGAAGTTTCTCATCCAAGTTATCACTTACGATGGTTGTCCAATCAATTGACACCTTTTTCATTATGATGGTTTCTATAAAGTGGACCATCTAGGTTTGAAGGTGTCCTACTGTAGGAAGTCCCATAGCTCTTCTTAGAAGAATGATTGTATATTTTATGTAGTCCTTCATTTACCCCCTTGTCATATCAATTTTTCCTACTTGATGATCCACTAGTGTTCTATCAATAAGGAAGGAGGATTTCTCTATTTCCTATGCTTCTTTCAGATTATCCTTGTACCATCATTTTTCTCTATTAAATGTTATTCATAGATATTGGTTTTCCCTAGGAAGGTGAAATATCTTCTTAATTTTCTTAGGTCGGAGGTCCAGGACTATCTCTCCTGTAACACTCTTAACAACCTTCTCTTCAGTCACATAGTGTTCCTCAAGGGTCGTTATCATTTTTGAGGATTGAACTTATATTGGGTGAGATATAACATTCACAAGGCTAGATCACATGAGTGCTGACACCATTACAAATATCTCTTTAGGTTTATTGCAAATCATGAGGAACACATACTAGTTTATATGTCCGAGTTTTGTATCTTTGATCTTGGTGTGTCCATCTTGAAACCTTGATTTCCTTGGTGCCCCTTGGTACTTAAATGTGACTAGTTTTATAGCCATCTTTTTTACCATTGAAGTGGATGAGGACACTATTTTATCTGTACAAGTAAGGAAAACATTAGTCAAAAGGTTAAAAATTTACCTAAAATAGACTTTAATTAACTCCAAAATAGGTCCAAATAAGTCAAAATGAGACAAAAAGTAGTCAAATACCCCCAAAATACCCTACTATGCACTTTAACACACATTGCACACCCTTACAAATATGCAAGTTGCACTATTTTAAGCCCTAAATGACCTTTTATAGCATAGTTGCGCACTTGTGCATGTGGGCAAGGTGCACTATGCACTATTGGGGGGGGGGGGGGGGAGACTAAGTTTTTCCTTTTTTGTGAGCATAGAGGTGTACACATGCACATCTCCATTGTGCATTTCAAGTTTTGTGCATTTGTTTTTTCTTTAAGTGTTTAATGCTGGAAGGTGTACACATGTGCATCTTATGGAAGTGCACATGTTCACACCTTCCTTAGGTCTTTCGAGTAAAGTTTAGGGTTTGTCTTAAGTTAGCTACTTTAGGTTTTAAGCCTTTTTGTCTATGAGGAGGTGTGCACATGTGTAACTCATAGAGGTGTGCACATGTAAACCTCTTTGGAAGAGGCTAACCTTGTTTATGTTATGATTGTAGGAGATAGAGGAGCACATAGATTGAGAGTACAGAGGTGTACTTCTAGTCAGTGGGTAAAAGAAAGTGAGGAGGGTCAGAGGGCTCAGGGTCTTATATAGACTCCAAGCTTAGTGCAAACCTTCGTGGGTGCACACCTTTGTAGGTGTGCATGTGCACATCTCTAGAAGGAGGTGTAGTGAGTATATGCACAAGTGTGTTAGTGCACACTTAAAGCACTTTTAGCACAAAAAGATAACTTTTCCTCCATTTATGACTCTTTGAGTCTTTCTAGTCAGGTACTAGGGTTTGACCTAGACTCCTGAGGGAGTCTTAAAATGACCTAGACCCTGGACTAGGATCCTAGTAGGCAAAATTCTACTAGGGGGTCCCCATTTCAAGGATAAATGGGGTGTACATTATAAGACCACAATAATAGCCAATATCTTTCACAAGATACTTTTTATTAGAGAATCATTATGTGCGTAACATCTCCACTAGAGTTTTCCCTTGATCAAGATTTCGCTAGTTAACAAATAATGGTGTTATGATTTGCATTGTGTTACTACTATGTTTACTTTTCAATTTAATCACATGTGCATATTTTAAGATTATCAAAGGTATCCATAGTTGGGCAAAAGTTTGTGGAATATTGTTTCACCCCCTTCTCAATATTTCTTATTTCTAACAATTGATGTCAGAGCATATTTACTCAAAGGAGGCCTAATAGCTTGAGTAAGATCACTATGGATATGGATCAGTTGCAAAAGTATCAGGAGGAAGCTCTTGAGGAACTTGATGCAATTACAAAAGAAAGAGACTATCTAAAGAACAAATACAAAGAGGAAAAAGATTACATTCAAAAGTTAAAAGAAGAGTTTGAATCTACTAATTCAAAGAAGAATGAGTCAAATGATTAGATCAAGGATAGTAATGTAGTTTGTAAGATAAAGAAGAATGAGATCCTAAAGATTGAACTTAAAATTGCCAATCCTGACATAAGTTTGATGGAAGATGAAAAAAAATGATTTGAGATTTGAGAATACAGATCTTAATTCTAAACTTACAAAGGTGACATCTAAACTTCAAACTACAAACCTACCATATATAGAAATTGAGAAGTAAAATACTATTATGAAAGGATAACTTCTTCAAATAAAAAAACATCTTGAGAAGTTGTATTCTAGCACTGAAAAACTTGATGAGCACATCATGACACAAAGACATACTTATGATAAGACTCGTATTGGTTACTATGAAGATGAATCATCTAAGAGATCTAAAGTTATTAAGGAATAAGATTTTGTGATCAAATAACCTGAACAAAAACAAGTTGACCTAAATAAGGAAGTACCTAAACAATCTAAACAACCTAAAGATGTGAGAAGGAAATTTTTTAGAAGATTCTTTACATGAAATGAAATTGGTGACATGAAGAAAGACTTTAAAGGTAAGTATACTAACCCTACCTCTGGTTATTGTTATAATTGTTATGCTTATGGACATAAATCTAATGGATCTAGGAAACCTAGATTTAATAATAATATGTATCAAGGTATTAACCCTGCAGCTAGTAGACCTATTGGTACAAATAATATCATAACAAATGGAGTTATGTGCTATAAATACAACAAATTTGGACATATTGCTAGAGATTGTAGATTACAGATCAACCACTGTAGACCTAGATATGGAAACAATATGATAACATGTCATATTTGTATTGATATGGGACACACAACAAGATTTTTTAGGATGAATGATATGAGAACGCCAAACAACATTATATTATAGAATGCAAGGAAATCTAACTTTAGAAGGAATATGAGTCACAATATAAGCATTGGAATTACTAGAATAACTAAGACGGGGGTGAATTAGTTATCCAAGGTCCAAATGTACAAATAAAACTTTTTTGTGCTTGATAGATCCATATCCATAAAAGCATAACATGCATACATCCATTAGATCGTACAATACCTTAACTTAGTAGGTTACTATGCTTGGTCAAAATAAATTTGTAGTAATGTGAACATGAAATACCATAAACACATTCACACTATTTGGCACAAGGACTTTACGTGGAAACCCAATTTGGGAAAAACCACCAGTAACATGCTACCCAATTTCACTCTTCTAAAGTAATGCCCTATGAAAGGCCAATCCTATTAATGGTTACAATACACAGTGTAAAATGTGACCTTGTTAGAGGATTTCAATCACCCTATTAGGAGAGAGCCTTGTTAGAGGACTTTAGAATATTCTATTATAATATCACTCAGTTAAAGGATTTACACATAACTGTTAGGTCCATCTTAATTCGAAAGATTTGTCGAAACTTGGTACAATTATTAGAAAGCAACAGGAGGACTTGATCTAATAAAAATTTACAACTCATTTGTAGATTACAGATCTCTAGTTCAGTCCTCCATTATACATGGCATTCACACTCTTCAACTTTGATAGACTATTCACCTTTCATGCATTTATCCTCTTAAGCCTTCTTTCTTTGTATGCCAAATATAGTCTCTTCTATTTGACCACTAGATGAAAGAAAACCCTAGACTTCTTATCTTCCTTAGGTTCTTACACATGACAACCTTTACTTCTGGCCAGCTATCTCTATAGAGAGTTTAGATCTTTTGTTGCTTAATCACAATTGTCTATTTTAGGGTTAGGTAAGATTCAATGAATCTACCCACTTAGTTCCTCTAGAAAATTCCTCTACAATCTTTCTTGATTTTTCCTCAAAATAGTTTACTTTGAATACTATGCCACCAAGTTATCATAGTTATCAGCCACATCAATATTCTATCACTTGGCTAACACTAGTTCACTCGGCACACACTAAAGTTTACTGATGGTCGACACCAACTAAAATTTACTCGGCATATACTAACTTTCACTCAGCTTCCACTATTTATCTTCTTTGCTCAACACTTATTGATTTTCAGTTAGCTCCTACTATTTTCTACTTGGCTTGCACTATTTTCTTGGCAAGGCTTGGTAGACATTTTTCTTCACTTGATCTTCTTTTAGTCTTTACTTGAGTAATCTTTCATTATAGGCTTTAAGTAGATAAATAATACACTATAGTATCAATTTCTTACTTGGTCTTAGTGCTCCTTTTATACACTTAAATAACTCAACCTTTCTCTATGTTCTATTGTTATATAATCTTTTCAAATTATCTTCATCAATCAACTAAATGATAGTATTCATACCAAATACCGATTATCTCACTAGCAAGTAGTAGGTTTGACATCATTGAAAAACTAATGATTATTCCATGATAGGTTCTACACTTCAAAGAATCTCTTGTCAACAATCTCCCTATTTGGCATTGATGAAACCAATACCAACAAAAATACCAAAAAAAAATTAATATCTATAAAATTTCTCCTTCTATTAGTATATGTCCTTCCTCTGTATAGGGTAATGTAAGCTTTTTTAGTCTCCTTCAATGTATCTTCTCCCTCTGACTTATACCATCTCTTTGTTAGGAATTTATCCCTCTTTCTTGTATCTCTCTTCATATATCTCCCTCATTCTTTCTTATATCCCCCTCTTTGACAATAATTCCAAAGATGTGTCATCTTTTCATGCAGATATAATCAATTTAGTTTCTTCATCTATCACCTTGCATGTGATTATAAATCTTCTGATCCAACTCCTTCATTACTTTAGGTAGTTCCTAAAATAAGATTCACTACACCAAATTTTTTAAAATATGACATTCAAATTAGTTGATGTAGGGCACTACTCATGTTTCTTAAGTAGCTTTAGATAGGGGTATAACCCCTAGTTTACCTCCAAGATATTCATGTGCATCCTTATGTAAAGCTTTTGTGAATATATTAGCTATCTATTCTTTTTTTTTCACATATTCCATTCTATCTTCTTTGTCTTGTACCAACTCTCTCAAGTAATGATACTTTATTGCAATGTGTGTTGTCTTTGTGTGCATCATAGGGTTCTTTGATATGTTTATAGCACTTGTATTATCATAATAAAGTACCACAGGTTCAATAATTTCTTTCTTCATTCCTTTGAGTAACTATTTGATCCATACCAAATTTATACAATTTATTTGAGCAACCACATATTTAGCTTCAGCAATATATTGAGATATACAATTTTGTTTCTTACTGGTCCAGGTGACCAATCTCTTTCCTAAGAAAAATGCTCCACTGGTTGTACTCTTTCTGTCATCAATGTTTCCAACTCAATAAACATTGGTATAGACTCTTAACTCAAATTTATCTTTTTTCTTGTGGTTTAGACCATAATCTTCTATTCATTTTAGCTATCTCATAATTATCTTAAGATTTGTAGAAACCTGGCAACAATCCCAAAAACTAATGCAATGTTAGGTTTGCTATGTACTACATATTGTAACTTTCCAATCATAGACCTGTACAATGTTTGATTCACTTTAGAAAAATTATTAGTCTTTGAAAGTTTGTGTCTTGTCACCATAGGAGTGCTAATTGGTTTTGAATACTCCATACCAAAAATTTTCAATATTTTCTTTACATACTTAGACTAAGTGATGTAAATACCACATTTCATCTGAAATACTTGCAAACCAACAAAGAACTTGATCTCTCAAAATATAGACATCTCAAATTCTTTCTTCATTTCATTTGCAAATGTCTTACATAATGCATTTTAACCTCCAAATATGATATCATCAACAGAAATTTCAGCTAGTAAAATACCTTTACCTCCTTTTGTCTTCAAATATAGATTATTGTTGTCATTAGTCTTCTCAAAACCAATCTTCAAAAGATAATTGTGAATCCTTTCATACCATACTCTTAGGGCTTTCTTTAAACCATATAAAGCTTTGTGTAGTCTATATACCATGCTCTTTTTGTTTGGATAAAAAAAGCTTTCTATTTGTTTAATTTAAATATCCTCTTCTAGTATACCATTTAGAAATGCTGACTTCATATCCATTTAATAAACTTTGAAACCTTATGCAGAATAAGAAATCAGAGTTCTTACTCCTTCCAATCTTACAATCGGGGGAAATGTATCTCCATAGTCAATTCCCTCTTCTTGTGCATAACCCTTGCAAACTAATCTTGCCCTATTTGTCATGACTTCACCATTCTCATATAAATTTTTTCTGTACACCCACTTGGTTCCAATCATATTCTTGTTCTTGGGTCTGCATACTAGAGTCCATATTTTGTTCTCCTCAATCTGATCAATCTCTTCTTTCATGAATTTATTCTAGTATTCATTCTCTAATGCATCTTCTACTGACTTAGGCTCATCCATGCTCAAAAAACATGTATCACTTCTCAACCTATTCCTTGTCATTGGTCTAGCTTCTTTATGTCCAATAATTTGTCCAACAGGGTGATGTCTTCTAAGATACTTTGACAATCTTTGTTTCACTCTTTGTTTTGCAATGGGTCTACCAATTTTAGAACCATTGTGTACTTCTCTATCTGGTAAATCAACATTCCTTTCATGTACACTAATCTCAGAATTAGAATGTACCTTGACTTTTGTCTGCAAATCGGTTCTTGAATGCAACTAAACATCCATTGTATGTGACTCAACAGTCAATGATACTTGTTGCTATTGATTTATCACTTGGTTCACAACACCTTCATCAATAGGAATATCTTCATAAAATTATACAAAAGATTTTCACTCTTTAGGTTCCTTCATAGGTTCAAATTCATGTACCTCTTTATATTCACCAAACTTCACATTTTCACTTTCCACAACTTTGTTAGTGTTAGTACTTAAATAGCCTAGGAATATACCTTTTTCACTTTTAGCATCAAATTTACCATTTTTGTTGTCCTTAAGAATATAACACTTTCTTCCAAATACCTTAAAATATTTTACATTGGGTGAGTATCCATACCATAGTTCAAAAGGTATTGAATTAGTACCTTTCTTAACTTGTACTCCATTCAAGGTATAGATAGCTGTACTCAGTTCAAGGTTGAAGATATAATACGCATAGCTAGTAGACCTATTGGTATAAATAATATCATAAGAAATAGAGTTACATGCCATAAATATAACAAATTGGACATATTGCTAGAGATTGTAGATTGCAGATCAATTAGTTAGGACCTAAATATGGAAACAATGTGATAACATGTCAGATTTTTAATAATATGGGACATACAACAAGATCAATTTTTTAGGATGAATCATATGCGACTTCCAAACAACATGATATTATATAATGCAAGGAAACCTAACTTTAGAAGGAATATGAATTACAACATAAGTGTTGGAATTTTTTTAGAATAACTAAGGGGTGGGTGGGTGCGGGGGGGGGGGGGGGGGTGAATCAGTTATCCAAGGTCCAAATGTACAAATAATTTTTTTTAGTTGTTAACAAATCCATATCCATAGAACCAGAACATGCATGCATCCATTATTACTATGCTTGGTCAAAATAACTTTGTAGTAATGTAAACATGAAATACCATATACACATTCACACAAGTTTACACAAGGATTTTAGGGGGAAACCCAATTTTGGAAAAATCACTAGTAATATGCTCCCCAATTTTACTCTTCTAAAGTAATGCCCTGTGGAAGGCCAACCTTGTTAAAGGTTAAAATACACACTGTTAAATGTGATTCCATTAGAATGCCACCCAGTTAAAGGATTTATAAATGACTATTAGGTCAACCTTAATCCAAAGAATTTATCCATGCTTGTACAGTTGTTAGAATGTAACAAAAAGACTTGATTTAATAAAAACTTACAACTCATTTGCATATTATAGACCTCTTGTTTAGTTCTCCATTCTACTTGGTATTCATACTCTTTAGCTCTGATATCTTGTTCACCCTTCAAGAATTCATCTTCTTAAGCCTTCTTGCTTGTATTCCAACTACAATCTCTTTTTTTTTACCACTAGATGAAGCAACACCCTAGAGTTCTTGTCTTCCTTAGGTTCTCACACATGACAACCTTTGCTTCTAGCCAGCCATCTCTATAAATTAAGAGTTTAGATTTTTTGCTTCTTAACCACAATCATCCATTTTAGAGTTAGATAAGATTCAATGAATCTACCCACTTTTCTATTTTTGTTCCTATAGAAAATTCCTCTATAATCTTCCTTGAATTTACCTCAAAATGGTTTACCTTGAGTTCTATGCAACCAACTCATCATAGTTAGCTTCCGCAAGATTATTTTGTCACTTGGCCAACACTAGTTCACTCAGCAAACACTAAAGTTTACTGATGATCAAAATCAACTAAAATTACTTGGCATCTACTAACTTTCACTTGGCTTCCACTATTTTTCTTCTTTTCTCGACACCTATTTATTTTCACTCAGATCCTACTATGTTTTGCTCGACTTGCACTATTTGCTTGGCAAGGCTTAACATACACTCTTCTTTACTTGATCTTCTTCTAGTCTTTGCTTGAGTAATCTTTCATTACAGACTTTAAGTAGATAAAAAATACACTATAGTATCAATGTCTTACTTGGTCTTAGTGCTCCATTTATACACTTAAATAACTATACCTTTCTCTAGGTTCTCTTGTTATCTTCTCTTTATAAATCCTCTAAATCAATCTGTAGACACTTAAAATTGTCCTAAACACTGTATTAATTTATTTAATATTTCCTTTGACATTATAATTATTTATAAATTAATCAATTATATTTGTCATATTGTTCTACTTATTTAATTAAATAGGTTCATTTCCCTAATGTATTTAAATTTGATTTAAATGCATCCCCTCTAATGTGTTAAATTTATTTAATGCATAGTGCACCATAAATCCCATTTTAAATAAATTCCAATTTATTTAAATCCCCCCACTTTATTAAATTCCTTAATCCTATGATTAAGTTAAATCCTATTTAATTTAATCTTAATCTCATCCTAAAACCTAGTCTACACCCATCACTCTCATCCTTCTAAGTCTACCCAATAGTGTTTTCTCATGCATGTGTGAGCAACTCAAGATCCAATAAAGCTTCCATTTTATTATTTTATCTAAAAATCCTTACACTCTTACACACTTTCCCCCCTTTCCTTTCTCCAAGGTTTCTCACACATGTGTGATCAAACCTTGAGCCATCACTTTCACCAAAAAATCTTATGTTGACATTTGTGTGGCTTGTCTCCTTAGCCCATGTGTCTCCCTTGTGACACCTATGTGGATGCAACATAGATGCCACCTCCCCAAGACCTCTCTCAAACCTATAAATAGAGCTCTTTTCTCAAGCATTTTTACATCTCCCTCATTTGCATTATTATCATGCTAGTTTAGTTTTAGGGCTTTTGGATATTTTTATGCTTACAGCTAACCTTTAGTAGTTGTTTACATTATAGTCTTAATATTGCATTCTCATTCTCGATTTGCATTGTTATTTTGATTACTTGCATCCATATTCATATCCTTTGAATGCTTTCAAGCATGGTTGCTTTCATAAACATTGCTTGAAGTGTTCTCCATTCATCTTAGCATAGTTTCATATCATTGCATATCATTTATCAAATCATGGGATTCATTCAATAGTTGTGTTTGGGAGAGCATATCCACATCCCTCCAACTAGAGCACACCGGCAATGCCTCTTGTGGGCGCCCTTGTTGAGCTGCTCCAAGGTTGCATGGGGAGTCTTTTCTTTTGGTTGTATTACTATAGTAAAATTCAAGGATAGTTAGTAATTCTTTGTTTGATTTAGATCTTGATATATGCACATGCTACTAACATTTTCTTGTTTACACGTGCTCCTGACAAATTAGGTTTTTGTGCATACACAATCAACCAAATGATAACATTTAAACCAAAAAGTAATTTTCTCACCAACAAGTAAAAGGTTTGACATCATTGACAAAATAATGATTGTTCCATAGTAGGTTTTACACTTCAAACAATCTCTTCTCAAAAATAAGACAAAATGAAAATGACAATGTTAGATAGAAAGAGAATGTGAAAGAGCATGTAGAGAAATTTAATGAAACATTTGTTAAGGCTAAGACATCAAAAGAAACACAAATTTGGGTAGAAAATAAAATAAGTGATACACTTGAAAATAAGTTAAAGTCAATAATGGTTGTTGGAATACCTATATTAATCTAAAGTAGTATATTCATTGATAAGTAGAAAAAAAATGATATCAAAAAATTATTTAGCCCATGAGAGATTGAATTAAGACTTGTCAAGTTGAGAGAAGGTTCATATGGTTAAAAGAAAACTATAATTAAGAGCACATTCATTTATGAGTTCATATGTGAGAGCGTGAACATAAAATAGTTCTATGATTGAAGGAAATCTCACCATGTTAAATAAAATTTATAATCTCTATGATACTTTTGAAAAGTTCAATTAGAGAATACTATAATTAGATATATAATATTGTTCAATCAAATGTTTTTAATCATTCATGGAAAAATACCAAATTATTCATATGTGATGCTAAAGAATAGGAAAAGGAGAGTTAAGGAAGAATTAAAAAAAAATAAGAGAAAAAAATGTCAAAAAAAATTGTGAAATTGAAAATGAAGAGCATTTTGGGAGAATCATGAAAAGCCTAGAAACATTACTAAGAAATAAGACAAGGGCAATTATAATTATGTGAGGAAAATATGAAAAAATGAACAAGGAAAATGAAGGGGCCATGATAAAAGTGATGACAAAATATAAGGAATCATTGACAATAATAGATACTTTAGAAAACAAAATAATTTTGGATGTACCTAAGCCTAGTCAAAAAGAAGGAAACTAGATGATAGAGGGAGAATCATAGACCCAAGCTCCTCCTATAGTAGATGCAAAGGAAGATACTATAATGAAAGAAGGAGAAGTCATTATGACAACTGAAGGAACATTTTCAGAGACACTATAGATAATAATTGATGATGACACCATGAACACTGACAGTAAACACATCACTATTAATGAGACAGAGGATAAATTCAAGGATCAAGACTATATTGTTGACAATTTGGTCATTGAGAACTTGGTTGATTATATGAGTTCTGATGAAGAAAATAAATAAAGAGATGAAAGAAGGAGGAATAAGACTTGGCTAAAACTATTAGGAATGTAGATACTAAGCTAATTTTTTTTTTGGATAATAATAGTGCAAGATACATCATCATTTGCACCACAAATCAGTCATATAGAGGTTGAAAAAGAGGAAGAAACAAAAAAGAAAATTAAAAAATTGAGAGAGGAAATAACAAAAGAAAAAGAGGGAAATAAATTAGTGACAAAGGAGAATGAGGAAAACAAAGATTAGGAAGATAAGCAAAATTTATAGATTTAGCTAGTTACACCTACAAAGGCACTAAGCACAAAGACTCCTAGCACACCAAAGGCCCCAATAGAGTTACTCCTAGAAAGTATAATGAGAAACTTTATATGTACAAAGGTAACTGATACATAACAATTGGGATTAACTTCTACATATTCTATCAGCAAAATAATTGAGAAAAGAAAGGCCTCCAAGAGTACACAAGAGACATCTTGAGAAGATGAAAAGTAAGATGTAAAGTATAATCGCAATTTAGATTAGTGAAAGTGATACTCAAAAGAAAGAAAGAAAGTTATTAGAAGAATTTGATAGTCATTTCAAGACATTGGTAGGGCTAGCCACTATTAAATCCCAAGCTAAACATGATGCAAATCTTTATAGTAAGGTATGTAATAGTGTGAAGGATGATTTGACAAATTTAGCTACTGGAATTATAGAGTTAAGGAAATGTGTTCATGAAGGAAATGAATTATATGAGAAATTTTCCTTGGCACATGAATACATGAAAATGTTTACCTCACAGATCAAGAACAAGGATGATGAATTGAAGAGTATGGTTAGTCAATTGAAAATGTAGATGCTCAAGTTATTGACTTGGAAAAAAGAATAAGCAAGAGAACATTTATCCTTGAAGATAGACCCAGTGTAGAAGTAGCTTGATGATTGTTTTAAGGCCAAAATATCTTATGAGAATTTTACTTATCTAGACTTTTAAGCCACAAAATTAACATCTTATAGCTTATACACACTTATCACAATATCAGATTTGGTAAAAGATGCATGGAATTAATTTTTAATTAGTTTGAAGAGAAATTTTGCTTATTGCATTGCATTTTTACCAAATTTATCAGCATAAAAGAATGAAGGTAAATTAAAAATTTGACTTTTATATACCTTTTGAATCACATTTTTCATTTATATCAAAGGGGGAGTGTATTTGATGTAGGAGCATCTAGGGTCTTTGAGAAATCTTGCATCCATAAAAAATATATGTTGTTTTTTGTACTAGTCTTCTACTCACAAAGTAGTCATTACTTCTTTTGGTTTCAATTTGTGCATAGTTGCTATCATTTTGAGGATCTATCTTAGATCCTTGTCCTAAGTGCACATTTTCATATTCTTCAAGTTCTATGTCATTCTTTGCTATCTCTATTTCTTATTGTATTAATCTAGCAAGGAATGTTGTTTCCTTTGCCATTTTTTCCTATTATAACATGGCATCTTGTGTAGTTGGGATCCAACTCCTAATACATGTTTGGATGTATTCCTAAGAGTGCATGCATTTATGTTTTCTTTTTCTTAAGTTTTGGTTTACTTTTGTAAGACTGGACCTATAATGTTATTAAATGCCTAAATAGTTGACTTGCGGCTTAGCTGGCTATAAAAGAATCTTGGTTAGATATAGGAAAAGAAATATCGTAGAGAGAAGAAGATATGATATGTAAGCTTGGGTTTTGATTTCATAATTTTCTTTATATAAGGCCACAACCCAAAAGGCCTCATAGTTGGGCATGTTTCTTTCTATACATGTGAAGTGAAATGATTACACCTATTGATATACTTCTTATGGCCTCTTCTCCTTTGTTGATTATTGAGTAAGCTTCCATATATAACTCTTTGTAAGGGTATCTAGGGATTGCCTCTTTGAAACACCCTAGCCTTGCATTAGGTAGTATCTAAGTTGAGTCCTTTCTTGTAGCTTAGATCATGGGGAATCTTATTGGATTGGTTATAGGGTGGTAGATATGAAATCTAATCTATAACTTACAGAAGGTTATGATCTTGAAGAAACTATTGTCAAGATGGTTCATGGTAGAGGAAATAAAGATAATGTTATTATGGACATGTTGAGGTATATTGTAGAAATACTTGAAGTTTTTGAGAAAACCTTAAGAAGAGGTGTACATCTTGAAGAAGTTAGTGATGATGAAGCATAAACATTGAATCCTAATACTGAACCTGAGGTTGGAAAAGATGAAGAAAGGATTTTGAGAGTGTTATATAGGGCTAATGCTAGACCTACTATTGAAGTTTCTTGATATGATGGAAGAATTGAGAATAATGCAATATTTGATTGAATCTTGGATATGGATAAATATTTTGAGTATGAAAGTACTCCTGATAATAAGAAGGTGAAGATAGTAGTCACAAAGTTGAAGGGTCATGCTTCACATTGGTGGGATCATTTTCAAAATGAAAAACAAAAGAGAGGGAAAGAAAAGATCAAGACATGGAAAAAGATAATTGGAAATATGAAAGATAATATTCTCCATGTAGATTACCAAGTTAATTTATTGAGGAAAATGTAAAATTTAAGGCAAAAAGACATCAGTATGAAAGAATATACTGATGAATACTATGAATTGCATATTAGATCTTGACATGTGGATGATGAAGTTGAGAAATTGGTTAGACACCTAAATGGTTTGTGAAAATCAATTCAAGATGAGACCAACTATGTTAAGATGGATAGTGTAGAGAAAGTGTATCAATATTCTTTGAAGGTTGAAGAAAGATTAATGAAGAAACATAAACAATGACAAAGAGGTAGAGGTGAAATATTTCAAATAAGTAGAGGTAGAACCTACATGAAAAGTAGAAAATATAACAATGCAATGCAAGATAAAGGAAACAGAAAATGGAATGAAGAACCTACTAGAAAAAAAGATAATTATACTAGAGGTAGGTATACTAGTTAGTTTAGGAATAATAAAAATGGTGGGAAAAGAGAGGAAAGATCTTGGTTTAGGGGAACTTGTTTCAAGTGTGGAGAAGAGGGACATAAATATTTTGAATGTAATAATTTTGGAAAGAAGATTTGACATAGGCAAAGGATGAATAACTAGGGCCAAAGACTCACCCAGCTATCCAAACCACCCTACAAGAGTTAACACAATGGAAGAAAACACAAGGAACAACAACCAAAGGAGGAAGAAGAGTGAAATACTTTTATTGATTCATCAAAACATCTTCATACATGCCCAGCTGTAAGGCCTTCTAGGTTATGGCCAATTACAAATACATTCACATTGAAAGATCCAACTACAAATTCACACTTTTAGTTCTGTTCTCTCATCCTCTTCCAAAAACTTGCTTAACTCTAAGCCTAAACACTATATATATACTTGCCAAAATGGCTTACAGATCATTCTAGAATATTAAATAAGAGGAAGGCTGACCAGACAATGATTTGGACACATCCCAAGAAAAGATCTTAACATAAATTTCATGATCAAAATAAATCCTGCAAGTTAGCCCGCAGAAATCACGTCCAAATGCTCACACTTGGCATACACTAGATAACTCAACATCAATTGGAAATTGGCAACTCAACATCAACTAGAAACTGGCAACTCGACATCAACTAAAAACTTGCAACTCGACATCAACTAGAAACTGGTAACTCAACATCAACTGGAAGCTGGCAACTTGACATCAACTGGAAATTGGCAACTCGGAATCAACTGGAAATTGGCAACTTGGCATCAACTGAAAACTGGCAACTCAACATCAACTAGAAATTGGTAACTCGACATCAACTAGAAACTGGCAACTCGACATCAACTAGGTAGAAACTGGCAACTCGAGATCAACTAGGAACTGGCAACTCAACATCAACTAGAAACTGATAACTTGGCATCAACTAGAACTTGACAACAACTAGCATAATGAACAAAAAATGAGTAGGATAACAAGGCAACCCAGGATTCTCCTACATTAGACAATTGGGGTTGAAAGAAATGATTCTCCTAAATCATTGAGATGTGACAATCTGAGCTGAATCCAAATCAAATTGAGAAATCCATGAAGCATCTTCAATAGGTCTATTCTTCTACTTCACAAAATATTCATAGTAATCTTTTCCACTTTTTCTCTTGCCAACTCTCTGATCCAATATCTATTCAACTTCTTCAACCTACTTCTTAGGATAATCATCTGATACAACAACTTCATCCTCTAACTCATGATACTTATAAAAATTAGAAATATTGAATATAGGAGATATATCCATGTCATTAGGTAACTCAACTTCATAAGCATTACTACTATCAAACTTCTTCAAGATCTTACAATGTCCAAATTTCTTCATCTTCAACTTATTGTATGTTCCAACAGGGAATCTTCCTTTCTTCAGATGAACCATCACCTCATCACCAACTTGAAATTCATTGTGTCTTCTAGCCTGATTAGCATTCTCCTTATACTTCTAATTACTTTGTTCCAACCTCAACTTCACTTCCTTATGTAAAGACTCCATAAAATTTAAAAATTATTCTCTTGCAACACTTCTCTTTTCTTCACCAACAACATCTCTCAAATTTGATATACCTCTAGGATGCATTCCAGTAACAATCTCAAAAGGTGTCTTCCCTGTACTCCTATTCACTGAATTACTATATGCAAATTTAGCTTGTGCCAATACCATCTCCCAATTACTTGGCTTATTCACAACTAAACATCTCAGAAAATTACCTAAGCTTCTATTCAAAACCTTTGTCTATCCATCTATTTGTGGATGAAATGTAGAACTAAACTTCAATTCAGTACCCATCTTCTTCCACAAAGTCTTCCAAAAGTAACCAACAAACTTACTATCTTTGTCAGAAATAATGCTTCTTGGTAATCCATGCAATCTCACAATCTCTTTAAAGAAAAGTTCAACAACATGCTTAGCATATAATGTCTTCTTACATGGTATAAAATGAGCCATCTTAGAAAATTTTTCCACTACAACAAATATGGAATCATACCCCTTCACAGTCTTAGGTAACCTAAGAACAAAATCCTTACTGATGTCACTCCAAGGTTTCTTAGGAATAGTAATAGGTGTATACAAGCCAATATTTTGACTCACTCCTTTTTCAATTTGACAAAATTCACAACTCTTTAAAATTTTTTGAACATCCTTATACATTTGTGGCCAATAATACTTCTCTTTTAGCAAACCCAATGTCTTATCAATTCCAAAATGTCTAGCCAATCCACCACTATGGTTTTCCTTAATCAGATTCAACCTCATAGAACTTCTAGGAATACACAACTAAATGCCTTTGAAAAACATACCTTTTTGAATGAAATACTCATCATACTTACTTATGTAATCTGTCAGATTTGGTGCTTTGCACTCTCTCCATGCCTTAGAAAAATCAAGATACATCATACAACTCTTTCATTTCATCAAAACAAGAACTTCAACCTTAATTTTAGTCAACAAAGAATGTCTTCTACTCAATGCATCAACAAATTTGTTAGTAACTCCACTTTTATGCTTAATAACAAATGTGAAACTCTGCAAGTACTCAACCCATTTCATATGTCTCTAATTTAATTTATGTTGACTTCCCAAGTATTGTATAGCTTTATGAAAGTATACAACACAAAATCCTTAGGAATAAAATAATGTCTCCACTTCTTCAATGCTTGAATAATAACATAAAATTCTTGATCATACATAGAATATTTCCTTTTAGCATCATTCAGCTTTTCACTAAAGAAAGCAACAGGTTTACCTTCTTGACTTAATATAGCTCCTATTTCATTACCACTCACATCACATTCAATTTGAAATACTTTTTTGAAATTAGGCAAAGCCAATATAGGTAATTCAACAACCTTTTGTTTCAAACTCTTAAAACTCTTATCAGCTCCATGTGTCCACTTGAATTCCTTTTATCTCCCCTCATTATCTCGGTCATAACATTAGAAACATCATTGAAATTCTTTATAAACTTTCTATAAAAACTAGCCAAACTATGAAATGATTTTAGCTCACCCAAATTCTCAGGTGTAGGCCATTCCAAAATTTCTTTAACCTTCTTTGGATCCATCTTCAATCCATTAGCTAAAATCACAAATTCCAAATACACAATCTCCTCTTGCATAAAAGAATACTTTTTCAGATTAATGAACAACTTTTCCTCTTTCAACCTTTGTAATACTTATCTAATATGCTCAAGATTTTCTTCCTTAGTCTTACTAAATATCAAAATATCATCCAAATAAATAATCACAAACTTACCCAAAAATCTTTTTAGAACTTTATTCATCAACATCATGAAAGTACTAGGTGAATTAGTCAAACCAAAAGGCATAACCAACCATTCATACAAACCATCCTTTGTCTTGAAAGTAGTCTTCTATTCATCACCTTCTCTGATTTTGATATGATGATAGCAACTCTTCAAATCAATCTTGGTAAAATACTTTGCTCCACTCAAACAATCCATTTTGTCATCCATCCTCAGCATAGGAAACCTATATTTCACTGTTATCTTGTTAATGGCTTTGAAATCAGTACACATTCTCCATTCGCCATTCTTTTTAGGTGCTAATACAATAGGTACATCATATGGACTCAAGCTTTCTTTGATCAAACCTTTCTACAATAACTCATGCACTTGCCTATTAAGTTCTTCATTCTCTATAGGTGTCAATCTATATGGTGCTTTTTTTTGGCAAACTAGCTCTAGGAATCAGATCCATACAATGAATTATACTTCTTACTAGAGGTAAACCATCAAGAATATCATCAAAAATAATGTGTTTATACTCATTCAACAATTCTATAATTTCTACTAGTACTCGGCTATCACTATCTGCTATCACTCAGTCATTACTAACTTCTGTTGCTCGGTCATTACTACCAACACTTGGTCCTCTAGGAACTATGGAAAAATAGACTTGATTCTTTTTCATTTCCTTTCCAAATTTTTTCCCATTAACCATGCAAATTTTTATAGCAGTACAATTAACCTTATCTAGACTTTCAATCAAAGGCAACAATATTTGTTTCTTCCTATTTACCTAAAGAGTATATTGATTCAATCTTCCATCATGTACAACATATTTGTCATATCGCCAAGGTCTACCCAACAAAATATGACAACAATCCATGGGCATAATATCACACAAAAATTCGTCAAAGTAATGTCCAATCTTGAACTTCACAAGGCATTGCTCACTTATCGATATCTTATGCTCATCTTTGATCCATGAAACATGATAAGGTTTGGGATGTTTCAGCCTCTAGAACTGCAACTTGGTAACCAACTCTTCTGATGCTAGATTTGTAGAACTTCCACTGTCAATGATCACTTTGCAACATTTTCTAGCCATGTTACATCTTGTCTTGGAAATACTTCTCCTTAAAACAAGTTCCTCATCACTTCCCTTATTACATAAGGTTCTTTTCACCATTATATTTTCTCTAGCCTCAGGTCCACTTGGTGAACCCTCATCATCTCCTTGAATCACAACATTTATGTTACCTTGCCCACTTTTAGAGGATCTACATTCAAAAGATCTATGTCCGTCTTTACCACATCTGAAAAAATTAAAATGAAATCCACCTCTAGAATAAGAATTACCTCTTCCTCGGGAAGAATTAGTGCCTCGTCATTAAGAATTATCACTTTTCCATTTGGTCTTGCCTTTGTCATCATTCTTCTATTCAAATTTTTCTTTATCCTGTACAAAATTGTTAGATCTACCACCTTCACCATAAGATCTACCTCTACCTCTCTAGAATCTACCACCTCTACCTCTTTGTCTTTGTTCATGCTTCTTTGTCAAGATCTCCTCAGCTTTCAAGGCATATTGATATGCTTCTTCTACACTTTCCGACTTCACAAAACTTATTTCATCTTGTATTCTAGATCTCAATCTATTAATGTACCTTTCAATTTTCTCAACATCATCATCCACATGTCCAGATCTAATGTCCAATCTATAGAATTCCTCAGTATATTCTTTCATAGTCATGTCCTTTTGTTTCAAATTTTGCATTTTTCTCAAAAAGCTAAGTTGGTAATCAGTAGGAAGGAATTTTTTCTTTACCTTGTTCACCATCTTTGGCCAAGTTCTAATCTTCTCCTTTCCTCTCCTTTGTCTATCAATTTGCAAGTGCTCCCAGCATAGTGATGCATGACCTTTCAACCTAGGGACTACAATCTTCACCTTTCTATTATTAGGAGCATTTTGATACTCAAAGGACTTCTCCATATCAAAGATCTAATCTAGCACAACATTGGTATCAAATTTTCCATCATAAGGAACAACTTCTATAGCAGGATTTGAATTTTCCCTAGACAACACTCTTAACAATCTTTCCTCATCTTGATCTCCATCAGGTTCTGGGTTATGGTTTGGTGCTACTACTTCATCATTATTTATATCCTCAAGATGTGCTCCTCTCCTCTAGGTTATCTCCACAACATCTAATCTGGCTACAATTTGTCTCAATTGATCCAATATAGCATTAGCAACATTATTTCCTCTACTATGAACCATCTTTACAAATTAGGTTCTTGCAAGAACGTAACCCTTTGCAAGTTATAGATCAAATCTGTAGATCTGCAATGCTACAACCAAATCCAAATTAGGGTTCTACATGATCAAATCTTAACAAGGATGAACCTCAAGCTCTGATACCACCTGACATAGGAAAAGGCTAAATAACTAATGACAAAGGCTCACCCAGCTATCCAAACCACCTTGCAAGAGTTAACACAATGGAAGAAAACAAAAGGAAAAAAAACCAAAGGAGGAAGAAGAGTGAAATAATTTTATTGATTCATCAAAACATCTTTATACATGCCCAACTGTAAGGCCTTCTAAGTTATAGCCAATTACAAATACATTCACATTCAAAGATCCAAATGCAAATTCACACTTTTAGTTCTGCTCTCCCATCCTCTTCTAAAAACTTTCCTAACTCTAAGCCTAAACACTCTATATATAATTGCCAAAATGGCTTATAGATCATTCTAGAACATTACATAAGAGGAAGGCTAACCCAAAAATGGTCTAGACATGTCCCAAGAAAATATCTTAACATAAATGTCACGATCGAAATAAATCTTGCAAGTCAGCCCGCAAAAATCATGTCCAAATGCTGACACTCAACATACATTGGATAACTTAGCATCAACTAAAAATTGGCAACTCAACATCAACTAGAAACTGGAAACTTGACATCATCTAGAAACTGGCAACTCGACATCAACTGGAAACTGGAAACTCGACATCAACTGGAATTTGGCAACTTGGCATCAATTGGAAACTGACAACTTGGCATCAACTGGAAACTACCAACTGGCATCAACTGGAAATTGGCAACTCAACGTCAATTGGAAACTAGCAACTCGACATCAATTGGAAAGTGGCAACTCGACATCAACTGGAAATTAACAACTTGACATCAACTGGAACTTGGTAGCAATTGGTAGAATGAACAAAAAATGAGTAGGATAACAAGGCAACCTAGGATGCTCCTACATCAAGATTAGAGGTAGTAGTAGAAACACTTTGGTTTGTGAAGATTTTGCTAAAACACCTAATGAACCTAAAATTGATGAGAGCCTAATGTTGAGAAGGGTCTCACGGAATGACAAAGTTAGTTAAGTAATTTCTCTGAGGACTAGTCTATTAAAAAAAAAAATGTAAGATCACTAGAAAATATTGCAAAGTAATCATTGATAGTAAAAGTTTTGATAATTTGGCTTATGTCAACATGTTGTAGTTGCAATTATTGAGATATCCTAAACCTAACCATGTTTCTTGGATCCAAAAGGAGCATAATTTACTTGTAAGTGAATAATGCTTTATTAAATTCAAAATTGGGGACTATCATGATGAAGTCTTGTGTCATATTATGCCTATGGGTTGTTGTAATATTCTCTTGGGTAGTCCTTGGCAATATGGTAGAAAAGCTTTGCATGATGGTAGATTGAACTAGAACATAAAAATATTTGTTTTGCTAGCTTGATTCATAGGAAGATTGAGAAGCAAGATGAACTAGAACATGCACTTGAGGTTGAATCTTTGTTTGAAAAGTTTTTAGACATTATTTTTGATAATGTACCTGATGGTTTACCTCTTGTAAGGAGCACAATTCATTGCATGGATTTGATACCTAGAGCTAGATTTCCTAATAAAGCACCACATGGGCTTAGACCTACTAAAAATGCAGAGTTTAATAGATAAGTAAAAGAATTTATTAAGAAATTTATGATTAGGGAAAGTTTAAGTCCTTGTGTAGTACATTCTATGTTAACACCTAAGAAAAATGGAGAATGGAGAATGTGCATTGATTCTAGAGCTATAAACAAGATAAAAGTGAAATATACGTTTCCTTTTCCTAGGATGGATGGTATAATGGATTGTTTGAGTGGAGTGAAGTATTTTACCAAGATTGATTTGAAAAGTGGCTATCAAGAGATCAAAATTAGAGAAGGAGATGAAAGAAAAACTACTTTTAAGACTAATGAGGGGTTGTATGAATGGTTGGCTATTCCTTTTGGTTTAACTAATGCACCTAGTATTTTTATGAGTTAGATGAATGGAGTTCTAAAGAAATTCTTGGGTAATTTTGTGATTTTATATCTAGATGACATTTTTATATTCAATAAAAATAAAGAGGAATACCTTGAGCTTAGAGAAGAATTGCATAGTTTGAAGGAGGATAAATTATTGGTTAACTTAAAGAAATGTTCATTCATGAAGAATGAGATTGTATATCTTGGGTTTGTTATTTCAGATGATAGTTTGAAGATGGATCCTACAAAAGGTAAAATTTATTCTTGATTGACATACACTTGAGGATGTTGGAGAAGTTAGATCATTTCATATATTGGCAAGGTTTTATAGGAAGTTTGTTTGAAATAGTTCTGTTTGTAATGTTATGACCAAGACTATGAGAGGGGATAAAAGGGATTTCAAATAGACATATGGAGCACAAAAGAGTTTTGAAACATTGAAACAAAAGATAGAAAAATTACCTACACTTTCTTTTCATCAGTTTAATAAAGTATTTCTAGTTGAATGTGATGCTAGTGGAAGCGCTATTGAAGCTATTTTGAGTCAAGAAGGAAGACTTTTTCTCTAGTGAAAATATGAATGATGATAAGAAAATATTTAGTTTATGATCAATAAATATATGCTATTATTTAATCTCTAAAGAAATGGAGACATTGTTTGATGCCTAAAGATTTTGTGTTGAACACGAGCCATAAAGCTTTGCAGTATTTGGAAAGTTAGAATAAGTTGAATCAGAGACACATGAATTTTCATTGAAGCATAAGAATGGATAGTTCAATAAAGTATTTGATGCTTTGAACTAAAGAAGGAATTTGATGATAGAGATAAGAGTTGAGGCACTTGGTTTTGATGATTTGAAGTACTTGTATGAAACTGATCCTTATTTTATAGAACCTTGGAGATCTTGTATAAATAATTTGGTAAGAGATAAGTGGACTTACTAATTAATTCAGGACAATCCTACTAATAAGGATTTGGTTTTGGCACAAGAAAAGTTTTTATATAATAATTTCATGAATAGGAGCACTAAGAGGACACCTTTTGATATTGTTACTGGAATGAATCCTAAGGGAACTACTAAATTAATGGATTTTACTACTATGATAAAAAGAAGTGTTGAAGCTAAGAAATTTTTATATTTCATGAAGACTTTGCACAAGAAAGTGAAAGGGAATTTGGAGGACAACAATTTGGAATATAAACAGAGAGAAAATAAAATGAATATACATCATATTTTAATTTTGGAGATGAGGTTATAATTCATTTGAAGAAGATTTTTTTTCTAGTTGGTACCTACAAAAAGATTAAAATTAAGAAATTTGGTCCTTGTAAAATCTTGAGAAAGGGGAAATGCTTTTGAAGTTGAATTACCAAAAGACATGGATGTTTCAGCTCTATTAAATATTGCACATATCTTTGAATATTTTGAATTAGATGATGAATTGAAAGATAAACAAAGATTATACTAAAAAGAAGAAATAAATCATTAAGAGGATCCTTAATAATAGAATAAGCAAGAGTACTAGAGGAAAAGACTACATGGAATACATAGTTCAGTGGAATGACAAACTAGTCAAAGGAAGTTGATGGATTACACAAGATGAGTTCAGTTTTGATGATTCAGGTCAGAATATCAAGAATGCATGATGTGGACATCTATTATTTATTAGTCCTAGGTGTTTGATGTAGGACCATCTAGGATCTTTGAGAAGTTTTGCATCATTAAAAAATATCTCTTGTTTTATGTACCAATTTTTTTTTCATGAAGTAGCCATTACTACTTTTGGTTTCAACTTGTGCATAGTTGCTATCATGTTGAGGACCTATCTTATATCCTTTTCCTAAGTGCACGTATCTTGATGTTTCATATTATTTGAGTTATGTGCCATTCTTTATGATGTTTATTTTATATAGTTTTCATCTAGTGAGGCACATTTTTTTTCCTTTGGCATACTTATCTATGCTAACGTAGCATGTTGCATAGTTGGGAATAGACTCCTAACTTGTATTTAGACCTATTCCTAAGACCACATGTGTTAATGTTGTCATTTGCTTGGGTTTAGGTTTACTCTTCCAATAATGGACCTATAATGTAATTAAATGCCTAACTAGCTGACTTGTGGCTTAGTTGGCTATAAAAGAAGCTTGGTTAGATCTAGGAAAAGGAAGATCTTAGAGAGAAGATAAAATATGAGAGCTTGGGTTATAATTTCATAATTCCCTTTGTATAACGCCAAAAATTAGAAGGCCTCACAACCGAGCATGTTTCCTTCTATATATGTGAAGTGAAATAATTACACCTATTGATATGTTGCTTATGGCCTCTTTTCCTTTTTTGATTTTTGGGTAAGATTCCATGTGTAACTCATTACAAGGGTAGGTTAGGATTGCCTCTCTAAGACACCCTAACCTTGTGCCAGTATTGTATGAAAAATTGTATGTAAGTATGAGGAGGTATAGATTAAGGGGGAGTATGTATAATGTAAAAGATGGTATATAATATAAATAATCCATATTTTGAAATTTTTTGTATGGTCATGTGAAAAACTTCACTATTTTGTAAATTTTTCAATTTTGAGACTTAACTAATTTTTTTAATGTTTCCATCAATGAAAAAGGGGGACATTATTGGAAGATAAGAAGTGAGTATGGAAATATTTTGAGGTTTTCATAAATGGAAACATATCATCTATATTAAATTAGGAAGTTATAAAGACAAAGTTTTGGTTTGAAGGCTTACAAAACTGTCTAAGTGTTACAAAGTATAACTATCAACGGAGAGACCTTTTTGGTTTGTGAAGTTCACAGAGAGAATATTGACATGTGAACACTTGAGGTAAAATAAAATAGGGTATGAGTATATTAAATCTTAGAGAACATATCATAATTATTTGCACTGATAAAGTTATTAACAATTTATCAGTTGTAGTAATGTACATGAAGAACATGAAAGAGGCAAGGAAATGGTAATTTGTGTTAAGGAATCATTTTTTTTACCACAATAATTACTTAAATAATTAGGGACAACATCTAATATGTTAACCTTAACCTAGAAAAAACCAATTTTGTGTTATGGGACACATTTGAAGACATGGAGGTCGACAAGAAAAACCAAAAAGGTATAAAGGAAAGATTAGTATACACAAAATTGTGTGGTGTCTTTTGATATTGAAATATACATGATGTATGATGTGAAATTTATGTTGGAGCAGAGAAATGCTAATATATATGAAGTTGTGTACATAGAGCTACACAGGACAAATCAAATATTGAAGATATCATAATTGTCAAAAGGTTTTTGTATCTATAAAATTTGTGTACTAGAATGTTGGAAACTTCAATTGGAACAATTTTTGTGTTGTTGTTGATGTCAAATATATTGATCAGATAGATTTCTATTTGATCTAAATTTCATATCTTTTTAATTGATGAAGAGGATTTGAGAAGTTTTTCATAACAAAAGCATCTAGATGAAAGGTTGAGTCATGAAGAGGAAACTATAAATGGGCATTTGATTAGTTAGACTTTGACAAGACAAAGTGATTATTTAAATCATGTTGAGAGAGGAGAAGACAATAATGTTCAAGTCTTGACAATGGAAGAAAAAAAATATAACTTTATGTAGGCTTGACCGAGAAATAGAGTATAAGACCAAGGAATTTTGATGTACATGCTGAGTGGTGCTAGTGTCAGCCGAGCCATAGTAAGTGTCAAGAAAATTTAGTGTGAATTGAGCATTAGTATCAACCAAGTGACAATATTGATGCCAAGAAAGAAGTTCAATAATGACCAAGAAACTCAGTGATGACCAAGTGTTAGAACTTAGTGTTGGCCGAGGAACAAAATTTTAATTATTTGTGAGAAATCATAATTTCCAACTGACTAAGTTGATTTCTTGGGATATGGAAAATGTGTTGAAGATAAAGATTGATGAATTGGATCATTTAATTCTAAGAGAAGACAATACTACATTAGGCCTCCATTTTTGACCAACATTTTTGATGACATGGCAATTTGTCTTGTTAAATTCTTTAAAAAAAATGATGGCAATAGTGTCAAAATTTTGACAATAGATAAGTTTATCGTGAAAATTTAAACAATAGTTAAGTTTCTCATTAAAATTTTGATGTTGTCAATATCATATTAAGAAAAAAAGTGAAATAGTTCATTTTGTTTTTGCACGCCAAATTGCAGTTGGGAGTTGTGGTTAGGAGATACCACAACATAAGGATAAACCACAACAAGAGGTAACCCTTGTTGCATTTGAGGGTCAATTCTATTCTTGTTTTTTGTTCCTTGTTTGATTTTACTCTATGTGCAAATTCATTGTAACCCTTATCATTTTTGAGCAACACAAATTGTGGCACTAATCTTCTTAGGATGATGTCCAAACTTATTTCTTCTCCTTATCTTTATGTTGAGACTTCAATACTTCTATGGCCCTCTGACCCTAAGCTATATGCCATGTAAACATGTACATGCACAATGTATGTACACCAAAAAAATATATATGCATGCCTTAGCATGCAACCCTCTGCCCCTTCTCTTCATTCCCAAATTAGGCCAGGGATCATATTTAAAAAATACATGTACAACACAAATTGTATGTGCAATGAAACCCTGATCGCATTTGAGAAACACAAATTATGGCACCAATCTTCTCAAGATGACTTCCAAACTTATTTCTTCTCCTTGTCTTTATGTTGAGACTTCAATACTTCTATGATCCTCTGACCCTAAGCTAGATGCCATGTAAACATGCACAATTTATGTACACCAAAAAAACATATATGCATGCCCTAGCGTACAACCCTATACCCCTTCTCTTCACTCCTAAATTAGGCCAAATGTCATATTAAATTATACATGCACAACAAAAATTTTATGTGCAATGAAACCCTGAAGAACATTGTAACCCTTATCACATTCGAGCAACATAAATTGTGGCACCAATCTTATCGAGATGACTTCCTGTCAACATTAATTTATGCAACACATGGCACATAGATCTAGTTTTAATATTCAAATTGATTTTATATTTATGTATTTATTATGTTTTTTTATTTTTATCTAACCTACAAACACATATTATCAAATCTTAAATGTTATTATATTATTGTTTATAATATATTTTCAGTAGAAAATATTCATATAAATAGATAAACACAATGCTTTGGTACTATGAAAATAGACTTACAAAGGAAAAAACTAGGCCAACAAGAAACTACCATGTAGGATAGAGGTTTGTGTATTAAACACAATTTTTTACCCCGATCCTTTACATTGGGTAGGAAGGTTGTACCATCAACACAATCAATAATTGCTGAAAGTAATTCAAAGGGAATAATAAAATCTAAAACCTTTGGAAAGTAAACCTTTTCTCAATGCACATATTTTTGGTTTCATCTATTATTAGAGAGTTTTATACTATTGGTTTGATATTTTCAAAGTGTGTCATCTATTACTAGTTTGTCTACTTCTAGTGTTTCATCTTTTGTTTGTTCATTTATTGTAGGTGTGCTATATATTGTTGGTTCATTTCTTGCTAGTACACCATTTACTTTTGTATTTGACATAGAAACTATTTCTAGTGCACCACCTTTCCTTAGTGGTGTACATGCTATTGTTGTCTCCTTTTAGATATGGTCAAAATCACTTACCCAAACATTTATAGCGGAGGATCCTCTTAAGCATTTTATTGGATATCCTTGTTACAAATATCTTGCTTTTTTCCTCTCCACTCCCCTTTTAACTAGGTGGTCTACACATAGATGTACATGGACCTCCTATTGTGGTTTGAGGGAGGAGGTTTTAAGATGCAAGGAATATAATTTTATCACATAATTTTTTTCTCTACAAATTTGATAGAGGTGGTGATTTTTAGACATTTTAGAAATGATAGGCTATTATATCTAAAGAAATGTGCCTTTCTGATAAGTTTTTCTTTTTGTCATTTTCTACCTTGTTTGATATTAGAATATTGTTCTTGAAATTAATTCATGTTTTGAGGTCATCTCTCTACCCTTTGTTGAATCCTTTGGATCTTCTCTTTTAACCCCCTTATTGAATCTCTTAGTTTTTTTCTTGTTTGATTCAGCTTCATAATCTACCTCTTTTTTGTGTAGTGTGAATCCAACTATACAGACAATGGTAACTCTATGGTTTGTTTCATTAACATATATTGTGCTACTACAAGTTGTTTGCATCCACTTTCACTCTCATGAAGGTAGAAATATATTTTTCCAAGTAAATATGATATTTAGCACTATTTGATTAACCATTTCTTAAATCCCCAATATCTTTCTCTCATTGGAAGAAATCTCTTCATGAACATCTTGTACTGGATATGGTTTGTTTATTGAAATGTTTATGACCACCAAATTTATATAATTTCACTCTAAGATTCTTATTTGTAAAAATAACTTAGCCACTTATTCACGAAGTTGTACTTTTTGAAACTTTCCTCTAATCAAGGTATAACTCTCTCTTCCATTTAGAATTTTGGGGTTTTTTTTAACTAAAAGAAGAAAATGAAAATACCCAAAGTTTACTAATAATGTGAAGAAAAAATTTCAATTTTTTTAATTTATTAGAATAATAGTTTAATTTTCTATCTCAATAAAGAGTTTTCTATATTGTACTAGACAGTTAAATTTTGGTCATGTTGTGTCATGTATAGATGACCCAATTGACACCTATCACTATATAATTTAATCCTTGGCTATGGTTTTCGGTAAGAGCAGAAAGATGGCGGCACCAAAAAGTTTCCACTCACTTTTTGGTCCCTAGAAAAGGTTATGGAATACACCCAATATGGAATATTGTATATGGTTTGGCATGTCCAGACCTAGGCTTGAGCACACCAAGCCTCTCTCTCTCTCTCTCAACTAAAGTTAAATGTAACATTAGAGAAATAGTATATACATGGAAAATAACATTTAAATATAATATTCAAATAACTAGTTTGGATCATTAATTAGAAGAATTGTTTTGTGTATATGTTCCCATCTAATTCCTTATGATGGATATTTTGTAAGTTTTTAAATAACATAATATAATAATTAGAAGGAATAAAGTTAAAAAAAACCACAAAAATGTTTGGATGATATCCAACAAGTTTGTTCACCCTACAAATGGTTGGAACAACAAATCCATGCCCACTGTGATGTGTGAAATATACCTATGAACCCAAAAAATGTGACCTTCTATTATCACAAAATGTATAACTATAGACTAGAAAAGACATAATTCAAATAAAATAGCTACTACCATGAATCAAATATTTCAAGAATTAAATCAAGGAGCTAAGAATTTCTTATCCTCCTATTAGGATTATAAGCTATATTATTTTATCGATGGAAACACCATTCCATGCCCACTATTGATTACTCTTCTCTATAAGATACATTTTGACCCATAAATGAAAGAATGGATTCCTACTTCTTCAAGTACCTCAACCTTCCTTTAGGGTCCCAAGAATACTTTGCACACCCCCAAAACCAAAATAGTTTGGATAATATTTGACAAATAATTCTATCCATGTACAAGTCTACTTGTATATGAATGTACAAGGTTTAGTGTGTGATGTTTAAGATGTCAGAATGACCAATGACATACTTAGGCCTTTAATTGTCCCTTATTTTTGTCTATTTGGATGAGATATTTGTGTTTGGAATAATATGGGATGAACATTTCCAACATTTTGAGAAAAGATCCCTAAACATCGCAATAAAAAAAATTTAGGTAATAGAAAAAAATCCTATTTGGTGTCAAAAATATTCAATATAGTTGTAATGAAGGGACTTTTGAGGGTCATATCTTTTAGTTGATTTTTCCTATTGAGTCAAAATTTGATGAGGAGATATATCATGATTTCTAAAAAACTAGATATCAAGTATGGCTCACCAACTTGAAAAAACTTCATATAAGTATTCACCATAAAAATGGAATCATTAATTTTTTTAATACTTCTTTAACTTAGACTTTTGATTGCAAGAATTATCACAAATTTGTACATATTTTTCCACCACACAAAAAAAATTGTTGAATTTTTATGGAGTTGATGTTGCTTTCTTCATTTTTTTTCTAGAAAACCAATACAGGGTGAGACAATTTGTGCTGTTGGATATTTTTATGGACTCGATCCTTAAGGATCACTTGAAAAACCAAAATTATGGTTTCTATAGGAGGGAATCAAGAGAATTTTTTGGTTTTATTATCAACCCAATGGATATAATACAAGGTATCAGGGCTTCCTTCTTCACCATTTATGTTGTACATGATATATGTTGTAGGATTATTTAATTCACTCACATTCACATCAATCATTTTCACTTTTTCTTAACTAGTCATCAACAATCTATAAAGAAAAAGTTTAAAAGAGAGGCTTACCCTAGTAGACCCAAAGATTAGCTAAAAAGGAGATACTGACAAGCCAAATAACTGACTCCCCACTAGAAATGCCAAATCTTTCTAGACAAAAATTATCGAAAGAAAAAATCAGAAACACAATCCTCATTATGATGACACAAAATACACATATAGAAACCAAGGAAGCCCCATTGACACAAATTATCTTAAGGCATAAATTTTGAACCATTAGTTAGCCTCATGAAAAATATTGTATTTTTGTTAAGAGAATTTGTTCCACACTGATTTAGTTTAACTATACCATTTTATCTTATTACTATATATATATTTAAATTGTATAATTTATTTGATTTGTTTAGATGCCACCCTTACTAAAGAGATAGTAATATTTTATTATTTAATTTTTTTTTATTATATACAAGATACTAATAATGTTTGTATGTTTATATTTGATATAATTTTATAGCCTGAATGTGAAGAAAGTCCACACTTAAAAATATGAACCTACGACAAAATAAGGTGACAATTTCTAGATTGTGGTCTAAATTCAAAAGAAAAGATGACGGAGAATGTTATTGTCCTAGCAAAAAATGCAAGGGATTAAAGAATTGAAGAATTCTAATCACAAAAACTAAGAGACATTGTAGAAAACATGATCATATTGAACGAGGAAAGGATTTTTGTCCTTTGGTGAATATGGATTTCCAATTGGTAGAAGATAATGATCCCATGGAAGAAGATGATTCTAAGGTAGAGAACACAATTGAAGATGTTGGTATAGGTGCAACCAATAATGTGCCAGAGAACAAGATTGTAGATGATGTTATTGGCACAATTGATAAAGACAATGATAGTAGCACATCTAATGATGATGATGATGATGATGATGAAGAGAACCTTGATATACCTATAATTGAAGAGGCATACAAGCCCCTGTACGAAGGCTCCCAAACAATAATTCTCTCTATTATATTATTGTTGGTAAACTTCAAGGTTATGAATGGTATATCCAATGTAGCAATCTCATGTATGCTAAGGTATAGTGTCATTTTTTGTCATCTTCTATGTTAGCTTACCATTAATGTTCTTGATATTAACAATTTTTTTCATAGGTTTATAGGTGAGTGTTTATTACCACCATCAAACATTCTAGCTCACTCTTAACAAGAGTTATCAACCATTATGAAAGATATTGGAATGGATTATCAAACAATACATGCATGTCCCAATGATCATATTATATATCATTAAAAACGTAAATTTTCAACACAATGCTCTGATTGTCACATTAGTAGATATCAATCAGATCAAATAACCAAAAAGGTGCCTCACAAAGTTCTTTAGTACATTCCCATTATTCCATGTCTGCAATGATTATTCAGGTGCACTAGCTTGGCATAATTTATGGATTACCATGCACACAATAGAAGTCAAGATGAAATTATAAAAATTCCTATGGATGGTTCTTAATTTAAGGACATAGAAGATAGGGGGCTAGTATTTAAGTAAGAACCTCATAATCTAAAGCTTTCATTGGCAATAGATGATGCCAATCCATTTGGAGAGATGAGATCTATTTACTTGGCCTGGCCTATTTTTGTTATTGACAATAACATTCCTCCTTGGATGTCCATAAAGAGGGAGGATATAATGTTGGAAATGACTGTACTAGGTATTTTTCCATTTAATAGTCATCTAAATTAAATTATAAATATAGTATCAAAATGACTATAATAATAATGTTTTGCTTATGTTCATTCAACTAGGAAAGTACCAAGTGAAAGATATGAATGTACATATTGAGCCCTTGATTGATGAGTTATTGGAGTTATGGAATGGGGTCACTAAGTATGACATCTCTAGGCCAATTGGTGAAAGACAATTTCAGTTCCATGAAATTCTTGTAAGACAATACATGATGCTGCTAGACTAACACATTTTTGCATTATGTAAAATTGTTAATGCATATTTTTGGTATGTAATAGTGCTAACACATTTTCATTGTATGTTTAAGTTTCCTATGATAATTGTAAATATGAATCTTCTAGTACACATGTTATCCAATTACACACACGTCATCCAATTATACATGAACTTGTAGCTCTTTAGAGAAAGGGAAAATTTGCATGTCCAATTTATGGTCCAAAGATGAAATCTCACCATTCAAAAAGATTGAGAAAGCAGGTGCTCGATGAGAATAGACACATTCTCCACAAAAAATAATAAGTATCAAATTACCAAAAAATATTTTTTCAATGGGAAAGAAGATACAACATGAAAGCCATGAAGAATGAAACCTCACATATGGAAGTTGGAGTACAATAGAATGAATTGTCGAGGTAATGTCATTCCATCTGATGCAGGTTTTTGTATGAAGTTAAAATTTAGATACTATCTTTTGTTTAGTAATGATGTAATTAATGTTCATGAAGGTCATTAAGGCATTGATGAGAAATTTCCAAAATGAATTAAAAGCTATCCTAGACAATTTAGAAGCCTGTCGTACTACGAGAACCTCCCAATCATGCATTTTTTTTGATGCTGTGCATATAGGAAAGAATGTAACAAAGAGAATATGGAAAATATTTGATGGAAGGCATGACAAAGAAAAATTGGTCAAAATTTGTAATGACATTGATGAATTCAATTATGGAAACCAGATTAATATGAGTGTCATTCCTATTGTGATGTGGAACCTAATTAGACTTAGAGGTTTATTTGACACAATTTTCTCCCCATATTATTTCTATGGGGGTTTGGGGGTAGTGCCCCCAAGATGTGGTAAAATTCTTTGACTACTATTTTTCCTATTGAACGAGTTATTCTAGCCCTAATTTTGTAAGCGGTAAAAAGCTTGTATAAAAAGGCTTAGGGTTAGGGATTTCATAATGTAATGGTGATATTATAACTTCTTGTGGTGGTATTGAGCTTTAAGGGATTGTGGATAGTAATTACTAGATAATAATAGTATTGGACTTTTTGTTGGTGGATGAAGCCTAGGGATTGGGTGAACCATGTTAAATCTTGGCATCTTATGTTCTCTTCTATGTGATCTATTATTTTCTAATATTGGTTATATTTGCATGTAACTGTTATTTCTGTTTGAGGTTAATCCTAACAAGCGGTATTAGAGCTAGAAAATTGTCATTTTTTTTTGCCAAACTATCATCATTTTTTTATAGAGATCCTTTGTAGGAAGATCTCATGGTTGAGTGGGAGCAATTGCAAACAAGGGTAAGCTAAAGGCAAAGAAGTTTAATGGACATAAATTTTAGTTATGGAAGATGTAAATGGATGACTATCTTAATCAAAAGGATTTAAGGAAACCATTGGAAGGAAAATCCAACAAACATGGAACTATGAAAGATGAGGACTGGGAGATTTTAGACAGAAAGGCACTTGGAAGCATTCAATTATGCTTGGTAGCATCAATGATGTTGGAGTTCTTTCTGGAAATGAATACAATAGGTTAATTTAAACTCAATACTAGGATGCACAAGATAGAGACCAAGCCTAAGGAACAATAAAACCTATATTCAGTTGGGTTTATCTTAACACTGGGCCAACTTCAACAAAGTCACTAGGACTCCCTTCACTTTAGGCTCTGTAGGGCCAAGGTGGGAAAACCTTAGGGATATAAATGTGATAGGTAATTTGATCTTCTTCTTTAAAACACTTGCTCACTGATATTTCTTCTTTCAAACCTTATCCCTTATAGTAGAAAATGGTCAATGTTCTTATGTAATTTTCTCATAAACTTCCTGATCACAATAGCTAACTATAACCAAAAGGTAGAAGCAAATAAGTAACAACCATCAGTTTTAGTTATTCATTACATAAAAATAGTAGATTGATTTTGATTGATATATACATTTTGCAACTATATAAACCATCTTCTTACAACTAAAATTAGTTGATTAGTGCCTTATCCATTGCTATATAGAGTTAAAACTAGCAATCTTTAGACCTATTCAATTGACTTGCAATTAAATTTGTCAACAGTGGACTCTGAATCTCATTCTTATCATATCCACCCTATATACCCAAAACCCTACCACTTATTGAAAGAAATTGATTAATTCTTTGAACCAAAAGAATTCAATAAGAGATATATAACTTATCTAAATTGTATTAAACTGAAAGAACATTTCTCATTTGAATCTCAAGATAACAGATATATAAGGGAGGAGACAAAATTTAGATACACAGATATACAAAATTTCCTTTTGTATTACTTTCTTTGAAAATGAACACAATAATGATATAGACTCATAGTATAACTCAAAACTTGGCAGTTTGATCATTCATATTCATTACATTCAAGTATAGAAGACTAAACACATACATACAAGCACAAAACTGAATGGATAGTAAAATAACATAAGACCAAAAATTATATAGACTTCTGACCTCAACTCCACATCCTGGAAATCCTTATATAGGATTGCAACAAGCTATAGATGGGAGGAGGACATGTCATTACCTTAGTGGAAAATAAAAAGGCAAGACATAAACAAAAAGACATTCAAAAAATTCTCTTGTGCTTGATCCAAAATTAGGAAAGTAGTTGAAAAGTTAGTAGGTGGCACTTTATTGCAACAACTTTTACTTTAATTCATTTTGTCTTCTTCTGCCACCCACTTCCATAAAAGTTTCAAGATTTGATATGAATATTTATGAGAGTTTTATCCTTTTGATGAAGTTCTCAGTGTATCTAATCTCATCCTTTATTCTCTCATTTTCCTTTAACCTTAATTATTTCTAAGCTACTTCCTGCTGATAAGGCCTTTATTTCTCCCACCACTTCCCAAACATAAATATCTCACTTGGTAGGCCACTCTATGGTTTTTACCTCTTCTAGGTCCTTCATGGCCTTTGTCCATTTGGCATTAGTTATGGGTGTGTGCTAAAATGTTGTCACACTTCTATGAATCATTACATGTAAGAAAACTCAAGAATGAGCTCTCACAAATTGATCCATAGCTCTCTACTCATAGAGTGCAAGGGTTTGCAATGGAGGCCCTCAGTTTGACCTATTTTTGTGCCCATGCAAGTACACCATGAGATGAGAGATTCAAAGAGGAAAAAGCAAGAATGCTAGTCTCCATGATCTTCAAATATGCATGAAAATAAGATCTAATCTATGAAAGCAAAATCTAATCTATAAATGTAAGATCTAAGCTAAAAGCCCATGATGGGTGCAAGAGAGAAAAATACAAGAAAATAGAAGTTCTCCACAAAAAGCTTTTGTATTCAAACTCCTTCAAAAATTGGTCTTCAAACCTACAGCATAACGATAGCATAATCATGGGTGTCTAACATGAGGAGAGGGCTCTCCCTTATAAAGGAAATTATGGAGGTGAGAGGCTTCTCACAACCAATATGGGATAATAGAGCTTGATCCATGTGAGACAAAATTCCACCAATGAGAAAAGAGGAGTGGTTGAGAAGAAAGTGGTGATCCATGCGAGACAATATTCCACCAATTAGAAAAGAGGAGTGGTTGAGGAGAAAGTGGAAAGATAAATCCCACTTAGATCACATTTTTAAGTGTAGAGAAATTAAATATAAAGAATTTATTTTATTTCCTTTTTTCATCAAAAGAGATATTTAAGTGGGATTTTTATTTAATTAAAAGGGAGCAAGTTCTTTTTAATTAAATAGAAGATATTTAATTAAATTAAAAGAGAGGTTTTTATCTTAATTAATTAAATGTGGATGAACTATTTAATTAAAAGAGAGGTTTTCTTTTAATTAAATGGGGATTTTATTTTATTTAATTAAAAGAGAAGATTTTCTTTTAATTAAATAAGACTTGGAATAAAATGATCAATCTTAGAAATGAAAAAAATCAAATTTGATCAAGGAAATTGATTTGAATTGATTTAATATAATATTACAAACCATTGATTCAGAAAATTTGATAAATTGATAAATTGAATAATGGGGGCCCATAGTCTAGGCGACCATTTTTGGGTGCATACAATGGGTTTAGACTGAACTATGAATTTGTTCAAGTCTATTTCAACTCTAAACAAGGAGTCAATCAAATTATGGAAAGGGGCATCACTGATGTCTTCAAAATTTCCATTATGGCCTCTTGAGTCAATATTTTAATAAATGCCTAAGACCAATTATGCCATTCTTTCAACACATTACTATCATCCAAAATTGGTGGTATGCAGGGCTCAATTCCCCAAGATAAAATTTTTAGCTTACTTTGTATAATCTGTAATTTCATAGTGAAGAAACCAATTAACTCCTTAACTATTTTTCCAGGCTCTCCTTCACTATGATTATCTTATCAAGAAAATTTGGCTTTTTAGCCATCATCATAATAAGCCTCTCTAAAAACTAAGTATATGCCCCCCCATAAATTGAATGTAGGTGATAGCCATGAAAGTGCTTCATTGCAAAATTGATTAGCACTTTGTAAAACAACATATAATGTAAGGGCCTATTGAGATATACTCTTTAGAGTTTAAACCCTATGGCCAACCATACACTTGAGGATAGATGTCCTTACCTCATCTCCTTGTAGAGTTGGTGGAACATTAGTGCTCATTCTACTAGGCTCTATTGTATCCTCTACCTCCATCCCATCTATTTGTGTTGGGGTCTTAGTTGTGTGCTTAGTTGGTTGCTCTGGATTGTCTTTTTCTTAGCTTTGATCTATAGTAACCACTTGCTCTACATTTTCAAGTTTCTCTCTGAGAGATGTAACCTCAACCTTTAGTACTTGGATCTTAGCCTCAAGATCTTCAATCCTATCTTTGTAGACATGGATCTTTTTGAGCTCATCCTCATAGAGCTTTCTTACATCAATATAGTCATGCACAGACGCCTTGTCTCTATCTTTTCTAGCTTGGCCTCATTGATGAATGAAAAATGTTTCATGGAATTTGAGATCTCTATGCCTGAAGTGCCTTGTAGAGTCCACACAACCATGTTACCCTATTCTATGATCTACACATCCATCAACTTAGGTTTATTTGATGTAGGAACCATGGTACAAACTGCCAAAGACTTGGTGTCAATGTTGAACCCTGTTCCTCTTTGTAGTCCATCAGCACCATATGCCTTATATAAAATTGTATTTTCCTATCTTATGATTTGATCAAGAGTAAATGCTTGCTTCAAATCATATCCAAGCACCAAAAACATCCTACTCCTCTACACAAGGTCTCTTGCCTCCTCTAGAGTCATGACTTCACTCTTAGGATCATCAGCTTGCAACTTTTCAACTAGTTCTAGCTTTTGTTCATCTGATTCTCCTGGTTTCATTTTGAGCATTAATTCACTCTATTGTACCTTTTACAAAAAGCTTTGGAACTCTGCCAATTTGATGAATTTATCATCTTCTATAAATTTTTGGGCTTGGATGATCCTATCATCTAGCCTTGCTACAACTAGTTCTAGGTTAGTGAGTGTGCTCTCAACTTCATTGATCCTATCATGTAGATAGCTTTGTCTTAAGTCAGCAAAGTACCAACTCTTTCTTGGTAGAATTTGTAGTGTCCTTTATTTAACCTTTGCAGGAATATGAACAAATTTTTGTCTCTTGTTTCCTCTTGTGACCCATGATGCCTCGTCATTCTCATCTTCCTCTTCTTCATCATCTAGAGTCACATCAAGTTCAAGGTTATCAGGACATACACTCTCTTCTTCTCCTATGTGTTCCTCTAGCATTTGAGCCATAATCTTAGCATGGTTAGTGACCATCTTCCTAATCCTATGAGGATAGGAGACGTCCATATAAAATCCCATGAAATTGGGATTTACTTTCTTTATTTCCCTCTCTACCCTTAACACATCATCAAAATTTTTCCAACTTATCTGCTACCCCCCCACCCCCCCCTCTACAACAATATTAGGAATAACATCCTCATGGTGTAGTTCCTTAGTGTTAGGGAACACATAATTCCTTATCTCTTTAAGGATGTTCTTCATCCAATTATAAGGATCATACATCTTGTAGGGACCAATGGACAGGTTGAAATCATGGAGGAAAGAATGAATTTGATCTAGGGCCTCTTTTCCAATTGAAATGTCCCCCACCCTAAAACATCTACATAAAAATGTGCCCCTATGAACCTTAGGGCCTAAGCACTCCCTATTAACCATAAATAATTTCCACATAAATTTAATAATGGCCAATCTAGGAGGGATTAATTTTGGCAATATGTGGGTTGGCTGGGGACAACCATACACTCTCATCAAAGAAAAGGTTGGAAATAGGAAGATATCTCTCCAATTATGGTCTAATCTCTTACTTGCTAGGAGCAAGGCTAGTCTCAAAAGACTCTTTAGGATTTTAGGTGCCCTACATTATCATGGGTCTAGCCTTTTCATAATAACAATACTAAAATTATTGAAGAAAGAAGTAAAATCTGAAAAATGGTATGAACTATCCCATACCCGTGTCCACAGTTGAATTGGAAGCTCTCCATTTGCATAAGTGGTATGATCAATGAAATCAAGGCTTATGTACCCTACCTTTTTGAATATGCAGTGAATAATGATGGAACTTGAAATTTTTCATTTCTCCACTCTGAGCCAATGCAATATTTTCCTTCATCATCTCCAGGATGTATTCAACATACTCATATTCCCCTCCATGGTATGAATCTTGCACATCTCTGTCTATGATAAAATCTACTCCATACACTATATCTATTCCATCCTTTCCAACCACCTTATGGACACTATATACTGTTGGAAATATTCAAGATATGATAGGTTACTAAGAGGGGAGGGGTGAATTAGTAACTTGAAAACTTCAAAAAATTCAACACTTTTACCATTCATCATTCATTCATCTAATCTACTACATAAATGGAAAATCAAACATCCATAACACATGGACACAGTGATTTGGTGAATCAAAAACCTTCCAAATAGAAAGTAAAACTCGGGTGGGGATGATACCCACAAAACTTTGTTATTGCAGTATGAAGTTGGCCTGTTAAGGCTTACATTGACCACTTTTTGTGATCTGCTCTATTAGGAGCATAAAGGACTACCAGGTCCACCTTGTTAGAGGATTTACAAACATACACTAAAGTATGCACTTTGTTAGGAGATTCATACAAAGACTGTTAAGTCTACCATGTTAAAAGATTTACAAAACTGATTCACCTATTAGGATGAAATAGTGGATCTACTTACAAACTTGATTTTTATGATTAGATCCTTGTTGTATTGATCACCTTTTGTGACTGATAAGTCTTTACTGCTCCTTGTAGACCTTGCTGAATACTCTACTCTTCTGCTGATTCACTTTCATTCTTCTCAAAACATTACATGTCTCTCTTGATATTTTTTTTTCACATCACATACTCACATATTTTTGCAAATGATATAATACATTACATATTTAAAATTCTAATCATTACAATTGCAAGGTCGGCTAAAACACAAGTGAACAAAATATTATTGATTCAGCCAAACAGTAAATAACTTGGGTTCACTGAACTGACTCAGTGACCTTCTGATACTCAGCGTCCATTGCATTACTCAGCATCGTCATGCACTTGGTAGAAGTGAAGGCTTGGTCCATACTAATCACATGACGTAGTTTTGAACTCGATAACATTGGAGACATGGTAGATGTAGTGTCACTTGGTAAAAACTAAATTCTTTGTTTACCTTGCTTTCACTCGGTAAACACTACACTTGCATCACTCGGTAAGCATTGTGCTTTTATCACTCAGTAGGAACTGTGCTTTTATCACTCGGTAGGCACTATGGTTTTATCACTCAGTAGGCACTATGCTTTCATCACTCGGCAGACACTGTGAAGTTTGGTGAACACTGTAAACTCAGTAGACACTACTGGATTGCACATTCACTTAGTAGCTATGCTCATCTTGGTTAACACTTGAATGCTCAGTGTGAATTGCGAAGCTCGGTTAACATTTAGAATGCTAGGTGTGAACTGCCAAGCTTGGTGTAAACTGCTTAAGTGATGAATGTACAAGGTAACCACTAAATGCTCGGTATACATTGTAGATTGAGTGATGAGCTCAGTAGCTATACTGATACAGATAAGTGTTGTCACTAATGGCAATAATAACTTAATGCCAACATATACTATTTTTACAAAGTAGTTCTTAAACTAGTCCAAAGGCATCATTTTATCCACCTTCTAAGAGTAATCACCCACACTCTTTAGGTCCATGGGAATATGCTGTAGCATAGACTTCCCTATATAAGATTTTATATTTATCTCAAATGTCTTCTACAAATCCTCCAAGTCTACAAGTTGGCCTATGGCACCATCTAATCCAAAAGCTTCAATAAATGAGGCATGATCTAGTGTACAAAGAATGGTTCCGTCTCTCCTATGGAATGACTTGGTGGAGAATTGTATGATTTAATTAGAGATTTTATCAAATCAACATCAACAAAAACCTTTGGAAAAATAAAAATTTCCAAGTTCTTCTTCCATGGTATTGGGACTCAAAATTAAAGCCTTGATTTTGAGTACCATTCAAAAAATCAAGCCTTCTAACACCTTGAATTTAGTATAACCACTTGTCCCATGAAGATAAATTTCCATTTCGAGTCATTCTGTGAAGTTTTGTTTTGAGTAATGTACAAATCTGCATTTTTGGCTGTGTCAAACAATGACAAGAGGCCTTGTTTGCAATTGAATATCTCACACCTAGTAATATTTCATGACTCACCACTTTGGGAGTGTTTAGTATCCATAATGGAGAGCCTATGTTTTAGATTTCAAGTCATTTTGAGATGTTTTGACTAGGTTTTGAATCCCTCAAAGTTAGTCATATATGGTTGTCATGCTAATGCAAATTGTTCAGAATTCTAGGAGACCCTGTTTGACTTGTTATAACTTTGACCCAGTTGACCAAAATGATAAATTTCCTTTTGCATTGTATTCTAGAGGTTAGAGATTTGTTATGTTTCAATTTTGAGCTTATGAAAAATTTGTTTGATAAGTTTTCAAATGCAATTCCAAATGCAATATGTAAAGTTTTACTGGTGTCAAAAAATGCATATTGGTCGGTACCCTTGTTCATGAAGTTATATCTCTGAATCTATGATAGGTGAAATTGAATGGATTATACCATTGTTTTCTCCTCTAAAAATACTTCAAGCGTGCCAATTTTTTAATCCTGATGAATCCATCAACACACTTTCCTAGGTCCATTCCATTTGTAAAAATTGCTTTTCTGCCGGTGTTTCCAGTCCTGCAAATTTGAGTAGCCTACTTTGACTACTCGCCAAATGTGCCTAGTTATTCATCATGAGCCCTACTCAAATTTATATTTTCCTCATGATAGTGAATCAATGCCCTAGTTTTCATGCCCCCAAGTATTCGTTTGCCTAGTTTTCAAAGCCAAAACATAGCACAAATTTTTTTTTTTTGACATGTTTTCTTGGAGGCAATTTTGAGAGGGCAACTTTGACAGTCAATATCTTTTGAATAAGAATTTTTCATGAGATGATATTTGGCAGAGTAAGAGTATGTGGAGTAGAGGATCAGTGTGTCTAATTTCAGAGCCTAGGCAAGTGTTCTTGTTAGTTTTTAAGGCCAGTCAAAGGCCCTCTTGGCACAAAGTTGACAATTTACAGAAGGATGTAAAATGAGTCTTAAAATGGTTTCCAAGTGGTTGAATTTGTTTCAAATTAGTGCTAGGAAAACAATGGATCAATTTAGAATATTAGCTATTTCAAAAATTTTTTTTTTTCTCTAGACCCACTATGGGGCCTAGTTGACTTCGTCAGGATGATAAGGTAGGATGTAAAGGTTTTGAAGATGTAATAATTAAAATTGTTATAATATGTTGCATAGCTCATTTGAAGTCAAATAGAGTTGTGCCATCATGAAGAAGCACTCAAGCTTCATATAGCTTATGTGATAAAAGATGGGGCATAATGTTTGTGTAAATGGGCTGAAATACAATTGCACTCAAAATTTTTGTCTTCAAAGTATTCAAAGGTTACTATTTTCAACACATCTACTCTGTTGACAATATTTTAGATATTTGGGTCATGTGGAGCATGATTTTTCTGAATGTGATTTGGAACACAAAGGTATCCATACTGAACAACAACATGACAGGATCCTTCACCATTTTGTAATTAAATGGAACCTCGCCTGTCATGTGGAGATCTAGTGTTGTGATTGAGGCCATTTTCTACCCAAAGTCAGTAGTAGTGAAATATGATAAGTCTTCTCAACATTGACAACAATAGAGAAGATGTTCTTAAAATGGGCATTTGGGGGCTTGATGGCATTGACAAAACTACAATTGCCAAGGCAGTTTTCAACTCTATCTTACAAAAATGTGATGCCTATTGTTTTTTATCCAATGTGAGAACTTATTGCCAGTACAGGGATGGGATAAAGGAGTTAAAAGAACAAAAAATCAAAGACCTTCACTTAAGGAAAAATTATAGTTTTGATGCTCTAGATGAAATTCGTTCAGAGGTAAAAAAATCTCTTATTAAATTAGAAAGTATTTGTAATTTGGGTATAGCACAAGAATAATATGTAGAAATGGAACAATAGAACCGAGTAGATTCAAAACAACAAACAAAACAAAATAGACATTAAAGTCCATTTTAGAATAAATGATGCTCTATTTCAAGGCAGAAAGCTTGTTTAAATTGCCACATCTAGGCGTTTAAGCTATACAACTCATTAAAGAGGAGATTAAGTTTTTTTTGTCTTGTAATGTGTAAGTTTCATCATTGGGGAATTTGAAATCCTATGGAATCCAAGTTAGGAAGAAATGCAAGGAATAAGGGAGCCTCTCAGCTGCTTAGCCACCCACCAAGTCCACTCACCCTTTATTCTACATGATATGTTAAGCATCATATCTTAAGGGAGCCACAATGAAATGTTGGAGCAGAGTACATAAAGAGAGACACCCATTTTGCAAGGAAGCCGCTATGTAAGCTGCTATTCAAAAACTTGGAGAGATCTAAAGTCGTAGGCAAGAGAGGAGTCTCATATGACACCACCCATGTATGCAAGTTGATTGAACAATCATTAGTTGACCCATGTTTGGTCAAGGGAAATGCTAAAATTAGATGTGTTTTGGTTTGAATTAGTAAAGGGGTTCTGCTCTTTTCCTATTGGTGCTTGAAGAAAGATGCCTTGGACCTTTTTCTAATTGATGACAATGGTACCTAGTTAGATACAGTTGGGTATTAGCATTCAAGCAAGCTGCCAAAAGTTGAGAAGTAGTAGTAGTATTCAAAGTTGAAGACAAACCTTTAAAATATATTCTCCATCGCTTGCACCATTACTTATCAAGTCTGTTTGCTAATAAAGAATACAAGAGATGTAATTGGCAATTATGTGCATGAGAGTGGGTTTAAAAATGATTACATCCTCCAACACTGCTTTATCCCTTTGATCATTTTATCTCATAGCAAAAGGGTTGTTTAAGTATCCTAAATTGATCACCAGAAGAAGAGAGCAATGTTTTATTTTGGAAACTTCAAGAAAAAGGATATATCCCACATTGCACATGCTCAAACCCTTAGGATAGTTTAAATAATTTTGCACACTATCCCTAAGTGTCTTTAACACATGAGCTTTTGACAAGTGAACTAGGTGTGTGATGGGCCCACCCGGATAGTCTAGCACTCAAATGAAATTTTGAATGATTGTGATGGTATCAAACTGACATGGAACTAGCTGGACGAATTGTAATGCAACACATGGCACAAATTTTGAGAAGGAAGTGATGTGGTAGTTCAAGATCTGAGGCATAGGATGATGACAAGTGGTGGATCGAACAATTGTCATCATGTTGCCAAGAAAAGATGTAAGGAGGATAAGTATAGCAACATGGCAACTAGGTGATGTGGTGATGACATGGCATAGTGACAATGACTAGGTGCTGATGTAGAAAAAAATGACAAGTGTCATGTGGTCACTATGTCACAATGATGTGGCACAATGCTGACTCATCATGCGACACAGTGACTAGTGACATGGTAGAGACATAGCATGATGATGTGGCTACCACGTGGTTGAAAATAGACAAATAAGACAATACCACATGGCAGGTTTCAGGTGACTAAATAGGAAGTCAGACAATCAGAGCATGACATGTGGCAAGGCTGGTTAAATAGGTTTGACCCAGATGGATTTTTAGAGGGAAAAATCAAAAAGCTTATAAAGTTAATTTTTTAATGTTTTCCATTGGCTAAGCATACATAATCAATTTTAAATATAATTTGGTTTAATTCTATAGTTTAGACTTTAGACAATATTAAATATTTGCAAAGATGCAATCTGAAGCCATAACAGGAGCTCAATTTTCAAACTAAGATTCTAGGCGTTTCTTGTAAACTAATATAGCAATATTATATATCACTAGAATCGAGAGAAAAGAAACTTTCCATTTCTAGATTTTTTTTTCACACAGGTCATTAGTTCAAGTTATGCAAGGATTTGTCTCAGGTGCCCAGTTTGTAGTTTCATTCAGTTGGGGTAGTTCAAATTGGATTTCTAGTGAAATGATGAACTAAATGAACATAAAAGGAAGCATGAATTTAGTTATGGGAAAGTTTTGTAACATCCAAATCAATTGAATTAAGGTATCATCAACATTTTATGATGCACTTCAAATATTTTAGTAACATAAGGGTTTTTCATCATTAAGGAAGAGATATTTCAGGTTTGTTACTAAACAATGATGAAAACCAAATCAGATTTGATGGGTAGAAAGATGAGATAGGTTTTACAACAACAAAGAATGTAGATTCAAGTGGACACATGTCATTTCTAGATTAGATACAAGATTCCATTCTTCTTCTATATCTTTCTCTTTCTCATCCATTGTAAGAGTTGGCAATTTTTAGTGTGATACCACATTATTGGTTCTAGTTTGTCAGTGAGACCGCATTGTTGGATCCAAAGCTATGATTCTACCATTTTTTCAGCAATCTCTCTTGTAATGAAAAACAAGAAATAAACATACAGATAGTTCTAATCTATTAGGCAATTTTATATTTCATTTTCATGCATGTTATTGTATTTGTTTCAAAGAAATGAATGAAAATGCAACAGTAAGATAGTCTTCATTCTGATATCTTGTCTCCTATTCATGTTGTTTGTGGTCTTTTGTGTTTTATAAAAAAATGGTATGAAACTCAGTTGCAATCTATTGGTTGCATATGTTGATTTATTTTTTTTATGACTCAAGGAGTTATGTAAATGCTTGATTCATCACCATAGGATTGCATATCTCATGAAGGGATAGGTCAAGTATGAGATTCAGAAAGATGCAGATGTCTGATTCACAAGGTGGATAGACAGATCAGAAAGTCTTGATGTATGGGATATGTCAATGACTTTTAGAGATGCGTGTTAAGAGTTTTGTGTGATTGCCCAATAGATAAGGCACTGATAAGCTATAGGATCAGAGTGTTATGTTGTTCATGTCATATTTTGCTGAAATCAACATCATTAATCAAATATCTTTCCCTTTAATGTTGAAGAACTAAAATGTGATGCCTTCACTTAGCTCAACAATTTCTTAGGTCATGTTATTAGCTATTCCATGTCTGAGATCTTTGCATGAGTGTTAGAAGATTTAGGGTTTTTATCTACTTTGTCAAGATTCAAGTGTATGTTTTAGCATTGGTACCATATAAATGAATCTAAGGTACACCCACCTAGGTTTTGCAGAGCTTAAAATAGAAGAAGTGTCTAGCCTTATAGTTGGCCCGGTGTCTAAAAAGGTATCTTGAAGATGGGGGAAGTAGCTGCCCCTAGATGTATCTGTTAAACCCTTAGTATTTGGTCTTTGATTATTGTCATTGATGTCAATAATGAGCATATGGTATGGCTCACATCATCTAATTATCTTATTTTATGTCCTTCAATATTGTTCAAAACATATTCAAGACAAATACTTAAGTATTATATAATTAACACAGAATGTTCACATTGGTGTTGAAAATGGATAAAAAAAAATAGTTAGGTCTATTAGAAAGTCAACAAGATTTTTTATCAGATAGACCCCAACTATCATACCTTTTTGGGAAGGTCTCAGAGTTAGCTAAAATAGATCTTTGTTAGTTTTTGAATAACACATGTATCGAAAGAGAAAAAGTCTATTTATCAAAAATAAGTACCAAATTATTATGACAGTATAATGGAAGTTTGGGGTATGTAACTGCCTCAAAAAATTTAACTTTCTTGGTTTATAAGTAGAGGATAGATTCCTCTAAAGCATCCAATAGGTGGTTTTGATAGAGGTTTCAGAATTGGTGTGGAATTCCTTGTAGACCGAATAGTTTGCAGGCAAATTTTTAACAACAAAGAAGAGGGTAATGCTTTATGTTCCTATTTTCATATTTGTGATTTGATTTTCATTGAATAGGTTTATCAAAGGTAGAAGAAGGGTTATATATTGTTGCTTCATTCATTCATATCAGTATTTGATCAGATCTTGTAATGGAAAAAGAAAATATATTTGGATATTAGATGTTTTGAGGAGAATAGAAGTATATCCTACATTGTGTTTTCAATAAGAAGTTGAAACTAGTGGTTCATGATTTGTGTTTTAATAGAGATGATCCTCTAATTTTATATCTCACTTTTTTCATTTTTGAAGTTGATGCTTCTTGTATTCATGAAGAGGGTGCTTCAAGTGTAAGGGATTGGTGTTCCTTGAAATTGGTGTTTCTAAAATAGGGTGTTGGCGCTTCCTAGAGTTGTAGCTCTAAAATATTTGTCCAAGAGGCCAATAAAGTTTTAGATTCAAAGTTTTTTTTTACCCTAAGAAGTTTTCCATGTTAAAATATTGTGTCACTTTGTTATTCATTAACTATCTTGCTCATGTGTTAAATTTTTATAAGTTGTAATTGTTTGAAGTTTTTAAAAGTATTTTAAACCACTGATTCACCCCCCCTCTCAGTGGTGTTTGTATTCCAATAGTATCCTTTTCTCATCAGGGTAATTTGAAACCATGTTGTTTCAAAACACCAACACATGGATTACACACTAGGATCTTCTTCTCTCTATTATGGTAAAAATACTTGAAAAGCTCAAAACCAGTGACCCTAGGGCACATATCATTGCATATGGGTCCATGAAAGCATAGTCATTTCCATCATTTTCATTTGAAGATGTTGGGAAGAGCTTAATCCATTCTTTAAAAAATTGATTAGGTTTCTTTTTTCTTGTTTTTCCTCCCTTAGAAGTGGAGGTTTCTACAATTTCCATGTCTGCTACCTCAATTTCTTCAACCTCCTTATCAAACATTCTAAAAATAGCTTAAGAACACTAGACAAAACAATATCTAGGCATTGATAGTAACAATTTGGACACACTAGAGACTCTGCAACTTCTTATATTTTCTTCTCTTTGTGAACAGTAAACTGCAACTGATTAACAAAATGTCTTTATAACTTAATATACATCATTATCGTCCCTTTGCATTGATTTTCAGCATGCTTGAGCCTTAAAACTGAACTTATTATATCACCTCAGGGGAGCGTCATTATTACTATCCAACATTACACATTTTGTATAGTGCTTGAATCTCATTAGTTGAGAGCCCTTTGTTGTTTCCATCTCAAAAAAGGGAAAACATATTTTCAATGTCAGCTTACGGTTTACGATCTTACACTCAACCCAACAATCAAACCCTTTGTAATATCTTAGGTGGGGACCATTTTTTCTATGTCTTATGATCTCATGAAAACAAAACCCTTATTGCACTATCATAAACCTTGAAATTTTTTCTACGATTTCATGATACACTAGTTACCACGACATTAGAGCTTTCCTTTAAATTCTTTATAATCTCACAATAGGTGGTTTACATTGCACACTGTAACATCTTATCTCATTTTCCTTTGGCTTACAATCCTACAATCATGGTTTAGGTGACTGTTTCATGACTTCAAAAAACATCTTCAAACCCTTATGATACTATGATAAATCATTACCCTTTCCTTTGTAGCATTACCAACATCTATTTTCACCCTTACGATCTAATGACACACTGGCCTTGTAGCATCACAACACTTTATTTTGTCCCTTGAGATCTTTCGATACACTATTTATCATAAGACCAAAGATCAAAATATGCTATATTAAAATAAACTTATGCATAATAAGCTTTTGGCCCCATCAATCTAATTTGGCATCCACCTTGTATACATGACATCATTGATTAGTTAGGATAGGACACATGTCACTTTTTTGACAATGAACTGCCACCTTTCTCTATCATTTATTACCTTACAATCTTACGCTCATCATTCCCATAGCATCATGAGTTTCAAATTCTTCTTCCCTGATCTTACAACTAGGGCCTTAGTGTACCATCAAAAAACTTTACAAAGACCATTATGATGCCTCGATCACCTCTTTATTGTAGGCTCAGTGCCTTTTAGCTTCTTCCTTTTATTCATACATTCTATGATCCTTTGACAAGATAATTATTGCATGGTCATGACCTTTTATTTTTGTATCTACAATTCCATGATTGTCTTTTTGTCATAACATCACACACCATGACTTAAAAGCTTCCATCAGAGCTTACAGTGACACAACACAAAGGGAAATCATAAGATCAGGAACCTTTTCTTTTTTATTGATAATACTACAATCATAACATATCTTACGACTAGGGAACTTAAAACACCACTCAATGATCCTCCACTAGTCCTTATGTTGAAATATTGGGAGAAAGAAAATATGAGCTCATGATGGGATGCCAAAGCCATGATCATAAGATTAGAGCTCTATGATTTGAAAAGTATAAAAATCTCCTGCTTGGAAATACTTAGGATAAGGGAAAAGAAAGTTGTAGTCTTAAGGAATTTTTTTAAATGGCAAGATAAAAACACAACATTAGGATACCAAAAAAATCCCCTAGGGCAAGATTTTAGCTATTTGAACTAAGGTACAATGATTTGGCTAGGGTTCCTTTTGAAAATTGAAAATAAATAAGACACAAAACCCTAATAATGCAGAGTGATTTTAGATCTTTTTCACAATGAGAATAAAAAATTTATTATAGTGAAAAAGAGGGCTATTAAGTGACATTTAAAATTAAAAAAGTGAAGATGATGGAAGAGTTGATGTAAGCCCTAGAAAAACCATATGAAAATCCCTTTGCTTCAAACAAGGTATTTATCATGAAGTATTTATTTAATATGAAGATGATAGAAGGTGGATCTATTGAAGATCATTTAAATGAGTTTAATATTGTTACTAGTTAGTTATCTTCTATGGGTATTAATTTTGATGAAAAAATTAAGGTTCTCTTGATTTTGTGTTCTTTTCCTGAAAGCTAGAATGGCTTGGTAATGGCTGTGAGTAATTCTATTTCTAGATCTAATATCCTAAAATTTGATGATGTAATTGGTGTTATTCAGAGAGAGAAAAATCATAGGAAAACCTTAGGTGGATCTACATTAGGAAGTGCTTTGAATGCACAAATTAGAGGCATAATGACTAAGAGAAGAAATAATTTTGGAACTGGTGGGAAATCAAGAGAAAAGTTAAAGGACAAGAGGTCTCATCCCAGAGGACCAAGAGATTGTTGGTACTGTAGTAAACTAAGGCATAAGAAGAAAGATTATTGGACTCAAAAGAACAATGAAGTAGATAAAATGGAAGGGAACAAGGAGGAAAATGTGGTAAGTAACAAATCTAAAGAGAATGTTTTGCTTCTTTCTTTAGAAAGTATTGATGATTCATGGGTTTTAGATTCTGGTGCTTCATTTCATGCTACAACCCATATAGGTTATTTTATTGATTATGTCCAAGGGGATTTTGGGATTGTTTATTTGGGGGATAATGAACCTTGTTAGATTGTTGGAAAGGGAAAAGTTAAGATTAAGTTGCATAATGAGAATCATTGGCTACTACATGAGGTAAGCCATGTTCCAAGGTTGAGTAGGAATATAATTTCAACAGGGAAACTCAGTGATGAGGGTTGTGTAGTTACTTTTAATGATAAAAATTGGAAGGTTTCAAAAGGTTGCCTTGTAGTAGAAAAAGGTGTGAAAGTAGGCACTTGATATCTTTGTCTAGGTCATATTGTTCCTTCTACTTTGATTGTTTTAGAGAAAAATGAATGTAAGAACAATTGTTGTAGTTGAGCAGGGAGAACAAACAATTATTGTAGATTTCGATAAAACACTATGGCACCACTGACTTGGGAACATGAGTGAGAAAGGTATGAAAGTACTTCATTTAAATAAAGTTTTACTAGGTTTGAAATGTGTTAATATGAATTTATGTGAAAGTTGTGTGTATGGAAAATAAAAGAGAGTGAGTTTTGTAAAGAGTGGGAAGGAAAAGAAAAGTGAGAGATTAGAGCTTGCTCATACAGATGTATGAGAAACAACTTAGGTATCTTCCCTTTGTGGCTCTCATTATTATGTTACATTTATTGAGGATGAAACTAGAAAAGTATGGGTTTACTTTTTTAAACAAAAATCTAATGTATTTCAAACTTTTAAGAAATGGAAATGCTTGGTTGAAAATGAGACTAGTAAGAAATTAAAATGTCTCAGATCTGATAATGGTGGTAAGTATTGTAGTCATGAATTTGAAGATTATTTCTCCACTAATGGTATTTGTAGACAAAAAAATATTCCAAGGACTCCATAGGAAAATGGAGTGGCTGAACACATGAATAAGACTATAATGGAGCATGCAAGAAACACGAGGTTGCATGCAGGGTTTCCCTTAAATATGTGGTTGGAGGATATCAATACTGCTATATATTGATTAATAGAGGTCCCTCTACTCCTTTGGGTTGTGGTATTCTAGAGAAAGCATGGACTGGTAAGAAAGTGAGTTATTCTTTTCTCAAAACCTTCAGTTGTGAAGCATTTTCTCATATAGATTCTAAAAATAGAACCAAGCTTGAAGCTAAGTCAAAGAAATGTGTATTTGTTGGATATGACATTGATGAATTTGGTTATAAGCTTCAGGATTTTAAAAATTGTAAAATTATAAGAAGTAGGGATGTTATATTCAATGAGAAAGTGTTGTACAAAGATCTTTTGCAGCAACATGAGAAGAAAGAATATGATTATGTAGCATTGGATGATAGTCCAAAAGATGATGGTTCAATAATTCATCATGATTTGCAACAACTGCAACAAAAAACACCACACATGAATGTTAGATGGTTAACAAGGCTAAGTAGACCTCCAAAGAGATTTTCTCCTTCTTTGTATTCTATTTTACTTATTGATATTGGTGAACCTGAATGTTATGATGAAGCTATGCAGGTGGATACAAAGATTTAGTGGGTTTCTTCCATGAAAAAAGAAATTGACTATTTGCTGAAAAATAAGATATGGGATTTATGCAAGTTGCCTGCAGGTAAAAAGGATTTACAGAATAAATGGGTTTATAGGTTGAAAGAAGAGAATGGAGGTAAGAAACAATTTAAAGCCAGGTTAGTGGTAAAAGGATATGCACATAAAAAGGGCATTGATTTTGATGAGATATTTTCTCCTGTTAAAATAACTTTTATTCACACTGTTTTAAGTATTGTGGTTGCTGAATATTTGCATTTGGAGCAACTTGATGTTAAAACAACCTTTCTTCATGGTGATTTGGATTAAGAGATATATATGGAACAACCATAAGGATTTGAGGTCAAAGGTAAGGAGAACTTAGTATGCAAATTGAAGAAAAGTTTTTATGGCTTGAAGCAAGCACCTTAGCAATGGTATATGGAATTTGACAGGTTTATGCATGAGCATGAATATAGTAGGTGTCATTCAGACCATTGTGTTTATTTTAAGAGGTTGGATGATGACAACTACATTATTTTATGTTTATATGTTGATGATATGCTTATAGTTGGGCCTAACATGGATCACATTAAGGGGTTAAAGGAAAAATTAGTACATTCATTTTCTATGAAGGATTTGGAGGCAAAAATAAAAATCCTTGGTATGAAAGTTTGGAGAGATAGGAAAAATAAAAAAATGTCATTATGTCAGGCTGATTATATTTCAAAGGTGTTACAACATTTCTCTATGGAGAATGCTAAAGATGTTAGCACACCTTTACCTAGTCATTTGAAATTGACTAAGGAAATGTGTCCAAAGAAATAAGAAGAGGAGGCTATGATGTCAAAAGTACCTTATGCTTCAGCTATAGGAAGCTTGATGTATGCTATGGTATGCACCAAGCCAGATATTGCACATGTAGTGGGAGTTTTTAGCAGGTATATGAGTCATCCAAGAATTGATCATTGGAATGTAGTTAAATGGATTCTTAGATATTTGAGAGGAACATCCAGTAAGTGTTTACATTTTAAGGCCTCTACTATTGATTTACAGGGCTATTTTGACTTAGATTTAGTAGAGAATATTGATACTAGGTGGAGAACTACAAGTTATGTATTTATTATCAGTGGAGAAGTAGTGAGATGAGTTTCTAGGTTGTAGAAGATTAATGCTTTATACACTATAGAGGCATAGTATGTTGCTACTACAAAGGCAACCAAGGAGATGATATGGCTTTAGTTCTTCATGGAAGAGTTGGTACATATACAGAGGGATAACTATATTTTTATAGATAGCCAGAGTGATATTCATCTTGTGAAGAATTCAGCTTTGCATTCAAAGACAAAACACATACAGTTGCAGTACCATTTCATTTGGTTAGTTTTGGATGATGGATATTTAAAGTTGGAGAAGATACATACATATGATAATCTAGTAGATATGTTTACCAAGGTAGTAACAAGGGAGAAGTTGAACTCTGCTTCAACTTTGGTTGGTCTTTTAGATTGAATAGAATAAAAGAATAATAGAGTCCAGGGTGATTTGATATTCCAATGGAGTCCTTATGAGGTCCTGGGGAAATTCCATAGGTGCACTCCCTATCATAGTATAGGGTGGGGTGGAGGGGAAACATCCCTGCAGGGGTTTTTGGGGGTAGCGCTCGTGAAGCTAAAAATTACCTTATATTCTAAAAGGCATAGGATGGTATTTTTCCTATTGAATGACTCATTCTAGCCCTAATTTTGTAAGTGGTAAAAAGCTTGTATAAAAAGGATTAGGGTTAGGGATTTCATAATGTAATGGAGATATTATAGGTTCTTGTGGTGGTATCGAGCTATAAGGGATTGCAAATTGTAATCACTAGATAATAATAATATTGGACTTGTTATTGGTGGATGTAACTTAGAGATTGGGTGAACCACGTTAAATCTTGGTGTCTTGTGTTCTCTTCTATGCAATATATTATTTTTTGATATTTGGTAATATTTTTATGTAATTGTTATTTCTATCTGAGGTTAATCCTAATTATTCCTTGGTTATTAATGTAACACCAAACTGATGCCATATTTGAAGCCATAAAAAAAACTAAATTTTCTACAGGATTTGGTGCAAGCATAAGCAGTCTCATATCAAAGAAAGGTGATTTTGGGTCAGGGTTGAAAATGCATAATTGGCATACCTTCATCAAGGTAAGTCATATTCTTCTCTATTTACAATAAATTTGTAAAACATCATGTACTTTTCATTGTTTTATTTATAATATATTAAAAAGATCATTTTATTAAATTATTGCAATACGTTTTACCTCTATCTCTCCCACAAAAGTTCAACAACATGATGTTGACATTAAGGTCAAAGTTTATTTATTAGTGACTCACACTTAGTCAATTACTTAAGCTTCTACTGATCTTATCTTGTAGTTTGTAGTATTAATCGAGTAATCTAGGTACTATCAAGTTCTATAGTTGCTACCAAGTTCTAGAATCATTATGCAATTCATGACGAGGTACTACCAAGTTCTACAATAATCTATGTACTTCCAAGTTGATCAGTGATAGTTCTAACCAAGCTTCATAGTATTAACCAAGTTGCATAGTCTCAACCATGGTCTCTAGTGTCTATCAAGCTTGTAGTATCAATGATGTGAATCTAGTGTTGACTAAGCCAAGGTGTGTCAAGCAAGTAATTCAGTTTATACCGAGCTTGAAGTGTTAGTGTTAACCGAGCCATGGAGTGTCAACCAAGTGATTTAGTTTATATGTTGAGTTTCACAGTACTCACCAAGTCACACAAGTGCTAACTAAGTTCAAGCTACTTGTAAGTGATAAGTATGAACCAAGTATCTATGTCTATCAAGTAGATGATGATTTTGAGTGTTGACAATGGTTGTCGAGTATCAAAACCTCACCGAGTTTGTATTTTGAACCTGGGTGCTAGTAGTTGGGGTGACTTTGTGATCTTGATGGAAACCTATGTTGTAGCCGACTTTGATGAATTATTATTTGGATTGGTATATATATAATGTATTATATCATATCCAAATAAAAAAGAAAGAAAGTATAGAGTGACTATGGAGAGCAGAATTGCAAATTGTGAAGGCTACAAGCTATATAAGGGACAACAAAGATTCATCTATCAAAGAAAGGTGATCTTTACATTTCAAAGGAATCTCAACCAGGAAATCAAAGTGGCAGATCAGAGATCAGCCATTGGTTCATCCTAATAGATGTATTAGTTAAATCCTTAACTAGGTAGACTTAATAGTCTTTGTCAAATCTCTTTACCAAGTGGATATCTTATTGTATGTTTTGTAAATCCTCTCACAAGGTGGACCTAATAGTCCTTATTGTTCCTAACAGGGTAGATCATTAGAAGTGATCAATTGTAAGCCTTAACCAACCAACTTTATATTGCAGTACTAAAGCTTGTGGGTATCATCCCTACCCTAGTTTTACTTTCTATTTGGAAGGTTTCTGGGTCACCATATCTTGTAATGTGTTATGAATGTTTTACTACTTCGATTCTCTCATGCATGCAAATAGATCAAAATATTATATGAAGGATTAATTGATGAATTAAATTAAATTTTTATTGGTTCTTGATTCACCCCTCCCCTCTCAGTAACCTAGCCTACCTTGCATGTCCAACAATTGATATCAGAGCTTTGTGGTTCTCAAAGAAGAAGTTTAATAGTTTGAGCAAAGATCAGAGGCAATGGAGGTATACATGCTAGATAAGGTTATTGACAATGAAAAGTTGGATTTGGAATTGGCTATTGGGTATCTGAAGAAAACAAAGGAGTAACTCTCTCAATCATTGAAAAGAATGAAAGATCTTGCAGTACAAATGAATGAAAATCTCTATGCTAAAGAAAGAATTGAAGATATATCTCATGAAATAAATTCAAATTAAGCTGATGAAGTGCAATCAAAGATCTATTTCAAAATAATTCCAATGTTAAAGAAGTAGTTAGAAAGCTGAAAAGAGAACAAAAAATCCAATTAGTAAGATTATGTAAATTCATGGAAGAAAAAGACATAGCCAAAGAAGAGATAGAAGAAAAGAACAATGAAATTCAACACCTATCCCTTCAGCAAGCAAACTTCATTGGTCAACTCACTAATGAAAATGAAGAAATAATGAATCGAAGAGTAGAGAATGAAAGATTATAGAATGATCTAAATACTAAGAAGCAACCTAATGAGAGGATGATGGAATATCAAGAAAGCATGAATAATTTGAATGAGAAAAGTCAATATAGAAAAAAAGGCAAAGCAGAAATAAGATACATAGAAGAAGGTGAATCATCCAAGCAAGTAGCTCAAAAGAATCAAATACCTACTTGCAATCATTGTGGTAAGTTAGGCCATACATCAAAAAAATGTTGGAGTAATGGTAATGCAAAATTCAATGGAAAGTGTTACAGTTGCAATAAGCATGTACATAGAGCAAGTGAATGCAAGGAGAAACCTAAGTTTGAAGGTAAATGTCACAATTGCAAGAAAGGACACAAATCTTCTGAATGCAAAACCAAGATATTGAATCTAGCAAAATAGAATGTGAAATCTATATTTGGATGGGACTACAACAATTGGTGTAGATGCCACTACCATGGAAAATTTGAGCACATTGGAGAAAACTATGTAAAACATCACATGAGAAATAAAGACACCACTAAAAGATTTTTTATTTGTGCAGAACTTGGACACCTTGCCAAGAACTATATGAAAATTGGAAGAATTGAAGATGAAAAGAAAGCTAGAGCTGACAATATTATAAAGAAGATGAAGTAGCAATGGATACCAAAATCTTCTAATAATGCAAGTCCAAGTCATGTAACATATGTAACTCAAGAATTGGGTGACTCAAGCATCTCAACTTGAATTTTCATAAGAATAACTAGAATTGAGACTCTCAAGTAGACATCTCACATCAGTTCCAACCAGCAAGAAGAAGAGATCCATATTAGCATTCAAGATGCAAAGGGATCACTAAGTGATTGGAAAAATTCAAGACCTTACTGAGCTAGGTCAGGTTGCAAGACCCTACCGAGGAAGGTTGGGATACATTGAAACATTATGTGGACACCAAGCTATGAATGACTCTATTGAGCATTAAGGATAAACCAAGTGGAAGATAGTCTATCACCAAATGAGCAAACATACCAAGAATTTATGGCATTTGAAAGTAAAAATTTTTAAAAGGAAGGAAATCAAATTCATTTTTCACCATGAATTTTTGAGAGCTATTTGTAAAGAGTGATTTCTTTGCTTCTAAGTGATATGTGTGTTTTCTATTGAAGATTTTTGTGTTTTCATGAACCCTACTAAGCATGGAGTCTTCTAGAAGAAAAAATAGGAAAGGATCTAAGATGTTGGTTTAAGAAATCGATTGGAAGGCACTAGAATTCAATTTGAGTTTAGAAATTGCAGAAGTACTTGACCCAACTAGAGCTCAATCACAGATTTTTCCCATGGTATTACTCATTCACAATATTCATTCATATTTTCACTATTCCATATAAGAACTTGGAGCCCTAGAGATGGATGAGACTCTAGAGAAGTTATGTGTGAATGGTGTGTTGAAACCTGAGCATCAACATTTGGAGACCAAGGGTTTAACACACATTCTGTATATGCCCCAAGAATTTCAAATAAAATAGATAAGGTTTATCCTCAATCATATACACAATGGGTAGTTATGGTTGGATAAACTTATTCAAATCACAAAGAAAATGATTCATAGAATCATAGGGCTCCCAATGTTGAACAAATTCAAGACTAACAAAGCCCTAAGTTGGGTAGAACTGGAAAACAAGACTCTTGTCAAGTGGGATGGAAGAGGAATGAAGATTAGAAATGTAACTAAAATGGAACTAAAATTTGGAATTCATGTGGTCACTCATACGATCTAGAGCTCCAATTGTCTCAATAGTGTGTCATGTGAGGCAGCTGATTTGGCTCTCAAGGTAGTAAAGAATAACACGTCCTTCGACCTTGCCAAGTTAATGCCAAATAAGTTCAACAAGAAAATGGAGAGCATCAGAACTTCCAAAAATAATCTGTGTAATTATGGTTCACTCTTAACTTGTTTATTCTTCCATGTGTAAATTTTTTTCCCTACTAAAAGTTCAACCTTATGGAGAAAAGATGTACCAATTTTATATCAAATTAATGAATATATAGCAGAGATGGGGGAAAAATTTGTTTGTTTCATGGAAAACTATTTTGATTCATTCAAGGAAATGATGAATAGGAGATATAGAATACCAAAGAAACTCTTAGAAGAATACAAGGATGATATTTATTTCATGGTAGATTGTGACAAATTGTATATTCAAGCAGTCAGACCTAGAGTGGTGTGGGTTAAGCCTCTAAACTATGAGGTTAACATTGATTCCACCAAAGATATCATTGAGGTAGTGTTGAATGAACTTATGGATGCTAAGGCCACATATTTTGGTACTTATGAAGAAGCCAAGGTGAGGATAGAACTTGAAATTAAGCTTCCTAAAGTAGTTAACAAAGGAAAGAAGAGGATAGCAAAACTTAGACAAGCAAGTTGTACTCTCCTATTGATTGAAGGAAAAGGAGATGATGTGGAAGAAGATGAAGCAAAGGATGAAGTAGAAGAAACAAAATCTGAGGAAGAAGAGCCTATAAGGAAGAAAGGTAAGATTATCATAACTAGACTTGTAGATGCTTAAAATTGTCCCAAACGCTATATTAATTCATTTAATATTTTTTTTGACATTATAATTATTAATTTATTAATTAATTATATTTGTCATATTCTTCTATTTATTTAATTAAATTCATTTAATTAAATAGGTTCATTTCCCTAATGTATTTAAATTTAATTTAAATACTTCCCCTCTAATGTATTAAATTCATTTAATGCATAGTGGTCCATAAATCCCCTTTTAAATAAATTCTAATTTATTTAATTCCCTTCACTTTATTAAATTATTTAATCCTATGATTAAGTTAAATCTTATTTAATTTAATCCTAAACCCATCCTAAAACCAAGTCTACACCCATCACTCTCATCCTTCTAAGCCTACCCACTACTCAATCCCACTTATTTATCTTAAACACCTTTCTAAACACCTTTTAGCTCCTAAGTGTTTTCTTGCACATGTGTGAGAAGTTCATGATCCAATAAAGCTTCCACTTAATTTACTCCTCTGACACCTCTTGCACCTCTGTGCCCCACTCCTTCTACCAAGGTTGCTCACACATGTGTGAGCAAACCTTGAGCCTCTCAATCATCAAGGCTAGTTTTGAAATTTTCATGGCTTTGTCCTTTAATACATGTGTCTCCCTTGTGGGACCTATGTGGATGCCACATATATGCCACCTCCCCAAGGCCTCTCTCAAACCTATAAATAGAGCCCTTGTCTCAAGCATTTATCATCTCCTCCATATGCATTTTAATCATGCTAGTATAGTTCTAAGAGCTTTTAGAGATTTTATGCATTGTTACTAACCTTTGGTAGTTTCTAGTTCATTTCCATTTGTATTGTTAACTTAGTTTGATTTCTCACATCCATATCCATATCCTTTGAGTGCTTTCAATTATGGTTGCTTCCATTGCCATTTCTTGAAGTATTCTCCATTCATCTTAGTATAGACTCATCACATTTTGCATATTCATTTATCAATCAAGGGATTCAATCATTGTGTTTGTGGATAGCACATCCACATCCCTCCAATCTAAAGCACACCAACAAGGCCTCTTATGGGTGCCCTTGTTGAGATTCTTTGAGGTCACATGAGGAATTTTAATTTATGGTTGCACAAGTTGTTAAACTCAAGTTTATTTTAGTTGTATTCAAATTTGTTTCTAATATTTTGTATGCACATGTTATAACTAACATTTGCTTATTTACGTGTGCTCCTGATAGGTTAGGTTTTCTTGTATACAAGACCTACCAAGTCATCCATTTCTGTATTCACAAGAAGAGCACCAAAATCTAGGAACAAATTTAAGTTAGGTGAGGAGGATGTCGATGAAATTATTTTCAAAAAGCCTCCACCTACATTTCAAGAAAAATTAAATGAAATAGAAAGAGGAGTTGGAAAGAAAAACTTCAAATCTCTTAGATATGAAACTAGGAATGCAGATGAGAAAAAAAAGATTGAGGACATGATGATGTCAAAATTGGGTAAGTGGAAGTACTCACCTGATCAACTTTTTCAAAAAATTACTAAGGATCTTTTACAAGCAATCAAACCTAGATGAGAGAATGCAAGGAAGACAAAAAATTAAATATTTGAAAAAACTTTATGGCAACTCATGCTAAGTCTTAATGAGAAAGAGTTGAAAGAATATTTGAAGAAGAATGAAGAAAATTTCACTCTCAAGTTAAACAAATGTCTTGTGCTAATAAAAGACATAGAATTTGTGGTAAAATCTGCTACTACCACATGGAAGAACATTTACAACCTGCATCAACCCAGTGACTTCATTGTTCATGTTAGTGATAAAGATGATGAATATGACAAGGAAGATGACAAAAATGATGATGAAAAAGATGTGGAAACAAAAGATGATGTAAATCTGGATGATGAGGAGGAAGAACAAGAAGCTACAAAGGCGAATCTCCCTTAGATTCAAAGTATTGAGGAAACTAACCTAGAAAATATTGCAACAATAGTGATGGCCTCATTTTCTTATTCTTTGAGAAAAGCTTAAATACCATCAAGCTCTGAGAAATCTTCTACCAAGTTAGTTGTGGTAACCACTGCAACACCAAGCACCTAAACAATCTTTTCACTTGTTTAGTTGAGTACCATATTGATTGAAGTGATCAACACTTCATCTACTGAGTAGAAACTGCCACCATCATCGTATTTGGCTATGGAAAAATAAGGTATTTCTACTGTTAGTATCATATCTACTTTTTTTGCTAGCCCCTCTATTTCTACTACTGTTTCTATTCCACATTCAGCTAGTATAAGGATAGTTGAGAACAAGTCTCAACTAAGTACTAAATTTTCAATTAAGGATAAGGGTAAAGAAGAAGATATTGATCTAGATGAGGATATAGTTATCCCAAATTAGGATATCTCCACTCTGGATCTTGATCAAATGAACATCATGGGTGAACTATTACAAAAGAGAGCTAAGCAATAGAAGCTTAGAGAAGGGAAGAGGAAGGAAATCCAAGTGATTAATAATGTAAATAATATACTTGTAGATGCACCAAGTATTGAGGTTGATAGTGCACAACCTATTTTGGATCAATTAGAAGAAGTTGTCCAGAAATTCAATGAAGATTTGAAGGACAAGATAAGTTTCTACAAAGAGTAGAGAGAAAATTTGAGAACAAGGTGTTGGAACAAGTAGCCTAGAAAATTGCAATCAATCAAGTAGAATTGTCTACTATTCTCAGTTCATTGGAGACATCTACAAATAATGTAACTTCATTATTTAGTAAGTTGTGTGATACATCTATCTTCACCAAAGGAATCAAATAAAAATTATCTAAGAAAGATGAAGACTTGAAGGCAAGTGCACACCAGTTGTTACTTGACCCAAGCTATAGTTCTACTCACTATTCAAAGATTAGATAGCTGAAAAATTTGCAAGAAAAGTTATTAAGGGAAGAACCCAGGATCAGAACCACACTTGTAGACATCCAAGGCATGATTCTTCCAAAAATGGATGCATTACAAAAACACATTGCACATGCCAAAAATCTCATCCATGGAAATAACTTCTCCATAGCTGATCACATGATGGAGTTATTAGCAAAAGTATAGATTACATGTCATGCAAGCAAGGTATTATATATATATATATATATATATATATATATATATATATATATATATATATATATATAAAAGGGGAGAAGTATATAGATGAATGTATATATTAAGAGTATTTGGGAGAAGTATAATATGAGATATATGTATGGGGGAGCAACATAGTATTACAAAAATCCATGTATAAATAATCAGAAAAAATCTTTTACAAAAGCAATTTTGAAAAATCTCAAAAAAAGAGTATGTTACCGAGTTGAAGACATAGGATGGAGATAAAAATAATATTTTGACCTGAAAATTTTGAGTATTCAGTTTTGGATTGATAAGTGTTTTTTTCACTGATGCCAAAGGGGGAGATTGTTGATATTAAGGTCAAAGTTTTTTTTATTAGTGACTCACACTTAGTCAATTGGTTAAACTGCTACTAAGCTTATCTTTCAGTTTACAGTGTTAACTGAGTAATCCAGGTACTATTGAGTTCTACAGTTGCTACCAAGTTCCAAAATCATTATGTAGTTCATGATGAGCAATATCTACCAATTTGATTAGTGATAGTGCTAACCAAGCTTCATAGTATTAACTGAGTTTCACAATGTCAACCATGGTCTCTAGTATCTACTAAGCTTGCAGTATTAGTGATGTGAATCTAGTGTTGACCAAACCAAGGTGTGTCAACCAAGTGATTCACTTTATAGGCTAAGTTTCACAGTCCTCATTGAGTCATGCAAGTACTCACTGAGTTCAAGCTACTTGGAAGTGATTAGTATGAACTAAGCTTCTACGTCTACCAAGTGCATGATGATGCTGAGTGTTGGCAATGGTTACTAAGTACCAAAACCTCACCAAGTTTTTCTTTTGCACCTGAGTGCCAGTAGTTGGGCTGACTTTGTGATCTTGCTGGAAACCTATATTGTAGCTAACCTTGATGAATTGTGATTTGGATTGGTATATATGTAATGTATTATATCATATCCAAAAAAAAGAGAAGAAAGTATGAAGTAAACACAAAGAGAAAAAGTGTGAATTGTGAAGGCTACAAGTAGTATAAAGGACAAAAAAGATTTATCTATCAACACAAGGTGATCTTTACATTTCAAAGGAATCTAACAAGAAAATTAGAGATCAACCATTGGTTCATTCTAACAGGTGTATCGGTTAAATCCTTTAACTAGGTATACTTAATAGTCTTTGTCAAATCTCTTTACTAAGTGCATACTTGATTGTATATTTTGTAAATCTTTTCACAAGGTTGACCTAGTAGTCCTTATTGCTCCTAGCATGGAAGATCATCATAAGAAATCAATTGTAAGCCTTAACCAACCAACTTTATACTTTTGTACTAAAGCTTGTGGGTATCATCCCCACCCTAGTTTCACTTTTTATTTGGAAGGTCTTTGGGTCACCATATCTTGTGTTAAAGTGTTATGAATGTTTTACTACTTTCATTCTCTCATGCATGCAAATGGATGAGAATATTATATGAAGGATTAATTGGTGAATTAAGTTAAATTTTTATTGGTTTTTGATTCACCCCTCCCTTCTCAGTGACCTCACCTACCTCACATTTCCAACGCATGAGCATCAAACAATTTATATATGATCTTGGGAAATACATGAGGTTAAAAGTGTTATTTGTTAGATTTGTTTTATAGATATTATTTTTGCATTTTGCTCTTCCTTTTCTATAATTTATTGTATATTTTTTTGTAGAGTCTCATTAATATGTATTTGTGTGATGAATATCTTCTAGGTGGTTGTCATCTAAAGAAATTGATTAAAAAGACAAAGCATTGGAAGAGAAAAATTCCTCATCTCTTGTGTGAGATACAAAAGTGTCTACCTTTAACTTTTTTCAATGCACAAGAAAACTGCTTCATACATCTAGTTGAGGAGATTGAATTGTGTGGACATGTACCAACTAGGTCAATATGGATGGTTGAGAGGAACTTGAAAATTTTGAAGGGCTTGGTTCAACAAAGAGAACATCTTGAGGGTTCCATGGTTGAGGGTATATGGTATACCAGACCATGGTGTATATCAGTGAATATCTTCCCAAGTTTGTATCAAAGGTCCATGTAGATCACATTTGAGATGCCAACTCCATTAACACATTTGAGGGGGAGTACTTGATGGGAAAAGGTAGATTGAGGAAAGTGAGATAATTATAAGGTGTTATTGTAGTTAATTAATTCTTATCCATCATCAATATAAGTTTCTTCTAACTAGTCTATTTATTTTATACAATTTCTTGTGAGTGGGATGAATGCCATTTTTATATTGAAAACAATATTGATTGGATGATAGTATGGATTAGACGATCTCAAAAAAATGGTTTCTCATTAACATGGGAAGGTGTTGCTTCATTGGTTAAAGAAGATCATCATAATGGAGATCCCAATGTTATGGCAATGGTAATTGATCGAGAAAATGGCTTACGAGGTGGAAAGGTATGTATAAGTTAATCTATCATGACCCATTTTTTTAATATCAAATCATAGATGGATGCATAAATTTGACATGTTTGAAAATTAATAGTCAAGCACCACAAAGCTATGTTCTAAAATGGCAATAAATTTTGGATTAAAAAGGTGGATAAGACTAATAGAACTTGGAAAAATAGATTCTGTGACATTTTGGACGACATAATTGAGTGTGACTTTAATTCCTTCAAACTAATTGTATTCATTGTTAAATGGTACAGGCTACGATTAAATCAAAATGATCTTGATAGAACTATTATTGAACATGATAATGGATTTAAAATGATTAATAAAAGGTCATTTGATCCTGTTGGAAATGAGCCCTATGTTCTTCCAAGACAATGTGAGAAAATGTTTTACTTTGGTGTTCCACATAAAATGGGTTGGTCATTTTTCGTTAGACATGATCCAAGAGGAAGACCGGTAAGTATAATGTGATTAAAGAAGAAGATACCAAAGAAGTGGAATACATAGTAGATGATGATGGTGAAGAAGAAGAAGGAGATGATGATGATGATGCTAATGATGATGATAGCGAAGATTTTTATGATGATGGTTATAACATTGATGGTGGTGGTGGTGATGGTAATGATCATGATGATGATGGAAAAGATGTCTATGATGATGGTTAGCACATTGATGGTGGTGGTGGTGGTGATGATGGTAATGATGATGATGATGATGGTGGTGGTGGTGGTGGTGGTAATGATGATGATGGTGGTGATGGTGATGGTGATGATGATGATGATGATGACAATGATGATGATATGGACAAAGAAGATGATAAATGACATGATCAATGGAAATGTATTAGGTGTTGATTAAGTGTAAATATGTGTAATGATGCTCAATTCTTGGTGTTGATTACTTTTAAAATGTTCTTTTGTATAGGTAATGAATTAAAAAGTATACAATGATTATGATGTATGCATATAGTTCATGTTATGTTCTATGTGATTTTTAGTACAAGTATCTGTATATGAGCAATGTTAGTATGCTAATAGAAACCAAATTTAAATAAAGCTTCTACAAACTAAAAAAAATTCATAAACTTCAAGATAGACTAAGATGAGCTCTCAATTGAGAATATGAGCCATTAATGGGCTCTCTCAATGAGAAGCTCTCTTGTTGAGTGATTTTATCTAAATGGATAGGATGTATGCTCAATATGCTTCCAAAGGCTTCAATGGATGATTGTGGATTTTTGGTGTGGATAGATGGCTTTAGTATGGATTTGGCTCTCAAAATAGCATTATAACTTTACTTCATGGATTGTGTTATTTTGCAAAGGGAAAGGATCCAATTTATAGGCAAGAGGCTTGAGGGATTGAGGGCTAAGATGCAAGGATGGGAAAAAGCTTATGGAGGGCTCAGATTGCATGAGAGGAGAGCACATGGATTGTGCTTCCTTATAGCCAATCAAGGAGTGACACATGTCACATGGTGAGAGGATGGAGGAAAGGGGAATGATGAGTCAAAAAAGGAGGCCAAAGGGATAAAATCTTCATAAAGACCCTCATAATGACTTGTAAGAGCAATAAAAAGGCTTGGAAGAGTCATTTATGGCCTAGTGGGCTTCATAAAGTTTTATGGTTGAGATATTTTGAGGGTGATGAGAGAAATTTCGACTTGGACTTGATTAGGAAGGTTTTAAGCTTGCTTAGGATTGTGCAAATGATTAGAGGATGGATTAGGATGGTTTAGGATTAGCTTAGGGATAGGCAAGTGGATGGCATTTAATGAGGGTGGGTGAAGGAGGAGATATTTGTTAACTTTGGCTTGGATTAGTAAGTCTTAACCCATGTTTAGAGAATGTGACAAGGTTAGGAGGGGATTAGGATTAGGTTTAAAGACATCTTCTAGAAGAGTCTAGACTTTGGATGAGGATAAAGACTTTCTAGAATAGTCTAGAATTTCCTAGGATGAGGATGAAGACTTTCTAGAAGAGTCTAGAACTTCTTAGGATGAGGATAAATTATATTTTTAGGAAATAAATAAAGTTTTATTTATTTCAAGGGTTTGGGTTGAGGAGATATTTATTAAAACTTTTTTAATAAACATGAGGATTAATATTTAATCTTAATTAAATATTTTGAGTTGGGATTAGGGGTAGGAAATGATGGGATTAGACTTTAATCAAAATTAAAGAAGGATTAGAAGATTTTGGAAGAGGTTATTGGTCATAAGAAAATTGGCCAAGTTTTGGGCAAAAAATATTTTTTTAATTTATTTTAGGATTTTTGGTCAATTTATTAATTAAATAATTAATAAATAAGGAAATAATGTTTAAATAAGATTTAAACATTTTTGGGAGGGATTCCTTAATTAAATATTTTTAATTAAGATAAAGGGATTTAATGGCATAAAAATTAATTAAATAATTAATTAATAAATGATGATGTCATCAGGGATTTTTTCAAAAAATAAAAATACTTTATTTTTTAAAGGATTTTTAGGTGTCTACAGTATCATGTAATTTGTAACTAACTTAAGACAAATGATTTACATATGTAGGAAACTATACCCCTTTGACGAGGATCGTACACAGTGACATGGATCAAGAGGTATAAGTTTATTACATGCTTTCTTTCTCTTTACCTTCAACATTAATTATAATATGTGTTACTTATAGGTTGAAATATATTAGGTGCTGATTAGGTTGAAATATTTGTTACAATGCTCAATTCTTGGTGTGGATTACTTATAATATGTATTTTGTAGAGGTAACCAATTAAAAAATATACGATGTTATGTTTTTTTGTGATGTATGCATATTGTTCATGTTATGTTCTATGTAATTTATGGCATAAGTATCATGTAATTTGTAATTAACTTAAGACAAATGATTTATATATGCAAGAAACTATACCCCTTTAACAAGGATCATACAAAGTGACACGGATCTAGAGGTATAAGTTTATTACATGCTTTCTTTCTCTTTACCTTCTACATTAACTTTAGGAAAACTTAATCAATATTAGCCTCATTTTATAGAAAAATATTTCACTCCTTGAACTATATCTCTCCTTTGATGGGTTATAGGTACCACCAAATAGGTATCTATCAGATTTGTCTTCCTCAAGTGAGGGAAATGTAGGAATAGAAGAGGATAGTGAGACATGTAGTAGGTCTATGAAAGATAGACAAACTAGAGGTCAAAAGTTTAGAATAAAATTCAATAAATGCATGCAATTTTCCCTTGCTCAAGGGGGATCATGTGTTGCAAGTATGAATTTTGATGATATTCCTATGGGGGAGTATTGAAAATAGGTTACTATGATGATATGTTACATTCATGATTGGGTTTGTCATTGATGTCAATATAGCAATTTTCTGTGGTATCTGATAGAAGAACAACAAAAAGATCAAGTTGGTATGGAAGACTAGTTGAGTATTATAACTATTCGAAGTTATGAGAGATACATCTAAGTATTTGGTATATGCAATTAACATCATAAGAAGAAATGATAAGCCTAGAAGAAGTTATGTAAGTTTTGGTGATGTCTATTCTAAGATAGAGTTTACAGAGGCATGTTCTATTAAACTTGTTATATCTCTTAGCAGAGTTGATATTCTGAGAATTGAGGTTGAGGACATAAAGAAGACATGTTGATGATGATGTGGCTAAGTTTCTCATCATGATATTGCATGTACATAAAGTTATTCAAGTTTCAAGGTGGAAGATTTATGTTATTGCTAAGTGTAACATGTTCTTAATGTGGTCCTATAATAATTAATTGAGAAGGTCTAACAGTTGACTCAGGGAATTGTTTTGAGGACTTGGTATAAAGGAAGGACATTTTCCTTTATCAAGTATGAAATGAAATATATTGATGAAAAGAGATTGTAAGTAGAGAGAGAGAGAGTGGAATGAAAAGTTGAGTAGAGCAATGCAGAAGTGAAGGAAACTTCATTACCGAGGTTTTGCTAAGTGATCCAAGGTTTGATATTTGGATCCAAGGATTGTGACTTAGTCTACAAGGTTTGACAAGGACTGGTTTGGTTGATAGAACAAAGGGAAGAAGAGTATAATAGTAAACTACATGTTTGAGTAGTGAACTCTTCTTGTAGTTAAAATTGCATGTTTGGATAGTGGGCCCATCTTGCATACATTATACCAAAAATCCTAATAGGGTTGGAATCTCCTAATAGGGATTCAAAGTCTCCTAATAGGGACTCTATGTACTAAATGTTTCAATAGACTCCTAACTGGGTCCATCCTCTAACAAGGAATATTTATATTAGTACATCATCTTGTGGGCATCATTCCCACCAAGGTTTTCCCTTTGATCAAGGGTTTCCCTAGTTAACATATCTGGTGTAATTATTTATGTGCATCTTATTATGATTTCTATTTACTTTGGTTGAATGGTTAAGTTTTTTCAAGGAAGATAAATGTTTTATCTATCAGATAACTAATTCGCCCTCCCTCTCAGTTATCTTGGTGGACTATTATTTCTAACAATTGGTATTAGAGTTTCAAGTCCTTGAAGATAAAGTTTAACAACTTTGGGAGATCCATGGAGAACATGTTCAAGAAAGATAGTCTAAATTTTGATGGAACAAATTATGATAGCTAGAAGGAAAAGATGAACATCTATTGTGTATAGGTCTAGGATATTGGATCTTGTCAAAATAAAAAAAAATAATCATTGCTAAAAAGGATTTGGAAACTTGTACCGAGGTAGAAAGAGATAATTTTATGTGCAACACAAGAGCTAGAGAAACACTATTGACTGCACTTCCTAAAATTGAGTAGAATCAGGTAAAATCACTTGCTATTTCACATTTGATTTGAAAAGCTCTGGAAAATAGTTTTAAAGGTGATGTACATTCTAAGAATTTGAGGCTACAAAGTTGGATTTGTGCATTTGAAGATGCTAAAATGATGGAAGATGAATCTATAAGAACATATATAGGCAAGATATCAGAAATTACTATAGGTATCAGAGCTCAAGGAGGAACAAAAGAAGATGATGAGGTTTTATGGAAGATATTGAAGACTATAACACCACCATTAAAGTTAGTAGTTTAGATGATACAGTTGTTGATATCTTGTACTAAATATTTCACAAAGGAGTCATTGCTTGGAAGAATTGAAGTAGTTGAAAATGAGCTTAGACATGTCATGCCCTAAATTTAACAGGCAAACACATGACCAATTTTTTTTTTTTTTTTTTTAGTGTTTACATAAAAGTATAACAAGGGATAATTACACAAGTACCTATGTGCAATAGATATTCTCTAACGATTGGCACAGAGGTAGAAATCTCAAATTTCATGGTTAGGAGTACACTAGGGCATCACGAATGCATTCGTGTGCCAGAGGTAAAGCCTAATGACTCCTAGGTATGTTGATACTTCGACATAGGTCTTAGGTTGACTAGGTTCACTTTCTTCATGTTATCATCTTTTTAGAGAATCCATTACGATACATTCATAACTTTATCCTTAGAGGTCATAATGGGTCATAATTGTTTTACACTCTTTCATATTATAGTTTGTGTATGAAATCTTGATATAATGTTGATTATTTCCTAGGGCACTTATTCCAAGAATAATTGTTGTGCATATACCTTAATTTATTTAATTTTACATTTATTTATTTATCTACTTATCAATTTTTAGGTTTCAAATTAGATATTGGAATATAAATTCTTTATCCATTTATTTATCCCTCAGTAATGACAACCCCCAAATACAAGGGTGAAACAATGCATTTGATTAATTGAAATTAAATGATACTTCACAAAAGATATAAATAATTAAAGCTAACATTAGTAAACATGTATTTATTTGTTTATTTAATCTAAGGAAAAATTAATAACCTCAATTAATAAAATGTACTCTCAAACATCCTATTTAGCAACATAATTTACTAATTTAATAAACCTTAATAGCACTCTCCTTAATTTCAATAATGTCAAATATCTAGGTTTAAATCTATTCCAACTATAACTCAATAAACAAAAGAAAAACATTAACAAATTACATTAATTTCCTAAATATCTATACCCACCCATCTAATTTAAAAACTAAATTAATATATACATTCCCCATAAATTTTCTATTTATGACTTACCTAAAGATTACTAATTTTTATGGAGATCCTAAACATAATCTAATCCTTGAGTTAATACTAACAATGATTACATCCTAACCTATGTGGTTACCCAAAATCTGAAAGTAATATTAAATGCATACACTTTTTTTAATAAAAAAAAGCTCCTAAATCCTTACCATACATACCTACCCCTTCCTCAACTAGGCGTGGTAATAGGAGGGTCTTCACATGCTCACTTTTTCCTATTCCCAATGTAGACGATTAACATAGTATGTCTGCTGGTCAAACAAGGCAATTATTAAACTTTTTAAGTGCTGCTCTCATTAATTTTTTTATCCTCCTTGCTACTCACGTACTCACATGGCTAGGTGGAGTAGAAAACATGGGGAGGGGTTTGATAAGACAACCCCCCCCATTAATTGTGAATATTAGGTTGAGGCACCATAAAAGAGGAAGTCCTATTTAGGACATGATAATTGTTTAGTAAGCTAACTTTTTAAAACAAACATGCCTCCCTTTTTGAATCGACAGGTAAGGGTGGGTAGGGATGTGTCCCATCCCCCACTTGTAAAGTAATATTTTTTTTTGAAAAGGAAAGGACCCTATCAACTATTTAATGCCTGGATGCCTTCTTATGGGAGGGTAATAATAATATATATATTTTTATTGTTACTTCTTAAGATTTCATTCATAGTTATGATAGTGACTTTATGCATTTTAAATTGTATTGAAGAAGCAAGGTTATCATATACTGAATTTTTAAAATATTTTAATGTCTATAACTTGGAAGGGATTTTTTTTTTTGTTGTCCATACATTTTCCAGATGGTTTTTATGGATCTACAGGATCACTTATGAAGTTAGCATTTTTCTCTTTGAACTAGTTTTCTTCATATATTATATATGATTATTTATATTTGAGTTGATGATATTTCTAACATTGTATATTACATCTCAAACATATTCTACATAACAATTCTGAAGTATCACACATAACAACAACCATATTACTATCATAGTATAATTTCAAGATGCTCTAATATAAAACATAAATGAAATCTTCTTGCTTGTGATTCTAAGAACATTTAGTATTCAATTTACATTATTGATATCCAATTTTGGACTATAACTAAATATGAATGCATTAGCTATTGAATACATATCCAACAATTGTGCATAAATCAAGTTTAATCACATAATGCATCAAGCTACTTTTATGAGAATGGTGTGCAATAGAATAGCAAGAGTTAGTTATATTTCCATCTTACTAATGCCTACAATACCTCCATATCCAAGATTATGAAACCACAACATCAATGCAATGAAATTCTTCTTCATAATCTTCTTAAATCTTCCTCCTAACACACTTATCAAGCATGAACTAAGGGTGGTGGAATGACCATAACAAGCTATACACAATGGAAGGACCATTTGATACATACATTATAAATCTCTCTCTCTCTCTCTCTCTCTCTCTCTCTCTCTCTCTCTCTCTCTCTATGGAAAAATGAATTGAGAACAATAAAAACACTCTTACAATACTAACTGCTTCACATAATAAGTGGAGTTTATCTCTCCATTTCCAACAAAATAATAAAGAGTCTTCTTCTCCTATACAAAGAATAAACTACATGAATTTCAAGCTTCCAAGCTCATCAAGTGAATACCTACAAAAGAGAGACAAAATGGGAAACAATGGAGGCTCACCTCCAAACCTAGGCCTCAAGGAGGTCACCCACCAAGCTTGGGGAAACAAGGTACAAATGGTTGCATACTACACATTCACATTCCATGCATGATCACAACAATATGACAAGATTTAACATAATACATTACAAAACATCACATTCCAAGGCTTTGAACAAAGATTCAACAATTGAATCAAGTATAGGGTGAAGGTGGCTCTCTCCATGAGGAGGATTACCGAAACTATGATTCACAATATTCATATATTCTCATTATCAACATGCACTTTCAGGGCTTACAATAACTTCCCTTCCACACACCTCCTTATACTTCCCAAAATGCAAGTAACAAGGAGACCACATTCCATTGAACATATAAAATCATCTCCACACATGGGAGAGTTCCTCAACAACATGTGTGAGCCCAACTAACCCCTTCACCCAAGCATCTCTTCCCTCCCAAGGGTGAGTGATGCTTCACACCCATTACACAAAACACTCACAACATAACCCAAAAAAAAATTCAAGAAGAAAAATCACATAAAATCTCACATGCAACACTCATACAAGAAGATTCTTATTCACACCCACATCTAAAATATACTAAGATTTTCTATGAAAGAAATAACACCATATCAACTCTACATGCAAATAAAGAACACCATGGATCATGGGTACCAACCTCACTCCAAGCAATGGAAATCAATAGTTTTAGTAGAGCTTCTTATCCTCCTCCTCCAAACCCTAGTTGTCTCTAAAGATAGAGAGTGACCAAGTGAGTTTCTAATTTGGCCAAGCCTCCATATAACACCCTCATTTTCGAATTCAATAAAAAATGCATTCTTTTTGGGGTCTCCTAGGTCTACTATGCACCCTAGAGGTCATTATTAACCCCCTAACTTAAAGTACTACCGTGGGTAGAGTTTATTTTTGTCACAAACTCACCTTAGAGTTACTTTGTGGCCCTCCCAATGCTAGGTAGTTCAATTTTCAATTTTTTTCCATGGTGATAACCTTGTTCTGTTTACTAATTTAGGGCAATGAATCAAATTTCCCAATTAAGGCATTTAACTCAGAATAAGGTGGCCACATGATCCATCATCAAAGAACATGTTAGTTCACATAATGAGTACAAGTGTCAAGTGACACATACAAAATACACTATACATCACACATGACACGTTTAGAATCTACACATGAAATACATACTACACACATACATCTCACATTTACAAAATAAAAACATCACAATGAGGTTTACAAATCTTACAAAGATTCACCTTGGTAGAGTCATTTAAACATGTATTTATACCTTGTTTCCCCATTAAATTTCCATGGTTTCCTTTTCTTGCACATCAAACTCAAGTATCAGTAGTCCAAGGGGGTCAAATAAACATATACAAAATAAGTGCATGTAATAATAATATCCATATTAACATAATTTGAATTAGATTTCCTTTCCTAGTCTTTTCAATATTCCATTTGAAATGTAAAGATATCAAAATTTGCATGTCATAAGTCATCATTATCAAATTAACATCTATCTGCATATCCTAACCATTCATCTGCATGTCATAAAGCATCATAATCAAATTGACATTTATCTATAAATAAATAATCATAAGAATCAAATTTAACATTTCACATTGCATCAAAATTTGATAATATCATGTCATAAAGCTGCATCCATATATGTTCAAACATTCTTAGACAATAATAGGTTCTTAGTGCATATAACAATGTAAAACACTACTGAAGTATCAAAATCAATAAATAAAGCAATCCACTATCCATCTAAGTCTCGAATAACTGTCAAAATATCAAGGTCTTGAATATCAAAATGTAAATAAAATATCCATGCTTTGATGAGTTAGGGTGAGGCCTCACAAGACAATCCATAGAATTGACCAAAATAGAGACAACTTTTAGTGCCTTGAATATTCCACCTAGTTTATCAAGGAGCACAAGTGCTAGAGGAGATTTTTCTAGTAAGAGCATATCTAAGGAGGACATAAAGATTGAAGGAGTAGGCCTTCTGGTAAAAAGAGGAAAAAGGAGATACGAAAATCTTTAAATGTTGGACTTGTGATGAATATGGTCATTATGCATCTAAGTTTCCTAAAAGATAGAAAAAGTATAACGAAAATTACAAATCTAGAAAAGAAAGAGAGTGTTTGTATGCAAATGAAGACAATGATTCTGATGATCAAGTAGTAAGTGCTAGTGATGATGAGATTAGATTTGAAGAAAGTCCAAAGAAAGTAACTTTGACATCACAGGTTGAGAAGAAATCTGATTGGGTAATTGACAGTGGTTGTTCACATCATATGACTAGTGATATGAACAAGTTTGTTAACTTCAAAAGTCAAGATGAAAGTGTTGTTAGAGTTGGAAGTAATGCAACATGCCAAGTTAAAGGTATTGGATCTATAAATCTTGATGGAAAAACTAACACTGAGGATGTATACTTTATTTATGGTTTAAAGAACAATCTTTTAAGTGTTGGACAACTAGTAGACAAAGGTTATCCATTGTAGTTCATAAAGAAGATATGCATGATCAAAGAAAAAGGTGAAAAGGTAATTGGAACAGGAACAAGATTTAGAGGTAATGTGTTTTAGTTGAATCCTACTAAAATAACATGTTTGGTTGCAAAGGTAGATGAAATTTGGTTATGACATAAGATATTTTATCATATAAAATTTGATAGTATTGTGAAGACTAGCAGAATGTTTGTAGTTAGAGATTTGCCAAAGATTATAAAACCTACTAAGACAATTTGCAAGGATGTGTTTTGGCAAAACATAACAAAACTTTTTTTCCTAGTAAGAAGTTTACCACTATAGAGAAGTTGGAGATTGTACATATAGATCTTAATAGTCCTATAAAGACTAAAGGATTCTATGGGGAAAGGTATTTTATGATTCTAGTTGATGATTTTTCTAGAATGATGTGTGTTGCATTTCTTAAAGAGAAATCTAAGGCATTTGATAAGTTTAAGATATTCAAGAATAGAGTTGAGAATGAATTCAGTATGAAGATTAAATGTTTAAGATCAAATAAAGGAGGAGAATTTACTTCAAATGAGTTTAACATGTTTTGTGAAGAAAATGGAATTAAAAGATAGTTATCAGCTCTGAGAACCCCTGAGCAGAATGACATTGCAAAGAGAAGGAACAAGTTAGTTATAGAAGCTACAAGAGCTATGTTAGCAGAGAATTATGTTTCCAAGATGTTTTGGAGAGAAGCTATGAATACAATAGTCTACACTATGAATAGAGTAAAAGTCAAGAAAGACACAAACAAGACCCCTTATGAACTATGGTTTGGTCACTCACCTAAAGTTAAGTATTTCAGAATCTTTGGGAGTAAGTGTTATATCAAAAGAGATGATGATATTGGTATGTTCAATGCTAAAAGTGATGAAGGTATGTTTCTTGGTTATTCATTGAAAAGAAAGGCTTATAAGTGTTATAATTAGAGAAATAAGACTATTATGGAAAGTGCAAATGTAAGAATTGATGAGAAATTTAGATACCAGAGAGAATAGTTGATTACAATTTAAATGATGATGTTGTTACTAAGCTAAGGAATGATGAGGTATTTCTTAAGACTAACAATGATTTGTAGAATGAAGGAGAGCTAAGGTAGGGACAATTCTCAAAAACTTTAGTAGAGCCAATAGTTGAGATAGCAACTCCTACTCCAGGAAAGAATATGATAAAGAATCACCCATTTGAGTAGATCATCAGAAGCAAAGACAAAGGTGTGATGACAAGAAGTAGAGTCAATGAGGAACTATGCTTGATATCTCAAGTTGAACCTAAGAATGTAGATGAAGGATGTAAAGATTGTTATTGGAAACAAGCCATGAAAGAGGAATTGGATCAGATAGTAAAGAATAAGACACGGGAATTGGTCCCTAGACTAGCAGACAAGAATGTGATAGGAACTAAATGTGTATTTAGGAACAAGATGAATGAACAAGGTGAAGTTATAAGAAACAAAACAAGATTGGCATGTAAAGGTTACTCATAGCAGGAAGGGATAGATTATGAGGAGACTTATGCTCCAGTGGCTAGAATAGAAGCCATAAGATTATTTTTAGCCTATGCAACACAAAAAAAATTCAAAGTATATTAGATGGATGTCAAGTCAACATTTTTGAATGGAGAACTTAAAGAAGAAGTATACATTGAGCAGCCTAAAGGATGCCCTTTGACAAATGACAAGGACATAGCATGGAGATCAAGGAAAGCATTGTATGGTCTAAAGTATGCACCCAAAACCTAGGATGCAAGGTTGGACAAACATTTGACAAAGCTTGGATATAGAAAAGGTATGATAGACAATAATCTATATTAGAAAGAAACTGATGATGGTTTGATAGATTTGGTAATATTTTTTGATGATATCATATTTGGAGGAAATGATGAAGAAAGCAATAAATTTGCTGAAGAGATGAAGAAATAATTTGAAATGAGTATGATAGGAGAAATGAAATATTTTTTGGGATTGTAGATTGTACAAAATAAAGAAGGAATATTTTTTTCTCAGACAAGGTACTTTAATGATTTTCTGAAAAGGTTTGGTTTGAAAATGTGCAAATCCATTGGAACACCTATGGTAACTAGACACAAGTTATCTACAAAGGATGAGACACCTACTGTTGAGCAGAAAAAGTACAGATCTATGATTGAAGGATTGCAATATCTAACTCATACAAGGCCAAATATAGCAAATGCAGTTGGAATTGTTGTAAGATTCCAAGGTGATCCTAGAGAAGCACATTATTTAGCAGTCAAAAGTATATTTAGATATCTAAAGGGAACATCCAAGTTTGGATTGTGGTATGAAAGATCTAATGATTTCAATTTCACTCTAAGTGCTTATATTGATGTTGATTGGGTAGGCAGTATGGATGAAAAGAAAAGCACCAGTGGTGGAGCCTTCTTTCTTGGAGGATGATTAGTTTCTTGGTTAAGCAAGAAGCAAGATTGTACATCACAAATTATAGTGGAACCAGAGTATGTTGTAGCAGAAAATAATTGCAATCAAGTCATTTAGATGAAGTAGATGCTAAAGGATATAAGGATAGAAATAAATGAACCTATTTTTATACATTGTGACAACACAAGAATGGTAAATATGTCTAAGAATCTAGTGTTGCATTCTAAGACTAAGCATATTTCTATTAAGTATCATATGTTGAGAGAGAAAGTTGTAAAAAAGGAAATTAGATTGGAGTATGTATGCACTAAAAAGTAGATTGTAGATATATTCACTAAGAGTCTTCCCAAAGAGACTTTTGAGTATTTGTGAGGTATGCTAGGGGTTATGCCCCTTCCTACATTAGAGTAGAAGATGCAAGAGTGCATTAGTCCAGTGTAACAAAGTACCATTTTTATCTTGACTGATTGTTGATGCTTCCTCTATGGGGGAGTATTTGTGATGGATAGAGTTATCTAGGACTCTCGTTGAATGTTGTTTTGAAAAATTTCTTTTGACACTTGAGCTAAGTAGGAATCAGTTGTTGTAGAGTTTGATGCAGTAAAGTTGGTTACTAAAACCTTTGACATTAATGTGAATGGGGGAGAAGTTTGGAATGAAAAACAACATGGTAAAGTAGTATGCATAAAAATTGGAGAAGTTTGGTATAAGTAAAAAATGGAATGATAGTTTAACACAAAGCACATTAAGGTATATCAATGGGGGAGAATGATTGATAAAGAGGATTTGAAAAGTAAGTTGACCAGTCTTTTGTTGGTATTCTTTGAATTAGATGTTTTTCATCTATGCATGAATGCTAATGATATTCCTATGGGGGAGTATTATAGATATGTTACTATGATGATATGTTACATTCATGATTGAGTTTTTCATTGATGTCAATATAGTAGTTTTCTATGGTATCTGACAGAAGAATAACAGAAAGATCAAGTTGGTATGGACGGCTAGTTGAGTGTCATAACTATCTAAAGATATGAGAGATATGTATAAGTATCTGGTATATGTAGTTAATGTCAAAAGAAGAAATGATAAGCCTAGAAGAAGTTATGTAAATTTTGGTGATGTCTATTCTGAGATAGAGTTTATAGAGGCATGTTTTGGTAAACTTGTTATATCTCTTAGTAGAGTTGATATTCTGAGAATCAAGGTTGAGGAAATGAAGAAGACATGTTGATGATGATGTGGCTAAGTTTTCTCATCATGATATTGCATGTACGAAAAGTTATTCAAGTTGCAAGGTAGAATATTTATGTTATCACTAAGTGTAATGTGTTCTTAATGTGGTCCTATAATAATTAATTGAGAAGGTCTAACAACTGACACAAGGAATTTTTTTGAGTACTTGTTATAAAGGAAGTACATTTTCCTTTATCAAGTATGACATGAAATACATTGATGAAAAGAGATTGTAAGCAGAGAGAATGGAATGCAAAGTTGAGCAGAGTAGTGCGAAAGTGAAAGAAACTTCATTACTGAGGTTTTGCCGAGTGATCTGAGGTTTGATATTTGGATCTGAGGATTGTGACCTAGTCTACAAGGTCTGATAGTGATTGGTTTGGTTGACAAAATAAAGGGAAGAAGAACATAATAGTAAACTACATGTTTGAGTAGTGAGCTCTTCTTGTAGTTGAAATTGCATATTTGGGTAGTGGGCTTATCTTGCATACATTATACCACAACTCCTAATAGGGACTTTATGTAGTAAATGTTGTAATAGGCTCCTAATAGGGTCCATCCTCTAACAAGGAATATTTATATTAGTACATCATCTTGTGGGCATCATTCCCACCAAAGTTTTCCCTTTAATTGATCAAGGGTTTCCCTAGTTAACATATTTGGTGTAATTGTCTATGTGCATCTTATTATGGTTGATGTTTACTTTGGTTGAATGGTTTAGTTTGTTTAAGGAAGATGAATGTTTTATCTATCAGATAATTGATTTACCAACCCCCCCAATTATCTTGGTGGACTATTGTTTCTAACATCATGTTCTTATGATAATCAGAAAAAGGGTGACATCAAGGTTCCCTTGAGGTACACACATCTTGAGAAATAATGAGTACCCAAGGAATTACCTCCAATTAACACAAATTTTTGTGTTAATGGGAGGATATATCGCATAACTCCATCATACTTACATGGTTTGGGCCTATTTTCCATGGATGGCATAAGGTTAGTTAGAACAAAGTTGTTGAATTGATGGAGTATGTAAGACCTTGTTACAATTACAATAGTTAGATGCAGATAGTTCAATATAAAAAAAGTATGCGTAGGGATGCATTGTTAGAAAATTATCTACAATGGAAAGAAAATGATCAAAGTAAAAGATTTGTTGTGTACATTGTTGGAAGGCCAAAAGCAATAGGGAACATTGGAGGTTTTATAAATAGTATGCATCCTGGGTCAACTAATAAGTGACCCAATTGCATTTTCAAGGCACATGATGGAAATCATGTTTTGTATGTGTGATAAAATCAATAAGTTTAGGGGAAGATCTGCTAATAGATTGCAATTTGAATCTCATAGATACAAAGAAAGTTACTATCACAAGACTTGTAAGTACTATATATGTAATATTTAAAATAATCACTTCTAGTTACAACTCAAATATACAATATACTATTTATTAATATGTTTTGTTGCTAAGTCAACTATTCCTTCCATTATGCTAATGTTTTTATATAGATTCTTTATCACAGGGTGACATGGCCAATTCCTCAGATGATAGAGGTAGGGATGTTGCTCCCACCCCTTCTCTAGTGTAGGTAAACCTTTTGTATAAAAAATTGTGTAATTGTAATTTAACAAAATGTCATATTATTATGTTATTTTCATTAAGGTTTTGGACTTGTTTTGATATATTTACTAATGTTTTTGTCACAATTTGATGCTTAGGGAAAGGGAAAAGAACATATTAGACAAGAGCAATTAGTTGCTCATATGGTCTCTATAGTATTATGCGATGATGACATCGTATATACTAGTGACCCTATAAGCATGTGTAAAAAGAGCCTCAAAAGCATCAATCTATAAATTCTTGCACTTGTGATGGATCCAAATGAATTATGTCAGAGAGCACATTGTCTAGAAGTAAGTAATAATGAACATTTTGTTAGGACAATAGTTATTCTATTTTATGGATCATGAACTAAAATATGTATGTGTTGTTATGGAAATTTTTGAGACCTTACTGAGTTTCTCCACTTGATGAGGGTACCAATGTAGCTCCAACAGGAATGTGATATTGATTTTCAAGTATTAGAAGGGACATTATTTTCTTCATGATTATTATTGACACAGTTTTATATTATTGTTGTCATGTTTTTGAAATCTATATTTTAAAAAGATAATACATTATATATATATATATATATATATATATATATATATATATATATATATATATATATATATATATATATATATATATATATATATATATATATATATATATATATATATATATATATATATATATATATATATATATATATATATATATATATATATATATATATATATATATATTAGGTCTTGATGATGTGCATACACCTCCTTCCACAAGGTCAACCAACACTTTGAGATTTCCCACTAGAGGATCAAAACAAAGAAGCATGCAAACATCCACACTTGCTACAACTAGAGTTGGTAAATCCTTGTTTTGCTACTTTTTTAATGTGTTAAATATGATTTGATTGGTAATTTCTTGTTCATTTGATCATAGTATGATATTGATTAACTTAGCACACTAAGAAGTACAACTTATCATGATGATATAATAGATACCAATACTGGTGATAATTTACTAGCCTTTCTTGGAGTAGCCTGTGTTACTTCTACTCAATCATTGGAGGCATCACTATTAATGGCCAAGAAAGATATGATTCCCTTAAAATTTCCTTAGCTTCCATGTACTTTAAAATTGCAATTATTTAGAGTGTAATTTTAGTTTACATACTCATAATTTTGACTAATGATCTCATGATGATTTTGCAGGAAATGATCCTTTTTATGAATTTTTTTAATAATTTAATATTAAAGATATTTGAGCCCACATTATGTACAAGGTACATAGCTTCATATAATTGGTTTCTACATTTTTCCATTCATCCATTTGTTGTAATGTATTCAAGGTACATAGTTTGAACTAAATTTTTTATCTAAAAAAAATGTTTTTTGTTAAAAGGTGGAATGAGCAAGGCCCTAAATTAAAAGATCAGCTCATAAAATCTCTAGAGGATCTCTTTGGTCAAAATATTTTGAATAGAGTCCAAATTCTTAAAAAAGTTTCCAAACATCTAAAGACTATGGGAGAGCAATACAAAATGGCTCTAAAGCTCAACCCAAAGTACGAGCATCCTCCTATGGTTCCAGAGCTAGAGTGGAATGAAATCATTGAAGATGCAAAAGAGATAAGACTAAGAGATAAAGGAATTAACCTACTAGTTGACAAAAATAGGTATGTGGTAGTATTAATGTAATTATGCACAAATTATAGATATTTATATTTATATAATCAACATAGTTTTAACATATTTCAAATTTTACATATATAGGCTACAAGAAACATCAAATGCTACACAAGCTAGGAAAGATAAGGTTGGAAACCACCATCTTGGCTCTGGTGGATATATGAAAACTCACTCACAACTTTTAAGTAGAAATAAGTGAAATTTCATATCAAAATTTTTATGTAAAATTACAAATAAGAAATCAATTCAATATTGATGATATTATGCAAAAAATGTAGGGCATTGAATTTAATCTAGCACCCATAGAAGAGGACAGACAAATCGGCTTCAAAAAAGACTATAAAGTAGTGGTTTCCAACCACCACACAAAATCTAGTGTTCAAAGAGATGTAGAAGATTCTAGTACATCGGTTCACACACATGTAAATAGGCCTAAAGAATAATAACATAAATTGAAAACTTCATGAGAAATAATCTATTTGATGTTTATTTTGAACAATGATAAAAATGTGCATGGCATTTCACTATAGCCTTTTACTCCTGAAACATATCCTAGTCATGATGACGAAAGTACAGATCCTACACATGAAAAATTCCTTAATCTACATCACAATGATAGAGGTACATATTCAATTTATATTGAAAACTAATTATGTAATCATTAATAAAATTTAACATCTTAAATTGAAATTGGTATAACCTTTATGTGATAATTTTTGATATGCAGAACGTCATGGTGACAGAGTCAGGTGTGATGTTAGTGTTAAGCATATTGAGGTTGGGGATGAACAAAGTGTGATATTAGATGATGTGGCACTATTAGGTAAAGAAAAATCCTTGTTATGTTCCTTAGATTAATGAAATACTTATAACATTTTAAAAAATATTTAGAATTAAACCCATTTATTTCTTATTGTAGGGGCACATCATACTTTTCCTCGAAAAAAGAAAAGGAAGCCTCATGTCATAAGATTAGAACCACAAGAGCGACATGAGAATGCCAAAGATAGTCAGGATGTGTTTATTAGCCTTTATCTTTGATAAAAGAAAAAAGAAAAAAAGAAATGAATGTTAAAAACCATGTTTGATGATGAATGTGTTGGTGAATTTTTTTATGAATGTTTCTTATTAATGAATTTTATGTCATGTTATTGAATATTATTATGTGATTATAATAATTCACGTGTTCATGAATTATTAATGAATGTTTATACATATTAATGAATTATATGTTGTGTTAATGAATGTTATGTGAATATAATGATTGTTGTGTTCATGAATTATTGATGAATGTTTATACATATTAATTAATTGTATGTCATGTTAATGAATGTTTTGTGATTATAATGATTCAATTATATAGTTCTTAAATAAATGAATGGAATATTTACTTAGTTGTTAATGGGAAATTTAGAGTGATTATGTCGGGTGGGGGGGAGAGGCCAAATGATCTTCCACCTTCACATGGTTGGCCTTGTTAAGTAGAGAATATGAAAGGATTCTCGAAACCAAGAGGACCTCAAACTAAACTTATCAAAACTAAACACCAATGTATGGGCCCATCATCGATTGGATGGATAACTTCACCATAGTCACTAACGACTATCATTTATTCCATGTTGATGTAGATGTGTTTAATTTACTCCTTTGGTCATCACAAAACCCCACCTAACACACTTTTCTCAACTTTATAATGAGGCCCTGTACAACACTCAAAAATTGCCTTCTTTTCTAAACATGGTTTCTCTATCCTAAATTGCTTGAACTTGCTCCTTTATTTTCAAGGTCTTAGAGGAAGTTCAATAAGGTCTAAAAAACTTGGTTTTGATCTAGAATGAGAAATCAAAATGACCCCAAACTCTCTTTCTCTACCCATTTCTAAACTAACTGGTTACTTCCTAATAGCCCTTTACAATTAGCCCTCCAAACAAGGTTTTTGGGCTTTAATGTGAAAACTTTCTTAATAACCTACCAACCTATTTACCATTTAGGATACCCATTTTGACATTTCATAGGATTTTAGAGTTTTTACTTCCCAACTCTGTTCATACAACACAAATCCCAAAATGGAGGGTTTCTATGGGTTTTGAAGCCTTTCTCAGTTGTATGCATCAAATGAATTTGTAACACCATTAAAAGGATCATTGGAACCTTCCCCTTGCTAATTAAGGACCTCCTTTCACTTCTCTTTCATCTACAAAAGAAACTATACAATTATCTTTCTTCCTATACATTAGACAAACACATTTCTTCATTCATCTCTAGCCAGATTGACCATCAACCTGCCTAGGGCTTGCTGGAAAAATTCACAAATTGATTGTCACTAAATCCAACCTTTTTTATCTTAAAGTATATTGATTTTACCTCCTTATTCGAAGGTTTCATGAGTTTTCAATCATGGTGATAAGAGCTAGATTGAATTTTGTAAAAATTGTCTTGTTTCAAGGAAAAACTGACAACACTTAGTAAATTGAATGGAATATATACAAAACTAAAGGAAGGGGTAAAAAGACCTATATAAAAACAATGCTAAAAAAATGTGAACAATAGGTGAATACAATATTTTTACTATCAATAACTTGGTTTGGTATTCACTTTGAGAAAATTCTTGTTTCTAGCTTGTACAACTGCCTTTGAAAAGGATTATATGTGATTTAAAGATGATTACCAACTTAAGAAAGGTGAAAGATAAAAATTATTTCAAACATCCTACCTATTTTCAAAATTTGCATGAAGTTGCAACATTGCAACTTTTCAATTTTTGCATTTTTTGCAAAGTTGACAATTGCATGACAACTTTTGGCTTCCTTGCCACCAATGAAGAAAAAATGAATGTCTTATGGTGTTTCAAAAATTATTACATGTCACTCCACCTTTCTTCATTCTTGTGACCATATTGTGGTTGTTTGACCATCTTTGACTACCTAGAAATAACAAAGCAAACAAGACTATGAACACATTTTAATTGAGGTTTTTTTTTTTTCTTGCCATATAAGATATGATGATTTTAGTGTATCGTCTTATAATAGCCTACTCTCTAATAATATTGACATGAAATGAAATGTAAAATTTTAATAACATTCATTAGGCTAAAACAACTTATGGAACTTGTAAACTAGTACACACCTTTGGATAGGATGTCAAGACATTTAGATTAGTTGCAACTTCTTATTTAAATTTCTCTCCAACTATGGATTTTGTTCATTAGGTTTACAATTCTACCTAACTTATTTTCTTCATATAGGTAGTTTGAGTTTCCCACCTCTAAAGTATCCACATAACTAGATTTTAATGTTGTTATAAGTCAAACATTCTATGATAAAATGATGTTTGGTCTCAATTACTTTCATATTGTAGAATAGATACATGCCATTTTTCCACTTATATTTTGGTATCAACTATTGCTTATCATTTAATATCTACTCCTATAAATGCTTTTTTTTAATGATCATCCATGAGATTAAATTCTTTGACATATTAATTTGTTTCATCTATTTTGGTTTGACCATATGATACTCCTAAATTATTTATTTCTAATTAGAAACTCTTGAATATTAACATCCATTTTTTAATCCTCTTTCTAATTTTCTTCATCCATGCACTCTTTCTCCTACCTACTCTTTCTTCTTTGACTAACTTAGGCCAACTACATTCTTCCATATGCTGGGTTTTCTTTAGGTATCTCAATAGTTGGGTCATTATTGAAGATTCTAATGGAAAGGTAATTGTTTTTTCCAATAAGATCTCTTAAATAAATATTGTTTTAATTTTGAAGTTGGTGATGATGAGATGCTTAACTGAGAAACCCTTATTCCATATCTACGACCCAAATTGAGTCTTGCAAGCCAAAACTAAGGTGCTCCTTCACCATTCTCCCCATAAAGAAAGCAATTGTCATTGGACAATAGAGGTAAGTAGTTGAGGATTGATTCCTCTCTTATTGAAGTTAGTTTCAAGGCCCTTTATCTATTGTTAAATCTGCCATATTGAATCTAACTAGAATCTATGATGACTTTACATACCTTGTTGAGAATCTTGCAATTAATATTGATAATTTGTTTGTCTTCTATTTCTATTTCGTAGCTATCTAAAGTAATTGAAGAAAAACTTAAACTCTTCATTGCATCTACATCAGACACATATTCAAGAGAAATTGGTAATTAAAATGTTGGATATCCTAAATACTATTTATGTTTCAATAAAAAATTAAAATATTATGCTTGAGTGGACCAAATTAATGGAGATAGTAGTAGATGTTAACTGTGTCAACCTCTTGGTTTCAGGAAATGCAGAAGGAGGCCCTAATTCAATATGTAATCTCAATTGATATGCATAGGACATTAGGTGGAGCTGAATAATGCAACATGTTTGCATTTTTTATACTGGTTATTAGTGTAAATGTGCTACATTTTTTCAGCTCCACCTATTTTCCATGCATATGGAATGCTATTGCATGCACATTCTTGATTTAGAGTGGTTGAATCTTATTTTGGATGGAAGGGAGAGAAACCAAAGACATATGGATGCTTAAGAATCTACAGACAATTATTCTTCACTATTTACATTGTAGTTCTATCACTGAGTTCCTTATTTTGACTATTGCTTCAATTCTATATTTTGATGTTATTAAAAGTAATGTTTTATTTCCTTTGTTGAAATGTGTCATGCCTTCATTCACTTAATTTGATCTCTACTAATTACAAGTATATTGGTAACATGCTGATCGTAGTCTTCTTAAAGTTGTTGTTATAATACTATAGATCCTAATATGCATATATTGCACTCACCAATGCAATAAAAATGGAACATATCTTGAAATGTTTTAACATCTTTTGTAATGCTAATTGATCATGATTTAGTTGTATTTGGTTGAGGGTACCGAGCAAAAAAATTGAATGAAAAATTGAGTTTGTAAGGTAAAGAAAGTATCTCTCCATCAGTTGAGGGTGATTCCAGGTAAGGACTGAATCTATTTATGGTTTGAATCTAGAAGGAAAATATTGACGAAAATGGTTTTTTAAGATTCCTACATAATGTTGTTTTATTACATGTTTGGTGCTAAATGAGTGATGTCAATTGATGATCTTCTCCTTCTTATTCCAATTGGATAGAATATTATTAAGCTTTCTCTTATTGTAGTAATCTACAAAGGATAATATTATAATATTAAATTATCTAGCTAACCCACCCTTGAAAAGAGATTGAATCCCATCTTACATCTTGCAAGGATGCAAAGAGATGCACCCCTCCAAGCATAGATTGGTTGGCTATAAGTGGGCATTACACACAATGTTTAAATAAGGATAAGTTCTCAACTATTTGTAAGATACAACTTCTTACATCATCTAACCTTACCAATATTAGTGTTCAAAACTCAACTTCTTAAACATCAAGCACTCAAAATTTGATCAGTCCATCAACTATTGATCATATTGCAACGTCCAACTTCTAATCTCAATCACAATTTTTTATCATACTCTCATTATGAGACATTTTGTCCTTCCCTATGTCCACACCCTTGGGCTATTCAAACACACTATTTTCCATCCTTAATGCCCATTGACAACTAGCATTAGTAACAACATGTAAACAATAAAATATATCTTTCCCTCTCTCCCAACCAACCCACATTACATCTTTTCATTTATCTAGTCCCTGGATCAACCATTGAACCTTTAGTCCTTCATTCTATTTATGCCTAAGGATATTACTTGTGACATACCCTTGAATAAATATTTGATACAAAATACCCAACAATATCCTTGACTTTGTTTAACTTATGATAGATAACTAAACATGTGGAATATCACTCACCTATCAAACTAGAAAATGTATTCCCCTACTCTTAAATCAATAGGGATACTTACTTCCCATAGATCAAAAATTGCCTTACCTTGGATCACCAAACAAATATGATTTTTATGAATCATTTAAAAAAAAAAAAAAGGGTTGTCTTCGAAGTTTCGATGACCATTATTTGATTTATCAACGATCGTTGTTGTCAATGACATGAAAATATCATCAAAATCTCATAGGATTTAGATGATGTTTCATCAATGCTTTGATGAGGCCTGCCTTCAATGGAATGCCAAGCTCATTGATAAAAATATCCTAATCATCAAAGTTTCAATGAGGCCTATCATCGATGGAATAGAAAGCTCGTCGATACCAATCTCTTAATCATCAAAGTTTTAACATTTCCTAGTAATGGCCTGACATTGCCTCATGACAGAGATTGGGATTATTTTTTATGGGGTTATCTATTGATATATAGACAACCCTAGATTTCGTCAAAATTTTGATGAAATTATAGTGATACAAATTTTTGACTATTGTGCATCAAAATATCAACCAACCCTCATCAAAAAATAGGTACAAATTTATTAGTGGGATTAGGTAAATGATATAAGAGATAAATTCAAGGAGAAATTTCTAGAAAAGAAGAGATAAAATAGAGTGGAAATTAGATACATTATATTTGATGGATCAAATCATGATCCCTAAAATCTACAGTATTCATTAAGAGAAAAAAGATTAGAACTGCCTATTTAAGGAGGCACTGAGGTGAATTTTTAATGGATGATATGCATGCGTGCTATGTTGTATGTGTGTGTGAAAGAGTTTGACAAAGTTGGAGATGTTACAAATGTCGTTGACTACTGAAAATGAGCAGAAGGCTTAATTGAGAAGAAGTGAAGGGTGATTTCTTGAGGGGTTGCCAAGAGAATGTGAGATTGAAGATGATAATGAAGGTTAGACAGTGAATCTCTACTAAGAGTTGAATAGAGATATGAACATGCGAAGTGAGTTGTACTAAATAGATCAAACCTACTATTATTTTTTAACCATTGTGAACAATATTTAAAATTCTTTAATCAGTGTTGACCATACAGTCATAAGGACCTAATAGTCTATGTAAATCCTTTAATCATGTGACATTCTAATGGAATTTTCTAAAGTCCTCTAGCTAGGACACTCCTACCAAGGCGATTAAATCATTTAACAAGGTCACATTTAATAATGTGTATTATAACCTTTAACAAGGTTGGCTCCTAATAGAGCTCACTTTAGAGGAGTGAAAATTGGTGACATGTTGCAGGTGGTTTTTCCCAAATTGGGTTTCCACATAAAATCCTAGTGTCAAACTTGTGTGAATGTTATTGTGATGCTTTGGTATTTTTAGTTTACATTCAACAAGTCTATTATTTTAAAGAACAAAAAATATCCAGTGAATGTTACAAATAGTTTATAGTAGAGGCAAAGTAATGAAATGATAAGATCTAAAAAAAATTAAGTGTTTTTTTTTTCAATTGGTGCATTTGGACCTTAAAAACATATTCACCCTCCCTCAATTATTTTAAATAGTCTAATAATTTGTATTAGAGCCTTGGTGCTTGTAAAGAGGAGTTTGAAGGTAATCAAAGCTAAAGATCTCTATATAGAAAAGAGAGGTACCAAAGTTGAACAAAGACAACTTTCCCGCATGACAAAAGTTGATTAGATTACAAATAACCAGTATTAGTGATGCTACATTGGAGTTTCTGGACAATGCATATGTGGACATAACCATAGTCCCTCTAACTGACCAAAAATTGAAAGAAAAATAAGAACATAACTACTCAATGTTGGAGATTGCTTCATCCCTAAGCTATGTTGAGTTTTATGACCTAAAGGAATGCAAGAATATAAAGGAAATATGGGATAAAATGAAGACCATATATTGAGGAGATGGTAATGTCTTGAGAGCCAAATCAAAAAGCCTAAGAGGTAATTTTGATGAGATGAAAATGATAGAATGTGAGAACATAGTAAAATCTTGTACAAGAATCAAAGAAGTTGTCAATGCTATTAGAGGAGCTAATGTAAAGATTGAAGATGGAACAATAATCAGAAATGTATTGAGAACTCTACTCCCTATTTATGCTATTATGCTTTCTACAAAATAAGAGGTAAGATGTACACCAGGTAATAACCTAACCCTAGAACATATAATTGGTAGGCTTACTACTTTTGATATGTCAAATTTTTATATTTACACTCCTGCTACTATTAAATCTCATTTTAAATAACAATTGGTTCTTAGCAAGAAAGGAAAAGGAAAACATGTGAAAAATGAAAGTGATACTTCTAATGATAAAATTGATGAACTTGAGGCAATGATAGGTAGGAGATTTAGAAGAGGCAAAGGAAAATACAAAGGTAAAATTCCTATAATCTATTTTTCATGCAACAAAATTGGTCATATTGATAGAAGGTGTTCTAATAGAGAAGAAAAGAATGAAAGAAAAGAAAGTAAGTACTATTAGAATTGCTTTAGCATAACTGGGGGGGGAATTGGTTATTCAAGGTCCAAATGTCCTATTCAAAATTTTCACTAAGTATAGTGAACCCTTTTAACCATTCATTCATCCAAACTCTAAATTATCTAATTAACAAGTTACTATAAATCAACATGCAAGCATAACACATAAGAAATCAACACGTGACAGAGTGATTTACGTGGAAACTCAATTTGAGAAAAACCACCAGTAACATGATACTCAATTTTCATCTTTTCGAAGTGATGCCCTATGAAAGGCCTGCCCTGTTAAAGGCTTACAACACATTGTTAAATGTGGCCTTGTTAGAGGATTTAACCACCTATTAGAAGTGGGCCTTGTTAAAGGAATTTTGAACATTCACTTGGAATGCCACCCTATTAAAGGATTTACAAATGATTGTTAGGAAAAATTAAGTCCATAGGATTTTTAGATCTAATACAATTGCTAGAGAGTAGTAGAAAATATTGACCTGATTACAACATACAACTTATCTTGCAGATCTCAAATCACTTCTTAGCTCATACCCTTGCCTGGCCTTCAATCTCTGCAACTCTTGACAGCTTGCCCTCCTTTCAAGCTTTGTCCTCTTGAGTCTCCATACTTAATATAATAGTGCAATAATCTCTTCTTGACCACTTGTAGAAGCAAAGCCTCTATGCTCTTCCTTCTCCTAGACGTCACCTCCTTGACACCCTTTCAACTACTTCACAAATTTTGGCTCTTTCGCAGCAACAATATCAATAGCTCTTTGCTTCTTAGTCTATGAATTCTTAAATAGAAGTCTTGGAGTTCCTTTTACCACTCAATTCATCTTTTCTTCAATTTCAATTTGCATGGATTAGGTAGGATTCATTGCATCTAACCCATATTCTGTTTCCTCTAGAAACTTCTTGAATAATCCTTTAGAATTCACCCAAAAATGATTTACATAGGATTCTGTGCCAACAACTCATCATCCTTATTCTCCAACACATTCACAAAATTCAATGTAACCACTAAGTTAGCTTGGATTTGGAAAATCTTCATCATTTGAAATAATGCACTAGCTCGACACTATTGAAATACTAGTGCCTGACACATACTATATTACTCAGCATCAATGGAGTTTTTCCTGATGCTCAGCACCTAAAGATCACTTGGCACCAACTAATTTTTTTTTGATGCTTCACACTTGATCTTCATTTAGCACACACTAGAAATTTCTATTATTGGCTTCTACTAAGAATTTTCTTAGCTTCAACTAACTCACTCGACATCCACTAAAGATTTTATTCTAAGCTTTGTAGTCATCCTTGTTACAACTTCTTCCTCCAGTGTTTCTAAGTGTGACCAACCTTTTTGTCTATGAGTATGTCATCGATACATTATTTAAACCATTTTCTTAACTGATCCTTGCACTTCATTACAACATCATAACTCAACCTTTCTCTTAGGTGCTTTTGTTACATCTTGTTGATCAAATCCTCTTCATTAATCAATTAAGTGATAACTTTCTTGGATCTTATAAGCAAATATCATCCCTACAAATAGTAGGTTTGAAAACAATGACAAAACAATGATTGAAAACATTCATTTACCACAATATCCCTCTTTGATCTTCAACAACAATGAGCTTTTCAATCAGATTTCCAACAATCTCCATCTTTGGCATTGATGGTAAACCAAACTGATCAACCATCAGACTAAACTATTCCACCAAAAGCTTACTAGGTTAGAATAGTAAATCAAATGCCAAAAAGTAAATTGTAACATCACATCTCCTTATACTATTCTAATTGCCTTATTTCATTTCTCCCTCTATGCTATTGTATCCTTGCTCTTTGTCTTTTTCCTCTATATTGCTCATCTTCTGCTATTTTGATCAACCTCTGAAATGTCCCTCTATCTTTATTTGATCAATTGTCTACTTCTCCCTCTTTGACAAGAATTCCAAAGACATATTAGCATCTTTAATATGCAAGTGTAGCTTTTACAGGTTCATTTAATGTCTCCCTTTGTCACCTTTCTTGTGACTGATTTGGACTTTTAGCACTTCTACTACTTCATGCGTGAATCCCACAGTAAACATCCTCTACATCAATGCATAAAATCTTCAACATTCAGCTCATTTGATGTAGGGCATTCTTGCTTTTGCTTCAAGTAGTCTTAGCTAGGGGTATCACCCCTAACTTACCTCTAAGATACTCAAAATGATCTTTAGGTAGTTCCTTTATGAAGATATCAACAATCTATTCCTTTGAGCTAACATATTCCATCTTCACCTATTTGTCTTCCACCAATTCTCTTACATTGTGATACTTGATTGCAATATGCTTGGTTGTGGCATGCATTATAGGGTTCTTTGATATATTAATGGCACTTGTATTATCACAATAGAGTATCACAGGCTCAGTTATCTCTTCCTTCATACCTTGCAACAAATGTTTGATCCATACAATATTGGTGCAGTTTATAGCAGCTGCCACATATTCAACTTTAGCAGTTGACTGTGAGGTGCAACTTTTCTTTTTTCTTGTCCATGTAATAAACCTTCTTCCTAAGAAAAGTGCTCCTCCACTGGTGCTTTTTCTATCATCAATGTTACCTCCCCAATCTACATCAGTGTAGGCTCTTAGTTCAAATTTCTCATTCCTCTTGTAGTACAAACAAAAGTCATCAGTTCCTTTCAAGTATCTTAGTATTCTTTTCACTGCCATTTGGTGATTTTCTCTTGAGTTTGTAGAAAATATAGCCACTATTCCAATAGCTAATGCAATGTATGGTCTATTATGTACAACATATTGTAGCTTGCCAATCATTGACCTATACAATGCCTAATTTACTTTAGTAGACTCTACATTCTTGGATAGCTTATGTCTAGTTGTCATTGGCGAGCTGACTGGTTTTAAGTCTTCTAGCCCAAATGTTTTGAGTACTTCCTTGATGTATTTGGATTGGGTCACAAATATGCCATGCTTTAATTGATGTACTTGTAATCCAAAAAAGAATTTGATTTCTCCAAACATTGACATCTCAAATTCATGCTTCATTTGATTGGAAAAATCTTTGCAAAGAATATCTTTTCCTCCAAATATTATATCATCAACAAATATTTCTAAAATCAAAATGTCTTTACCTTCCTCAGATTTGATGTACAAATTTTTGTTGTCATCTATTCTTTCAAATCCTATTTTCACAAGATATTTGTGCAACCTCTCATACCATGCTCTTGGTGCTTGCTTTAGTCCATAAAGTGCTTTTTGTAGCTTGCAGACCATGTCCTTGTTCTTCTCACCAAAAAATCCCTCTGGTTGTTCTATGTAAACTTCCTCTTCCAGTATATCATTCAGAAAAGAAGACTTCACATCCATTTGGTATAATTTGAAGCCTTTGTATGTAGCATATGCAAATAATGTTCTTACTCCTTCCATTCTTGCAATAAGGGAAAATGTTTCCCCATAATCAAGTCCTTCTTCTTGTGCGTAGCCTTTGTAAACTAGTCAGGCTTTGTTTCTCATTATTGCACATACTGTGTTACTCGGCATCAACTAAGTTTTTCCTAATGCTCAACACCTGAAGATCACTTGGCACATGAAGATCACTTCACACCAAGTGAAATTTTTTTGATGCTTGGCACTTGATCTTCACTTGGCACACACTAGAAATTTTTGTTACTCTGCTTCTACTAAGAATTTTCTCAGCTTCAACTAACTCGTTCGGCATCCACTAAAGATTTTAGTCTAAGCTTTGCAATCATCCTTGTTACAACTTCTTCCTCCAATGTTTCTAAGTGTGACCAACCTCTATGTCTATGAGTATGTCATTAATACATTACTTAACCATTGTCTTAACTGATACTTGCATTTCATTACAACATCATAACTCAACCTTTCTCTTAGGTGCTTTTGTTACATCTTGTTGCTCAAATCTTCTTCATCAATCAACTAAGTAATAGTGCTTGGATCCTATAAGAAAATATCATCCCTAAAAATAGTAGGTTTGAAATTAATGACAAAATAATGATTGAAAAAATTCATTTGCCACAATTTCCCTCTTTGATCTTCAACAACAATGGGCTTTTCAATTAGATTTTCAAAAAGTACAAATGATGGGGAGATGATCGAGATTTCAAGAAGAATAAGGACAATAAGGACAAAGGTAAAAAATCTTGTTATATTGCTAAAGAAGAAATTGATATTGAATCTAAAAGTAATGATGAAGAGGTAGTCCATGTTGCTATGAAAGAAGATTGTCATGAAGATGAGAAAACTTCTTTAATTTCTTATATGAAAAAAAGTGATGGATGGATAATTGATAGTGGTTTCTCTAATCACACAACTCATGATAGAATCAAATTTTAGGACATTGGACCATACAAAGGTGGCTTTTTAAAATTTGGTAATGATGTTTCATTTATTGTAAAAGGTAAAGGGACAATTCAACTAATTGATAAATTTAAATGTGACAATGCTTACTAGGTTGAAGGACTTAATCATAATATGTTTAGTGTTTCATAGTTAAAAAAATCAGGTTATAGAGTTGAATTATATCACAAAAAGGCCAAAATATTTGATTTTGACAGTAAACTGAATGGAAGTGGTGACCAAACAAGAGGCAACTTATTTTTCCTAGATTTATTTGATGAGACATGCTTGTTTGCACAATATGAAGATATTTGGTCATGACACAAAAGCTTATTTTATGTAAATTTTGACAATTTGGTTAGCATTAGTAAAATGAAAAGAGTAAGAAGATTTCTTAAACTAAAGAAACCTAACAATGCTATGTGTAAAAAAGTCAATTGAGAAAAATGACAAAGTCTAGTTTTAAGAGAAAAACATATTCATTTGATGACATTTTGGAATTGGTTCATACTAACTTATGTGGACCTATTGGAGTTAAAAGCTATTGTGTAGACAAATATTTCATTCTATTTATTGGTGACTACTCTAGAATGATGAATTGATTTTTCTTAAAGAAAAATTTGATGCCTTTTAGTTGTTTAAGTGGTATTTGGCTAGAGTTGAAAAATAGACGGGGAGGAGTCTAAAGTGTTTGAGATTTGACAAAGGTGGTGAATTCATTTCCAATGAGTTCAACATATTCTAAAATGAAAGAGGAATCAAAAGGAAGATGTATGAACCCAAGACCCCTCCTTAGAATGAAATAATTGAAAGAAGGAATAGATCAATCATGGATTGTGCTAGAACACTAATGATGAAGAAAAATGTGTCATAGAAATATTGGACAAAAGTTGTAAGTATAGTTGTTTATACTCTAAATAGAGTGGAAGTCAAAAAAGGTACAGACTATACATCTTTTGTATTATTGTATGATTATGCACCTAGTGTGAAATATTTAAAAGTCTTTGGAAGAAAATATTACATACATAAAGATAATAGGAATGGAAAAATTGATTCTAAAAATGATGAAGGTATATTCCTAGGATATTCCAACAAAAGTAAAAATTATAAGTATTTGAATTCTAACACTAACAAAGTTGTGGAAAGTACAACATGTGAAAGTTGATGAATTTTTAGGGAAAAATGAAGTTGAATGTAGGAAAAAACTGAAGATTACAACTCACTCATATATGTGAATGAAAGTTCTCCAGGCACTTCACCTGAACAAGAAATCAAATTTGTAGATCCTTAGTAGATTGGGAATGTCGTTGCAATAGCCAGTTGCCAAGCAAAAAATTATGGGTTCTAAACAACAAATAGATGATTCTAAGTCATAGATAGAGGAAGCTAAACAATAGGAAGGCAATGTCAAGTGTGCAAAACTTGAACTTGAACCCGAACAAGGAAGAGATGATGAGCTTTAAATTATTTTTCAAGATGAACCAATTAAAGAACAAGAAGAGAAAAGCTCGTGTTAGAAAAATATGTGAGAAGACATCATGCACCTAAACAAATCATTGGAGATAAAGAGTCTAATATTATGACAAGTAAAAGACTCAAAAGTGATACATGCTTACTTTATGAGTTTGATCCCAAATATTTGAAATATGCTTTGGAGAATGAAAATTGGATACAAGCTATGAATGAAGAAATTGAATGTATTGAAAACAATAAAACATGGACTCTAGTACCTAGACCTAAAGACAAAATTTCTATTGGAAAAAAGTGAGTATTCAGAAACAAGTTGAATGAAAAAGGTGAAGTTACAATGAATAAAGGTAGATTGGTATTTAAAGGATATGCACAAGAGGAAGTGTTGACTATGGGGAAACATTTTCCCCTATAGTACGACTAGAAGGGAATGCTTCTTGCATATTCTACTTATAAAGGATCTAAGGTATATCAAATGGATGTTAAATCTATATTTTTGAATGTAATACTAGAAGAAGAAGTATACTTAGAACATCCTAAAGGATTTGTAGACCCTAAAAAGAAGAACATGGTATGCAAGTTGTACAAAGCTTTATATCATTTGAAACAAGCCCCAAGAACATGGAACGAAATATTGCATAATTATTTGGTGAAGATTGGTTTTGCAAGGATAAATAATAACAACAATCTATATTTGAAGACTGGAAAGGACAATGAGGTATTGCTATTTGAAATTTTTGTTGATGATATCATATTTGAAGGAAAATAAGCATTATGCAAAAATTTTGCTGATGAAATGAAGAATAAATTTGAAATGTCAATGTTTGGTGAGATCAAATTCTTTGCTAGTTTACAAGTATATCAAATGAAGCAAGGTACTTTTATTACTTAGTCCAAATATATCAAAGAGATACTGAAAACTTTCAAGATGGAAGATTCTAAACTAGTGGGTACACCTATGGTCACTAGACACAAACTATCTAAGAATGACAATTCTATTGATGTAAACCAGGCACTTTACAGATCAATGATTGGTAAACTATAATATGTTGTTCATATCAGATTATATATTGCATTAGTTGTTGGAATAGTTGCTAGATTTTTGGCAAGTCCTATGAATAATCATAGAAGGTTATTAAAGAGAATACTAAGATATCTAAAAGTAATAGATGACTATGGATTATATTATAAGAAGAATGATAGGTTTGAACTAAAGGTATTTACAGATTTTGACTAGGAAGGAAATATTAATGACAGGAAGAGCACAAGTGGTGGTGAATTCTTTCTAGGAAAGAGACTAGTTTCATGGACAAGCAAGAAGAAGAACTTCATTTTCCAATCAACAACTAAACCTAAGTATGTGATAGCAATAATAATTTGTTCATATATTATGTGGGTCAAATAATTGTTGAAATGTATGAAGGAATTACTGATCTAGTGGTTATTTATTGTGATAACACAAGTGCTATTAATATATCAAAGAACCCTATTGTGCACAAATAAAAAACACATTACTATCAAGTATCATTACTTGAGAGAACTAGTTCAAGGAAAAGAACACAAAAGAGAAAATTGTAGACATATTCACTAAATCTTTACCCAATGGTGCTCATGAACATCTTAGAGGTAAAATAGGGGAAATTCCCCTAAATATAGATACTTAAGCTACAAAGAAGCATTGCATCAAATATTCTAAACATACTATCTTACACATTGATGCAAATAGTTCTACTCTAGGAGTTGACTAAGGTAGTCACAAAGAAGAAGAACAAAATAATATATCAGTCATATGAAGGTGACAGATGAAGAATTCAAACCTAACATGTAATTATCTACATAATCAAGATGTATGAAGCAAAGAGATAGTATCTTTGACATTTTTGTCAAAGAGGGAGAGATTGATTGCACAAAGTAATAAAGGGAGATATTATCTTCAAAGAGAGAGATCATTTAAGAAAGATTACTTAAAGGGAGTTCAAAATGAAACTAAGGATATTAATCAAAAGATCTAATATGAATTTTTTTGAATTGTATGGTAACCTAAAGTATTTTGCAAATATCTTGTTGAGACATTGAGGTGTTATTGTCAATGCTAAAGAGGGAGATTATTGGAAACTACAATTGGAATAATTGTTGTGTTGTCATTGATGTCAAATCTATTGATGATATAGTTTTCTATTTGATCTAAATTACATATCTATTTAATTGGTGAAGAGGATTTGAGAAGTTGTTCATGACAAAAACATCTAGAGGAAAGGTTGAGTTATGAGGAGGAAACTAAAAATGGACATTTGATTATTTAGAATTTGACAAGACAAAGTGATTGTTTAAATTAGATTGAGAGGAGAAGACAATAATGTTCAAGTCTTCATAGTGCAAGAAAAGATATATCACTTATGTAGGCTTGAACAAGAAATAAAGTAATGTTGGAAATTCTTTAGAACAACTAAGAGTGGGGGGGAAGGGGTGAATCAATTATTCAAGGTCCAAATGTCCTAATAAAACTTTTTCACCAAGTAAAGTGAGTCCATTAAACTATTCATGCATCCAAGCTTAAACTTTCCTACTTAGCAAGTTACTAAAAATTAATATGCAAGAATAACACATGAAGAATCAACACATAACACAATGATTTATGTGGAAACCCAATTTGAGAAAAACTATCAGTAACATGCTACTCAATTCTCACTCTTTTGAAGTGATGCCATGTGAAAGGCCTACCCTATTAAAGGCTACAACGCACTGTTAAATGTGACCTAGTTAAAGGATTTAACCACCCTGTTAGAAGTGGAATTGGTTAGAGAACTTTAGAAAATTTTCTTGGAATGCCACCTTGTTAAAAGATTTACAAATGGCTGTTAAACCAATCTAAGTCCATAGGATTTTACCCTAACTGATACAATTGTTAGAAAGTAACAACAAGGGCTTTTGACCTGATACAACTCACAACTTAACTTGCAGATTTTAGATGTCAATTCAATCCTCAAATTTGCCTGGCTTTCAGTCTTTACAACTCTGATAGCTTGTCCTCCTTCCAAGCTTTGTCTCCTTGAGTCTTCATGCTTGATGTACCAGTGCAATCTCCTATATGGCCACTTATTGAACCAGAGTCTCTATACTCTGTACCTTCCTTCTCAATACCTTCTCCTTGACATCCTTCAACAACTTTGCAACTTGGCACCTCAACAACTCTAGCTTCTAGGCTTGTGACTCATTAAATAGAGGTCTTGAATAATTTTCCCACTCGATTCTTCCCTCCTTTTAATTTTAGATCGAATGGATTAGGTAGGATTCAATGAATCTAACCCATATCTTGTTCCTTCTAAAAACATCACGAAGAATCCTCTAGAATTTACCAAAAATGGTTTATCTAAAATTTTGTGCCACTAGCTCATCATCCTTATCCTCCATTTGGTTCACAAAATTCATGGTAACAAACTTGTTGGTTCAAATCTGGCAAATCTTTGACTTTTCAAGTAATGCAACAGCTCGATATTATTGAAATTCTGGTGCATGACACATATTGTGTTACTCGGCACCAACTACATTTTACTGATGCTTGGCACCTACTGTGGATTCAATCGACAGCCACTAAGTTTTTCTAATCCTCGACACCTGTTACTTTTCTCCGATCCTTCTATTTCACTCGACACACACTAGATTTTACATTTTCTCGGCACTAACTAAAAATTTGCTCGACATGAACTAGCTTGCTCGACACTCACTAATGAACTTAGTTAAGCTTTATAGATAGCCTTATTACAACTTATTCTTCCAGTGTTTCTAAGTGTGGCGAACATCTATATCTTCAAGTACACTACCAATACATCATTTTTACCATTGTCTTAACTAATCCTTGTACTTCATTACAAAACCATAACTCAACCTTTCCCCTAGGTACTTTTATTACATCTTGTTGATTAAATCCTCTTCATCAATCAACTAAGTGATAGTACTTGGATCTTATAAGCAATTGTCATTCCATCAAATAGCAGGTTTGACATCAGTGACAAAACAATGATTGAAAACATTTTTTATCAACAATCTCCTTCTTTGCAATAGTCTCTCTTCTTCAATAATGATCTTTTCAATCAGATTACCAACAAGTAAATGACCAAGGAATTTTGGTGTACATGGAGAGTGATGCTAGTGTCAACCGAGCCACAGTAAATGAAAAAAAATTTAGTGTCAAGAAATCATTAGTATCGACCGAGTGATAGTGTTGATGCCAAGAAAGAATTTCTATAGAGACCTAGAAACTTAGTGATGACCAAGTTTTAGAACTTAGTGTTGGTCTAGGAATAACATTTTAATAGTTTGTGAGAAATCATAATTTTTAGCTAACTGAGTCAATTTCTTGGGATATGGAAAATGTGTTGAAGATAAGGATTGATGAGTTGGACCATTTAATTCCAATAGAGAATTAGGTAAATGATCTAAGAGATATATTCAAGGAGAAACCTCTAGAAAATAGGAAATAAAATAGAATGGTAATTAGATATATTATATTTGATGGATTGAATCATGAACCCTAAGATCTATGGTGTTGATTAAGAGACAAAAGATTAGAACTACCTATTTAAGGTGATAGAGAGGTAAATTTTCAATGGATGGTATGCATGCACACTATACTATATGTGCATGTGAAAGAGTTCCAGAGAGTTGGAGTTGTTACTAATGTATTTGAATGGAAAATATGAGTAGAAGGCTTAATTGAGGAGAAGTAAAGGGTGATTACTTGAAGGTTTTCCAAGTGATACAAGATTGAAGATGACATTGAAGGCTAGATAATACTTCAATATTAAGAGATGAACAAATATCTAAACATGCAAAGTGAATTGTACTAAACAAATCAAACCTGTTGTTACTTTCTAACAATTGTGAGCAATATTTGAAAGACTTTAATCAAGGTTGACCTAACAATCATAAGGACCTAATAGTTTGCATAAATCCTTTAACCAGGTGACATTTTAACAGAATTTTCTAAAGTACTCTAACAAGGTGATTAAATCCTTTAATAGGGTCACATTCAATAATGTGTATTGTAGCCTTTAACAGGGTTGGCTCCTAATAAGGCTCACTTCAGAAGAGTAAAAATTGGTGACATGTAGCTGGTGGTTTTTCCCAAATTGGGTTTCCACATAAAGTCCTAATGTCAAACTTGTGTGAATGTTATTGTGATGATTTATTTTTTTAATTTTACATTTTGCAAATCTATTATTTTAAAGAGCAATGGATAACCAGTTAATGTTCCAAATAGTTTACAATAATGATCGAGCATTGAAATGATAAGATCTAAAATTATTTGTGTGTTTGTTCAATTGGTACATTTGGACCTTGGATGACTGATTCACCCCCCCTCTTAGTTATTCTTAATATTCTAACAAGAATATATAATTAAAATTTTATGTTTGGGAAGTGGGCTCATCTTGCTACCTTTTGTAATAATAATACCAACTTCTAATAGGGTTGAGGATTCTAACAAGTCATAGTTCTCTAACAAGGATAGAGACACTATACATATGTAATAGAATCCTAATAGGGTTAATATATTTCACAAGATGCTTTTTATTAGTGGATAATTTTGTGGGTACCAACCCCATTGGAGTTTTCCCTTGGCTAAGGTTTCCCTAGTTAACAAATAATAGCATTATGAGTTGCATTGTGTTCCTTCTATGTTTACTTTTTAGTTTAATCACATGCACATTTTTAAAGGTTGTTAAAGGTTTCAATAGTTGGGAAAACATTTGTGGAATATAGATAATTCACTCCCCCCTTTAGTAATTCCTATTTCTAAGAACTGGTATTAGAGAATAGTTACTCAAAGGAGGCCTAATAGCTTGATTAAGATCACTATGGATATGGATCAGTTATCAAACAATATGGAGGAGTCTCTTAAGGAACTTGATGAAATTACAAAAGAAAGAGACAATCTAAAGAAAAAATACAAAGATTCAAAAGCTTACATTTAGAAGTTAAAAGAAGATATTGAATCTAGTAATTCAAAGAAGAATGAGTTAAATGATTAGATTAAGGATAGTAATGCAATTTATAAGCTAAAGAAGGAGAATAAGATCCTGAAGCATGAACTTGAAATTACCAATCTTAAGATAAGTTTGATGGAAGATGAAAAGAAAAGTCAATTAGATTTGAGATTTGAGAATGGAGTTCTGAAATCCAAACTTACAAAGGTGACATTTGAACTTGAACAAACCTACAATATGCATAAATTGAGAAGTATAGTACCATTGTGAAGGGAGAGTTTACACAAAAAAAACATCTTGAGAAGTTGTATTCTAGCACTGGAAAACTTGATGAGTAGATCATGAGACAAAGACCTACTTATGATAATACCAGTCATGGTTACTATGAAGGTGAATCATCTCAAAGATTTTAAGTTACCTAGGAACCAAATCTTGTGATCCAACAATTTCAACAACAACAAGATGATCTAAAAAAAGGAAGTACCTAAACAATCTAAACAACCTAAAGAAGTGAGAAGGAAATTGACTGGAAGATGATTTACATGCAATAAAATTCGTTGCATGAAGAAGAACTATATAGGTAAGTATACTAACCCTATCTCTTATTATTTTTATTCTTATAGACATAAATATATTGAATATATCAAGCCTATATTTAATAATAATATGTATCAAGGTACTAAACCTATAGTTATTAGATCTTTTGGTGTAACTAATGTCATAAGAAATGGAGTTATGTGTTATTAAGGCAACAAATTTGGACATATTGCTAGAGATTGTAGATTATAGATAAGTTAGTCAGGACCTAGACATGGAAACAATGTGATAGCATGTGAGATTTGTACTAACATGGGACATAAAATAAGATATTGTAGAATGAACAACATGAGAATGAAAAAAAACATGAGATCATAGAATGCAAGGAAACCTAACTTTAGAAGGACTATGAGTCACAACATAAGAAGGGATGAAAAAGACAATGTTAAACAAAAATAGAATGTGAAAGAGCATGTAGATAAATGTTGACATTCTAGTCATGTTTGTTATTAGTCACATATAGTTATTTAGATTATGAGTTCATACTAAGCTTATTGCATAGTTAACAATGTTAACAAAGAATTTTAGTTGTTGCCAAGTTCTATAGTTGCTACCAAGTCCTTTGGACAAATTCTAGTGTATGCTGAGCAGTTATAACTATTGTGAAGATTAACAATGTAAACCAAGCATCTCAGTTTATGCAAAGTTTACCAGTGCAAACCAAGTTGTGCAGTGGTTACCAAGTTCACAATTGATCTGATACGAGTCCAATGTTGATTGAGCTACTCAATGTTAACCAAGTGACCTAGTTTATACCAAGCTCAAGGTGATAGTGTTTAACAAGCTATGTAGTGGTAAACAAGTGATTCAATTTATATGATGAGTTTCATAGTATTCCCCAAATCACCAGTGCAGATTGAGCTCAAGACTACTTGGAAGTGATCAGTATGGACCAAGCTTCTACATCTACTAAGTGCATGATGATGCTAAGTAGTGACAGTGGATGTCAAGTATCAGAACCTCATTGAGTCAATCTTTAGAGCCTAAATTTCTACACTTTGGCCAACTTTGTAATATTTCGTGTAAACTTGAATTGTGGCTAGCTTTGTAATTATGTAATTGGATTGATATATATGTAATGTATTGTATCAAATCTAATGTGTGTATGGAATTGAAAAGGAAGTAATGTAATCATTATAAATGAGCAGAAGTGCAAATTACAAAGGCTAGAGCAGTATAACGAGTAGCAAAGATTCATTTATCACAACAAGGTAATTTGTATAGTCAAGGGAATCTCATTTAGCAAACCAAGTTGTAGATCAAAGATTAGCTACTGCTTCATCCTAATAGGTGGATCAATCAAATCCTTTAACAAGGTAGACCTAATAGTCTTATGTAAATCTCCTTAGCGAGTGCATACTTTATTGTATGTTTATAAATCCTTTCACAAGGTGGACCTAGTAGTCCTTATTGCTCCTAATCGGGCAGATCATTAAATGTGATCAATGTAAGTCTTAACCAAACAAATTTATCCTATAGTACTAAAGCTTGTGGGTATCATCCCTACCCCAATTTTATTTTCTATTTGGAAGGTTTTTGGGTCACCAAATCTATGTGTCAAAGTTCTATGTATGCTTTCATGTTTTCTAAGTTTCTTGTGCATGAAGTTAGATTAGAATTCATATAAAGGATTAATTGCTAATTGGGATAAAAGTTTTAGAAGTTATTGGTTCACCCCTCCCCTCTTGGTAACTTAGCTTGTCATAATATTTCCAACAATTGGTATTAGAGCATTGCGGTTCTTAAAGGAAAGTTTAACAACTTGAGCAAAGATCAAAGGCCATGGATATATTTAGACTTGAGAAGGCTATTGATAATGAGAAGCTAGATTTGGAAATGGCTATTTCCCAACTCAAGAAAGAAAAGGAGAAACTCTCTTAATCCCTAAAAAGAAGAAAATATTTTGCAATTCAAATGAATGATCATTTCTACATCAAAGAAAGAATTCAAGACCTTCATTCAAGCAATCTAGATGAAGCCAATGAAGCAATCAAGGAACTCCAAGAAAAGAATGGTTCACTGCAAGAAGAAGTAAGGAAACTAAGAAGAGAGAAAGAAATTTAGTTAGTAAGATTATGTGAAGTTATGGAAGAGAAACACAAGATAAGAGAAGAGATAGAAGGAAAGAACAATGAAATCCAACACCTATCCCTTCAACAAGTAGGCTTCATTGATCAGCTCACTAATGCAAATGAAGAAATCATGAACCCAAGATTAGAGAATGAAATATTGCAGAATGATCTAAACTTTGAAAGGCAAACCAATGAAAGAATGATGAAATCCCAAGTAGACATGAATCAATTAAATGAGAAAAATCTCTATAGACAAAAAGGAAAAGTGGGAATTGGATATACAGAAGAAGGAGAATCATCCAAGCAAGGAGCTCAAAAGAATCAAAGACCTACTTGTAATCACTATGGTAAGATAGGTCATACATCAAACAAATGTTGGAGCAATGAGAAGACAAAATTCAATGGAAAGTGATACAATTGCAATCAACATAGTCATAGAGGAAATGAATGCAAAGAGAAACCAAGATTTGAAGGCAAATGTCACAAATGTAAGAAGCATGGGCACAAATCATCAAAATGAAAAACCAAGATATTAAATCCAACAGAACAAATTATGAAAGCTATATTTGGTTGGGCCTATAAATCCTAGTGTAGATGTCATTACTGTGGAGAATTTGGACACATTGGAATGAATTATGTAAAGCATAATTTGAGAAAAAGAGATACTACTAAAAGATGTTTCATTTGTATTGAACTTGGTCATCTTGCCAAGAACTGCATGAACACTGAAAGAATTGAAGATGAAAAGAAGGCAAAGGCTGATAACATCAGAAAAAAAATGAGATAGCAATGGGTTCCAAAGTCTATTGAGAATACAAGTCCAAGCAATGATGAACAAGTCACTCAAGAATTGGGTGACTCCACCACTTCTACTTCATCTCTCAAAAGAAGTACTGGAATTGTGATACTAAATGAGACATCGGATATCAATTCTAGTTAGCAGGATGAAAGATCCAAACTAGCATTCAAGATGTAAAATGGATCACCAAGTATTAAATAAAAGTTATCACTAAGCAAGGTTAGGTTACTGCCTTACCAAGCATAGATGAGTTATAGACTCTACTAAGCAAGGTTAGAAGTAATCGAGATGCATATGGTCACCGAGTTATGAAGACTTCACCAAGTTTTCAATAAAAGGAAGTGGATGACAGTCTATCAATTTGATCTAACATTCATACCGAGCATTTATGGAAATTTTTTGATAAAAGGAATGAAATTGAAGTCATTTTTACCTTGAAAAATTCAAGAGCTATTGTGTAGTGTGATCTTTAAGGGCATTGAAGTGATTTAAGAAAATTATTGACAAAACCTTTGATTCTCTCAAACTTGACCGAGTGAAGATGGCATCTAGTAGCAGCAAGGTAAAGAAAAGTTTAGACATGCTAGTTCATGGTGTGGAATTGAATGCACCAGACTTCAAGCTCACTCCTACAATCACTGAAACCATAGACCTTAGTGGAGCATAGTCTCAAATCCCTTCCAAGAAAATGTTAACTAATGACATCCATTCTCATTTCAAATGTGTGATTCAAGAAATTAGTACGCTAGAAATGGACAAAACCCTAGAAAGGTTATGTGTGAATGGTGTTTTGAAACCCAAACTTCAACATCTCAAGGCTAAAGGATTAATTTATATTCCTCACATGCCCCATGAATTCCAAGGGAAATGGATTAGGTTTATTCTTAGTTGAATGCTTAATGGATAGCTATGGTTGGAGCAACCAATTTTGATCACGAAGAAGATGATTCATAGGATCATCAATCTCCCCATGTTGGAAAAAGCTAAGACAACCAAAACCCTAGGTTGGGATGAATTGGAGAAGAAAAACATAGCAAAGTGGGACAGGAGAGGTATGAAAATAAGCAACGTAACTGATATGGAATTGAAGTTTGGCATCCATATCATTGCACACAAAATCTATAGTTCAAGCAGGTTGACCAATGTCCCGTGTGAAGTAGTTGACCTGGCATACAAAGCCATCAAGAATGACCTTTCTCTTGACCTTTTCGAGCTATAGTTGAAGTAATTCAACAAGAACATGGAAAGCATCAGAACATAAAAGAACAATCCATTTAAGTTTGGCTTTCTATTAAAATGCTTATTCTTTTATGTTTATAAGTGCTTATACTCTATCAAATTAATGAGTAGATTTCTGAGATGGGTGAAAATTATAATAGTGTTATGGATAATTATTTTGATGCATTCAAGGAGAAAATAAAAAATAGATTCAGAATCCCCAAGAAACTAGTTCAAGATTACAAGGATGATATTTGTTTTTTGGTAGATAGTGATAAAGTATACATTCAGGTAGTTACACCTAGAATTGCATGGGTGAAACCTCCTAGATATGAGGTTAATATTGATAAAATAAAAGATATCATTAAGGCACTTGTTAATGAACTAGTTGATCCTAAGGCAACCAATTTTGGTAAATATGATGAAGCCAAGGCCATGATAGAATTGGAGATAAAACTCTCTCAAGTGGTAAATAAAGGTAAGAAGAGAATTTCCAAACTGAAAACAAGTTCTACTCTTTTGTTAACTGAGGGAAAAGGTGAGGATGAAGAAGTAGAGGATGAGGAAAAATTAGAGGAGGAAGAACCACTAAAGAAAAAGGGCAAGGTAATCATTACCAATCCTACTAAGCCATCCACTACAGTGTTCACTAGGAGATCCTCCAAGAAGAAATTTGACAAGGAAGTGAAGGAATCCATGAATAAGAATGAAGAAAATCTAACCTTGAAATTCAACACTTGCCTTGTATTGATGAAAAAAATAGAGCATGTTGTGAAGAATGCAGCAAATACATGGAAGAATGTATATCTTCTTCATAAACCGGGTGATTTTCCAATCACCATAAGTGACAAAGATGATGATGATGATAAAGAAGAAAAAGATGAAGAGGAAAATGATTAAGAGACATCACATTTTGATAACATTGATAATGAAAAGGAATAGAAGCAAGAGGCTACTGAGGAAGAAACTCAGGATACAAAGGAAGCCAACCTAGTTAAGATTGTTGCAGTGATTATAGCCTCACTTCCTCATTCTCCAAGCAAAGTATTGACAACATCAAGCACAGACACAACCTCTATAGGATTGATTGTGTCCAGCACTCCAAGCACAACCAACTAATCAATCTTTGCACCAATACAACTCAACACATCATTGATTGAAGTACCAAGTACTTCACCTACCAAGCTACAAACTCTTCCCTCTTCAACTATGAATAAGACATCAATTTTGGACACAACAATTTTGGATACATCAATTTTGGATTTAATAGGTACTCCTACAAGTATTTCTACAATAAGTGCAATATGAATTTTTACAAAAAGCCCCACTATTTCTACTATTGTTTCCATTCCAAGTACACAAGCAATAAGTGCAAGGAAAGTTGAGACCAAATCTCAATCGAGCACAAAATTTTTGAGAAAAGGTCAAGAAAAGGATGAGGATGTTAATCTTGATGAGGAAATTGTGATTCCAAACTGGGACATTTCAAAATTTACTCCTGATCAAATGTAAACCTTTGGAGAATTACTCCAAAAGAAAGCCAAACAACAAAGGCTGAGAGAGGAAAGAGATAAAGAATTCAAAATCATTGAGGATGCCAAGAATATTTTGGTAGAAGCTATAGGCATAGAGATTGATTCTTCTTAGCTAGTTTTGTTTTAGTTGGCAAAAGTAGTGCAAAGTATAATGAGGATCTAGATGGACAAGATAAATTACTACAGAAAGAAAAGAAAAAGTTTGAAAATAAAGTGTTAGAGCACATTGCTCAACAAATTTCCATTTACTAGGTAGAATTATCTACTATTTTGGGTTCTCTAGAAACTTCTTGTACAAATGTAACTTTACTTTTTGGTAAACTTTGTGATATTCCAAGGTTTACTATAGAAATAAAGGACAAATTGTCCAAGATTGATGAAGATCTCAAAGTAAGTGCTTAGCAATTACAGTTTGATCCAAGTTCAAGCTCTATACATTTCAAGAAGATCAAATTTTTGACTGATATGCAAGCTTAATTTCTTAGAGAGGAAGCAAGAATAAGGTCTACATTGGTAGATATCTAGAATATGGTACTCCCCAAAATGGATGCATTCCAGAAGCATATTGCTTATTCAAAAACTCTCATCCATGATAATAATTTATCTATTGCAAACCATATGATTGAACTTTCAGTAGAAGTGCAAGTGGCATTGCACACAAGCAAGGTCTTGCAAGAGAACTTGGACAAGACTTTGGCAATAATATTGAAGGTACATTCATATTTTTTGTCTCATTTTAGCATTACTATGTAAATACATATAGCACAATTCTTTGGCATTAATGTCAAAAAAGGGGAGAAGATATTGGAAAAGATATTGGAGAAGTTATAAGGAGATAAAAAGGAAAAGATATAAGATGATATAAAAGGGAGAAAGATGTAAAAAGATAGAGGGAGAAAATTGTAAGAAAATGTAAACAAACACTGTATGTATAGTATACTGTATAGTATTACCATGTACAAAAATGCATCCTTTACAGAAACAATTTTGAAAAATCTCAAAAACAATATACTCTACCAAGTTGGAGATATAAGGTGATGGATAGTTAAGTTTTGACTAATAAGTGTTTTGTCATTAATGCCAAAGGGGGAGATTGTTGAAATTCCAGTCATGTTTGTTATTAGTCACATACATTTTTTCAGATTATGAGTTCATACTAAGCTTATTGCATAGTTAACAGTGTTAACCAAACATTTCAATTGTTGCCAAGTTCTACAGTCACTACCAAGTCCTTTGGAAAAATTCCAGCGTATGTCAAGTAGTTATAACTATTATGAAGATCAATAGTGTAAACAAAGTATCTTAGTTTATGTTGAGTTTACCAGTGCAAACCAAGTTGTGCAGTGGTTACCGAGTTCACAGTTGATGTGATACGAGTCCAATGTTGACTGAGCTACTCAGTGTTAACCAAGTGACTCAATTTATACCAAGCTCAAGGTGATAGTGTTTAAGGAGCTATGCACTGGTAAACAAGTGATTCAATTTATATGACGAGTTTCACAATATTCACCAATTCACTAGTGCAAACTAAGTTCAAGACTACTTGGAAGTGATCAGTATGGACCAAGCTTCTACGTCTACTAAGTGCATGATGATGTTGATTAGTGACAGTGGGTGTCAAGTATCAGAACCTCACCGAGTTAGTCTTCAAAGCACGAGTTTCTACACTTTGGCTAACTTTGTAATATTTTTTGTAAACTTGAATTATGGCCAACTTTGTAATTATGTAATTGGATTGATATATATGTAACATATTGTATCACATCCAATGTATGTATGGGATCAAAGAGGAACTAATGTAATCATTATAAAAGAGAAGAAGTGTGAATTACAAAGGCTACAATAGTATTAGGAGCAACAATGATTCATTTATCATAGTAAGGTGATTTGTAAACTCAAGAGAATCTCATTTAGCAAACCAAGTTGTAGATTAGAGATCAGCTACTGCTTCATCCTAACAGGTGGATCAGTCAAATCCTTTAACAAGGTAGACCTAACACTCTTATGTAAATCTCCTTATCAAGTGCATACTTTATTGTATATTTATAAATCCTTTCACAAGAAGGACCTAGCAGTCCTTATTGCTCCAAACCAGGAAGATCATCAGAAATGATCAATGTAAGCCTTAACCAACCAACTTTATACTACAGTACTAAAGCTTGTGGGTATCATCTCCACCCCAGTTTTACTTTCTATTTGGAAGGTTTCTTGGTCACCAAATCTATGTGTCAAAGTGTTATGTACGCTTTCATGTTTCTAATTTTCTCATGCATGAAGTTAGATTAGAATTCATATAAAGGATTAATTGCTAATTGGGATAAAAGTTTTAGAAGTTACTAATTCACCCCTCCCCTCTCAGTAACTTAACTTGTCATAATATTTCCAACAAAAAATTCAATGAAACATTTTAAAAATTTAAGACACTGATAAACACACAAATTTGGTTAGAAAAGAAGACAAGTGATAAACCTAAAAATAAGTTTAAGTTAGTAATAGCTGCTGAAAAACTTTTATTGATCTAAATAAGTTTATTCTTTAATAAGTAAAGGGAAAGTGATATTGGAAATTTTTTTATCCCTTGAGAGATCAAATTAAGATTTGTGAAGTTTAGAGAAGTTTTACATGAACAAAAGAAAGCTACAATTAAGAGCACATTCATTTTCAAGTTCACATGTAAGAGTGCGAACATTAAAAAATTCTCTGGTTGGAGGAAATCTCACAAAGTTAAATATATTTATAATCTCTATAATAATTTTGAAAAGTTACAATTAGGGAATGCTATAATAAGATATATGATATTGTTTGATCAAAATTTTATAAACTTTCATGGACATAGAAAATGATTCATATGAGAGGCTTAAGAATAGAAAAACAAAGGTTAAGGAAGAAGACAAACAAATAAGAGAAATAATTGTTAGAAAAAGTTGTGAAATTGAAAATGAAGAGCATTTTGGGAGAATCACGAAAATCCTAGAATCATTACTACAAAATAAGATAAGGGCAATTTTGATTATGGAAGGGAACTATGAACAATTGAACAAGGAAAATGAAGAGGTTGTGATAAAAGTGATGATAGAATATAGGAACTTATTGACAGTTAAAAAGAATTCAAAAGATAAATTAATTTTGGATGCACCTAAGCCTAGTCAAGAGGAAGGAAACCTGATGATAGGGGGATCAACAGAGACCCACGCTCCTACTACAATATAAGAAAATGAAGATATTGTAATGATAGAAGAAAAAGTCAACAAGACAACATAAGGAACAATTTATGAAATACTAGAGATTACAATTGTTGATGACCCCATGAACATTAACAACACACACATCACTTTTGATGAGACAGATGATCCATTCATGGATCAAGATAATATTTTTGAAAATTTGGCCACTGAGAAATTGGTTGATTATCCTAGTTATGATGAAGAAAAGAAATAAGGAGAGGAAAATAAGGATGAATAAGACTTAGCCACATTGGTTGAAACTCTTAAGGATGTAGATCCTAAGCTAAAAGAAAAATGGAGAATAATAATGCAAGAGACATCATAATTTGCACCATAGACCAATTATAAAGAGGTTGAAAAAGAGGAAGCAACAAAATAACAAATTAAAACATTGAGAGAGAATAGAGGAAAACAAAAAGAGGGAAGGAAATTAATGAAAAATGACAACGAGTAGAACAAAGATTGGGAATGTAATTAGAATTTATAGATTCAACTAGTCACACATATAAAGGCACCAAGAATAGAATGAACATCAATAGAATGTTGAGTATCAGAGATAGTAAGTGTTGAGAAATGTAGTGTTTATATATAAGTTAGAAATGATACAAACATTGAGGTAAACCATTTTCAATATGATATGGAAGGAACGTTTAATATTTGTAGAGGTTTTTATAGAGAGTTTTACATTTTTATGATGTGGATCACAGATCCCTATATTTTGTGATCAACGACTCAAATGAAGAGAAAAAATATGGAAGCATCTAGAAAAATATTTAGATAAATTTTTAAATAGAAAATATTTTAACCTAGATGAAGTGGTCATGAGAAAGAAAGATGAGAACAATGTGATAGAAAAGGAGTAATATGTGAATGGTGAAGCGAAGTATCAAGATCAAATCATAAGTCAAGTAGAAGTGTTCTATTAGCTCAAGCAGAACAAGTGACCTAATCAGTGTAGTGAAAAGGAAAGAAAAGCTTTCTCAGATCACAAGAGACGATTAGTTTACAAAGAGAAGACTCAAAATTACCTTATAGAGAAAACTAAGAGTCAGGCACTGAATCAGTTCTAGTCAACTTGAATCAGGGTAAATCTCTTAACAGAATGGTCTTAGCAAATCTTTGTAAATATTCTAATAGAGTCCTTAATTTATTATAAGTGTTAAATCCTCTAACAAGGTAAGATCTAACAGTCTCAAAAGCTTTTAACAAGGTAGACCCCTCATAGGGTAGATCAGATATTATGGTCAAGCATTATAATAACCCTAATAGGTTAACTCTATTACTACGGTAGTGAAGATTTGTGGCTATCATCCCCAACCCAACTTTACCATCACCTTGGAGGGTTTTTGGGTAACAAATATTGTGTTATGTGTTTATTTTCATTCATGTGATAGACTAGATCTTTATGTTACAACAAGTTTATTTCTATAAGTTTTACATGCATAAGAAAACTAGTGAATATATGAATAAGTTGTAGAAAAGTTTAAGTGTTTAAGATTCTGATTCACACCCCCCTCTCAATATCTTGTTGTCCTATTTATACTTCCATTAATCAAAAATTGGTATCAAATCATTGGTTCTCTTGGAGAAGTTTAATATCTTGGTGATTAGATCTTGGAGATGCAGGCTTATAAACTGGCCAAGATTATTGAATATTAGGTGATTGACATCCAAATCATACTACATAAGCTTGAGAAAGAAAGAAAAACTATGAAGAAATCCCTAAAAAGGAGAAAGGAATTGGCTAATTAGGATAAACAATTTTCCTATGAAGAAGTTGAGACTGAAGGAATATTTGAACTAATAAACCCAAAGGACAAAGCATCTACAGATCTACATGAAAAGAAAAAACTCTTGAATGAAGAAATTAGAGGACTCAAAAGGGAATATGAAACCCAATTAGTAAGACTATGTGAAGTAATCAAGAAAAAGAATAAAGTTGAAGAAGACAAGGGTATGGCCGAGGAAGAAAAAAGGGTAATGGCTACCAGAATTGAAGAAATGATATTAGATGTGCAAAACCTCACAAACACTCAATTGGACATGATGAATCAATTGATGCTTGCAAATAAGGAATTAAATCCAAAGGATGTGGAAATAGAAAATCTTAGATCACATAAGGACATACTGAAGAATGAACTAATAACTAAGAAAGAATTTATGGAAATATTCAATAAACCAAAGGAAGTAATGAAATCAGTTGAAGAACTTATGAAGTCATATGGTAGTACTGATGGCTGAGGAAATTCATGCACCAAGAAAGGAGAATCATCAAGGAATGGAGAAATGAAGAATACAAAGTTAAGGGGAAAACCAACATGCTATCATTGTGGAAAACTTGGTCATACTATGACCATCTTTCAAAGTAAACATGGTATACAAAATCCTAAACCCAAAATTAATGGTTATTGTTTTTACTGAAAGAAACAAGGACATCAAATACATGAGTGTAGGTCAAGAATGAGGAAAGCACCTACCACACCTAGATTTCAAGGACATTTCTATAATTTTCAGAAGTATGGGCATAAAGAATATAGATGTAGATCATAAACAAAACCCTATTGGAAAAATCAAAGGCATAATTATGCACCTAACAATGCATATTCCAAATATTACAAGTTTGGACATTTAAGCAAGAATTATAGGATGCAAGTACCATTAGAAAATCACATCAAAGACAAAGGTAAAGGTCAAGTGGACATTGAAAAAGTAAAGAAAGAGATGAATCAAACATGGAGAAAGAAAGTAGAAAATGGAAATAGTGGAGCAAATGGAGTTGATGTCATTGAATCCAATGGAGATGGTGATCATGTCATCTCAAACTAAGAAAGAAAGGTATGTATGGAACTATATACCTAATTGATATATCATATATCTATTTCTTTTATAAAATGTTCCTAAGTTTATATTGACATATATAAAGATGCATAAGAACAAATCTGTGAAAGGATTAATACAATAGAACCTTTTATATAGTCAGTTTTGAACATTTTAAAAATTTTCTATGGTGATCAAGCATTGCAAAATGGATCGAGTACTTTAGAAGTAAATTGGTGTATAGGCCGAGTTAGATGGAAGATATTGTGCTACATAGAAAAGACCTAGTTTTAAGGCACTAATGGTGACCGGGATAGTTGGCTTAAAGAGTAAGCAACATTAATGGAGAGCCTAAATCAACCAACATAAGGTGTATATAAAAATTTGAAGATATTATTTCACACTTTACATACATATTTAAAGAGAAAAAAGAAATTTGGCAATTTGAGTGACTAAGAAAAAGATTTTTAAGGCAATTTGGAGAAAATCTGAGATGAGAAGGTGATCGAGTGAAGATCTGAGCTATGCTGAGTAATTTAGAGGAAAGGAAATTTTTTGAACCCTAACAAAGAGGAAATTGTAGCTTCATCCACCACTGATATGAGCCAAGAGGTTAATAAAATTCAATTTGTGAAGAGTGATGCTTGTCCTCCACCAAAGTTTTGTGTTATTCTAGAAATTGCAATGAAAGGGGATTTAATGGGAGCACTATCATTGATAATGCCCAATTTTATTATGATTCATGATGTAAGGAGTTTTTATATGTGTAAGATCAGAGAAGAGATTATGAAATTCAAGAAGCATATAAGAAACTATGCAAATAGGGAATCTTGAAGGATGGATTTGAGGTTGTTGAAAGGAAAGGGTTAACTTGTGCCCTAGAGTTTGCAAGGAATTTTAAGATTGAATAGATCTAAATTATTCTAAGAAGGATGCATGACATGAATTTTTGGCTATAGAATGGACCTTTAGAGATCATAAAGAAAATGATTCACAAGGTAACACACTATCCAACCATAGACATGAAGAAAACCATGCAATACCTAAGTCAAGAGGAAATTGAGGAAAACACATGAGTCAAGTGGATTGGATGAGGTTTGAACATTACAAATTTTTTTGATCCACTAATTAAGTTTACAATGAGGGTTAAAGCTCACAAATTTTATAGTCAAGTAGAATGAACAATGTGTCATGTATGGCAATGGATCAAGCATGGAAAATAGTGATAAAAGATCATGAATATGATCTTGCCTAGCTTCAAAGGTTGTAATTGGCAAAAAATCTGGCATCCATTAGGAAAGCAAAGAACTCAATGTGTAAGTTTAGATCCCTCATTATATGTATTTTCTTTTATATATAGAAATATTTTACTGGTATTGGTGATATTGTTTGGAAAAAAAAAAAATAGTGACAAGACAAATAAGTGAATACATTACTTAATTAGGAGCAAATTTTGAGAATGACATGGATACTTATTTTGATGAATTCAAGCAAAGAATGAAGATGACAATGAAAATACTTGAATAATTGGTAACTACGTATTAGAATGATATATATTTTCTTGTAGATATAGATAATACATTTTTATAGAAAGTAAAGTTAAGGAAGACTTGGATACAAGGTTTTGATTATGAAATTGACAGTGACTTAGTGAATACAAACATTGCTGCATTATTGAAAGAAGAAATACACACATAGGCTAAATATTTTGGAAGATATAAGGAAGATCAGGCAAGAATAAATGTAAATATTAAGATATCTTCTAAGGAGAAGAAAAGGAAGAGAATTATTGAAGGCCTAGAAGAAAAACTAGGCACCCCAACAAAGACAAGGAACCTCTGCAGATCATACAAGGTCTTGGAGAAAATGAAGAAAAGGGTAGTGATGATTAGGCAGAGGAAGAAGAAGGAGACAAGGGTAAATCCATAGTTTTTGTCACTCCACCTAGCAAGAAGGAAAAAAGAACTCAAAAAAAATCAATGGTGACACCCTCTCTCTTCCACCACCAACCAAGCTAAGGACTAGGGCAGCTGCTAGTGCCAAGCATATTGCAAAACAAAGAGTAGTAGAAACTACTGAACCTAGTGGATCCAAACCAAAGAGAAAGAGATTGGTCAAAAGACAAACCACAAGGCAAACTAAATCTATTGATAAGGTATGTGAAGATCTTCAGGATTATCCAATTTTAGATTTGTAAAATATGACACTTTGGATAATATTGATAGAACCAAAGTTGACAAGGCTATGATAGATATGGTTGCTAATAATAAGTTAGATCCAAATGAAGCTGAGAAGAAGATATCCATAGATTTTTACAATGGACTTGAAGGAAGATGGCAGTAGGCAAAAGTGGAAGAGAAAAACATAAGATCTGACACTCTAGTCAAGGTTATGCCTGATCTATCACAAGATCAGAAGGAACTTTTTTTGGAGAAGTACATGAACAGATTTCCTAATTATAGAATTTTTTTGATATTACAAAATAAATTTGAAGCTATATCACAACAAGATGAATTTCTTTAGAATTTTTTTTTTTGGTTATCTACCAAGGGAGTAGATACAGAGAAAGGAACTGAGATTATGACCATCGATGATGATTATAGTAGTGGGGAAGTTAAGATGTGTCAAGTCTAGAAGGAAGCATTTCACTAGTACATGTCAACACCCCTAACACTCTAGAGGCTAAGAAATCAAGGTTCATTATTAAAGAGTAAGAGATAGAGGTAAAGGACACAAGTGTAGATAGTCAAACAATGTCAACACCTCACATTGAGGTAAATAAAGAGGTGAGTAGAGCTAGATTGAGTGTAACCATTTTTGTTTTGAGCACTGAAGCACCAACACGATTAAGTGGTGACACCCCATCACCAAATCCCAAATTAGTGTTGAGCAACAACACACCTCACTAAGTAAAGGTAAATCAATAAAAGACACCTCACCAGATATTGAAGTTAGTTTGGATGAAGTAATTGAAATGCTGCAATTAGATTTGGAAAAACTTACATTTGAGAAGATAATTTTCTTACAAGAAATTTTGGCAAAAAAGAAGAAGCAAGAAGAGCTAAGAAGGGAGAACAAACAAAAATAGGTGCTATATGATGTTAAAAACATTTTTGTTGAAGCATTTGATATTCAAAATTTTGATGAAGAAGTCCCAATAATTACCCATCTTGAAATATTGATGAACAAGTAAATGTTGTTGATATAGAATCCAATGAGAAGCTCATGGATTGGTGAGCAAGAAGATTTGAGAATAAGGTTTTGGATAAAGTTTCTACAATGATTGTCAAGTAAAAAGTTTAGCTACAAGAGCATGCATAGAACATGATAGAAATTATATAGAGAGTACACCATTTGTACAATATTTTGTTAGATGTGCCAATATTTACAAATGAAATTTAGGAACAAATACAAAAAATTGAAGTTGAGATGTAGAGATACAACAATATTATTTCACAGTTAGCAAAATCTAGTATAGAACATTACAATAAGTTATTGAATGCTCAAGGAAAATTGGTTGAGCTTTAGGTAGTTTATAGCAACATGAGATCCAAATTGATCTCTATTCAAGCTTTTTTAATACCTCATTTCATGGAGGTCATGCAAATGGAAATGCAATCAGCATAGGATCTTATCAAAGAAGATCACAATATGTTAGTGGTTGATAGCTTAATTGACTTAGCAACATGGTTACAGTTGCAGAATCACACTTTGGAGGCAACAAGAAGATCTTGGGTGTTAGAAATAGGGATTACTAGGGGGGTGAATTAGTAATCTATAAACTTTAGTCACCAACTAGATATTATTTCTTAATTTAATCCTTGCATAACAAAGTAATAAAGTAATGTTGAATAGTAATAGTGACAATGCACAAAGATAACTCATAACACCATATTTTGTTAACTAGGGAAACCCTGGCCAAGGGAAAACCCTAGTGAGAATGATGCCCACAAGATAATATACTGATATATAAGTTCCTTGTTAGAGTATGGATCCTCTTAGGAGTCAATGAGAAAATTCAGTATAAGGAGCCCTATTAGGAGACTTTGAAACCTTGTGAGGAGATTCCAACCTTGTTAGGAGTTATAGTATAGAGAATGCAAGATGAGACCATTGCCCAAACATGCACGTCTAATTACAAGAAGAGCTCATTTCCCAAACAAGTAGTCAGGTTTATATTTTTCTTCGATTGATCTCTGATCTTTAACTCAATCTTGGATCAAAAAATAGCTTGTACAAAACTTTGCATATATCACTTTCACAGTAAGTTCGCACATCACAATTTTCTCACAATTACACTTCTTATTGCAAGATGTCCTTTGCATAAATACCATGCCTTTACAAAAATTTCTACTAGGTTGGCTAAGACCACAATCTATTTTTCCAACTTAGATAAACATCTAAGATGTTGGCCCTAATTGGACAAGTAATTATTTTGTAAATAAAACATTTCTTTCCTTTGATTCCGTTGTCCTATTTCATCAAAACATGAATATCTCTATTCTGTATAGTTTGAAATAACTTCTAAGGTTATACACGCCATCACCAACATGTATACTATCTCCATCTAACTTTTCTAATTATAATATGATGTCAACAACAAGTTATAAACAAAACAATTCACTATTGTATACCAACTTCCATACTTAGACAATTTTCTGATTACCATAAGCTAAGTCTCTTTATTTTTGAGGTTTCTTGTAAGCATGTACATCATGTATTGACATAAATGAAAATAATTACATTTCTCTATTAGCCAATTGTCAACATTGGGATCATACACTTTCCATGGTCACCCAAGTTTATCATACATTCATTGATAAATATGGTTTGCTTCCACCCATTCAACCCCAATAACCATGATATAAGTGTCAAAAACAAGGGGGAATGATTTTCATGCAACAATTGACAAATGAATAGGAAATAATGTGCAAATTTTAGAAGGCAAATAGGACATGACATTATGATATCAAACTATTTAGAACATATGGATAAGTATTTATTTATACATTGTTTTTCATTATTCATTCAACATGAGTCATAATTTTAAAGTTTTTATATTGAACTAAGTCATAAGATTTAGGGGGAGTACTCATATAAAATTGTATTATTAATGATGTAATAATGACAAAGTGTTTTTTCCACTAACGTGAAAGGGGGAGATTGTTAGTATCTATAGCTATTCTTGTCTATTAGTGTCAAATACTTAGTCATTTACTAGGTAGAGTTAGACGGTCATCATTGTGACTGAGCTACTCTATATAGGTCGAGTCATGTACATAAAATTGTATATAACGAGCTCTATATGAGCCAAGAAAGTATGTGGTCAACAAGTATTTCTATATAGGCCAAGTTCAAATCCTACCGAGTAGTTCAAGCATATAAGTGTTGAGTTACATAGTAAGTGTTGAGCACAATATAGACTGAACATCAACAAAATGTTGAGTATCAAAGATAGTAAGTGTCAAGTAATGAAGAATTTACATACAAGTTAGAAATGATGCAAACTTAATGGAAGGAACATTCAATATTTATAGAGGTTGTTACAAAGAGTTTTACACATTTATGATGTGGATCATAGATTCCTATGTTTTGTGATCAATGACTTAGATGAAGAGGGAAAATATGGAAGCATCTAGAAAAATCTTTAAATAGAGAATATTTTAACCTAGATGAAGTGGTGATGAGAAAGAATGATGCGAACAATGTGATAGACAAGGAGTAATATGTGAATGGTGAAGTGACGTATTAAGATTAGATCAGAAGTCAAGTAGAAGTGTCTTGTTATCTCTAGCTGAACAAGCGACCTAATTAGTATAGTGAAAGGAAAGAAAAACTTTATAAGATCAGAAGAGAGGAACAATTTGCAAAGAGAAGACTCAAAATCAGCTTACAGAGAAAACTAAGAGTTTGGTATTGAATCAATTCTAGTCAACATGAATAAGGGTAAATCTCTTAACATAGTGGTTTTACCAAATCTTTTTAAATCTCCTAATAGAGTCCTTACTTTATTGTAAGTGTTAAATCCTCTAACAAGGTGAGACCTAACAATCTCAAAAGCTTCTAATAGGGAAAACCCCTCATAGGGTAGATCATATATTATGGTCAAGAATTATAGCTCAAACAGGATAACTTTATTACTGTAATAGTGAAGATTTGTGGGTGTTATCCCCACCCCAGATTTACCTTCTCCTTGGAGGGTTTCTAGGTAACAAATATTGTGTTATGTGTTTATTTTTATACATGTGATATATTATATCTACATGATGTTACAACAATTTTATTTCTATAAGTTCTACATGTATAAGACAACTGGTGAATATGTGAACGGGTGCTAGAAAATTTTATGTGTTTAAGATTTTGATTCAATGTCCAACCCCAGTATCTTGTTGTCGTATTTATACTTCCATCAATTAGAAAGAACTAGTGTAGAAGAAGCTTAATTATTGTCTAACTGCCAAAATATCTTATGATCATTTTACTTATTGACTTTCAAGCCACAAAATTAACATCTTATGGCTTATGGACACTTTTCACAATATTAGATTAAGTGAAATATCAATGGAATAAAGGTTTAATTAGTTTGAAGAGCAATTTTCTTGATTGAATCACATTGTTGTCAAATTCATCAGCATAAAAGAATGGAGGTAAATTCAAGTTTTTACTTGTATATACTCTTTAACTCACCTTTGTCATTGATGTCAAATGGGGAGTTTATTCTATAGAAAAATGTATGCAAGTATGAGGAGGTATAGACTAAGGGGGAGTATGCATAATGTAAAATATGATATACAATAGAAATGATCCACATTTTGAATTTCTTTGTATGGTCATGTGAAGAACTTCATAAATTTGTAAATTTTATAATTTTGAAACTTAGCCAATTTTCCCATATGTTTCCGTCAATGCTAAAGGGGGAGATTGTTGAAAACTTGGCTAAGAGGCACATATGGAAATACATTGAGGTTTTCATTTATGATAACATGTCATTTATATTAAATTAGCAAGTTGTGAAGATAATGTTTTTGTTTGAAGAATCAGAGAATTGTCTAAGTGTTACAAAGAATAATTGTTAGTTGTGGCACCTTTTTTGGTTTGCAAAGTTCATGGAGAGAATATTGGCACGTCCACATTTGAGTGAAAATAGATTAGAGTGTAAGGATATGATATCTTAGAGTGCATGTCATTATGATCTGTACAAACATTGATATTAATGATTTATTACTTGCAGTCATGTACATGCAGAACAAAGTAGAGGTAAGGAAATGATAATTTTTGTTAAGGAATATTTTTTAACAAGAATAATTACTTAACTAATTAGGGATGACATCCTAGATGCTAACCCTAAATTGTAAAAATTCAATTTTTTTTTTTTTTTGGGACATATGTGAAGACATAAAGGACGACATGACAAAATAGAAGGGTATAAAGGAAAGATCAACATATGCAAACTTTTGTAATATTTTTAGAAATTTAGACATACTTTCTATATGATGTGAACTTTATGTTAGAGTAGAGAAAGGACAAAATATGAAAACTTGTGAAAAGATATCTAAATAGTACAAATCAAATATTGAAGATATCAACATTGTCAAAATGTTTTTGTATCTATACCTTTTTTGTACACAATATATAATTGTAATTGCATGTTTGGGTAGTGGGCTGATCTTGCATACATTTTGTAATTATAATACAACCTCCTAATAGGGTTGAGGCTTCTAACAAGGCCTAGTCCTCTAACAGATAGAGACACTATACATATGTAATAGACTCCTAAAATGGTCAATATCTTTCACATGACACTTTTGATTAGTGAATAATTTTGTGGGTACCATCCCCATTGGAGTTTTCTTTTGGCTAGGGTTTCCCTAGTTAACAAATAATGGTGTCATGAGTTGTATTTGTTAAAAACAATTGATTAATTATGAATTGTATTTGATGTTACACATAATGTCATAGCATTGTCAGTCAGTGTATGCTAAGCTCACTTAGGCGATGAAGACAATTTCCTGTGTCTTCCGAGCATTCCATAGTTTTCCTGATTTAGAAGACAGTGTCTATCGAGTTCACTTAGTGACAAAAAAAAAGTTTATAGAAGGTTGAGTGTTAATTGAGCTCACTCGGTTAATGAAGGAAATGTTGGATGGAACCAATGTTAACCAAGCTTACTCAGTTACCAAAGGAACTTTGTGGAAATGTAGTGTTAACGAAGTTCACTTGGTTAACATAGGAAAATAGTCTCTGAGTTAGTGTCTACCAAGCAGGGTCAGCTAACGAAATATTTTCTTGTTTGGCATATTGAGTTTAATATTTTTGTTTGTTGGTTCTCACTGACTAAGGAGATGAATATTAAGTATTCTAAGTTGTACTCAAGTCGACTTGACAATGCGTGAGATATAAATATAAGGTCAAGTTGAGGATTGAATGTGTGAAAATAATAGAAGATTTGAAGATGCTTAGAGGAAGAAAATTAGAAGGATAAGAAGAATATCCTTGTTGAGCTGCAAAGATACATTTGATAAAAAAAGGATCAAGCATAAAAGAAAAAATTGAGATCTGTAGTCAGCAACAGTTGCATTAGAAATCAGGTAATCTCATTGTTACTCTCTAACAATTGTAGTAGTGATCTAAATCTCTTAACAGATTTGGCTTAATAACTATTTTTAAATCCTCTTACAAGGTGGCATTTCTAGATTGAAGTGTCTCAAGACCTCTAACAAGGCCACTCCTCATAGGGTGATTAAATCCTCTAATAGGGTCACACCTAACCGTGTGTTTTGAAACCTTTAATAGGCTTGGCTCCTTACAGGGCTTGTTGGAAATCTGATCGAAAAGCTCATTGTTGAAGATCAAAGAGAAAGATTGTTGCAAAGAAAGAAGATTGTTGTTTTCAATCATTTTTTTGTCATTGATATCAAACCTTCTATTTGTAGGAATGATATTTTCTTATAAGATCCAAGTACTATCACTTAGTTGATTGATGAAGAGGATTTGATCAACATGATGTAACAAGAGTACCTAAGGGAAAGGTTGAGTTATGATGTTGTAATAAAGTGCAAGGATCAGTTAAGACAATGGTTAAATGATGTATTGGTAACATACTCAAGGATACAGAGGTTGGTCACACTTAGAAACATTGGAGGAATAAGCTGTAACAAGGTTGAATGCAAAGCTTAAACTAAGATTTTTAGTAGGTGCCAAGAAAGTTAGTTGAAGCCAAGCAAATTCTTAATTGGAGCCAAGTAAGAAAAATTCTAGTGTGTTCCAAGTGATCTTAGAGTGCTGAGTGAAGATCAGGTGGTGAGCATCAGAAAATTCTTAATTGGTGCTGAGTGATCTTCAGGTGTTGAGCATCAAGAAAAACAAAGTTGATGTCAAGTAACACAGTATGTGCTGAGCACCAGTATTTCAATAGTGCTGAGCTATTCCATTATTTCAAATGATGAAGATTCACCAAATTTGTGCTAACAAAGTGGTTGCCTTAAATTTTGTGAATGAGTCGGAAGATAAGGATGATGAGCTAGTGGCACAAAAATCTATGAAAATTGTTTTTGGAAAATTTCTAAAGGATTATTCAAGAAGTTTCTAGAGGAAACAAAATATGGGTTAGATGCAATGAATCCTACCTAATCCATACAAATTGAAATTAAAGGAAAGAAGCATCAAGTAGGAAAAGGACTCCAAAACTTCTATTTAAGGAGTCATAGACCAAGAAGCAAAGAGATGCTGATATTGTTGCTACTAAAGAGCCAAATCTGCAAAGTAGTTGGAAGTCAAGGAGAAGACATCTAGGAGAAGTAAGAGCAAAGAGGCTCTGCTTCTACAGGTGGTCATGAAGAGATGATTGCATGGGTACATTGAGCATGGAAACTCAAGGAGACTAAGCTTGAAAGGAGGGCAAGGTGTCAAGAGTTGCAGTGATTGAAGGCTAGGCAATGGTATGAGCTGAGAAGTGAGCTGAGATCTACAAGATAAGTTGTATGTTGTAGTTAGGTCAAGATTTTCTAACACTCTCTAGCAATTTTATTAGATATGGAAAAATCCTATGGACTTAGGTTGGTTTAATAGCCATTTGCAAATCCTTTAATAGGGTGGCATTCCAAGTGAATGTTCTAAAGTCCTTTAACCAGGCCCACTTCTAACAAGGTGGTTAAATCCTCTAACAAGGTCACATTTAATAGTGTGTTGTAAGCCTTTAATAGGGAAAACCTTTCACAGGGTATCACTTCATAAGATCAAGAATGGAGTAGCATGTTACTAGTGGTTTTTCCCAAATTGGGTTTCCACATAAATCACTGTGTTATGTGTTAATTTCTTATGCGTTATGCTTGCATGATGATTTGCAGTAACTTGCTGGTTAGATAAGTTAAAGCTTGGATGAATGAATAGTTGAATGAGCTCACTATACTTAGTGAAAAGTTTGAATAGGAAATTTGGACCTTGAATAACTAATTCACCCCCACTCTTAGTTATTCTAAAGAATTTCTAACAATTGGTATTAGAGCCATTTGCTGATTTAGTTTCAAGGTACTAGAAGTAGGAAGATTAAGATGTCCAAGAAAGAAGTTCCCAAGCTCAACAAAGATAACACTGCAGATGAAATTTCACCTTGGATCAATAGGTAACTATGCAAAAACCTCAATTAGAACAAAACATGTAAATTAAATAGTACTTCTTACTATAGATGATTTGAACAAAAAGAAGGAGCACAATCAAGCAATGTTGGAGATTGCCTCTACACTCAATTATGCAAAATATGATGACATCAAAGATTGTGACAATGCATTCAAGATGTGGAAAGCCTTAACAGATATCTATGGAGGAGATCAAAATTTCTAGATAGCAAAGAGAAAAGCCTAAGAGGAAACTTTGATGACATGAAAATGGAGGAAGGTGAAAATGCTACTAAATATGCTGCAAGAATGAAAGAAGTGGTAAGTGCAATAAGAAGTCTAGGTGGTCAATTGGAAGAAGAAACTACTATCATCAAGTACTTAAGAACTTTTCTCCCTATCTATGCTATTAGACTTTCAGCCATCCAAGAGTTAAGGTGTGTGCAAGGAAACACACTAAACTTTGAAGGAATAGTGGGAAGACTGACTGCATTTGAGCTATCCAATTTTGATAACTATAGACTTGAGAACCTAGAATCTACTTTAAAGGCCAAGATGACAATAAAAGACACTAAAAAGGAGACATCAAGAAAGAAGAGAAGAAAAGGAAAACATGCATCCAGTGATAGTAACATAGATGAGGAAGATGTAGAATAGTTAGAAGCACTACTAGCTAGGAGATTCCATAGAGGTAAAGGTAAATTTAAAGGTTAGCTCCCTATCATATGTTTCAATTGCAATGAATTAGATCATATTGCTGCAAGATGTACACAGAAGAAGAACTACGAAGAAGGAAACAAGTACAAGAACAAAAGAGAAGATGATAGCAAAGACTACAAGGAGAAAGACAAGAGATGTTGCATTGTTGAAGAGGATTATGATGAGAATGATGATGAAGTAGTCTATGTGTCCATGAATGATGAATTTGAATGGTATACTGGAAGAGGAAGTCTACGTAGAACAAACAGAAGGATTTTTTTATGAGAAGAACAAGGACATGGTCTACAAATTGCAGAAAACACTTTATGGATTGAAGCAAGCACCTAGAGCATGGTATGAGAGATTGTACAAATATCTTGTGAAGATAGGATTTGAGAGAAAAGATGACAACAACAACTTGCACATCAAAGCTGAAAAAGGTAAAGACATTTTGATATCAGAAATCTTTGTTGATGATATAATATTTCGAGGAAAAAATGTTCTATGCAAAGATTTTACTGATCAAATGAAACATGAATTTGAGATGTCAATGTTTGGAGAAATCAAATTCTTTGTTGGTTTACAAGTACATCAATTGAAACATGTCCTATTTATGACCCAATCCAAATACATCAAGGAGATACTCAAAAAAATTGGATTAGAAGACTCAAAACTAGTTAACACACCAATGGCAACTGGACATAAGTTACCTAAGAATGATGAATCAACTAAAGTGAATCAGACATTGTATAGATCCATGATTGGAAAGCTACAATACATTGTACATAGTAGACTAGCCATTGCATTAGCTATTGGAATAGTGGCTAGATTTTTTGCAAATCCAAGAGAAAATTACTTAATGGTAGTAAAGAGAATACTAAGATACCTGAAAGGAACTGATGACTTTGGCTTGTACTACAAGAGGAATGAGAAGTTTGAACTGAGAGCCTACACTAATGAAAATTGGGGAGGTAACATTGATGATGGAAAAAGCACTAGTGGAGGAGCACTTTTCTTATGAAAAAGGTTAATTACATGGACCAACAAAAAGCAAAGTTGCACCTCATAGTCCACTGCTAAAGCTAAATATGTTGTAGCTGCTATAAATTGTACCAACATTGCATGGATCAAACATTTGCTACAAGGTGTGAAGGAAGAGGTAAATGAGCGTATGATACTTTATTGTGATAATACAAGTGCTATAAACATATCAAAGAGCCCTGTAATGCATACTAAAACCAAGCACATTGTAATCAAGTATCACTATGTAAGAGAGTTGGTGGAAGATAAAAAAATGAAGATGGAATATGTTATCTCAAAGGAATAGATTGCTGACATTTTCAAAAAAGCACTACCTAAATATGCTTTTGAGTATCTTAGAGGTAAGTTAGGGGTGATACCCCTAGCTAAGGCTACTTGAAATAAAAAACAAGACCACCCTACATCAAATGAGCTGACTGTTGAAGATTTTATACATTGATGTAGAGGATGTTTACTTTAGGATTCATGCCTAAAGTAGTAGAAGTGCTGAAGTTCTAGATCAGTCACAAGCAAGGTGACAAAGGGAGAAATTGAATGAACCTGAAAAGCTACACTTGCATGCTAAGATGCTAATATGTCTTTGACATTTTTGTCAAAGAGAGAGAAATAGCAAAAAATTGATCAACAACTATTGAAGATATTGATCAACTTGATAAAGAATCAAAAAAGAGGGAGATGTTGATCAAAACAGTAGAAGGTGAGAAATACAGAGGGAGAAAGACAAAGAACAAGGATATAACAACAAAGAGGGAGAAACAAAAATGAAGCAATTAGAATAGTAGAAGAAAGATGTAAAGTTACAATTTACTTTTTGGCATTTGATAATTTAGCTTGTGGTTGAATAGTTTAGTCTGATGGTTGATTAGTTTGGTTTGCCATCAATGCCAAAGAGAGAGATTGTTGGAAATCTGATTGAAAAGCTCATTGTTGAAGATCAAAGAGAAATATTGTTGCAAAGAAAGAAGATTATTGTTTTCAATCATTTTTTTGTCATTGATGTCAAACCTGCTATTTGTAGGAATGATATTTTCTTATAAGATCCAAGTACTATCACTTAGTTAATTGATGAAGAGGATTTGATCAACACGATGCAAAAAGAGTACCTAAGGGAAAGGTTGAGTTATGATGTTGTAATGAAGTGCAAGGATCATTTAAGACAATGGTTAAATGATATATTGGTAACATACTCAAGGATACAGAGGTTGGTCACACTTAGAAACATTGGAGGAATAAGTTGTAACAAGGTTGAATGCAAAGCTTAAACTAAGATCTTTAGTAGGTGCTGAGCAAGTTAGTTGAAGCCAACCAAATTCTTAGTTGGAGTTGAGTAACAAAAATGCTAGTGTGTGCCTGATGATTTTCAAGTGCCAAGTAAAGATCAGGTACCAAGCATAAAAAAATTCTTAGTTGGTGCTGAGTGATCTTTAGGTGTCGAGCATCAGGAAAAACATAGTTGATGTCGAGTAACACAGTATGTGCCGAGCACCAATATTTCAATAGTGCCAAGCTATTGCATTATTTCAAATGAAGAAGATTTTCCAAATTTGAGCTAACAAAGTGGTTGCATTGAATTTTGTGAACAATTTGGAAGATAAGGATGGTGAGCTAGTGGCACAAAAATCTATGAAAACCATTTTTGGGTGAATTCTAAAGGATTATTCAAGAAGTTTCTAGAGGAAACAAAATATGGGTTAGATGCAATGAATCCTACATAATCCATATGAATTGAAATTAAAAGAAGGAAGAATTGAGTGGGAAAAGGAATCCAAGACTTCTATTTAAGGAGTCATAGACCAAGAAGCAAAGAGCTGTTGGTATTGTTGTTGTTAAAGTGCCAAATCTACGAAGTAGTTGGAAGTCAAGGAGAAGAAATCTAGGGGAAGGAAGAGAAAAGAGGCTCTACTTCTGCAAGTGGTCATGAAGAGATGATTGCACTAGTAAATTAAGCATGGAGACTCAAGGGACTAAGCTTGAAAGGATGGCAAGCTGTCAAGAGTTATAGTGATTGAAGGCTAGGCAATGGTATAACCTGAGAAGTGATCTGAGATCTACAAGATAAGTTGTATGTTGTAGTTAGGTCAAGCTTTTCTAATACTCTATAGCAATTGTATTAGAAATGGAAAAATCCTATGGAATTAGGTTGGTTTAATATCCATTTGTAAATCCTTTAATAGGGTGGCATTCCAAGTGAATGTTCTAAAGTCTTGTAACCAAGCCCACTTCTAACAGGGTGCTTAAATCCTCTAACAAGATCACATTTAATAATGTGTTGTAAGCCTTTAATAGGACAACCCTTTCATAGGGCATCACTTTAGAAGAGTGAGAATGGAGTAGCATGTTACTAGTGGTTTTTCCCAAATTGGGTTTCCACATAAATCACTATGTTATGTGTTGATTTCTTATGTGTTATGCTTGGATGTTGATTTATAGTAACTTGTTGGTTAGATAAGTTAAAGCTTGGATGAATGAATAGTTGAATTGGATCACTATACTTAGAAAAAGGTTTGAATAGGACATTTGGATCTTGAATAACTAATTCACCCCCCCCTCTTAGTTATTCTAAAGCATTTCTAATAGGGCTCACTTTAGAAGAGTGAGAATCAGTAACTAGTTGCAATTAGTGGTTCTTCCCAAATTTGGTTTCCACATTAAATTAGTGTCGTTTGTGTTCATGCTATTTCTTTCATGTGTATGCAACCAAGCTAAGTAAGGTTAATTACTGATAATATCTTAAGATTTACATGTTAAGCATTGCTGAGTTACAATCACTATTTTTGTGCTTACCAAGTTTCAATATTTACTAGTGCAAATCGAGTGCCTATTTGTTTGCCAAGCATCTATATTTTTAGTAAATTTTTTGTGTTGACATCTAAGGGATCTATGATTTATTTTTGTGGTAGCTAAATCACCCCTCCCCTCTTAGTTACTCCTCTTATATTTCCAACAATTGGTATCGGAGCTTCTTGGTGCTTGCAGAAAAAGGTTTCAAGGACCTAAGCCAAAGTTCAAGATGTCTTACAGATTAGAGATTCCCAAGTTGAACAAACATAACTTCTAGGCATTGTAGGAACATATGAAATTGCACTTGGCAAATATCAGTGATTCAAGTTTGAAATACTTGGAAAATGCTTACAAGGCTCCTACTAGAACATTGACTATAGAAGAGATTGACAAAAAGAAAAATCATAATATCATGATGATTGACATTGCATTAGCTCTCAACTATGCTAAGTTTGATAAGGTCAAAGGATATGCTATTGCTCATCACATGTGGACCAAACTAAAGGACATCTATGGAGGTGATGATAATGTAAAAAAAACCAAGGTAGAATGCTTGAGAGGTCAGTTTGATGAGATGAAAATGAGAGAGATTGAAAACATTGAAAAATATGTTGAACTAATCAAAGCTAGTGTTAGTGCTATCAAAGCCTTTGGCGGAACAACTGAAGATGTAACAGTGGTAAGAAAGGTACTTAGACCCCTTCTTACTATCTATGCAATTAGAGTGTCTGCTATTCAAGAGATGAGATGTGATTCAAATAACAAGATAACTTTGGATGCTCTAGTTGGAAGATTGACTACATTTGAACTACATAACTATGATAATTATACTCGTAGTTCTAGAAATCTTGAGTTTGCATTTGAAGCCAAGTTATGACTCAAAAGAAAGCTAAAAAGTCTAAAAGAAAAAAATCTAAAAGTGAAGAGGAGGACAATTCTGAAAATGATCTTGAAGCAATTGAAGCATTGCTAGCAAGAAAGTATCCCAAAGGCAAAGGAAAGTATAAAGGTAAAATCCCTCATTTCTCTTGTGAAGTAGTTGGACACATTTCTGCAAGCTGCCCAAATAGAGAAGAAAAAGATGAAAAGAAGAACAAAAAGTACAAAGGCAAGAAGGATTTCAAGAACTTCAAGGACTAGAAGATCAAAGGTAAGAAATCTTGTTTTATGGCTAAGGATTTAGATAGTAGTGAAGAAGATGAAATGGTTTATATTGCTATGAAATATTAATTTGACGATGAAGGAGATAAAATAGCACATAACTCTCATGTTAGAAAAAATGATACATGGATTATTGATAGTGGTTGCTAACAACATATGATTGGTGACAAAACAAAGTTTGAACATATGGAACATTATGATGGTAGAAGTGTGAGATTCAAAAAAAATGAACCATACTGCATAAAGGGAAAAGGTTGTATCTCACTAACTAATGAAATTAGATGTGATAATGCTTATTGGGTTGAAGGACTAAAGAATAATCTAATAAGTGTGGAATAGTTGAATAACATTGGATTCAAGGTAGAATTCATGAATGGGAAAGCCAAGCTACTAGATGGAAAAGGAAATCTAGTTGGGTTTGGCAAACAAACAAAAGGTAACCTATTCTACATAGATCTCAATGAAGTTCATGGTTTATTTCTCAAGTAGAAGAGAGATGGTTATGGCATAAAAGGTTATGTCATATGAACTTTGATAATATAATCAAGATAAGCAAGAAGAAAAAGAGTAAGAGGTATCCCTAGTCTAAGGAAACCTGATATGGGCCTATGCAAAAATTGTCCAATTGGTAAAATGGGAAAGAAATGTTTCAAAAGCAAGGAATACCATTCTAAAGAAGTCTTGGAGATAGTTAATACAAACTTATGTGGACCTATTGGAATGGAGAGATACTATGGAGCTAAGTATTTTATTCTTTTTGTTGATGATTATTCTAGAATAACGATTAGAATGTATCTAAAAGAAAAGTCTAAAGCATTTAAAAAATTTAAGTGGTATTTGGCAAGAGTAGAGAAAGAAACTAGAAAGAAGATGAAGTTTTTGAGATTAGATAGAGGTGGTGAATTCATTTCCAATGAGTTCAATAGGTTTTGCATTGAAAGAGGAATTAAGAGACAAGTATCAACTCCTAGTACACCATAGTAGAATGGTATAGCTGAAAGAAGGAATAGATCCATAATGGATTGTGCAAGAACTTTAATGGTAGAAAATAGTGTTGTAATCAAATATTGGGAGGAAGCAATTAGGGGGGACCCATTTTATGGGCCCTACCCTACCCTATCCTATCCTACCCTACTATTATAGCTAGCCAGCCAGCCATCCTATCTAGCCCCATAATAGATAAATAGGTAATATGTTTGGGGGGGCCCCTAGCCCTCTATAATTTTATGGGCCCTACAATTTTATAGTGGGTGTGCCTTACCTTAAAATAATAGGGCCCTAACCCTAGAATTTTTAGGTAAGTAGACATGCCTATAAAATTCTAGGGATCTGTCCATTTTTGATAGGTGGGCAATAATCTAAAAGGGTGCAATAAAATAGTAGGCAATAATATGCCCATTTTTGTCTTACTATAGTGCATACCTTGAATAGAGTACAACTGAAAAATGATTCAAATCAAACTCCTTATGAACTATGTGTTAGACGTAATATTCCACCAAGATAACTAAGTAGGGGAGGGGGGGGGGGGGGGTGAATCAGTTATCCAATTTAAACATTTATCAACCCTAATTAATCTTAACCATTCAATCAAAGTAATCAATAACCATAACAAGAAGCACATACACAGTTACTCTAGATTTGTTAACTTTGTACTTCCATTGGGCCACATAAGTTTGTATGGACTAGCTCTAATACTTCTTTGGAAGTGTATCTTTTTCTTTTGAAACTTGACTTAGTCATTTTTCATAGTTGACATTGCTTGTACATCGTATTTTTAGGCTTCTTTAGCTTAGGAAAACCTCCAACTTTCTTCTTTTTTATTGATATTAATTAGATAATCAAAGTTAACATGACACAACCGTTTATGCCATAGCCACACATCATCAAGTTTTACAATAAGATAGGTTGCATCTTCCATATCTAGTTAAAATAGATTACTCCTAGTTTGTTCACCTTTTCCTATCAGATTTCCACCAGTGTCATAGACTTTGGTAGCTTTGTTTCCAAATTCTACTTTGTATCCTATATTGCCTAGCTGTGATACACTCAACAAATTGTAGTTCAATCCTTCAACATAGTATGCATTATCACATGAGATTTTATCTGTAATTTTAATAGAACCTTTTCCTTTGATTTGACATGGAGCATCATTACCAAATCTAACACTATTTCCATCATACTAAGTAAAGGTAATAAACTTACTTTTGTCTCCTATCATGTGATGTGAGCATCCATTGTCTATGATCCATTTATCATTTTTGTTCACACAGGTTACCAGTGCTATTGCCTCATCTTCATATGATTCATCCTTCATGGCTACATAGACTACTTCATCATCATTTTCATCAGAATCTTCTTCAACAATGTAGCATCTTTTTCCTTTGTCCTTGTAATCTCTGCCATCATCCTCTTTTGTTCTTGTACTTGTTTCCTTATTTGTAGTTCTTATTCTATGTACACCTTGTATCAATATGACCTACTTCATTGCAATTAAAACATATGATAGGCAACTTACCTTTGAATTTACCTTTGCCTCTATGAAATCTTCTAGCCAGTAATGCTTCCAATTTTTCCACATCTTCCTCATCTGTGCTACTATCACTAGATGCATGTTTTCCTTTTTTAATCTTCTTCTTTGATTTCACCTCCTCAATGTTTTTCAATGTTAGCTTGGCCTTGAAAGAAAATTCAAGATTCTTAGGTTTGTAGTTATCAAAGTTAGACAACTCAAATGCAGTAAGTCTTCCTACTATACCTTCAAAAGTTAGCGCATTTCCTGGTACACATCTTAATTCCTAGATGGTTGAAACTCTAATAGAATAGAGAGGAAGCAAGGTTTTTAAGTAATTTATATTGATAGTATCATCTTCCAAATGACCACCCAAACTTCTTATTGCACTTACCACTTCTTTCATTCTAGAGGCATATTGAGCAACATTCTCACCTTCCTCCATTTTCATGTCATCAAACTTTCCTCTGAGGCTTTCTTTTTTTGTTCTTTGAACATTTTGATCTCCTCCATAGATATCTAATAGGGCTTTCCACATCTTGAATGTAGAGTCACATCCCTCGATGTCATCAAATTAAGCATAGTTGAGTGTAGAGGCAATCTCCAACGTTGCCTAATTTTTCTCTTTCCTTTTGCTCAAATCATCTTTAAAAAGGGGTCCAGCTGGATCTACATGTTCCACTTAAACTAAGATTTTTGCATAGTCACCTATTGATCCAAGGTGCAGTTTCATTAGGCTTTTCCATGCAATGAAGTTATCTCTGCTAAGCTTGGAAACTTCTATCTTGGACATCTTGATCTTCTTGCTTCTACTACCTTGAAACTAAATCAGCAAATGGATCTAATACCAATCGTTAGAAATTCTTTAGAATAACTGAGAGGGCGGGGAGGGGGGGGGGGGGGGGGGGGTGGGGTTTGGGGGGATGGGGGATTGAATCAGTTATTCAAGGTCTGAATGTCTAATTAAAACTTTTTCATCAAGTGATCCATCAAACTATTCATTCATCCAAACTTAAACTTTCCTACTTAACAAGTTACTGTAAATCAACATGCAAGCATAACACATGAAGAATCAACACATAACACAGTGATTTACATGGCAACCCAATTTAGGAAAAACCAAAAGTAACATGCTACTCAATTCTTACTCTTGTGAAGTGATTCTCTATAAAAGGCCTGCCCTGTTAAAGGCTACAACACACTGTTAAATGTGACCTAGTTAGAGGATTTAACCACCTTGTTAGAAGTAGGCCTAGTTAGAGGATTCTAGAACATTCACTTGGAATGTCACCCTATTAAAGGATTTACAAATGGCTGTTAAACCAACCTAAGTCCATAGGATTTTACCCTAACTGATATAATTGCTAGAGAGTAACAATAAGTGGTTTTGACTTAATTACAATTCACAACTTATCTTGTAGATTTTAGATCTCTTTTCAGTTCACAACATTTTCCTGGATTTCAATCTCTTCAGCTCTAACAGCTTTTCCTCCTCTCAAGATTTTTCTCCTTGAGTCTTCATGCTCAATGTACCAATGCAATCCTTTCTTTCTGACCACTTATCAAAATAGAGTCTCTATGCTCTATTCTTCCTTCTCCTTGATGCCTTCTCCTTGACACCCTTCAAGCACTTCACAATTTGGCACACCAACAACTCTTGCTTCTTGGCTCATGACTCCTTAAATAGAAGTCTGTAAACCTTTTTCTTGCTTGATTCTTCCCTCTTTTAATTTTGGTTTGAATGGATTAGGTAGGATTCATTGAATTTATCCCATATCTTGTTCCTTCTAGAAACATCATGAAGAACCCTCTAGAATTCGCTCAAAAATGGTTTACATAAAATTCTATGCCTCTAACTCATCATCCTTATCCTCTATCTAGTTCAAAAAATTCAAGGTAACAACCTTGTCAGCTCAGATTTGGGAAATCTTTAACTTTTCCAATAATGTAGTAGCTCGGCATTATTGAAATTTTGGTGCTCGACACATACTATGTTACTCGACACCAACTATGTTTTACTGATGCTCAAAACCTACTATGGATTCACTCAGAAACTACTATTTTTTTTGTTTTCTTGGCTCCTTCTATATCACTCAGCACCTAAAGTTCACTTGGCACCCACTATATTTTGTATTTGGTTGCCACTAACTAAAACTCTGCTTGGCTCAAACTAGCTTGCTCGACACTCACTGATGAACTTAGTTAAGCTTTGTAGTCAACCTTGTTACAAATTATACTTTTAAAGTTTCTAAGTGTGTTCAATCTTTGTATCTTCAAGTATATTATGAATACATCATTTACCAATGTCTTAATTGATCCTTGCACTTCATTACAAAACCATAACTCAACCTTTCCCTTAGGTACTTTTGTTACATCTTGTTGATTAAATCCTCTTCATTAATCAACTAAGTGATAGTACTTGGATCTTATAAGAAATTTTTATTCTAGAAAATAGTAGGTTTGACATCAATAAAATAATGATTGAAAACATGCTCTATCAACAATCTCCCTCCTTGCAATCAATCTTCTTCTTACAATGATCTTTTCAATCAGATTTCCAATAGAAAGCATTTACAGATGCTGATTGGGCAAGAAGTGTTGATGATAGGAAGAGAACCACTGGTGGAGCATTCTTTCTTGGTAAAAGACTAGTGTCCTAGACAAGTAAGAAGAAAAATTGCATTTCTCAGTCTACATCAGAGGTAAAATATGTGGCAGCAATAGTTAATTGTTTCAATGTTGTTTGGTTCAAGCAACTGTTGGTAGGTATGAAGATAGAAATCAAGGATCTAGTGGTTATATTATGTGATAATACCAATGCGATAAATATTTCAAAGAATCTTATGATGCATACCAAAACCAAGCACATTGCTGTAAAATATCATTTTTTAAGAGAATTGGTACAAGATAAAGAGGTAAGATTGGAATATGTAAATACAAAAGAACAAATTGCAATAATATTCACCAAGCCATTACCTAAGGGTGCATTTTTTTTATCTAAGACATAAGTTAGGGATCTTTCACTTATCTAAAATTCACTAAATAAAGTTTAGTGATGCATTAACTAGAGAATGTCGAAGATCAGTTAGTTGATGCAATATTGAAACAAGTCATATTGCATATGGATCAGTACATGAGGTACACTAATATTTTCTAAATATTTTCTTTGGCATAAGATGTCAAAGAGGGAGAGTTTGTTGTCATGTCTCAAAAATTTTGTTTCAAGATATCAAAGAGGGAGAACTTGGTCTGATATCATAAATTGAGAGTTTGCTATAAAAAATAGATGTTGAAGACAAACTTTACAGATAGAGGGAGAAACTAAAGATAGAGGGAGTTCACACTAATAGAGAGAGTTCTCATAGATGAGAATCATAAGGAAATTAAGGATATGTTCCTTAATTTATTCTTACTCTAAAATTTCATTGTATTATGACATGTTGTGTTGGCATCAATGCCAAAGAGGGAGATTGTTGAAAATAATTGATTAATTGTGTATTGTGTTTGATGCTACACAAAATGTCATATAATTTCCAATTAGTGTATGTTGAACTCACTTGGGTGACCAAGATATTTTCCTTTGTTTGCCAAGCATTCCATAGTTTACATAGTTTAGAAGATAGTGTTTACAGAGTTCACTCAAGTGACAAAGAAAAATAGTGTTAATCGAGCTCACTTAGTTAATGAAGGAAATGTTGGATGGAACCAATATTAATAAAACTCACTTGGTTACCAAAGGAACTTTGTGGAAATGTAGTGTTAACCAAGTTTACTTGGTTAACATGGGAAAATCATCTTCGAGCTAGTGTCTACCTAGTAGGGTTGGCTAACAAAGGATTTTCTTGTTTTGGCATATTGAGTTTAATAGTTTTGTTTGTTGGTTCTAGATAACTAAGGAAATGAATATTAAGTATTCTAAGTTTTATTCAAGCCAACTTGACAGTGTGTAAGATATAAATATAAGGTCAAGTTGAGGATTGAATGTGTGAAAGTAATAGAAGATTTAAAGATGCTTAGAGAAAGAAAATTAGAAGGATACACAAAATATCCTTTTTGAGCTGCAAAGATACATTCGATCCAAAAGGATCAAGTATACTAGCTAGAATTGAGATTTGTAATCAAAAATTCAGTTGCATCAAAAATCAGATCATCTTATTATTACTCTCTAACCTTTGTAGTAGTGATCTAAATCTCTTAACATAGTTGGGTTAACAACTATTTTTAAATCCTCTAACAAGGTGACATTTCTAGATTGAAGTGTCTAAAGAACTTTAACAAGGCCACTCCTAATAGGGTTACACCTAATAGCGTGTTTTGTAACATTTAATAGGGTTGGCTCCTAACAGGGCTCACTTTAGAAGAGTGAAAATCAATAACTAGCTGCAATTGGTGGTTTTTCCCAAATTGGGTTTCCACATTAAATCTTGGTGTCACTTGTGTTCATGCTATTTCTTTCATGTGTATGCAAATAAGTTAAGTAAGGTTAATCACTGATAATATCTTAAGATTTATATTTTAAGCATTTGCTGAGTTATAATTTCTATTTTAGTGCTTACCGAGTTTCAACATTTACTAGTGGAAATTGAATGCTTGTGTGTTTTTCGAGCATCACTATTTTTAGTAAAGTTTTTGTGTTGACATCTAAGGGATCTAGGATTTATTTTTGTTGTAACTGATTCACCCTTCCCCTATTAGTTACTCCTCTTATATTTCCAACCATATTATGTTACTACTATAAATAATTTTTAGTTAAATCACATGTGCATATTTTAAGGTTGTTAAAGGTATCCATAATTGGGAAATTTTTTGTGGAATACTGATTCAACCACCTCAATATTTCCTATTTCTAACACGTATGCATATACATTCACCTCAGACAGTCATGTCACCCCCAAAAAGGTGTCCATGTTTTTGGTGATTCCAAGGGCTTAATAGAATATGTTCAAAGATTATCCTATGATAAGGTCCAAATAACATTCCACCTTCAAACATCCATGTGTATAGCCATGTCGAGGATCTAGAGGAGAGATTTTCCCCTCTTCCTACACAAAGATTATGCCTCTTTTTATAGGTAAACTAAGTGGAAACTATCTAGAAAGTGTTTACTTGGATTCCATTCACATTAACCCCTAGTATTCTTGATAAGATATTAAGGCATCTCAACCACATTAATACCTATAAGTGTATACACTTAGCAAGAAAGGCTAGGAGCAATGCCACTTAGTACAATAGGTAGGACATCCTCAAGATATGTGATGATCTTGGATCAAGAGAATGGAATTGGCATTATTTTTGAGTCTAAAAAAATTCTTCATTATATTGAGTTGGAATCACCAAAAAAAGGTGTGTTCTCACCCTTGTCATTTTCTTGTCCTTCATGCCCTCTAAAGTTGACTAAAGAGTTTACTAGTTCAAACTCAAGGGGAATGGGTTTTTGATTCTCCTATAAAAAGAAGAGAATACTCCTCTATCCTCTTCACTTTACCCAAGCACACAAAACATGTTCTTCACTAAGGCATCTCCCCTCCTAACAATTCTAAGAGCTTCTAGGTTTCTATTTTTCCCTCAAGGATAAAATAGAATACTCCCCTCACTAATAGACAAAGTTAGGTGATTCACTACCTTTACTTTCCTTGCAACATAGCAATCTCTTAGTAGCATCTAGATATTTAATTTTTCAATTGGCATAAATTTCATGTGACAAACACCATACTCTCTTATTTTTCTATCAAGATCCTTATAGAATTTTTAATGAGGCCCTAGTTACACTAAGCTCTCTAGAAAAAAGACTAAGATGAAAAATTGCTACAATTGGCAATCACACAACCTATATTCACATGTTAGTATTTATAGAAGTTTTAGATTATATCATTGGTAGACATTCTTTGAAAATCATCCTAAAAGAAAGTGTTAGTATTTCATGTATATGGCTTCTTCAAAAAATGTCATTTAGAAAATATTTTATATTATTTCAAAAATGAGGACCAAAAAATAAATAAAAAAGATCAACATCAATAAAAATAAAAAGATCTATGAACTTCTCAAAAATGACCTCTGTTTACCAAATGATAAAACAACTCTACTATAAAAAATCATACAATGAAATAAAACACCAGATGATAGAATAGAAATCTTATACAATCCAAAATTTCTCCTTGCATGGAAAAAGAATCACAGACAGTATGAAAAAACCTATGATTCATATGAAATAATAATTTAACTAATGAAAAAATATGATGATTTACATAAAATGAAAAACTTGAAATGATGGAGATGAATGAGAATTTGGCTAGGAATCTGATTTTTGGGCACCACAGTGGCCGCTTGAAATGTGTGTGTAAAATTTGGTCATGCATCTATAATGGCAAACATCAAAATATAATTATATATCGGATCTTGATCAATCCAACAAGATGACTTGTTGCCTTCTGTCTAAGATTGGAGTGAATACTCTCATAATCAAAGCCCCCAATGACTCTAGATAATGCTAGAACGAAGCATTTTTAATGCAAGCTAAGCTATTTTTTCATAGTTTTGGTATGTAGTAAGATGAATGAATACAGGTGAACAAATAATAATCTAGTTTGCAAAATTGGTCTAAATGACAACAACTAAAGAAATAAACAATGATCTTATATTTGAATACAAGTGGTTCTTGTATCGAAGTATACTTAGTCAGCTCCATAATAGAGAATTTGATAAGACTGATACACCTTCTATAATATTATATGTAATATCTTAAGTAACTATATAATTACATAAACACCACATTAAATTATAAATTATAGGTCACACATAAGATAGTAAAATGTTTGCCATAAATATTGACATCTCTAGAATTCCACAACCAAGACCAAAATAGGAAAATTTGATTATCTTTAATACAATTGATGAACCCACATACCACATTATGTTGTAGAAGAAGAACCAAAATATATAATGATTTGCATAGGCTCCTAAAAATCAAATACATTTGGATGATATTTATACCCACAATAGTCACAAGAATCCAATCAAGTGTATCAATAGATGGAATTAGGTAGAAAAATTAAGTTATTCCATAGATTATGAGATATGTACATTCTAGAACATTTATTTATAAAAAAAAACATTTTCCAAGGTGTAATTACCAACATACCATATAATACATAAAAATCTCTAAAACTTGTAACTGAACAACCAATACTACCAAAGTATCACTATGGATTTTTTTGGCATCAATGGAAATCAATGACAACACCATTAAAGCATGGCTAATAGTTTCAAGTTACAATTATAATCACCTCATTCAGTATTTCAATATTTATGTATTTGTCCCTCTTTGTAGTTATTATTAAAACAATTATTGGTTGGATTAGATTCTCCTTGTGGGAATTATTGAAATATTTTAGAAGATGGTTTCTATGAGGGTATCATCTATTCTTTTTGTAAATGAATGTGCATCTAATTTTATGTATGGAAAATATAAGAATTTTTATTTGATTTTTGAAGTATTTACTATTTATTTTAAAGTTTGAGTGATTCAATGTTATGTAAGGCAGTGAGTCTTGTAATGGTAACTACAATAGAAGACCTCAAAGTATATAGATAGTGGTGTGTGTATCTTTCTCTTGTACATATTATTCATTTCATGTATAATATAATTTTGTGAGCGTTTATTATGAGTGGCATAGGAAATCTCCTATGATATAATAAATTGGACACTACAATACCCTCAAGATCAAATGAAATGAAAGGAAAGGATAACTTCCACAAGAGAATTGTATTAGGATACAATAATGATATTACTGATAATAGATATAATGTAGAATTTACTTAATAGGCCTTCATATGTAGGAAATCCTACAAGAGATAATGATAAGGAGCTAATAAGATACCACTTATATAGGGTGGAATCACATATCCACCAAAGATGCATCCTCCATTATGAAATAAAGTATGTGCCATGATGAGGATGATATGTGATATAAGAACTAAAGGTAGATTTTAGACATAAAGTAGAATGTGATAATAAATTTTACCACCTAGAGTGGAATTGTTGAACACTATGTCCTTAAATGAGGTGCAAACTCCTAGGTATCTCAATGCCAAACTACTACACCATGAATTATCATAAGTATGTTTAAGTAAAGTGTCATTAATGAATATTTTTCTTACACCAACAATAGGAACTCTCCTATGATATAATAAATTTGAATCACAAATAAATTTTTTGTATTATTATTGCCTTTGTTTTTAATCTATTTGCAAGCTATTATTAGCTAATAATCAATCATATTATTTGGCATTCATAAATATATCATACTCTTAAGGTCTTGAGTATTTGATAAATGTTGAAGTTGGTGAAAGATCAACCCCACACCTCTCAAGAATCACCTGCATGTAAAAACCTGTCACAGAAAGAGAGAAGCAAAAGCTATGGAGGCTCAAATTCCTAGATCCACAAATGAGACATTCTTGATGAGAAAAAAAGAGATTTCTATCATAAAAAGTGAATATATATATTACAAAGAGATTAATCCTTATAAAAGGAGATCAAAACCCTAATAGGTAACTAACCTATGTTTCATTATAATAATTAACAAAATAATTAAGTATTATATGCCCAAAGTTTAGCTTAAGTAAAATAGAGATAATAAGTGACTTAGTAATTAAATCAATATGATTTAATTAATAAGAAAATACTTTATTACTCTAACACCCCCCTTAAGATAAACTTAGGGAGTAGCTATAAACCTAGAAACTACTACTACAAGGAAATTTGGGTCTTGGAAATAAGGCCTAATGAGGTAACCAAGTATAACCAAATCTCTAAAAAGAGGAGAAATAGAGAAAACATGGGAAAAACCCTACTCCAAAAAGAGATGGAAATAATGTTGAAAGAACTAGTGAAGGACTAAAGAAGCTGCCAAACTAGGGAATGTCCTAGAAGATGGGAACAAAATATGATCATGAAGAACAAAACTGAAGCATGAAGATGCAAACACTACCAAATTACTAATTTGAAAAACCTCCATTGTATAGAACATGGCAAGGTAGAGAAGACTAATTCTAAAGAGTTGATCAATCGAAGATGGAACCTGTATCTTCATGGCCTCCAAAAATAGGAATGAAAGAATATATGTATATATGGTAAATGATCCATCTCACCAAAATGCATAGGTATCTAACCACTGCAATCACCTAGTACATAGGATCAAATACTGAATACGTATCTCACTCCATCAAACCAAGAAATAAATATAACCAACATAACCCCCATATAATGTTGAGAAGTAAGACATGAACATTGAAGCTAAATGCAATATCTCCTATAGAAAGAAGAACCAAGAATATCAAGAGTGCAAAAGAATTATGAACACCTATAATGGTACATATCATCAACACATCATAAGGTTAATGTCATTAAATGAACACTCACTTGAAAAAGGAAGATGAAAAATATGGCCAACATGAAACCCCCCAAGGCACATTATAATGTAGTGCAGGTACAACAAAACACAAATATGTGCACGATCCCAAAATGCAATAGAGTGAAACTTTATCTCAGTACGTTTGCAAAAATACTACAAAAGGATATAAAAAGAGATCAAAAGAGACATAAGGTTGATACAAGAGATAGTATAAGCCATGAAAAATCATCTGAAGCAACGAAATTGATCTTCAAACCTAAAATAACCAAGATATCCACTAGAATGCAAAAAACAAAAAACTAAATGAGATGTGCCTAGAGTAGAATATGGAAAATAGAATGTCTCCTAGAGTGTAAAATAGAACTCCTAACTTTGATAGCCAAACAACCATAAAAAAACACCAAAACTTAAAATAACCTACACCACTGGAATGGGCTCGAAAACAAATTTTTGGTGATATCTCATTTGCAAATAGTGAAGTCTTGATGAGCAAGTTACAACAAAAAAACCACACGTAGGTCAAAAAAGAACTAGAAGGGAAAAATAAAATAAAAATTACCACCTCAAGATCATTGCCAAATGCAATGAAAAATGTGCCCACCAGCAACAAAAATTTCCTCAAGAAGCGTGCCATTTTGTTTACAAAATTGTCTCAATTTTCATGCCAAGGAATCTTGATTTGTGCACTAAAAGAATCTTGATTTGTGTGAAAAAAACCCTAATTTGCATAGAAAAAGTCTTGATTTACACACTAAAAAATCTTAATTTGTGTGCTAAAAATTCAAATTCATGCCAAAAACATCGGTTTGCACATCAAAAAATCTCCATTTCCATGCTAAAAAATCTTTACATCACCACCTTAGGAAACATGCCCAATTTGGGAGTAATTTTTTTTGCTTCAGATTTCAACTATCCAAATTGGACCAATTTTAAAAGAAAATAGGTGTTTTTGGGCACTTTGAGCTCAACGGTGAGGTCTATTTGGGCTCAAAGTGCACTGAAAAAGGTAGCCCCCTAGATCCAATACAAAAAAAGAAAAAGAAAAATGAAACTCTCTAAAAAAAGAACACAAATCTAAAAGTCAAGCCAACCCTCTCATAAATACAAAAAAAGAAAAAGAAAAATGAAACTCTCTAAAAAAGAACACAAATCTAAAAGTCAAGCCAACCCTCTCATAAATAGACTAGGGGCATGTAGATCTAGAGCTATGATACCATGTTGAAGTTGATGAAAGATCAACCGCATAACTCTCAAGAATCACCTGCATGCAAACACCTTTCACAGAAAGAAAGAAATAAAAGCTATGGAGGCTGGAATTTCTAGATCCACAAATGAGACTTTCTTGATGAGAAAAAAAGAGATTTCTATTATCAAAAGTGAATAAATAAATTATAAAGAGATCAAAAACCTAACAAGTAACTAACCTAGGTTGCATCATAATAATTAATAAAAGAAATAATTATTATATGTCCAAAGTTTAGCTTAAGTAAACTAGAGATAATAAGTGACTTAATAATTAAATAAATATGATTTAATTAATGAGAAAATACTTTATTACTCTAACAATATTTTCTCTCAAGTACTAGTAAAAATATTTATATTTTTGAAAAAATAAAATATTGTAATATTTAGAATTAATCATAATAAAACTTAAACTTATAATAAATTTATAGGCATGCATTTACATAAAGAATAACTTGAAATCTTTTATGATATTTATTTATTAATAAATGGTATCAAAGAGTATGATATTTTTTAAGAAATAAATTGTACACGCTCTCAACTAGTGGGTGTAAATAACTAAAATTGAAGACATCATAATGTCACATCTATCGTTGCTACTATTTATACCATGATAAGTCTACTACAACATGGAAGATTCTTGGACTTCTCCTACTAATCATCCTTTCACTAAAGAGATTCAGTGGCAATATATCCTTTATGGTAGGTTGTCTATCTGGAAAGAGAGAAATAATAGGATTTTCAAAGATAAGAAGAAATATGCCAATGGTAGTTTTCAAGTATTTACTTATAACATCAAGGAAAATATGAAAATTTTGCATCCTTTTAGAAAAATGGATCCCTCTTGGAGTCTTTGGAATGGGACATCACTAGAAAATGGAACCTAGTTAAGTGTCTTGATAAATAAAAATTTTTTATAGAAAGATTATGAAGAAATAGAAAATACCCACCCCCTAACCCAAGTTAGATCAAATTAAATTTCAATGGATCCTATATTTGTAAGCCCAGTTGAGCAACTGGGGATGTCTTTTTAATAAATTTGAGGGGTAATATGTTGGTTACCTTTACGATTAATTTGGGAATACATATAGCTTACGAGAATGAAGAACTTGTGACATTTTATGGTATTAAATTGTTGACAAGGAAAGGTTATAGAGAAGTGGCGATCGAAAGTAATGCATTCAATGTGATAAATATTTTGAATCACACTTCTAACATCAGATGGAATGGAAAGGATATCATAAATAAGACAATATGCTTTCCTTCCTTGGTGGATGAAGTGACTTTCTACCATACTTACCAGGAAGGTAATAATCTAGTAGACAACCTAGCCTTATTGGTAAAGTACATCCTAGATTTCAAAATTTGGAAATATATACTATATATCCCTATGATGGTGCATGTGGTGATCATTCATGATATTGCTAACTTCAAAAATGATGACAATGCATTCATTACAAGTTAAGATGGATTCCTCTCTTTTTTCTTGGACTTCAAGTAGTTTTATTTTTATTCTTCTCACTTGTGAGTTTAATATTGTATAGATACTAGTTCTAGTGATTTTTTTTTTTTGCATTTGTGGGTTTTTGTGTTGATTAGGTTCTAGGTCTACAAAATCATCTTTCTTGTCTATTATATTTTGAGAGAAAGAATGGGTGGGGCTTTGTATCAAATTGAGCCTAATACTTGTGAATTATTTTAATAAAGATCCCAAGCTTTAGGAGATTATGGAAAAGGGGAAAATGGTGGCTTATGTTGAAGGCATGAAGGGTTATAATCCTGACCTTTCTCAACAAATTTTAGTTTCTTAGGATGAGGGGAATCTTAATGTGGGATGTGTAAAGTGTATCATGGTCACTCTAGAGACCATTTTGGTAGCTATAGGTCTAAGTATGGAGGGAGATAAAATCCCTTGCAACACAAAAAATGTCATTGTTGAAGAGGCCTACAAGCTATTTTTGGATGTGGGTGTGAAAATTATGAGATTGTAGTTGGGTTTTAATAAAGAGTAGCTATGTAGAATTTGGAAGATTGTGGAAAAAATCCTCATTAAGTTTATGATGTATGAGAGAAGTTAAAATTTTTTTCACTCTTGTCTTTTTCCTATGAATCATTTTGGAGGGATGTAAAATTTCATTTTTTTGTATTGGATTTTATCTTCACTTTCCCTATCTATTGAAAAGTATAAGGTTCAGGGTATCCTTTCCCTCTACTAGGGCTTGTTTTTTAGGCTTTAAATTCCACATGGAACTCATTCAAAAAAATTCCCCTAATTTGATTGTAGAATTGAACAACCTTAAGTTCTCCTTGATTTCATCATTTTCTAAGTAGTTGCTAAAACCCCAAATTACCCCTAGAGATTATCTTATTTTGGGTAATATAAAGATTCATAGCTTTACAAACAATAAACACAAAAAAGGATGAGAAACCTAAGAAAGTTGAGGAAACTATTGAGGTATCTAACGATTTGACTAGAGGGTCTTCTTGGGCCACGTACTCACCTTGGACTCTAGAGCACTCCACCCATTACTCTACTACTAATTCCCCTAGTATTCCTTTATTCTTCCCTCCCTTTAGATTGACTTGGGTTATCCTAGGGACCATAAAATTCCTCTCTCTATCTATCCCTCCCTTCTGCCTAGGTTGGAGGGTGAAGGTGATCATTTTAGAGGCTATAGCTTTACAATAGAATGAGATTGAAATATGTTCTAATAGGCTAAAGACAATCACTAGATGAATCTTGTTTCAACTCAATATTTCCTATGACAGTTAACAATTTTTCCCTTTCACTGATATATATTCTGACAACAAGAAAACCTAATTCACAAAAAATGAGTTCTCCAATTCTAACTCTCTCTATTTAGAGTCACAACTCCCTCTAAAATAGATTTAGCAATAATTTCTTTTATTTAAAAAAATAAAGTGAAATCTTCTCTTTTAACCAAAAAGAATGAAAGGCATTCAAAATACTTTTCCATAAACATGTAAAAGCAATGCTAAAGAGGAGATGATTTCACAAATGAGCCTTAATACTCATAGAATGAAGAATAATATACATTGATCAATTTTACCAAACATAACAAATTTAAATGCCATTCACAGATATAACAAGAAATCAATTACCACAATCAAGACCATATTCCTTATGAAATCAATCCAGATTACCAAAAACTATAAGATTTCAAGTCATTGACAACACCACATGAGGAACCAAAAAATTTGTCACTATCTTCTATTAATTCATATGGAAATAGAACTATCCAAAATATTTTTTTCAACAAAGTATTATAGCTAATTGTCCCCAAAAATTATATCTAGAGAATCAATCCCCCATATTATCAAATAAAACAACATATATAGACATGTAGGGATTTCAAAGATAGCTTTTATAACTAACTCCATATGAAGTTATTAATTATTAGATTTTATAACTAACTTCATATGGAGTTATTAACTACTAAAATTTTTAAACTAAAAAGCCTGAATAAAAAAAAAGAGAAATAACTATTGGCTGAGTGCCCCAAATTTTAATCTAACTACCAGCTATGTTGGTCATTTCAATTTGATATCCTTGGTCTGTGGGCATGTTTCCACCTACTTCTTTCCATTCCTTGTAGGAAACTTCAAATTTGATGATCTCCTTTTGTTGTTGAACTTCTAGTTTCCATGTTCTTAATTGCTAAATAGTGATCACTCTACGAGAATTCTCTAGCTTTTTGTCTTAAACCACCAGGTGATCATCATACATTATCATCATGGAATCTACCTAAGATGTGATGATACAATTCATGACAAAGACCTCTTTGAATTTTTTCATGGCCTTAAATTTATCTTGGTAGAGAATGCCTATATCTTTTAAATCTTTATTTGGTTGATCCTTATTCCCCAAGATCTCGACATCAATACATTTGATGTCATTGTCTAGAATCTATTTTAAAAACTCCAATTCTTTGACTAGATATAAACACTCATCTAAGCAACATTCAATTTCCATATTCCTCCACTCTATATTATTCCTAGACACGCATAAAATAAAAATCTATGCAAGGGTTTGGTTTCTCTACCAAAAAATTATCTATTCCATACTCCTGAACTTTGGTTGTATGGATGATAACTTCATCCCTTTTCTCTTCTTTTTCCTCCCAGGCACTCAACTTTAATTCTAGATAAACCATCATCTAATCAAATTTTGTCTTTGTCTCAATAAGTTAGAAGATATAGTTGGCTTCATGAGAGATAACTGATTCAAACCTTTCATTAAATGAATGGGAGATTGACCTGTCTCTCTTCACCTGGTTGATGAATTTTTGATTTATAGGGGAAGTGATGCCAACCATAGAAATAACATTGGGTTGTGCTTCAGCTTTGAAATTTTGTAGTGTATGGATATAATATGCTAACAACCAGATAAATTTTCAACTCTTTATTTTATTTCCAATCCTTCTAGATCTGGCTAGTGACTTTTATAGGACCAACATCAAGGATTTTCATATCAATAGCTCTAGATGTTAGTCTAAGAATAGTCTTTTCCATGTTACAATCTTGGGCTGTAATATCATCAAGGATTTTATCCACGAAGGGTTTATACACATCAGCCACCCAGTGTCATATTTTCTCATCCACTTCTAATAGGGTTTCTATCTTGGCATTTTTTCTATTAGGCATTCTACCTAGGGATTTTATAACCATGTCATCCACTAAAACATTCACTAGAACTATTCTTCTTTTCTTACTTATAGACATATCAAACCAATTCAGTATGGAAGAGTCACTCTTAGGTCGAGGAGTTTCAAGAATAGGGGAAGACACAATAGCCAAAGAGTTCAAGGTGTTAGCTCCATCCATGACCTACTGGTTGCGTTGATTCATAGTTACAATCAAATTAACAATAGATTCAACCATGAATTCAATATAATTTGGTTCTATACTAACATTAACCACTGTATCTTGTTGATATCTTTTCCTTTGAGTGCTTGAATGGGCCCACCTAGCTAAGGGTGAAGGTTGAACTAAACTCTGGATAATTGATTCAATTTTAGGTTTAAGATTCATGGCACCTACATAGTAACATGTGACAACTTTATCAATACAATGAATAGGCAATGTTGACTTGGAACTAGTACACCCTTTTGGAGGTATAACTCAACTTCTCCTAATTTGGACTTCCTTTTATATATTAGCTAGTTTGTGGCTCTTTTGATGATAGGGAGATTTCTAGCTTGAGGATAATCTTCTTTGGGAAAATCCCAGTCTAGCTTAGGTAGAGGAAAACTCTCAACTTGAGTGACATAGAAAGGATCTATTACCTTCTCATTTTGATCTTCCTTGACACCCTTAACAGTCATATGCAACTTGAACTCTTTGATTTTATTCAAAGTAAATTTGGACCACCACCTTTTCCTAACTTCATAGTCTTCTTCACAATCTGCCTAGAAATCTTCCATTTGAGGAATATGAGTAAAAGATGGACATAGTTCAAACTGATCTTATCCAAATCCTTTTTTTTTAAAATCAAATATAGGGTGGAAAAAGTAGAATGATAAGTTCTATTGAAATCTAATTGAAAAGATCATTGTTGATGAAAGATTATTGAAGAAGACTACGTGTTTCAATCATTGTTTTATCATTGATGTCAAACCTACTATTTGCTGGTAAGAAAACTACTTATAAGATTCAAGTACTATCACTTAGTTGATTGATGAAGAGGATTTGTGTAGTGCCTGCCCCTAGTTTGCATTTTATTATTATTGCCAAACTCTTTTAGGCTAGTTTTATGCTTGATGATTAGTAGCAACATCTTTTGCATACGTGAGGATTAAATTATCAGTAGAACCCTTGTCCAGTAGATTTAAAAATTAGAATTTAAATTAGGAACGAGGTTTATAATAAAATAAAAAATTTAGAATTAAAATTTGATGGGTTGCAATAGTTTTCCCTATCAGATTAAATTTGGAAATGTTTATTAATAAAAAAAATATTTTAAAAGTTCATGGGAGGGATTTTGTTTGGTTTAATATAAAAATAATAATTTTAAATATTACATTTAACAAATAAAATAAATAAATAAATAAATAAATAAATATATGGGAGGGTGGAGGCGCGCCACCACACCCCACCTCCCCCTCTTCCTTTTACCCCCATCGCAGTAAGTACTGCTATGATAGCAGGTACTACTAATGCAACAATACCCTGCTGTAGTAGACAGCCTACTGACCGTGCAGGCCCTAAATGCAAGTTATATGTGTTTAAATTTTTATTTTAAAATTTGTTTTTTTTAATATTTTAATTTTTCATAAATTTAAATTGTATGTAATTTTTATTAAATTTAAATTATATTAAATTTATATTAATATTTATTAATAATTTTATTAATAAAATCTTATTAATATTTAATAAATTAATAAATTATTAATTAATTTAATTAAATTTGATTTAATTAAGTTTAATTAATAATGAAAGTTATTTAATGAAGTTGTATGTTTATTTTATTATTAATTAATGATATTAATTTTAATTAAATTGTAATTATTTTATTCAAAATCAATAATTATTATTTTAATAATTTAAATAAATAATTACCCTTAAATTATTTGGAATAATTTGATTTGAAATCAAATAGGGGATTATTGTGCAATTATTTAGATATAAGAATGGGTTAATTGTAAGGGTGAACTATGAATTTTATCTACTTGAAACATACGTTAAACTAAAAACTAAAACCTTACTGTTAACTCAACTATGTGTTTTCAAAATCAAAGCAAACTATGAATCTACTATGTTATCTATATGTTGTCTATGTTTTGGGTTTGGGTTGACTAGAGCGTTGACCAGTTTTATGACATCTACCAAAGGCTTGGGAGTTTTGTGTTTGTGATGTTATGCTAAATTGATCTTGATCTTTTAAACTCAACCATGGTAATGTGTTGGTATGTTCTTTAATGAGTTTTATTAAATTGTTGGTTATAGATTTCAGTGTTATTGTGGGATAATGAGATTAATGTTATGACATACTTGACTTAACCATTTTGAGTCTTCGATCAATATTTTTGGGATGCTTTCCAATTGCTTGTAGAGAACTTGTCATGCCCTGAATTTAACAAGGTAAAACACAACCATCAATTTTTTGTTTTTTTTTGAAATGTAAATTAAGGGATACTACACATGTATCTATGTATAATAGATATACTCTATCGAACTACACAGAGAATTAAATCTACAATTCATGTTTCTTAAGGATATTAGGGTATCACTAATTCAATCATGGGTTGGAGGTAATACTTAGCAACCTTTAGGTACGTTGATACTCTAACCAAGCCTTAGGTGTCATGGCTAGGATCCTAGTATTCCAAGTTAAAGTTTAGGGATATATTTTTGTTAGATGTCAGCATATATAATTTTATTTTATTTTATTTTGGAATATAAACTAGGGTACCGAGTAAGAGCTAACACAAGAGGCATACACATGACATTATTAGGTTGCAACAAAGTGTTAATAAGTTAATTGTTATTATTACATTATATATAAGGTGTGGACATGCATACGGTTCTTTTGAGTGGATATTGACTGGTTAATACTTGCTATCCTCTATGGGAATTCGACCACTTGGATTGTCCTCATATCGAGATGACATGCTGACAAGTTACATAGTTTAGATGTATCCCTAACTCATGAATATAATAGTGCATTCAAATTTGTCATTTTCATATATTTATAGAGTTAATTATTTTCATGATTATTATATTGTCCCCTTCCATTTAACATCTTTGTTAGTGCTTAATTACAAAGCATTCATAAAATTTCTTCTCCCACTATAATGTGTCTTATATATTGCACAACCTCTCCTATTTAAGATTCGTGTACATAATTTTGATATTGTGTAGATTATTTATTAGTATATTCATTCCAAATGTAATTGTCATACATACTGCTCTTTATTTATTTTATTATTATTATTATTATTATTATTTTAAAATTATTTATACATACCACTCTTTATATATTTTATTTTAATTATTTATCATTATTATTATTTTAAAATTATTTTATTTACTAATAATATATAATTAATTATTAGATAAATTTATCATATAATCCTAAATCTTCCACCCCTAATAATCATCCTAACTTGCTCTACTAACACATGCCTTCATTATTATGGAACCACTACTAGCTTTCTTTTCATTCACATTCAAATATATTAACTAGCTTACAAGTTTATTTCAATTAGAACAAAAATTCTACTAATTTTCTAATGGAGGTCAAACATACATAGTGGAGGTCAAAACTAACACTTACTTAACATACATAGTGAAGGTCAAAATATAAATATATTTATATCTAATTACTAAATTACACAATAGTTTTAATTTATATATAGTCACTATTGAACAACTACCCATACATATAATATTAAAGAACTTACTATTTACTAATTGTTGAAATTATTACTAACTCATCCATAAGATAATTTATAATTTACTAACTTCTAACTAAAGTGCCTATACTTCTAAAAGCTCTTGACCTAAGACAATACTACACCCCAACATTATTACTAACTCCTTAAATCACCTAACTTTCCTTTATTACAAAGTAGGTGTCAATTCCTATTAATTTGCCCCATCTTAAGGTTACACTCCTTCCTATGGTGCCTAACTACTAGGCATCTTGTTCCTAACCACTACACTCCCTTTCCTAGTTGCCTATGTTGTCTAGGAACACACCTTGTCTCCTTTCAATGAGTGGAGGTGCTTAGGAAGGGAATTCTGACCTTTGTCAGTTCAAACACATCTTTTCACCTTAGTCAAAACACCTTTTCACTTACACATGTGCTAACAAGGGTTTTTCTGAGGGTGAATGTGCCTAGGTTTGTATGGGGACCACTGTCCCTTTCCACACCTTGTCTCTTGATTACTTGTCTTGGGCATAAGCACCTAGTTAAATGTGCTCCCATGGTTTTACGTCTACTTTTTTTTAAAATTATTTACTTCAATTTTATGTTATTTCATCCTACTTTATGGTGTCTAGTTAATAGTAATTTGGGATGGATGGTTTATTTTATTTTGTTTTATGATTGCATATATCACTAGTATATTTGGATTCATTTTTCGACCTTTATTGGTCAAATTTTTGACCCAAATTTTGACCAAATTCGACCAAATTTTGACTGAACTTGACCAACCCATTGGTTGATTTTTTCAATATTGACCAACTCACTGGTTGGTCAAAAATTTGACCAATCTATTGGTCGAATACCCACCAAAGCCATTGTCTAAATTCATACAGGGATTGGTAAAAATTTTGATCAATGAAATTTTGACAAACAAAGGTAGAAAAAAATTTACACGTTGGTGGAAATTTCGACCAACAAAGGTAGAAAAACAATTTAGGCGTTGGTGGAAATTTTGACCAATGAAGGTGGAAATTTTGACCAACAAAGGTAGAAAAAAAATTTAGGCGTTAGTGGAAATTTTGACCAACAAAGGTAGAAAAAATCTAAGTGTTGGTGGAAATTTCCACCAACAAAGGTAGAAAATTTAGGAGTTGGTGGAAATTTCCACCAACAAAGGTAGAAAAAACCTAGGCATTGGTGGAAATTTTGACCAATGAAGGTGGAAATTTCCACCAATAGGTAGGTGTAAATTTTTTTCAAGCATTCTATAAAACAGTTCACATGTCTTGCCTATGATATGACATTTTACATGCATCCTACACTCTCTCATCCGACTGATGATGGATTATGTAGAGTGACCTAAAAACCATTATTCTAAAAAACACACACAATGAAATCCAAAATGAACTTGCACTACAAATGGATTGTGGAAATCTGATATTGTTAATTTTGCATGCATATCTATCAGGACAAATATATGTTTAAGTTGTGATTGTCCTGGTAGACATGCATGCAGTTTTACCAATATCATATTTCCACAATCCAGTTGTAGTGCAAGTTCATTTTGGATTTGATTGTGTGTTTTTTAGTATCATGGTTTCAGATCACTCCGCATAATCCATCATTAGCTGGATGAGAGAGAGTGTAGGATGCATGCAAAATGTCATATCATACGCAAGGCATGTGAACTATTTTATAGAATACCTGAAAAACACTGATAGTAACTAATATAAAGAATATATAATTAGTTATATGATTGAGAAAAATCATGTACCAGTGAGTTGGTCAAAATTTCGAGCAAAATAATTTCAACCAATGGGTTGGTCGAATTTGGTCAAAAATTGGGTCAAAAATTTGACCAATAAAGGTTGAAAAATGAACCCAAATGTACTAGTGCAAGTATGCTCGCCAAGTTGACTCTTTGAGTTCGGTCATCAAGTCACCCCACCAAAGTGCCTCATCAAGGTTAGTCTTCAGGTTTGCTCATCGAGCTTGCTCACCAAGTCAGCTTGCCATGTCACATCTCTAAGTGGCCTTGCTAAGTCGGCTCACCAACTTGCCCCACCAAGTTGCCACTTTAAGCCCACTCACCATGTTAGATCACCAGACCAACTCAACCTTATAAGCATCACCTCAATGCAATGGGTACTAAATAAAAAATTTAAGCTGATGAGAAATGTTTGTTATGAATTCAAATTTGTAAGCATCACCTCAATGCAATGGGTATTAAACAAACAATTCAAGCTGATGAGTATGGGTTCTTATGAACCACTACTCATGAAATATGCATTAAGTCCTAATAATACATTATAGTGTATAAGAAGTTTGAACCATTTACTATCACACCTTGTGCTAAAAAACTATTAGCATCAAAATACAATCTTATTGATGAGAGTTTTCATATAAATTGCTATAATTTTTTTGTAATCAACTACCATTTTTAACAACAAAAAAGACCTTATCCATCTGACCATCCACAAGATCAAATGTTACATAAGTGACACCCTACCCCACCCCAAAAAAAAATGTATACTAATAATGGTATTTTCAAAACCCTGAGATGACAGTCAAACATTCCTCTAATGTGCCACCACCACATAGGAGACATCTCCCTCAAAGTGGGGACATTGAAGGGATGATAGGATTTCCCTAATATACTCAAGAAACTCAACCAAGTGTCTCTTGAATATCTCACAAACTTTAAGTTGTTTGCCACAACTTATAGCCATTTAACAACATTTTTGGGACCCCAAGATGTCGAAGAAACATTCCTATGGTGTGCAGTCACCACCACTACTAGGTAGTAGATGTCTCCCTCGAAGTGACAATGTTGAGAGGATGCTAAGATTCTCCAAGAACTCAACAGGCCCAACAAAATTTCAAAAGCTTTAAGCTTTCCACCATGTTTTTTTCATTTGACAACAACATTCTCGAGATCCCACAATGGTAATAAAACATACCTCTGCTGTGCCACCACCACCACTCCCTTAAAGTGGGGACATTGAGAAAATGCTAAGACATCCCTTGGCCTGCAAGAAAATCAAGAAAATCAATGTCTCTTGAACATCTTAAAAACTTTGTGCTGTCCACCACATCTAACATTTAAATGGGGCATTTTTAAAAATTTGGATCACTAATCTTGATTTCTAATACTCTCATTTACCCCACCCACACCCTAAACCATTAAAAAAAAGCTATAAAAATTGCATATCCCTTTTCATGTAGACCAACAAGATACTTCAACTTCATTGTTAGTTCTCTAAACAGTTGTGAGTTGGCTAGAAATACTAAAATAGTGAGGACTTGGTGTTGGAGAGAATAATGTGATAAATTATGAAAATAGCATGCACCACTAAGGGCATGTAATGTCAAATACCTTAAATTGGATTTGGGGGTGGGAGCCCATCCCCTCCATCCCATCATATGCCATGTAAAAGAATGCACAAAGGGCACTGCTCCCAAATACTATGAGAGGTGCTACCAATCAACCAATTAGGGGCTCTACTCCCAGGCCCCTGCCAAATAATCCCCAAACTAGGATCCTTCTCCCCCTTGCCCCCAAAACTTCCCAACTCATTCTATGACTCCCTAACACATGAACAATGTCAATATATTATTCTCATAAACTCGCATATAAATAAAAAAGAAGATATGAGATTGAAATTTACAAACAAAAGATAACACTGAATCAACCTTATAGTGTCCACGAACACTAAAAAGTATAAACAATTAATTAAAGAGTCAAGACAATGATGGCTCATGTGAATGTGTGTGGTATATATTTTAAAAAACTATTAACAATGTGCATAGAAATATTTTGGATCCTTGAAACAATAAGGCACTAAATTGAATGAATGTAAAAATGGCCAGCTCAAGAAATTACATCTACAAATGGGTCCACTTTAAGACTTGTGTAAGAGAATTTACCTATAATCAGGTGATTTGTAGTTGCATTTCTTACAATAGTAATAGGAGTAAGGAAAGATTTGCAAGAAGCATACCTGCAATGCATTTCAAATTGATGGCATATGATTTATAAATGATCCAACAGTTCATATAAGAAATCTTTACCTTTTAAAGGATACAGAACATGTTAATATAAAAATTGGATGAAAAAACTTACAAGAGAGTATAATTCTCCAATGCGGTTTTGAAGAGGAGTTCCACTCAGAGCCCACTTGTAAGATGACTCTAATGAGAATACAGCTTTAGCAGTGCTACATGATCGGTCATTGATAAAATGGGCTTGACATATAAAAGAGTCAAACCCTAAATGATTTACAACAAAGTAAGAAATTTAATTATTTTCACAAATGAAGCACTTTCTCTACTTCAAAAACATTTAAAATGTATCATAAATATCATCTATTTGATTGCATACTATGTATTTCTTGAGTAGTTATTGTCACTGGCAAGACTCCATAATTGAATATATCAATTTCTTATGTTACAAGCTCTATACTCTATCCAAGAACCATAGAAAATACAATGTAACAAACATACCTCATCTAATATGATGCAATCCCATTTGGCTGAATGCAGAACTGATGTTCCAATGTCATTTGATGAGCTTGGTACTACCTTATTTCCAATCTCCTCAATGTCATCAAGAATTGAATTTTTATTTTTCCTACTACTTCTTTGAGAATTCCAATCCATAGCACTCTTACTAATGCTTGACACTTTAGACTTTCCTTTACCCTTCATCTTTCCCTTGCTAACATCTACATATTTATCTTCATCAATTGTTTTCTTTTTTGAGGGTTTCGCATAGACGTCCTATTTTCCTTTCTTTTTAACTTATTTGGATTTCTTTTTAGATCTCATAGCAAGAGGCCCACAAAAGCATCGCTGGTTGCCTAATCATTTTGGATAAAAAAATTTACAACACCATTGACACCTCTTCTTTGTAGGCATCATTTTCTTTCTATGCTCTGACTCAACAATGTTATATGTGGTCAAAAAATATCATAATCAAAAAGTTTTGTAATATCTTTACATCTGTTAGCATCGTGAAAAACTAAAACTTTAGTGCTTCCTTCACTTATGAACCTTGCAATCTCATTTCTCCATTGGATGACTGCTACCATTGGACAAACAACAAGAGTGGCTTTAATCTGAGGCAAAACCTTAGATTTTCTACTCGACTCTCCTTCAATGTTTGATAGCTTAGATGAGTTAGTAGTAAGAGGTGCCTTCAGTTGCAGGTCATGACTAGTTAGAAAAAGGGATATTGCCTGAATATTTTTTCCCATTCCCATTTCATCTGCAAGAATGCCACCTTTAAATTCAGATTCTTCTTACTTTAGACTCCAAGCTAGCCACTCCTTTTGGAGAGGTAATAATGGCATCAACATCTCAGGGGGTGGCTCTTTCTCTTCTATGGGACCCTTCTTTTGATAAAATGTATCTAAGTCAAGCTCTCCATCATCTACCCAGGATCCCCAGTCTTCACGGCCTTTTTCCCAAACCTGCCAAATCAAATTGTCAACAATGCCTACTTCAGAATGTAATGGCTTATTTTCTTTTCGCTTCCTCATTTTTTTGCTTCTTTGTGCATCTTTTAATGGTTTTGACCTCTTTCATTTATTTTTGGACTCCTAGTCACTAGAAACAATTATTTCTTCCTCACTAGTTGAACCAACATCCTGATCATCACTTATTTGCATTTGAGGTTCAAAATCCAAATCTTATATGTCAGATACAAACATGTTATTTTGATTCACAATTGTCTCATTGATTGGATATGATATTTTATAGATGTATTCTGCATTCTACTGCCTCTGTTGGGTAATATCGCTTCCATGGTAGGTTAATTATCTGAAGGACAAGCAACAGGTTCAAACAACTTTAGGCACTAGAATATCACTCATACCCAATACAATTTGCATCATTAGCTTTTATTTCAAAATATTTCATTGGAAGAAAATCCTTTTATAATCAATCACTACATAATCCTATTTAAACTCCACAGAAACTATAATTTTGTACTCCGCCATGCTTCAAGCTCATATATATATGTTTTGTTCAGAGTTAGGTAAGGTGGCTCGAGATTAAGCAGATGAAACATTGTTAATATAGACCCTAGTATGCTCAAGATCAATACACAAAGAAATCAAAACTAGATATTTGAAAACTTCAGCTAATACTAAAAGACCAAACCAGGCTATACCTCAAGTAAAGTATTCACTTTTTAAGGACTTCCTTAAGTTATTTGTAAATGTACACCATAAACCAAAATTAGAACTCAAAACCAAAAAATAATTTATGATGATATAGCTACTAATTCAATATCTCTTTGAAAGCTAGTTTCTTAACCTAAATTGATGTATATACACTGTCCTAAAGGCTGCTTAAGACCCTGAATACACAATGCCAAATATGCACCACTAAAAATGTGTCCACACTCATCGAATTCATGGTCACTGGCTACAAGCACCTCTGCATTAGAGAGCATTCCATCACTCTCCATGTGGTTGACAAGAAGTGTCATGACTATAACAATGACAATGCAAACTGTGTCAACCAAAATGTGGCATGATTTGAAAACCCTAAGAAAAATAGATGGAATAATAATGTCCAAGCCACAAAAATTTCTGCTAAAACAACCAAAAGAGATCCCAACATTAAGAAAGAAAACCATCATCTCTACCATTACCATATTTTGGCTCATCCACAACGACCATACACAGAAAATTCCCAAGTCTTGAGTGTCTTGCGCATACAAGTTTCTCATAACAATGAAATAGGGAAATCAACCTTTATCATTTTAACATATGAAGCCCGTTTTGGTCAAAATTTCAACCAACATGGGCTTCATTTTAAAAAAATTTGATATTTTTCTTTGCATTTTCTGACCAATCTAAAACATTTTAATAGATGGTCAAAAATTTTGGTCTAAATATGGAGTCAAATGTACTAGTGTTGGAGCTTTTTCCATACTCATAGGCCTACACTTAGGGAATAATGTTGTATAGTGTTCTTGATGTGAGGGGCATAACATTGTATAGTGTTTTTTGATGTGAGTAGCCATATTTTATTTATATTAGTTTGTTCCTAGCCATTTAGATAGAAACAACTAATTTATTAGTGTCTTATACTAAGGATCTTAGGTATATTCCTTCTCAATTTAATATTGGTCTTTAATAGGCATGGATTAATTTTCACACTCTCATACATTTTCCAGAGAATAAAAAGTGTAGCTACGAGAAGGTAAAATTTTGTGTCACGAGTTTTATTCTACATATTTCTTTTAGAAGACCAGAATCATGAAATGCCAATGATTTGACTCAACTTCCCTACCAATTTTAATTTGCAAGTGGAAATTACTATATCATTTATCTCATCTAAGGGGCTATTAGAACTTGAAATAAAAATGGATTAATTTTCATGTATATACAATGACTGTCAAAACATAATAATTTTTCTTCCATTTTATTGAATGCATACTCTATAAACTTACAATGCACTCCTCTATGTTTTGATTTAAATCAACTATATCAAAGAAATATATCAAATATGAACTATTCTATTAAATGATTTATAATTAACATAAGAAGAAGGATCTTATTACATAACTTCTTCATAATACATCAAATCACATATTGTAAAACTCATAATGAATATTCCTTGCAAAGGCTACTTTGTTCAATTTTCTCAACTTCACAATTTCAACAATATGCAATATTGTGAGAATTTCATTTTTATATCACATTGAAACAAAATGGAGACTTAACATCACAACATATTCTATGATAATATGAGAAGATTGGTCTCTCTACACACTTGGTTTTTCAACATTGTCAAGGGTGAAACCCTAATATCTTCAAGGAATCCATCTTCACAAAAGCTGCAAACACACACAAACTAGAAACCATGGAGGCTCAGCTCCCATTCTAGGCTTCCATGAAGCCACCCACTAAGTAGGGGAAACAAGTTACAAATGGGATACACAAACACTCATCACTTGCTAATGCAGGAAACACACCACATAACACCAAACAATCCCTTCCATGGCTTGCACATTGATTCAACATTGGAATCATAAAACATTGGGTGAAGGTGGGCTCTTCAAGGAGAAGATTTTCCATGTCAATACAATTCAAACACATTGAATTTCACCATCCCTCTATAAAGCTTGCATGATCTATTCTTCTCTCCACATATTCTACTTATCACCCCCAAATTCATATTTCCACTTATCACCCCCAAATCACAATATCAAGACAATGGCTTCAATGGAGCCCATACTCCATGAAATCTATCCCCCTTCTCTCTAAGAGAAGAGGATCTCTACTACATTGTTGAGCCCAAAGAACCCCTTCACCTAAGGCTTCTCTGGTGAGTGAAGCCTTCACAACCATGATCACATTCAACATTCAAATCAAAACAAGAAAATCAAGAAGGAAAGCCAAGAAATTTACATGAACACAATACACATTCACACTGTCACAACACAATACCAAAACCTAAAATACAAGATTCACCATACATTTCATGATCCCATGAAAAATACTCCATGCTTTTAGATTAATAATGCAATACTAAAAGAAAGAAAATGAACATGGTTTTGAACCATCAACCTTGGTCCAAGCTAAGGCAATGATATTTGTTGTAGAGCTCCCTTAGTACTCCTCCAAACCATAACTATCTCTAAACTTAGAGAGTGGGTGAACACCCCACTAGTTTGTCCAAGACTCTCTAATAAGGCCTTCTCACTAACTATTTTAGCAAAGACACCAAGCCACTTCCTCTTACAAACTTGTCTCCCTCTAAATTTTCTATATTTGACTTAGTGGAAACATGGGAGAAAACACATGTGACAATTCCAATTTCGAATTGATGGAAGAATGCATGGGTAAAGGGACCCCCTAGGCTATCTAAGCACTAACATGATCAAAATTAGGTCCCTAACATATTATACTATCATATGGGAAACTCATTTTCACATAAAAGACATTTTGGGACCACCTAATGACACCTCAAAACCCTAGTCAAGTCCAATTTTTAATTTCCTTTGATTGTGACCCATCCTACCCCTTGTCAAGTGGGTTTAATTACTCATTAGCAAGGTAATTAGTTTTAGGGTAAGATGCCATTATAACCAAAACCCTAGATGACATGTCATCACACACAAAATCCACAAGTGTCAAGTGACACATAAAATCACATTCCACATCACCATGACATGTCCCTAATGCATCTTTATTGTTAAACATTTCCACATACAAGAAAAATTACATTTATAAAATAAAATACATCACAACAAGGCTTTTGAATCTTCCAAAGATTCACCTTGGTTAAACTATGTTCACATAGGTTTGGAACATGTTCCCCCCAAGAATTTCCATGGTTCCACTTCCTGCACATTAAACTCGAGCATTAGTAGTCCAAGGAGGTCATATAAAATATATGTCATAAATGCATATAATTTCAAATTTTATGAAATCCATATTAACATAATTCAAATAAAATTTCCTTTCCTAATCATTTCAAATAAATCATTCAAGATGTTAGAATATCAAATCTGCATATCACAAACCATCATAATCAAATTAATGTCTATCTACATATCATATTAAATCATGAATCATCTTAATCAAATTAACATTTTGCATCACATAAAAAATACAATTTCTATCTTGTCATAAAGTTGCATCCATATGTGTTTGATCATCCCATACACAATATCAAGTTCTTAGTACATATCATAAATGCAAAACACTACTATAATGTCAAAATCAATAGGTAAAACAAACCACTATCCATCTAAGTCTCAAATAAGTATCAAAATTGTTAGAATTCTTTAGAATAACTGAGAGGAGTGGGGGGGGGGGGGGAGGTGTGAATCAGTTATCCAAGGTCTAAATGCCCTAATAATACATTTTCACTAATTATAGTGAGCCCATTAAACTATTCACCCATTCAAGCTTAAATCAACCATCGTAGCAAGTTACAAAAAATTAACATGCAAGAATAAAACATGCAGGATCAACACTTGACACAGTGATTTACGTAGAAACCCAATTTGGGAAAAACCACCAGTAACATGCTACTCAATTCTCACTCTTCTAAAGTGATGCCCTATTAAAGGCCTGCCCTGTTAAAGGCTTACAACACACTTTTTAAATGTAACCTTGTTAGAGGATTTCACCATACTATTAGGAATGGGCCTGGTTAAAAGACTTTGAAACATTCACTTGGAATGTCACCCTATTAAAGGATTTACAACATGGCTATTAAACCAACCTAAGTCCATAGGATTTATATTAACTGTTACAATTTCTAGAGAATAACAATAATGGCTTTTGATTTGATACAACTTACAACATATCTTGCAGATTATAGATCACACTTTAGTTCAATCCTTTTCTTGGCTTTAATCATTGCAGCTCTGACAACTTGTCATCTCAAGCTTTGTCACCTTGAGTCTTCTTTCTCATCATACCAATGCAATCATATCTATGGTCACCTATCGAAACAGAGTATCTGCACTTTCTTTCTCCTTGGCACCTTCTTTAGCACTTCATGCTTTCATGCTTGACCATTATCTTTGCTTCGTGACCTTATGACTCCTTCAATAGAAATCTGAAATACCTTTCCTGCTTGATTCTCCCTCTGCAACTTTAGGGTGTCAATAGATTAGGTAGGATACAATGTATCTGTCCCATATCTTGCTCTTATCTAGAAACTTCATCTAGAATCCAATTGTATTCACCAAAAAACATTTTACATAGTGTTCTGTGCCACCAACTCATCATTCTTATCTTCTATTTGATTCACCAAATTCTAGAGAGCTACCATGTCAGCTCAGATTTGGTGAATCTTAAATTTTCAAAATAATGCAGAAACTCGACATTATTGATTTACTGATGCTTAGCTTCTTCTGTGTTACTCGACACTTGTATCATGCTCGACACCTGATCTTCACTCAGCACCTGAAGATCACTCAGCACTAACTAGCTTGCTCGACTCTCTCTAATGAACTTAGTTAGGCTTTACAAATGACTTAGCTAAACCTTACATCTTTGATGTGTTTTAGTGTGTCCATTCTCTATGTCTTAGAGTATGACATCAATACACTATTTCATCAATGGCTTAGCTAATCCTTATTCTTCATTATAACATCATAACTTCAACCTTTCTCTAGGTGCTCTAGTTACATCTTATTGATTGCCACCTCCTTGTTAATCAACCAATTGATAGTATTTGGATCACTAAAGCAATTGTCATTCCTACAAGTAGCAAGTTTGACATCAATGACAAAACAATGATTGAAAAAATTCTTTACTAGTTCCATTACTTTCCATTAAGGATCTTTTCAATCATTTCCAACAATCTCCCTCTTTGACATTGATGGCAAACCAAATTGATCAATTGATCAACTTAGTTACCACCAAAATTATATACGTTTTCTTCTACTTTTTGCTTCTCCCTCTTGACTACTGCATCCTTACTAATGATCTCATATATCTCCATATCTTTACCTTTTAGTTTCTCATAAATCTCCCTCTTTCATATATATCCCCCTCTTGCTTTGTATTGATCAGTGTTCTACATATATCTCCCTATTTGACATAAATGCCAAATATGTAGCATCTTTAGTATGTGAAATATAAGCTTTGCATCTCATGTTTTCTCCCTTTGTCACCATGCTTGTGACTGATTTGGAGTTTCTGCTCCTGCTGTCATCCTCTACATCATTCTTCTAATATTTCAATGAATTGTTCCTATTGATGCAAGGCAACTTCTTTGTTGCTTTAAATTGCTTGAGTTAGGGGCATTACCCCCAAATTTCCTCTAAGATATTCATAAGCATCCTTGGGCAATGGTTTGGTGAAGATGTTTGTAGTTTGTTCCTTTGTGTGAATGTACTCCATCTTCACTTGTTTGTCTTCTGCCAATTCTCTGACATAGTGATACTTGATTACAATATGCTTGGTTTTTGCATGCATTATTGGATTCTTAGATATGTTTATAGCACTTGTATTATCATAATACAATATCACAGGTTTGGTTACCTCTTCTTTCATTCCTTTCAATATATGTGTGAGCCACACAATGTTCATGCAATTGACTGCTACTGCCACATATTCTAATTTTGCAATGGACTGAGATGTGCATTTTTATTTCTTGCTAGTCCAAGTAACTAGCCTTTTACCTATAAAAAATGCTCCTCCACTTGTGCTTTTCCTATCATCAATGTTGCCTCCCCAATCTATGTCTGTGTATGCATTGAGCTCAAACTTCTCATTCTTTTTGTAATATAGGCCAAAATCATCAGTTCCTTTGAGATACCTCATTATTCTTTTTATTTCTATGAGATGATTTTCATTAGGATTAGCAGAGAATTTAGCCACTATTCCAACTGCTAATGGTATGTCTGGTCTGCTATGTACAACATATTGTAGTTTTTCAATCATGGATTTGTACATTATTTGATTGACTTTAGTTGATACATCATTTTTGGATAGCTTATGTCCTATTGCCATTGGTGTGCTGACTAGTTTGGAGTCTTCCAATCCAAACATTTTAATTATCTCTTTGATGTAATTTGATTTTCATAAATATACCATGTTTTAGTTGATGTACTTGCAATCCAACAAAAAATTTGATCTCTCCAAACATAGACATCTCAAACTCAAGAACTTCCTTTCCCCCAAAAACTATGTCATCCATAAAGATTTCAGATACAATAATATCCTTACCTTCATTTGATTTGATGTACATGTTGTTATCATCAGTTCTTTCAAATCCTATTTGCACTAGATACTTGTGAAGTCTCTCATATCATGCTCTAGGTGTGTGTTTCAGACCATAGAGTGTTTATGTAGTTTACAAACCATATCCCTATTGTTCTCATCAACAAATCCCTCTAGTTGTTCAATATATACTTCCTCTTCCAATATACCTTTCAGAAAAGTAGACTTTACATCCATCTGATAGACTTAAAATCTTTTATATGCAACATATGCAAGTAAAGTTCTTATTCCTTCCATTCTAGCAACAGGGGCAAATGTTTCCCCATAGTCTAATCCTTCTTCTTGAGCATAACCCTTACATACTAGTCTGGCTTTGTTTCTAGTAATCTCACCATTCTCATCTAGCTTGTTTCTGAATACCCACTTGGTGCCAATTACATTCTTGTCAACTGGTATGGGAACCAAACTCTAGGTTTTGTTCTTCTTAATTTGATCAATCTCTTCTTCCATAGCCTTATACTAGTCACCATCTTGTAATGCATCATACACTATTTTAGGTTCAAATTTTCTTAACAAACATGATTTGTTTCTTAGTCTATTCCTTGTCATTGGTCTTGCATCTTTGTCACCAATTATCTATTTAGTAGGGTGATGTCTCTTCACATATTTGGATAGTCTTGGTTCTGTCCTTGTTTCCATGTTTGATCTTTCAGATTCAGGGTCACTATGCACTTCATTGTAAGGTAGTTCTACATCTCTTTCATGTGTACTGACTTTAGAATCAAAATGTACATTTTCTTCATTCTACAACTTGGCTTCTAAATGCAACTCGACATTTACTGGTTGTGACTCGGCTGAAACTAAAACTTGTTGTTGAAACCCAATTTGATTGATAGCATCCTCATCAATAGGCATTCCTTTATAAGAATACACAAAGGTTCTGTATTCATCCATTCTCTTTGGTTTTTCAACTTGGACATCTGTATGCTCATCAAAGTTTACATTTGCACTTTCCAAAATTTTTTCATTGTTAGTATTTAAACATTTATATGCTTTACTTCTAGTGGAGTAACCAAAGAATATGCCTTCATCACTTTTTGCATCAAATTTTCCATTTCTAGGATCTTTAAGGATAAAGCATTCACAACCATATATTTTGAAATGCTTTACATTGGGTGAGTGACCATACCATAATTCAAAAGATGTTGCACTTGTACTTTTCTTGACTTGTACTCGGTTCAGTGTATGAACAACCACACTTACAACTTCTCTCCAATATTTTAGAGTAACAGTCTTTTCCATCATTAATGTTTTGCACAGTCAATCATAGATCTATTTCTTCTCTCAACAATTCCATTCTCTGGAGGAGTTCTAGGAGCTGATGTTTGTCTCTTGATTCCTTTGTCATTGCAAAATGTCTCAAATTCATTTGATGTGAATTCACCACCTCTGTCTGATCTCAAGAATTTCAAATTCTTTCTTGTTTCTTTTTCAACTCTATCCATATACCACTTAAAAATTTGAAGAGCATTAGATTTTTGCTTTAAAAACATAACAGTCATCATCCTAGAATAGTTATCAACAAACAACATTATATATTTATCTCCTTTATAGCTTTGTACTTCTATTGGACCACATAAATCAGTATGGACTAACTCAAGTACTTCTTTAGATGTATAGTTTTTACTCTTGAAACTTGACTTAGTCATCTTTCCTAGCTGACATTGTTTGCACATGATGTTGTTAGGCTTCTTTAGTTTAGGTAAACCTCTGACTTTCTTCATTTTATTGATATTGACCAGATTATCAAAGTTGACATGACATAGCCTTCTATGCCATAACCATACATCATCAAATTTTGCAATAAGACAAGAAGCATTTTCCATATCAAGATAAAATAGATTACTTCTTGTTTGATCTCCTTTTCCTATCAATTTACCATCAGTATCATAGACTTTTGCAATTTTTTTCCAAATTCTACTTTGCACCTTACATTGCCTAACTATGAGACACTTAGCAAATTGTAGTTTAGCCCTTCAACATAGTATGCATTATCACATGAAATTTTCTTTGTAAGCTTAATGGAGCCTTTTCCTTTGATTTGACATGGCGCATCATTACCAAATCTAACACTATTTCCATCATATTGAGTAAAGTTAACAAACTTACTTTTGTCTCCTATCATGTGATGTGAGCATCCACTATCTATGATCCATCTTTCATTCTTGTTCATACATGTTACCAGTGCTGTAGGCTCTTCTTCATCAGATTGGTCCTTCATGGCCACATAAACAACTTCATCATCATTATCATCAGAATCCTCTTCAGCAATATAGTACTTCTTGCATTTGTCTTTGTAATCTCTCTTATCATCTTCTCTTCTATATTTGTACTTGTTGCCTTCCTTGCCTTCCTTTTTCTGTGTACACCTTGCAACAATATGTCCTACTTCATTGCAATTGAAACAAATGATAGGCAACTTACCTTTGAATTTTCCTTTGCCTCTGTGAAATCTTCTAGCTATTAATGCTTCCAATTGGTCCACATCTTCCTCATCAGTGCTACTATCACTGGATACATATTTCATCCTTCTTCCCTTCTTTGATTTCACCAGTTCAGCATCTTTCAGTGATAGCTTGGTCTTGAAAGTAGATTCAATATTCTTAGGTTTTTAGTTGTCAAAGTTAGATAACTCAAATGCAGTGAGTCTATACCCACTATACCTTCAAAACTTAGATTGTTTACTGGTACACATCTTAGCTCTTGTATAGCTGATACTCTAATAGCATAGATAGGGAGCAAGGTTCTTAAGAACTTACTATTAATAGTATCATCATCTAATTGACCACTCAAACATCTTATTGCACTTACCACTTCCTTTATTCTAGAGGCATACTGAGCAACATTCTCACTTTCCTCCATTTTCATATCATCAAACTTTCCTCTGAGGCTTTCTCTTTTTTCTCTTTGGACATTCATATCTCCTCCATAAATGTCTGATAGGGTATTCCACATCTTGAATGCAGTGTCACATCCTTTGATATCATCAAATTCAGTGTAGTTGAGTGCTGAAGCAATCTCCAGCATTGTCTGATTGTGTTCCTATTTGTTTTTCAAATCTTTTGTGGTAAGAGTTCTAGTTGCATCAACATGTTCAATAAAAATTGAAATTTGGGCATAATCTCCTATGGATCCAAGATGTAGCTTCATCAAACTTTTGCATGCAACAAAGTTGTCTTTGTTGAGCTTGGGAACTTCTCTCTTAGGCATTTTGATCTTTTCTACTTCTAGCCCCTTTAAACTAAGTCAGTAGCAAGGCTCTGATACCAATTAATATAATTCTTTATAATAATTGAGGGGTGGGGGGGGTGTGAATCAGTTATCCAAGGTTAAAATGCCCTAATAATAATTTTTCACTAATTATAGTGAGCCCATTAAACTATTCATCCATCGAAGCTTAAATCAACCATCATAGTAAGTTACAACAAATTAACATGCAAGATCAACACATGACACAGTGATTTACGTGGAAACCCAATTTGGGAAAAACCACCAGTAACATGCTACTCAATTCTCACTCTTCTAAAGTGATGCCCTATTAAAGGCCTGCCCTGTTAAAGGCTTACAACACACTTGTTAAATGTGACCTTGTTAGAGGATTTCACCATACTATTAGGAATGGGCCTGGTCAAAGGACTTTGAAACATTTACTTGGAATGTCACCCTGTTAAAGGATTTACAACATGGCTATTAAACCAACCTAAGTCCATATAATTTATACTAACTGTTACAATTGCTAGAGAGTAACAATAATGGCTTTTGATCTGATACAACTTACAACATATCTTGCAAATTACAAATCACACTTCAGTTCAATCCTTGGCTTGGCTTTAATCACTATAGCTCTGACAGCTTTTCATCTCAAGCTTTGTCACCTTGAGTCTTCTTGCTCATCATACCAATGCAATCATATCTATGGTCACCTATCGAAATAGAGTATCTGTGCTTTCTTTCTTCTTGGAACCTTCTTCAACACTCCATGCTTTCATGCTTGACCATTATCTTTGCTTTGTGACCTTATGACTCCTTAAATAGAAATCTAGAATACCTTTCCTGCTTGATTCTCCCTCTCCAACTTTAGGGTTTCAATAGATTAGGTAGGATACAATGTATATGTCCCATATCTTGCTCTTATCTAAAAACTTCATCTAGAATGCAATTGTATTTGCCAAAATATGTTTTACATAGTGTTCTGTACCACCATCTCATCATTCTTATCTTCTATTTGATTCACAAAATTCTAGATAACTACCATGTTGGCTTAGATCTGGTGAATCTTCAATTTTCAAAATAATGCAACAACTCGGCATTATTGATTTACTGATGCTCGACTTCTTCTGTGTTACTTGACACTTGTATCATGCTCGACACCTGATCTTCACTTGACACTTGAAGATCACTCAGCACTTGAAGATCACTCGACAATTGAAGATCACTCAACACTAACTAGCTTTCTCGACTCTCTCTAATGAACTTAGTTAGACTTTACAAATGACTTAGCTAAACCTTACATCTTTGATGTGTTTTAGTATGTCCATTCTCTGTGTCTTAGAGTATGACATTAGTACACTATTTCATCAATGGCTTAGCTGATCCTTATACTTCATTATAACATCATAACTTCAACCTTTCTTAGGTGCTCTAGTTACATCTTATTGATTGCCACCTCCTTATCAATCAACCAATTGATAATATTTGGATCACTAAAGCAATTGTAATTCCTACAAGTAGCAAGTTTGACATCAATGACAAAACAATGATTGAAAAAATTCTTTACCAATTCCATTAATTTTCATTAATGATCTTTTCAATCATTTCCAACAAAAATATCAAAGTCATGAATATCAAAATGCAAGTAAGAATGTCTATGTTATGACAGGTTGGGGTGAGGCCTCATAGAACTGACACAGATTATTGTGATTTATCTTTTGAGGCTTTCCAGTCACTTGTATAAGACTGATGTGATATTATATGATTATTTAATTTGTGATTTTATGAGCCTAGGGTAGGTTATCTATATGTAATGTCAGGAAGTGGCTTGCAATGGAGGTTGGGGCCTTAAGTGGCTGCCAGGGTAACCCATTGTAAGTTGTTTAATAAGTGAGAAAACTACACTAAATAAGAGTAAAATGAAGCTAATAATAGTCTTTTTTATGTTCTTGCCCATGCCTTGAGTGCTGGGAGTAAAGAGAATGCTTGGTTGCGACCATGCATCATTAGTATGCCTTGTCAGTATGAGAGGATACTAGTGCCGCATAGAGTCACTAGGGTGTCAGGGTCATGTTGGATTGCCAAGATAACTCTAGCATTGATTTGTGTGATGACACTTTCCCACTTACATAGTAGGTTTCCTACACGTCTATGTTTGCCTCTGGGTCTAGATGTCGATTTATCTTGGAACCTTTGAGTTAGATTACTTTTAGGGTTTCTTGGACTTAGATATTACTACTGGTTTTTGGATTGATATCCTATTTGGGACTTGATACTATCTCCTTAGTGCAGTGGGAGTGGGCCTTTTTAGGTTACCACATAGTCAGGTGGTAGTGCTTTATACTTTTACCATTGAGATATGTCCATTGATGTCATGACTAGAGTTCTTTGTCTAGTTTTCTCTTCATTCAATATTTGTGTATTATGATGGATGGTTATATCTTTATGATGGGTGATTATATCTTTATGATGGATGATCTTTACATGTATTGTAATTTGTTTCATGGATCCAAAAGGGATGATGTTATCTATTTTTATAAATGTATATTCTTTTAGCATTTCATACCCTGTGACATGTATAGTGGATGATTGAGTATTCTAAATTTTATTTCCAAGTGGCATTTGGAACAAATGTATATTATTTAAATGGAATTGGACTTATAATTATTCTTTCATGTGGATGTTGTATTTATTAGACTTAGTATTAGTTAAATTTAAATGTGATTCAATGTCTTGGGATCCTTAAGGAATTTAATCTGTTATGTTTGCTTCTATATGATTGTATGTTATAACTTTCGCTACTTTATGTTTGATGTGTATGTTATTCTTTCTTAAAAAAAGAATGTTTGGAAAACTTAGTTAAAACTTTAGGTTAATTTTTTTTGTCCCTTGGTGGGGTGTTACATCTAGTATAAAAGCTCAAGTTCTACATTGGGAGCTCTCGGCATATTGGAATGCCACTAGTTGTTCACTAGTTGAACTAAACTAAAATTTAAACAATTATATATATCTTTTTCACACTAAAACTTGAACTAGTTGAACTGAAACAAAAATTAAAATTTTAGTTGTATATTTTCAAACTTGAACATTTAGACTTCAAAATTGAATTATACGTAAACCTGAAATTAGGCAAAACTAAAAATTGAACTATCATTGTTTTCAAAACATGTGTCTTTTATATATGCCTTAAAGTAGTAGGTTTTATGGTTATTATAGCATCTTATATCTTTGATATGATTGTAGTATGGTATCTAGAATGAGATCTTCAGTTAGAGGTCATAGCCTAGGTTGTGGTAGAGGCTATGGAAGAGACAAACATGTCAATGTACATGATTCTATCCAAAAAGGCCCTAATTAGGAAGAGGGTAGGGAAGAGCATGTCAGTGAGCATTAGGAAGATAACCATAGAGAGTAGTAGGCCGACTCTGAGGAAGTTGACCTGAGGCAAATGATGAAGACTGTCATTGATCACCTACCTCTTCTTTAGGTGTTGGTTAGAATGGGGCACACTAGGTAGGATATGAGCATAGACCTATGTCTAGGAGCCCTCAGAGGGATTGAAAGAGATTGATTGTATCTACTTAGATGAAGGACCTTTAGAGGTCCAAGTTCAAACCCTTTAATGGGTTGGGTTCATGTTATGTAGTTGAGCAGTGGGTTATTTCTCTTGATAGGGTTTTTTCTATTTAGGACTTGGACACTAATGTCAAAGCGAGGTTTTCTATCACCAACCTAGAACTCTTTGAAGCAACTTGGTGGACTATAAAAAAAAAGAAATTGGGTATAAACATGAACAATTTCAAATGAGAATTATTCCTAGAAAACTTCCATGAGAGATTGCTACTAGAGGAATGGAACTAGCATAGGGCAAATGAATTCCACAACCTGAGACAGTTCACTATGACCGTAGTAGAGTATGAGTTCAAATTCTATGGGTTCATTCCCTTTTTATGAATTAGTGATAACCTAACATAGCTAGCATAACATTTTATCAGAGGCTTGAACAATCATCTAGTTGGGGGTGTTAAGGTATTTGAACCTAAAACCCTCAAAGATGTAGTACATCGAGCCATTCTTGTAGAGAAGAGTGTTAACCTAGGACATGGGGATTTTAAGGGAGCACCTATAGTATTAGGATCTAAGGGTAACCACAACTCAGGTGGTAGTAGGAAACGTCCTTCTAGAGGTAATAAACAATAGGGAGGATCTTATCCTCCAACTTAGAGTGGTGACAATGGTTCTATCTCTAAGAACTATCATAATGTGCAGTGCAATAAGTGCAACCAGTATGACCAGCAATCTTAGAATATTCAATCTTATCCTAGTGGGGGTAGTGTTCAACATTCTAGTGCACTTAGAGTGCAGAGGACTTTCGATAGAGAGTGTTTCTCATGTGGACAACATGGACACAAGTCATCCCATTACCCTTAAGGGAAACCACAATTCTCAGATCAGAAGCCTTTAGCTTCAAAACCTATAGTTGGAGACATGGGTAGGTCCCATAGAGTGTTCTCAATAGAGTCATATCCTCCTATAGGGGGAAAGGGTCCAATAGAACCTGCACAGTGAGTTCTTTAGTTTTACCTTTCTTGTAGGCTTCTAAGAGTAAGCCTAAGTCTAGGGGGGGTGGATGTAGTGCCTGCCCCTAGTTTGCATTTTATTATTATTTCCAAACTCTTTTAGGTTAATTTTATGCTTGATGATTAGTAGCATTATCTTTAGATTATCAGATATTGTTTCATATTCAGTTGATTTTATGATGAGACTACTTGGTACCATTTACTTCATGTATGTTCGATGATGATATATATCTTCATGTATTGACTTTCAGTTATTGAATGATGTTAGTTAGATGAATGATTATTTATACATGTTTTCTATGGATAGTTACTCCAAACTGCATGTATATGGTGTGCATGTATGCTTTCTTTATGTATGACATTTTTGATGTGGTTAAAAAAGGGAGTCATAGTCACCTGCTAGTTGGGATCTACACGATGCACCACTTCCTACCATTATTTTTTTTAGCTTAGAATATATGTGTTTGTACATGCATGAATTTTATGTAGATTGTAGGTACTAGGTATTGACTTCCTTGAATTGCCAAGATGAGCATACCCTATCACATTATCTTAATGGTAAGAGAGGGGAGATAAATTCTTAAGTCTGAATCCTAACCTTTAAACCCATTTGTCCTAAAAAATTAGTACAAGTATCTAAGTTGATTACGCTCTGAATGTGTCATATGATGTAAATTCGTGATTATAATCCTTTAGTTTGATCTTGTATGTGTTTTTCTATGATGGGTTTTCATATTTCGTCCTATAGGTCTTTGGTGATTTTTCTATTAATTAAGTCTAATTGAAAGATTAAATTAATGATTTAAATTATTGGAAATTATTATGATATTTTTAATATTTAATTATATTTAATTAATTGAAAAATTAATTAAATAAAAAGAATTAAATTTTAAAGATAAAATTATAAGTCTAATTTTAGAGCGTAATAATATTTATTTAATTTAATAATAATATATTTAGGAGATCATTTTTTAACCAATTCTAAATATTATTATTACTTAATAAATATTTTATCAATTGACACTTCAAAAAGAAATTAAAGAATGGAAAAGATATTAATTTATTTTATAGTTTTAAGATTGCATAAAGTATGCATGAGTTTAAGATTTAATAAATTAATTAAAAAGATAAAGCAAGTGAATTTAAATAAAGATATTTTATATTGCATTAAACATGCATGAAAATATAAAAGAAAGATAATAAAGAGTTAAAGAGTTGTAAGCAAGGAGTCCTCTCGGGTGATCGCACAATTAGTGCTCTGAATTTAGGAGAGAACTCCTTATTAACAATTAAGGATTCATTCTCGAGGGACCACAAATTTTGGAGAAGAAATTTTTGAGAGAGAAGGTTTTGGGAGGAGAAATTTATCTCACAAATCTTTTGGGTGTTTTGCAATTTTAGCATCAGAGTCCAGGTAGATTTTTGTGTTTTGATTCGGATAGTTAATTACGTTATTTATTATTCCTATCTTCTTCGTGATTGTTGAAATTTGTTTCCCAAACTTTGTTGCTTGAATCTTTCAATCTTTTATTCTGAATCCTTTGTTCTTTCATATCGAATATCTTCTGTATACATGATGATTAAATTATCAGTAGAACCCTTGTCCAAAAGATTTAAAAATTAGAATTTAAATTAGGAAGGGGTTTATAATGAAATAAAAAATTTAGAATTGAAATTTGACAAGTTGTAGTAGTTTTCCCTATCAGATTAAATTTGCAAATGTTTATAAATATATATATTTTAAAAGTTCATGGGAGGAATTTTGTTTTAGTTTAATATAAAAAATAAAATTTAATATTAATTTTTTAAATATATATATATATATATATATAGGAGGGTGGAGGCAGGCCACCACACCCCACCTCCCCCTCTTCCTTTTACCCCCGTCAGAGCAAGTATTGCTACTGTAGCAGTACTACTGTGATAATAGTGTTAGCCTCAAAATGGTTTTTGACACTTGAGTGCCAACACACTTAATCACTTTCTATATTGGATTCGAGTACACCATGTATGCTGATCCACAACATGAGCCAAGTCAGGAAAGCCTTCAGGTGCCGAGGAGCCTTCAAGTGCCGAGTGAAGATCAAGTGCCGAGTGAAATTCAAGTGCTGAATGACTTTAGGTGCTGAGCATGATACAAGTATCGAGTGACATTTGAGTGCCGAGTCATAGATGATGCCGAGCAATACAGAAATACAACAGGAGTTGAGTAAGCTAGTTTGTTATATGTGCCGAGCATCTAGAATTAGTAAGTGCCAAGCAACACAGAATGCACATATGAGTTTGTAACTTTACAAATGAAGATGTAAACCATCTGCATGGCTGACATATGATGAATCTCGAAGGATTAAAAAGATAAGAATGAATCTTTTGTTTTTCCTATGCAATCTACATGCAACCAATAAGAAAAATAGAGAAGGCATGCAACCAATAGTAAATGTGCAAGGAATGAGTGGGAAACAAAGATTCAATATGGATCATAGATCCATACCTAACCCTAAGTCTTCAAGTGTCTTTATAAGGAAGACTAAATTTCATTGTATATATGTGGATGGATGAGGGTGTGTAGGGAAAACTAATTTTTAGAGTAAAGAGTATCAGATCATAGAGGATCAAGATCAAAGAAAGCAGATCAAGTGCTTGTATTCAACAATTGAAGGATTGTAATCTATCAGGTTTATTATACCTAATACTCTCCAGCAATTGTATTAGAAAGAAAACCCTATGGTGATAGGTTAGCTTAGCAACTATTTTGTAGATCCTATAAATAGGTGATTAAATCTTTTAATAGGGTAACACTTCATGTAAGGTGTCTTCAAATCCTTTAATTAAGTCACTATTGATATAGTGTAAAGCCTTTTACAGGGCAAGCCTTTAATAGGGCAGACCATTAGAAGTGGTTAAACATTATTGCTGTAGTAATTTTTTTTGGGTATCATCCCCACCCTAGTTTTATGTTCTTATTCCTGGAGGGTTTTTGGGTTACCAAAACTTCAAGTGTTATGTGGTGATGCTTATGTGTTCTTCATAATTGTTTGATATGTTTATATGCATGCAATCTACTTTTAGTTAAAAGTTTTAATGGTCAAAGTACAATACTTCTGATTCACCCCCCCCTCAGAAGCATTATTCCTATTTGAATATTCCAACAATTGGTATCAGAGCATTGAGTTCTCACAAGAAGGAAGCCTAACAACTTGGAGGAAAAGATCTAAAGATGGAAGTCTTCAAACTTGGGAAGATTATTGAAAATCAAGTGATTGATGTGCAACTGGCTCTACAAAAAGTAGAGGAAGCAAGGGAGGAATTGAGAAAATTCTTGAAAAGAAGAAAGGATACATCCATAGCTGAAAATGATAAAAACTACAAGGAAATAGATACCACAAAACTATTTGCCAATGAAGACACTAAAGAGTTTGATGCAGCAATAGTAGAACTGATGGAGAAAAACAAAGTTCAAACAGATGAGATAAGATCTCTCAATATGGAACATGAATCTCAGGCCATAATGTTATGTGAAATCACTGAACAAAAGAAAAGAATAGTTGAGGATAAAGTCATGATTAAAGATGACAAAATAAATCTTGCAAATAGACTTGAAGAAAAATGTACTAAATTATCAAGGATCTCAAACATGCAAATGGATACACTCACCCAAATGATGAATCTTCATCATGAACTCAATATGAAAGATATTGAGATCTCTACTTTAAAGATGCAGAATGAACAACTACAGAATGAATTGAACAGAGAAAAAGAGGTAGCAAAGAATCTCAACAAATCAAGTGAAGCCATTAAGTACTTTGAACAATTGATGAAATTTCCAAGATCAGCCCATGATACATTAGGAATTGGATACAACATCACTAAAATTGGAGAATCATCAAAGAGTGTTGAGCAAAGAAGTGACAAAGGTAAGGATTCTAAACCTTCTTGTCATTACTATAATAAAAGGGGCCATACTGCTAATATTTGCAGGAGTAGAAGAATCAATCAGACAAACACATCCAAAAATAAGAGTGACTGTCGCAAGTGCATCATGCAAGGACATATAACACAAAATTGTAGATCCAAAGTTACAAGGACACAAAGATTTGATGGACATTGTCATAATTGTAAGAAGTATGGACACAGATGATTTGAATGCAGATCAAAGCCTATGTGGACATCAATTCAGCCAACAAAAATAAAAGGAAATGAAAGTTAGTACCATTGGGATTACAACACCAGGTATAATTATCATTATTGTCAGGAATATGGACATAAACCCTAGTAATGCATAATAACACATTTCAAAGGGAATTATAGCAGGTGGATAAGCCAAACCACATGTTTCAGTTGCCTGAAAATTGGTCATATCAGTAGAAACTATCCTACAAGGTCAAAAGCACCAAAAATTGAATCAAACAAGGAAAAAGAAAAGATTGATGTGGAACACATCAGAACAGACATGAAGAAGACATGGCAGAAAAAGAATGAATCAAGCACATCCAATGAAAGGGTCACTTCACCCACAAGGTCAAGTGATCATTTCTCATCCTTGATTAATCTCAAAGATGAGTCTATAGGGTTGATACATATAAGGAAGTATCATACATCAGCCCTAAACCATGAAGAAGCAATGTAAAGTATGAATCTACATGAAATAAGATGCAAAGACAAAATTTTGTTGATGACCTATCTTTGGATGCTGAGTAAAATTCTAGTAGAAGCCAAGTTCCTAACAACGACCGAGTTGATGAATAATGCCGAGTTGAGCAATTCCTATGGAAGCCAAGTAAAATGGAAATGTAGTGAAAATCGAGTGATGTTAAAATCCTTCATAAGCCAAGTTTGCAGTTGAGCATTTAATGCGATGGAAATAGGGTATATTATTGTGGTTTTGATCATTTTTCCTCATTGCGATCAAGAAGAAAAGGAGATAAAGAGCATAGAGAGACTTCGCAACATAGAATCCAGCATTCCAAGTAGATTACAACCTCCTACAATGTTTTTTCATCGATCTTGAGGTATTTTTATTTGTGCCGAGATATGCAGTTTCATATTTTTGTGTAAAGGAGACCCTAGTTTGCATAAATGGCTTCGAGTTCCATGAAAACTCAAGAAAAAGAATTGTTTGAAGTCAAACTAGTGTCTAATGAGGTTAGGCAGCCTAATTTTCACCCTATTCCTAAATTTTCATACAAGAACGATCCAGTTGGAGCCCTTTTTTGCATACCCCCAAATGTTGTTATGGTCCAAGACGTAAGAAGATGCTACAATTGCAAGATAGGAGCCCTAGGAGATATGGAGATAAGAGAAGCCTTTGTGAAGCTATGTGTCAATGGAATATTAAAAGATGAATACAAAATTGTTGAAAGGAAGGGTTTGACACAATTTTTGAGTTTTCCCACCATGTTCAAGACAAAGTGGATCAGACTTGTATTAAGAAAAATTCATGATGGTAGTCTGTGGTTAGAAGATGTCCCTGTCAAACTCATAAAAAGAATAATTCATAGGGTAACTAGATATCCTACCCTAGATCAGCACAAGACTTTGAGAAGTGAATCCAAGGAGGTCATTAAAAAGAATACAGGTGCTCAGTGGAACAAAGAGGAATGACTATTCATACCATTCAGGATCCTCTAATTGAGTTTTCTGTTAGAGTTATTGCTCACAAATTCTACCAATCCAATAGACTCAATAGTGTACCATGTATAGTAGTAGATGTAGGTTACAAATTGGTGAAAAAGGATCATACTTATGATCTTGCTGAACTGCAACTACAATAGATAAATGAAAACCTAACAGCTATAAGAAAGTCAAAGGGTGCCCAATGTAAATTTGGAACAATTTTGGTTTTTATATTCTTTTATGTATAGAATGAATTTCCTTCTTTTGGAACAGTTACATGGAGAAGTGATAGGACTATAAAATCCCAAATAAATGAATATATAGAACAAATGGGAGACAATTTTGATACCCCGATGACAAGTTATTTTGAGGATTTCAAGAAATCCATGAAGCAAAGAGTGAGGATACCAATTTCCTTAGTAGAAAAACATATCAATGATATATGCTTCTTAGTTGATATTGACTTCACCTATATCCAAGCAGCAACTCCAAGGGTGAGATGGTTAAGGCCATTTGGTTATGAAATTAACATTGATGAAGCATCCGTAGCAATAACTGCATTGTTGGTAGAAGAGACAAATAAGAGTGCCCCACACTTTGGCACTTATGATGTGGTAGGGTCAAAGATAAATATGGAATTAAAAATTCCCTCCACATTGAAAAAGAAAGATAAATTGATAAAGAAAATTAAGAAGAAATTTGGTGAAGGGGTAGAGGTTGAAGCTGAAGAAGATGATGATGACAATGATGATGAAGATGATGAACAAGAGCAAGGACCAATAGAATTAACTCAAGGCCTAGGTGAAGACAAGGAGGAAGGTGCTAAGGAAGAAGAAGCCAAGAAAGCACCAATCTACATCGAGCCAAAGAAGAGAAAGGCAAAAGATCTGCCTCCAGCTCAACCCAAACAAAAGAAAACTACCATGCCATCACCCCAAAAGCCAACAACCAGAGCTACAACAATGACCTCTACAAAAAAAACTAAAGAGGATACTACAAAGAAGAAACCAATCAAGAAGACACAGGAACAGCCAAGGAAAAGAAGAAAATATGTAGCTCAACCTGATACTAATGAAGAAGATGAATCTAAAAAGGTAAGCCATTTTTCAGTTGATATATTATGCAAAAAGATTGGAAGTGGAGACCTAAGCAACATAAATAAAATTGATTTCAATAAGTTCACTAAAGAGGAACACAATAGAATAGAAGAATTAGTTTATGGAATGATGGCATAATTCAAGTACACTCCTCTTGGACTAGATGGAAAATTGCCAGATGAACTATCTAAAATTGTAGAAGACAGATGGCATTTCTGTTTAAGAATGGAGAAGGAGATGAGAGAAACAACCCTAGCAAGCATACTGCCTGATTTGACTAAGGAGCAAATAGGGAAAGTAGTCAAAAGGCACAATGCTAGGTTTACACATAAATACAAGGCATTCTTCATTCTCCAAAACAAAATGGAAGATATTGTACAAAGAACAAAAAAATCATGGAAGAACTTGTACAAAAAGATTGAATATTTTCTTGAAGAAGAATACAAGGAAGAAGCTTCTGCTCCACTAGAATAGAGAAGAAAAAGGAGAGAAGAGAAGATAGGAGTAGAGCAAGGTAGAGAAGAAAAGAAGCAAGAAGAAGACAAACAAGAAGAAGAGAAGAAGGAAGAAGAAAAGAAAGAAACAGAGGAGGAGACACAAAAGCAAACTAAAACAACAATAGTTGAGGAAAACCAACAACAAGATCAGAGTGTGCAAGACACACAATTGCTACCTTCTAGCCCTCCTCATGTACCCATCACACCTACAGAAACTATAACTGTACAAGATGTTCTTGACACTTCTGCTTAGAACATCAATCCATTAATTGTAGATGATCTCAAAAGAATCCTTGACCAATCTACACAACAAACAAGATTATGTGCAGATCCAATATTGGTCAGCATGGATGAATTAAAAAAACTAGTAGAAAACACAATTAGAGATAAGGTGAATCCACAAGAACCACCTTCCATCATCTCTACAGCTACTAGTGGTCAACTTCAAATGCCAATAGTTGATTCAACAGGCATGGCTGACACCACAGTTTAGAAGTCAAGTGCAGCAGTAGACAAAGAAACAAAACAAATAGGACAGACTATTACATCTGATCCTATAGCACAAACTCAAGGTGCACTTCCTACAATTACAATAACTGATCAAGGTAGACAGCAGGAGGAGAGAATAGAAGAAACCCCTAAAGAGTAGGAGGTAATACAAACATTGATAAATTTTGCTACCTCGGGGACTCCTTCATAAAAGCCATTACAAATATTAGCACTAGGATCAAGCTCTACAAAAATTGCAAGGGTACTTCACTATGGAGACCTTGAACTAGATGAGGAGATAGTCATACTGAGTTATGACTCAAAAACAATAAACATTGATCAAATTAATAAGGTGTAGGAAGCATTAAACAAAAGAAAGAGGCAAGAGATACTCAGGAAGGAGTATCAACAAAAAAAAACTTTACATGAAATAAAAGACATATTTATGGATGCCTTCAGTATTCCATCACCAAATGAGTCCAAGCATATCATGGAACAATTATTAGATATTTTTGAATAGGTGACAAATGCAGACCTAGAGACAAATCCAAAACTCATGGAATGGTCTGAAAGAAAATTTCAAGGAAAAGTTAATGAGAAAATATCTAGTGAAATAACACTTTCATAGATTGAATTGGCAAAGGTCATAGACAAAGTGAAAAAGGTACTTGAGAATATATTCTCATTGTACAAAAAGTTGTGTGACTTTTCATATTTCACACAAGAGACCAACCAAAAGCTAAGGAGCCTAAAAAGAAATTTGAATATTTCTAGCATGCAGCTACCAAAAGATCTAGCTCAAAGTGAGAAGCCTTTTTCTCAAATGCTTCACACTCAAAAAGAAATAGTTGTATTAATAGTAGAAGAGGCCAAAATCAAGGAAAAACTTCTATAGCTCCAATCTTCTATTACCCCACATTTGGAAATCCTCCATAAAGAACAAGTCTATGCTAAAACTATTCTCAAGAAAGACCCTAATCTTTCTACTTCAGAAAGACTTATTCACCTTGCTGCAGAGACTGCTCTCCAACATAAATCATTGGAAATTGCTTTGCATAATTGGATGTAGCTCTTAGGATGATTATGGAGGTAAACAACAAATTTTTGGTGAAATATGATCTTAACCCTTAAAACCCTCTGACATAAGTGTCAAAAAGGAGGAGACAAGATAAGAGGGAGACAAAATGAGGGAGACCAGAATGGGGAGATAAGATAAAAAGGCAGAGCATGATATACAACATCAAATTTTGGTTACCAAGAGAGCACAGATAATAGCACAATCAACTCAAGGGGAGTTACAATAATGTTGAGGTATATATATTGTAAATTAAATTTTTTTGATTAAGGTCTTAAAACCTCTGTATATACCAAGCAGATTAGTGAATGTACTCATAAGGTCAGTTAAGTGTTTTTGTCACTCATGTCAAAGGGGGAGATTGTTAACCTCAAAATGGTTTTTGACACTTGAGTGCCAACACACTTAATCACTTTTATATTGGAGCCGAGTACACCATGTATGCCAAGCCACAACATGAGCCGAGTCAAGAAAACCTTCAGGTACCGAGCAGCCTTCAAGTGCCAAGTGAAGATCAGGTGCTGAGTAAAGTTCAAGTGCCAAATGACTTTAGGTGCCGAGCATGATACAAGTGCCGAGTGACATTTGAGTGCCAAGTCATAGATGATACCGAGCAATATAGAAATACAACAGGAGCTGAGTAAGCCAATTTGTTATATGTGCCAAGCACCTGGAATCAGTAAGTTTTGAGCAACATAGAATGCACATATGAGTTTGTAACTTTACAAATGAAGATAAACCGTCTGCATGGCTGACATATGACAAATCTCGAAGGATTAAAAAGATAAGAATGAATCTTTTTTTTTCCTATGCAATCTACATGCAGCCAATAAGAAAAATAGAGAAGGCATGCAACCAATAGTAAATGTGCAAGGAATGAGCGGGAAACAAAGATTCAATATGGATCATAGATCCATACCTAACCCTAAGTCTTCAAGTGTCTTTATAAGGAAGACTAAATCTCATTGTATATATGTGGATGGACGAGGGTGTGTAAGGAAAACTAATTTTTAGAGTAAAGAGTATCAGATCACAGAGGATCAAGATCACAGAAAGTAGATCAAGTGCCTGTATTCAGCAATCAAAGGATTGTAAGCTATCAGGTTTATTATACCTAATACTCTCCAACAATTGTATTAGAAAGAAAACCCTATGGTGATAGGTTAGCTTAGCAGCTATTTTGTAGATCCTATAAATAGGTGATTAAATCCTTTAACAGGGTAACACTTCATGTAAGGTGTTTTCAGATCCTTTAATCAGGTTACTATTGATACAGTGTAAAGCCTTTTATAGGGTAGGCCTTTAACAGGGTAGACCATTAGAAGTGTTTAAACATTATTGCTGTAGTAATTTTTGTGGGTATCATTCCCACCCCAGTTTTACCTTCTTAGTCCTGGAGGGTTTCTGGGTTACCAAAACTTCAAGTGTTATGTGGTGATGCTTATGTGTTCTTCACAATTGTTTGATATGTTTATATGCATGCAATCTACTTTCAGTTAAAATTTTTAATGGTCAAAGTACAGTACTTCTGATTCACCCCCCTCTCAGAAGCATTATTCCTATTTGAATATTCCAACAAATAGGTACTACTGACGCATCAGTACCCTACTGCGGCATATAGCCTGTCACTTGTGCGGGCCTTAAGTGCAAGTTATATGCATTGAAATTTGTATTTTAAAATTTTGTTTTTTTAACATTTTAATTTTTAATAAATTTAAATTGTATTTAAATTTTATTAAATTTAAATTATATTAAAATAATATTATAATCTATTAATAATTTTATTATTAAATTTTATTAATATTTAATAATTTAATAAATTATTAATGAATGTAATATAGTTATTTTTTATATAAATTATTAATTAATTTAATTTAATTTAATTTAATTAAGTTTAATTGATAATGAAAGTTATTTAATGAAGTTGTAGATTTATTTTATTATTAATTAATGATATTGATTTTAATTAAATATTAATTATTTTATTTAAAATAAATAATTATTATTTTAATAATTTAAATAAATAATTACCTTAAATTATTTAGAATAATTTGATTTGAAATTGAATAGGGGATAATTGTACAATAATTTAAATATAAGAATGGTTTAATTGTAAGGGTGAACTATGAATTTTATTTGCTTGAAACATACGTTAAACTAAAAACTGAAACCTTACTATTAACTCAACAATGTGTTTTCAAAATCAAACCAAACTATGAAACTACTATATTATCTGTATGTTGTTTATGTTTTGGGTTTGAGTTGACTAGAGTGTTGACCAATTTTAGGATGTCTACTAGAGGCTTGGGAGTTTTGTGTTTGTGATGTTATGCTGAATTGATCTTTGATCTTTTAAACTCAACCATGGTAATGTGTTGGTATGCTCTTTGATGAGTTTGATTGTATTGTTGGTTATTATTTTCAATGTTATTGTGGGATAACAAGATGAATGTTATGACATACTTGACTTAACCATTTTGAGTCTTCAATCAGTATTTTTGGGATACTTTTCAATTGCTTGTAGAGAACTGACATGGGTTATTGTGATTTATCTTTTGACGCTTTCCAGTCACTTGTATAGGACTGGAGTGATATTATATGATTATTTGATTTGTGATTTTATGAGCCTAGGTAGGTTATCTATATGTAATATCTGGAAGTGGCTTGTAATGGAGGCTAGGGCCCTAAGTGGTTGCCAGGGTAACCCATTGTAAGTTGTTTAATAAGTGGAAAATCTACACTAAATGAGATTAAAATGAACCTAATAAGAGTCTTTGTATGTTCTCACCCATGCCTCGAGTGCTAGTACAAACTAGAATGGGAGTAGAGCGAACGCTTGGTTGCAACCATGCATCATTAGTATGCCTTGTCAGTATGAGAGGATACTAGTGCCACATAGAGTCACTAGGGGGCCGAGGTCAAGTTAGAATGCCAGGGTAACCTCAACATTGATTCATGTGATGACACTTGCCCGCTTACATAGTAGGTTTCCTACGTTTTTGTGTTTGCCTCTTGGTCTAGATGTTGATTTATCTTGGAACCTTTGAGTTAGATTATTTTTAGGGTTTCCTACACTTAGATATTACTATTTATTTTTGGATTGATATCTTGTTTGGGACTTGAGACTATCTCCTTAGCGTGGTGGGATTGGGCCTTTAACGTGTGGTCTGGTGGTAGTGCTTTATACTCTTTCCATTGAGGTCTGTCCATTGATGTCGTGGCTGGAGTTCTTTGTTTTCTTTTTCCTTCATTTGATCTTTGTGTATTATGATGGATGGTTATATATTTTTGATGGATGATTATATCTTTATGGTGAATGATCTTTACATGTTGTATTTTAGTTTGTTTCGTGGATCCAAAAGGGATAATGTAATCTATTTTTATTAATGTATATTCTTTTAGCCTTTCATACCCTGACATGTAAAATGAATGATTGCGCATTCCAAATTTTATTGCCAAGTGGTATTTAGAACAAATGTATATTATTTGAGTGGACTTGGACTAATAATTATTCTTTCATGTGGATGTCATATTTATTAGACTTAGTATTATTTAAATTTACATGTGATTCAATGCCTTGGGATCCTTAAGTAATGTAATCTATTATGTTTGCTTCTGTATAATTGTATGTTATTACTTCTACTACTTTATGTTTGATGTGTATGTTATTCTTTCTATAAAAAATAGTTTGGAAAACTTAGTTAAAGATTTAGGTTAATTCCGTTGGATCCCTTGGCTGGGTGTTACATTTAATCAATAAGAGGTAACAATAGCACCTAGAGGAAAGGCTGAGTTATGATTATATAATGAAGTACAAGGATTAGTTAAGACAGTGATGACATGATGTATTGATAATCTAATTAAGCCTACAAATGTTGGCTACACTAAGAAAGTTTAGAAGAACAAGTTACACAAAGTTTGTCTGCCAAGCTTAACCGAGTGGATAGTAGGTACTGAGAAAAATTAGTGCAAGCCGAGTAGAAAGTTAGTTGGAGCTGAGTGAAAGAAAATTGTAGTGGATGCTGAGCAAGATAGTTGATGCTGAGTAAAGTTTAGTCAATACCAAGCATTAGTAAACTTTAGTCAAGATGCTGAGTGATTTTACAGTTGATGCTGAGCAATACAGTATGTGCCAAGCATCAAAGATCAAAGATTCACCAAATCTAAGCAGACAAGTTTGTTTTCTTGAAATTTGTGAGCAAAGAGGAAGATAAGGTTGATGAGCTGGTGGCATATAACTTGATGTAAACCATTTTTGAGGCAAATTCCAATGGATTCTAGGAGAAGTTTCTAGAAGAGATACAAGATATAGGGTAGATACATTGTATCCTACCTAATCCATCTGAAACCTAATTTTGATGATGGAAAATGAGCAGGATAGTATCCTAATTTCCTATTTATAGGAATGTCTAGTCATGAAGCAAAAATTGTCATGTGTGAGAACCTAAGGAGGAGAAGGAGTTAAGGGTTTTGCTTCATCAAGTGACCCAAGAGAAGAATCTAAAATGGCATGTCAAGCAAGAAGGCTCAAGGAGATGAATGCTTGAAGGGTGAACAAGCTATGAGAGCTGCAAAGTATGAAGGCCAAATAGAATTGAGGACTGAATAGAGATCTGAAATTGCAAGAGAAAATGTCAGTTGTATCAGATCAAAGCTCTACTATTACTCTCTAACAATTGTATTAGTATATGGTAAATCCTTTGGATTAAGGTTGAGCTAATAGTCATTTGTAAATCCTTTAACCAAGTGGCATTCCAAGTGAATGGCCTAAAGTCCTCTAACAAGGCTCACTTCTAACAGGGTGATTGAAATTCCTTAACTAGGTCATATTTATTAGTGTGTATTGCAACCTTTAATAGGGTTGGCCTTTCATAGGGAATTTCTTGAGAAGAGTGAAAATGAATAGCATGTTACTAGTGGTTTTTTCCAAATTGGGTCTCCATGTAAATCATTGTGTCAAGTGCGTTGATGAATCTGTTATGTTTCATGCTTTGCATTTTCTGGAAGTTGATTTGACAGTAACATACAAGTTTTAGTGACTGCATAATAGATGCATGCATGGGTATGAATGTTTTATGGGTTCACTAAGTTGTGAAAGGTTTTATTTATACATCTGGACCTTGAACAACTGATTCACCCCCCTCCCCCCCAATTATTCTAAAAGTATTCCAACAATTGGTATCAAAGCCATCTGCTTAAGAGGACTAGTTTAAAGGTACTAGAAGCACAAAGATTGAGATGTCTAAAAGAGAAGTACCCAAGCTCAATAGAGATAACTTTCCTGCATGGTAAAGTTTGATGAAGCTACACCTTAGAGGACTTGGAGATGCTACTTGTCTTATTGTAAAATTTGATGATGTATGGCTTTGGCACAAGAGTTTATATCATGTTAACTTTGATAACTTGGTTAGTATTAGTAACATGAAGAAAGTTAAAGGTTTGACTAAGTTGAAGAAACTTGATAATGCAGTGTGTAAACAATGTCACCTAGGAAAAATGAAAAAGTCAAGCTTAAAGAGTAAAGCTTATAGCTCTAAAGAAATGCTAGAGATTTTTCATACTGACTTGTGTGGACCAATTGAGGTGCAAAGCTACAAGGGAGATAATTACATAATGTTATTTGTTGATGATTATTCTAGGATGATGACAATTATGTTTTTGAAACAAAAATCTAATGCTTTCCAAATGTTTAAGTGGTACTTGGCAAGAGTTGAGAAAGAAATAGATAAAAAAATTTAAAATGCTTGAGATCTGATAGAGGGGGAGAATTCACATCAAATGAGTTTGAGATGTTTTGTAATGACAAAGGAATCAAAAGATAGACATTTGCCCCTAGGACTCCTCCACAAAATGGAATTTTTGAAAGGAGAAATAGGTCTATAATGGACTATTCTATAACACTCATGATGGAGAAGAATGGTGCTCTCAAATACTAGAGAGAAGATGTAAGTACTGCTGTATATACCTTGAATTATGTGCAAATCAAGAAGGATACTCATTCAACACCTTTTGAACTATGGTATGGATATCCACCCAATGTAAAATACATTAAGGTATTTGGAAGCAAATGTTACATTCTTAAAGATATTAGGAATGGAAAAGCTTGATGCAAAAAGTGAAGAAGGTATATTCCTACAATACTCCATAAGAAAAAAAGCTTATAAGTGTTTGAATACTAACACTAACAAAATTATGGAAAGTGCAAATGTGAATTTTGATGAATATACAGAGGTACATGAGGTTGAACCCATGAAGAAGTCAAAAGAATACAAATCATTTATATACTTTTATGAAGGAATGCCTACTGAAGAAGATGCTATAAATCAAGTTACAAATCAATAGCAAGTTTCAGTGACTATTGAGTCACATCCTATGAATGTCAAGTTGCATTCAAGAACCAAGCTACATTCAGATGCTGAGTTACAGAATGATGAAGTGGGTGCATATTCTGATTTTGAGATTAGTACACATGAAAGAGATGTTGAGATACTTGACAGAGATGTACATAGTGATTCTAAAGCTGAAAGACAAATTGAAGAAATAAGAGCTGGGCCAAGATTGTCCAAATGTGTCAAAAGACATCATCCTACTAATCAAATCATTGGAGATAGAGATGCCAGAATAGTGACAATAAACAGATTGAGAAGATTGAGAAGTGAATCATGTTTGCTGAGCATGAAAGAACCCAAAATAGTGAAAGATGCATTAGAAGATGTGGACTGGTACAAAGCCATGGAAGAAGAGATTGAACAGATAGAGAAGAACAAAACATTGAGTCTAGTTCCTAGACCAAAAGACAAAAATGTGATTCACATCAAGTGGGTATTCAGAAATAAGCTAGGTGAAAATGGTGAAGTCACAAGAAACAAAGAAAGATCATTATTCAAGGGATATGCACAAGATGAATGAATTGAGTATGGGGAGAAATTTTCCCTTGTTGCTAGAATGGAAGGAGTAATAACTCTACTTTCTTATGCTACATATAAAGGTTTCAAAGTTTATCAGATGGATGTTAAACCCACATTTCTGAGTGGCATACTAGAGGAAGAAGTTTACATAGAACAACTAGAAGGTTTTGTTGATGATAATAATAAGAACATGGTATTTAGACTGCACAAAGCTCTATATGGTTTGAAACAAGCACCTAGAGCATGGTATGAGACACTTCATAATTATCTTGTGAAGATTGTAGTTGAAAGGATTGATGATAATAGAAATCTGGACATAAAGATAGAGAAAGGCAAAGGTATTTTTTTATCTAAAATATTTGTTGATGATATCATATTTGGAGGACAAGATGCTTTATGTAAGGATTTTGCAAATTAGATGAAGCAAGAATTTGAAATGTCTATGTTTGGAGAAATCATTTTTTTGTGGGATTGCAAGTCTATCAGGTGAAGTATGGTATATACATCACATAGTCAAAATCTATCAAAGAAATATTGAAAACTTTTGGATTAAGGGATTCCAAACTAGTAAGGACACCTATGGTGACAGGACATAAGTTGTCAAAGAATGATGATTCTATTGAGGTGAATCAAACATTATATAGGTCTGTGATTGGAAAATTGCAATATGTAGTACATAGTAGACCTGATATTGCATTATCTATAGGGATAGTTGCAATATTCTCTACTAATCCTAGGGAGAATCATTGAATGGCTGTGAAGAGAATAATGAGATATCTAAAAGGAACAAAAGAGTTTGGTCTATACTACAAGAAGGATGAAAATTTTGAATTGAGAGCCTACACTAATGCAAATTGGGCTAGAAATATTCATGAAAGAAAGAGAACTAGTGGAGGGGCCTTTTTCTTAGGCAAGAGACTAGTTACATAGACTAGCAAGAAACAAAGTTGTACTTCACAATTTACTGCTGAAGCTGAATCTGTTGCTACTGCTATAAATTACATAAATATTGTATGGATCAAACAACTACTCAAAGGAATGAAGGAAGAAATCATAGAACCAATGATACTTTATTGTGATAGTACAAGTGCTATCAATATATCAAAGAATCTAGTGATGCACAAAAAGACTAAGCACATTGCAATCAAGTATCATTACTTGAGAGAGTTAGTCCAAGATAAAGAGGTGAAGAGTGTCCTGCATCAAAGGATATCTAAGTAACAAGAAGAGTGTCCTGTATCAAACAAGTTGATATTCATATATTACATAATGATGCAGAGGATCTTACTTTAGGGGCTACCTACAGTAATCATAGAGCTGAAACTTCAGATTAGTCACAAGCAAGGTGATAGAGGGAGAAACTAAAGAAATTGCAAAAGTTTATATCTGCATATTTTAAAATGACAAGTTTTTGGTATATGTCTTTGGCATTGTTGTGAAAGAAGGATAAAGTAAATTAAACTAATCATCATCAAAAAGGGAGATCTTCTGATTAGAAAGGGAGAAAGTACATTACACTGATCATCATCAAAAAGGGAGAAAGTACAAGAGATTGTTATAAAAAAGATGGAGAAGCTATTTGTCTTCAAGGAAGATCAGACAATTTCTAATGTTTCTAATTAGAAGAGGACATGTGAATGATTTAAGAAAGAAGGAGAAATCCTAATCCACCTAGTAAGAGGGAGATATAAGAAGGAACTCAGAGGGAGTTATAAGAAAGAATTTTGTAACCTAACAAAAGATTGAAGTTGCTAATAGAGGGAGAAATTTTGATACAAGTTTCCTTTTTGGTATTGTCTTACTATTTTAACCTAATTAGTTTGCTTGAAAAAGATGTTCATCATTTGATGGACTTGGTTGATCAGTTTGGTTTTCCATCAATGGAAAAGAGGGAGATTGTTGAAGAAGACTATGTGTTTTAATCATTGTTTTGTCACTGATGTCAAACCTGCTATTTGCTAATATGAAAACTACTTATAAGATTCAAGTACTATCATTTAGTTGATTGATGAAGAATATTTGATCAATAAGAGGTAATAATAGCACCTAGAGGAAAGGTTGAGTTATGATTATGTAATGAAGTACAAGGATTAGTTAAGATATTGATGACATGATATATTGATAATCTACTTAAGGTTACAAATGTTGGCTATACTAAGAAAGTTTAGAAGAACAAGTTACACAAAGTTTGTCTACCAAACTTGACCGAGTGGATAGTAGGTGCTAAGCAAAGTTAGTGTAAGTTGAGTAGAAAGTCAGTTGGAGCCAAGTGAAAGAAAATTCTAGTGGATGTCGAGCAAGATAGTTGATACCAAGTGAAGTTTAGTTGATGTTGAGCATCAATAAACTTTAGTTGATGCCGAGTGATTTCACAATTGATACTAAGTAACAAAATATGTGCCAAGCATTAGAAGGTTGATAATGTCAAGCTGTCACATTATGTTAAAGATTGAAAATTTATCGAATCTAAGTTGACAAGTTTTTTTTTTTTAAACTTATGAGCTAGGAGGAAGATAAGGTTGATGAGCTGGTAGTACAAAACTTTATGTAAACCATTTTTGAGGCAAATTCAAATGGATTCTAGGAGAAGTTTCTAGAAGAGATACAAGATATGGGGTAGATAAATTATATCCTACCTAATCCATCTGAACCCTAATTTTGACGATGGAAAATGAGTGGAAAAATATCCTAATTTCCTATTTATAGGAATGTCTAGTCATGAAGTGAAAGTTGTTATCTGTGAGAACCTAAGGAGGAAAAGGAGTTAAGGGTTTTGCTTCATCAAGTGACCCAAGAGAAGAATCTACAATGGCATGTTAAGAAAGAAGGTTCAAGAAGATGAATTCTTAAAGGGTGAACAAGTTGTTAGAGCTACAAAGTATGAAGGCCAAGTAGAATTGAGAATTGAATAGAGATCTAAAATTTGCAAGAGACATTGTAAGTTGTATCAGATCAAAGCTCTACTATTACTCTCTAACAATTGTATCAGTCTAGGGTAAATCCTTTGGATTAAGGTTGAGATAATAGTCATTTGTAAATCCTTTAACTAGGTGGCATTCCAAGTGAATGGTCTAAAGTCCTCTAACAAGGCTTACTTCTAGTAGGGTGATTGAAATCCCTTAATTAGGTCACATTTAACAATGTGTATTGTATCCTTTAACAAGGTTGTCCTTTGATAGGGCATTACTTTAGAAGATGAAAAGGAGTAGCATGTTACAGGTGGTTTTTCCCAAATTGGGTTTCCACTTAAATCATTGTGTGAAGTGTGTTGATGAATATGTTATGTTTCATGCTTTACATTTTTGCAAGTTGATTTAATAGTGACATACAAGTTTTAGTGATTGCATAAAGGATGCATGCATGGGTATGAATGTTTTATGGGTTCACTAAGTTGTGAAAAGTTTTATTTATATATCTAGACCTTGAATAACTAATTCACCCCCTCCTCTCAGTTATTCTACAAGTATTCCAACAAAGTTCATTGTCTTCAGTGCAAGTTCTATCTCAAAAGCATCTTGAATGCTTTTCATTGATAATGGCCAAGTTCAATGGGGAGGGTGAAACCAAAACCTTTCCTAGATTCAAAAATTTTATCCACATCTACCACCCATCTGCAAACTTCAATCATAATATAGAGGTCCAAACAATATCTAGCTAGCTTTAAGGGTTTACCTTCTAAATAAGGTGGAAAATCTGTTCACCTAAATGAATAGAGGAAACTATGTATGTTAGAAAGAAATGTGTGTGGAGGGGAATATAGGACCTTTCCTTAACCCAAATTCCTATAAGGAATGATCCAAATCGAGTAACCGCAAGGAAGTGATCAATGCACAAATGAATCAAACAATGGAGAATATGAAGAAAGGAGGAAATCTTATAATCTACTATAGAAAATAAGTACTTGAAACCTTGAATGAATAAAATAAAAATACTAACCTCAAAGTAGGATGAATTTGGAAAATGTTGAATTCTAATTTCTGTGTATAGTTTTGGGAAATTTTGCAACTTGTTCTGGACTAGAAATTTTGAGACAGAGAAAACCAAGAAAATTTTTGTCCTTTTGAAGTTAGGTCAACCTTGACCTAGATAGCGGGGCACAATCTTACCTTGGGGCACAATTATGTCTAAAAATGTCAAACTTGACCTGCACAACTCCAAAAAAAATTCTATTCATGGATCCTGCAAGTTTGATGAAAAGGGTATCCAAATTTGCACTTTAATTCTCTATCATGTACTTGTATCTAGAAGAAAAAAGGTTTTGTTGTTTGGATGGGGGGTTTGCCTTGGTCAAACTCTAGCTTGGAATCAATCTTGAAATATAATTGAAATTGAAATGTAAAATAAATAAAGTAAATGGAAATATTCACATTGCTTATATTGGAATCCTTGTGGAGGACTTGAATCCTTGAATCCACAAGTATAGATGCTCCAAATGAATGTAGAAATGAATACAGTATGTATCAAATCAATGATGTTAGATCTTCAACACTAATCTTAAATGGATATTTGCATGGGAATAGGCTTGGATAAATGTTGATGGAGAAATCTTCAACAAGAGGGCTCCATAGAGATTGAATCCTTCAATGGATAACAATGAACCTCCTTGAATTGGATCTTAAATGATTGAAATGCTTGAATACTTGATATGTAACAGATCTTCACTTCATAGAATAATGTATGTGTAAGATAATGGTTCATAGAAAGTGGATTATCTCATCAAAAGTAGACAATAAATAGATAGATAGATGTCAAAATGAGGGAAGAAGGCTCCATTATATTGAGACCTAGGCCACAAACTTCTAGAAAAGGTCGGCATGGGAGCATTAAATTAAAATTAACCTTAACCCTTAGAAATGGACATAGATTAAATGCAATTTAAGAGTGTACCATTCTAAAAGCCAAAATAGTTGACTTGGAAATAGGAAAATGAAACTCTCAAAAGCTTGATATCGTGAAACCTTCAAAAATTGAAAATTGGACCTAGGGTCAGGGACGAGGTCGACCTTGCCCTAGCTTAGGGTTGAGATCATCCTTGAGGTCAGGGTCAAGGTTGACCTTGACCCTTCAGGTTGTCCTTGAACTAGAAAGTCAAAGTCCTTGGTTTTATAGAGAAAGTTGTCAAAAATTGGTTGGAAATAGAGAGAGAGAGAAGTAGAACAAGGGAAAATAGCTAGATCAATGCAAAGACCTATTCAAGGTTCTTGACATGACCCCATACCACTTACTCAAAGGGCTAAATGCTCTTAACATAGAAGTGCTTCCATTTTAAGATGATACATTTAGACCCTACTTTAACAAGAGTATGGACTCAATGCAAACTCTTGGTAAAGTAGGTCGTAATGAAAATATAATATTATTAAAATCAAAGGGACAAAGAGATCCTTAAGCACCCACAGACTCAAGTCTTCATCAACTCTAAGATCACAAAAAGAGAGACATCTCTAGAAAAAGAAAAATAAAGAATGTGATTATCTTTCCCAATGAAAACTTATGTCTCATTGTGAACCACACAAGGAAACTACACAACTGGAAAGATGGAATTGAATTTCCTAGTGAATGTGGCTACTCACTAGTTAACCCATCAAGGATTCACTCTTAAGAATTTTCTATTCTATAAGAGTAAAACTATAAAAAAAAAGAGAAAAAATCTTAAGGACACCTTCAACCTTAAGGGATCAAAATAATTTGAAACTAGAGGGATGAAGAGATCCTAAAATATAAATCCATTCTTCAAGGATTAGTCACTAATCCAAAAAGGGTAGAAAAAGTATATTGAAAAATAATATATATGTATTGAAAAGTGTGTGTGTGTGCAATAGGTGAGAAGAGCATATGCCCCCACATTAAAATCATTGCTAACACTTTAACAAGAGAATTAATTTAATGGAAACATAAACAACTCCACTGATTACCTTTCCACTCTAAGATGCCCTCAGACAAAGACAAATCAAGGGAAATACCACATAAACATACATAGAACACAGAAGGGATCTACCTACTATGGGGTCAGTATGATCTTAAGATTATATATATATATGATATTATTGCAAATGAATTGATATCATTCCCAAAAGAAAGTAGAACTATAGTCACAAAGGGGGAAAAATCACATAAAAAATACGAAGAAGAATCTTTTCAGACCACAACTTAGAGATCGAAAAGAATCAGTGCTACCAAGTCATAGATCCAAGCAAATCACACAAGGAAAAATTTACAAACAATAGCACAAGTACAACATAACATGAAACAACATATGAAAGAATAGAGATACATATAGAGGAATAATAAAATAGGTTTGATTATTTTATCACCTTGCACCAATAAAGCAACAAGGATCATATAAAAGAATCTAACAACATTTACATCATGTGAGAAACAGAATACAATAGAAAAACACACAAAATGCTACCATGAAGGACTAGCCAATCAAATGTGCCACTTATGATCCCAATCTTGTTGTATATCATTTAAGGAAGGTGGCTAACTTGCAAGAGGGATCTATATCCAACATAGTAGGAATGATATCCAGTCTCAAACAAGGATCCTTTTGAGAATCACAATGTTCGATACTAGGTGTAAGTGTTAATTGTGAAGAAAACATATTAGGTAAATCAATGTCAATATCAATAGTTTCATATTGATCATTAAAATCATCAATATTAGCAAGAGTATCTTCTTCATCTAGATTAATTAAAATAGGATCTAAAATATGAATGGAGTCCTCAGAATCATGCTTCCTAACATTATTATTAGTAACAACTTCTTCTAACACATCACACATAGTTGTATCCAAAGAAGGTAAAGATTTTGGAAGAACAAAATTACAAGATTTATCTTGAGCATGACACTTCTTACGACATTGATTAACAGGTTGATTACATTTTGTCTTGCTTAAAATGTGTTGAGAACTAGGAGGAACAATTACTAGATCCTTCATAAGTTTTATAAGAGGATTAATAGGACTATCAGTAGACTAACAAGAAACAAGAGGAACTTGATTAACATATGTAGAAGCCATAGATAAAGGAGGTATGGAAGGTGTAGGAAAAAGACCATGATTAAGATCCATAGGAGGTAGAATTAACTCAAGAAGCTTACAATTCTTATAAGCTTGATATGAACAGAAAAGATGATCAAGTCAAGAAGGACATGAATTAGGTAATGAAGGCCAAAAGAAGTCAAGTGTAGCACAATCTATGGGCCTAGAAGTACAATATAAACTATGATTAACCATCTTCACTTCTTCATCATGAAAAAGCTTAAGACATTTATGGTTAGGTGAAGCAACAGGATGCATGGAATTTAACCATGGCAAACCAAGCTTAACTTGAAACTAATCAGAAGTAGGAGCAACAACAAAGGTAGTGTTCAAAATTTTTCCACAAAGTTCAACTGGTAAAACAATATAACCAAATGATGGATAAAGAAAATCATTACAAATTTGAATCCACACATTTGATGTATTATAAAAATCACATTGCAATCTTTTCATAAAAATATTTTCTTCAGTAATAACATTGAATAAGGATGTAGGATCAATAGGACAACTACAAGTAGGTATTTGAGAAATCCTAGCAGCAATATAAAGGGGACCATCGAGAGCTTTAATAGTTTTAGAATCATCAAAGGAAATCAAAAGTTCCTGAGGTTTTTTATTCTTAGCTTGTTGTTGAGGTTTAGGTTGAGGATTTAATTTAGGTTTAGGTTTAAATTAAGGTTAAGCTAAAGCTTGAGATTGCAGTTGAGGTTGAGGTGGGGACATAGATTGAACAACATGCTCCACTTGATTAACAACATGATTAAGATCATCCATCTTTGAATCATACAAAATATCCATTTAAGATGGATCAATAATAGTATTAGTATCATGTGTAGGTAAAGGATTTGTATAGATTTGTAGATTTTGATTAGGAGATATAAATTTATTCCCACTACCATCAAAATTATCAACAGTTAAAGCATTGGAATAATTTAAGTCCCGAACCTTATGTTTAAAAGAATAAAATTTCTTAGTATCATGACTATTCTGACGATGATATTGATAAAAAGATTTAGATGCAATCATAGTACATAAAAGAGGTCAAATAGGAGGTAAAGTAATCCTATTAGCAGTTAATAACCTATCCATAATAGAATGTAAATATTTAGAAAGAGGATTAAATGTATGATTTAATAAAAAATTAGTGGATACAAAAGTGGCATTGTGAGATGAAACAATAAATTGATCAACAACTGCATTTTCTTGTTTGTTTATCTTGACATAGTTGTTGAATTTTTGAATTTTATTTGGATTAGGAGCAGCATCATTTTTATCAACATGAACATGAGCTATTGGAGTGGTTCTCTCAAATTGAATCACTTGTAATTGATAATGATGAAGCACTACACAAAGATGTTCAAAAGAGGTGAATTTAGAAGAATCTTATCTCTAATATCTTTTTGCAAATTTGAAATAAACATACATTGAATATCAATATCAAGAACATAATAGGAAATTTGAGGATGTAAATTCTTAAATCTACCAATAAATTCAATTAAAATTTCCTTAGAACTTTGTCAAAATGAATATGGTGAAAAATGTGTTCACCTAAATGAATAGAAGAAAATATGTATGATAGAAAGAAATGTGTGTGAAGGGGAATATAGGACCTCTCCTTAACCCAAATTTCTAAAAGAAATTATCCAAATTGATTAACTACAAGGAAGTGATCAATGCACAAATGAATCAAACAATTTAGAATATGAAGAAAGGAGGAAATCCTATAATCTACTATAGAAAATAAGTACTTGAAACCTTGAATGAATAAAAGACAAATACTAACCTCAAAGTAGGACGAACCTAGAAAATTCCAATTTTTGATGTCTACATACAATTTCAAGAAATTCTACAACCTATTCTAGCCAGCAAATGTTGAGATAGAGAAAACCCAAAAAAAATTTCCTTTTGAAGGTAGGTTGACCTTGACTTAGATAGTGGGGCACAATCTTACCCTAGGGCACAATTGTGCCCCAAAAATTTGACCTTGACCTACACAGCTTTGATGAAAATTCTATTTATGGATCCTACAAGTTCAGCAAAAAGGGTATCCAAATTTACAATTTAATTCATTGTCTTTTACCTGTATCTACAAGAAAAAGGGTTTTGTTGTTTGGATAGGGGTGGGAGGGGGGGGAGGTTGCCTTGGTCAAACCCTAGTTTGGAATCAACCTTGAAATGAAATTGAAATTTCAATATAAATAAACAAAGTAAATAGAAATATTCACCTTTCTCATATTGAAATCCTTATGAAGGATTCAAATCCTTGAATCCACAAGTATGGATGCTCCAAATGAATGTAGAAATAAATGTAGGATGTCTCAAATCAATGGAATTAGATATCCAACACCAATCTTTAATGGATCTTTTCATAGGAATAGGCTTGGATAAATGTGGATGAAGAAATCTTCAACAAGAGGGCTCCATAGAGATTGAATCTTTCAATGGCTAACAATGGACCTCCTTGAATTGGATCTTGAATGATTGAAATGCTTGAATACTTGATAGATAATAGATCTTCACTTCATAGAATAATGTATGTGCAAGATAATGACTCATATAAAGTGGATTATCTCATGAAAAGTAGATAATAGATAGATAGATAGATATATGTCAAAATGAGGGAAGAAGGCTTCCTTATATACAAATTTAGGGCACAAACTTCTAGAGAAGGTTGACATGGGAGCATTAAATCCCAGTTAACCTTAACCCATAGAAATGGACCTAGATTAAATTTAATTTAAGAGTGTGCCATTCTGAAACCTAAAACAATCAACCTGGAAGTGGGAAAATGAAACTTTTGAAAGCTCAATATCCTAAAACCTCCAAAAATTTAAAATTGGACCTAGGGTTAGGGATGAGGTCGATTGTGCCTTAGGTTAGGGTCAAGGTCATCCTTGACCTAGGTCAACGTCAAGTTGGACCATGACCCTTCTAGTCATCCTTGACCCAAAAAGTCAAAGTCCTTAGTTTCATAGAGAAAGTTGTTAAAAATAGGTTGGAAATAGCAAGAGAGAAGTAGAAAAGGGGGAAAACATCTATGCAAAGATCTATTCAAGGCATTTGATGTGACCCCAAACCACTTACTTTGAGGGCTAAATTATCTTAATTATTTTAGTGCTTCCATTTTAAGATGATACACCTTCATAGCCACCAACTCTTATGTATGTGAATTTGGGGAACTGAGTGAAGAAGATTCCATATATAGTAATGAATCGGGTTGCCTCTTCAGTCAACCTCCTATGTGTTTTGCCTTGGAGTTCAAAAACCAATTTGGAAGGAAAGGTATCATGCACCCTTTTGAAGTCTCTAGGGTTCTTCTCCTTCTATAGCAGAGGGAAATAATCATAGATAACCATCTTATTTACCCAATCTTGGTGAGGTAAATCCTCCCACTCTTTACAACATGATAGAATATAAAACATATAATAAAAACAAGAAGTCTAATACACTTGTAAAATATCTTCATGTAATTTGTCTTCTATAATCTCAACCTAGTTGATATATTTTTCTTCAATTAGGATGGTCTAATTAAAGAAGTAAATCCAATTTTAATAGTGTTGGAGTTCTTTCTTGTAAGGAACATATCAAGTGGATTTAAACTTGATACCAGGAAGCAAAGAAAAGGACAAGCCTAAGGATGAGCTAAATCCTATATTCAGCAAGGCTAAATCCTAGTTCTGGACCAACATTAATAGAGTCACTAGGACTCACTTCACTTTAGGTTTTGCATGGTCAAGGCAAGAAAACCTTAGGGATTGATCTTGTTAACTTGATATTCTTCTCTACAAGACTATCCCCTATAGCAAAAATGGTCAACATTCTTCTATACTTAGTTGATAAACTTTCTGAGCACAATAGCTAACTACAACCAAAAACTAGACACAAATAATTGATGACCAACTCTTAGGTTCTTGATACTTTAAATGGTAAATTAATTTTTGATTATAAATTTGTATTTCAACATAACCCAAGTATACAACAATAGAGAACATGCAATCTCTAAGCTAATCAGTTCCTTGTCCATTGCGCATCAACTAAACCTTAACATACACATGGACACCTAAAGTATACACATATATCCAGACATCTGATCTATCTATCTCGCTTGCAAATAGACATCTATCTTCATGAAAAACTCTCATACTTATTGTAATATCCTCCTGGTGAAACCTGCAACCCAGTCAAGGTAAATAATAAATTACATGGTTCTTTGTTCCAACAACAAGCTTATCTAGACATACAACCTTAAAGGATTGCAAATGAGTTTAAGCTCTTGGTTCTTAAACACAAAACATTGTAGATAATAGAGGAAGGAGATAAGAATCAAAATGAAACTAAGAAATATGAAGCTCTTGTATTAATCTCAATGAAACCAATACATCATTCAATATGCAAAAAACTCAAAGGATACACCAAAGGATGACTATATATCTTAAAATGCCTAAAAAGAAATACAACTAATGTTGTTCATAACAGAGGAATGCTAAGGAAAATGGTATCACAACTCTAGAACTGGAGCCAACATTGTGGTCTCACTAGTCATAAAAATTGGAACTTGTACAATGAGTAGAGAAGAAAGATATATAGAAGAAAGATATTTTAGGATCTAGAATCTGAAATTGACATGTGTCCCACAGAAATTATCTTCATTTTGATGTTGTTTAAACTAATCTTCCTTCATCTAACTATAATTAAAACCATAAATGATGTAACAAAATGTCTAATATATCCCTCAAAACAATCAACAAAATATCCTTTAAAGAAATATCAGATATACATCATAGAAAGTATTAGAGCTTCAAATCTAATCTTGTCTTGTCACTTTTGCTTTCGCTATGAAATTCAACTGTACTATTGGAAAAAGCTTGATTACTTCCAACTGCCTCTAAAAAAATGAAATCATCCCTCATAACTATCAACGAAATCAAATGTGATGCAAATCTGAGGAGCCCCCATAATCAAAAATCTTCCTATAGCTTCTTCTAGTGAATATTTGTGTAAAAACTAACTGTAGAAATAGAAAATTCATCTCTTCGCAGCTCCATTGGTATATTATAGTTCATATTTCTGATGGAAATGGTGCCTCTGAGGTCAATTTGATAATTCTAGCCCCAAGCTATGAACTGTCACTAAAATAAAAATTTTAAATTAACTATATAGTCGAAACTATATAAAAAAATTAAATGTATTCATATCTTCAATTTTTGAATGAATGCACATATTTGAATTTATATGATTTTAATCTTTATTTTATTCCCATTTTTCCTCATCTCTCTTACCATGTGGCAAATTTCCATTCATCATCATCTTCATCTAGGTGAGCCTCGCATCATCCAATGCAACATTTAAAATTTATGAGATTCCTCTTTATGATATTATGATAAGCTCCACATTTCGTAGTATCAGAAATATTATAATGAGCCTCCCTGACCCTATGCCATGGTCATTAATTTTTACCTATATGACAATATGACAATGATAAGAACATTAATTAATATATTAATTAATCTTTAATCTTCAATTTGATTTCATCTTCCTGATCTTTCAATTTTCATAAGATCATGAGCCCTCTTTGCAAGATCTCTGATATCACGATAAGGGCCCCTTCGTAGCATCGTAATTCAAATTTTAAGCCTTAGGCCAACCATACAATTCCAACATATTTGGCATAGCATCTTAAGACTTTTATTCTCCATCTCTGATCCTCTAACATTGCCTTGCCATCATAACTACAATTCACTTCCTTTGAGATTTTATGAAATCCTCCATGTTTTACCATGTGTCTCATTTTCCTCCTTACATCTATTTGGTCAAAAATTCACTGACCTCACCTCTAGCTAGCCTACCTCAAAAGGGTTTCAATTTGCATCATAAAGCACGTAGCTTTGGATACCTATCCTTCAAACCACCACATATAAAACCACCATAATAAACTTCCTCCCCTTCAATGTGGGACAAAAACTCTTGATGAAATTAAAATTTATTTGGACAATAGATAGAGATTGCCTCTTGAATAGGGGACTTAGCATGATTTGACATTTTAAGGATGACTTGGAGCTTCTCTCCATGGTATTGACTACCCCTATGGTGAATCATACACCAAGTATGAGTTTGTTTTACTTCTATTATTCCAGATCTTCTCATGGATTGCCTTACTTTTTCCCTTACCATGGAGTTCATTCCACCTTTCATGCTGCTATGAGATGCCCCTGTTGCTACCTTTGACCATTGTGATTCCTCCTTATGTGGTTCATTCCATGGAACTCTTCTCCCTTTGGGCAACAGATTTTCTGCTTTAGCCATGAGTGGTGTTTGGTTTATTCATGCCTTGGATGTGGGGTTGGCTCTCTCATGCTACAGATGTGCATTTTTCCTTCCATCTTTCATGCTATTGTCCGCTACAACCCCTCCACTAGTCGTCTATCTTCATTGTGCACAAATTAACTTAAGAATTGAGCCTTATGGAAACTCCCTATGCTTGTTTGACCTCTGCTCTAGCTCCTAATATAATGCTTCTCTTGTACTTGAAAATTTGGACTTTGAATGGGCTTGAATGTAGCCTCCCTCAAAGAATATAAAACTCATAACACCCATCATTAATTCAAGGCAACTTCAAAGGTTTAACTGATTGAAAAAGTGGGCTCAAGATTCCATTCCGATATCAATAGGTGTTCCTTTAGAAATTCTAACATATAACATATTATTCCCTCCCCTTGGCAATCACATTTCTATGCACATTTGGGAAGAAATTTCGTTGATGGAAATCAATGACTCAGCATAGCAATATACTGTGAGAGCATTATAAACAATCAATCATTTATAAAAAAACATTTCATATGATGATTTAAATACTTTGAGCATGAGCTTATGAGTGAAAACATGGGGACCCTTTAACTTTTCAATTCAAAAATTTCATTGCATTTTAATGCACAAGTCTAGAAGAACAAATAATAATAATAGTCCCTTGTGCTCAGAGCCCATGACAAAAAGTCATGTGGTGCCTTTCTTGAACTTAATCCACAAGTCTCTACTTTTGCCCCATTGAATATGTCCCTATGCCAAATCCCTCTTTTTTTCAATGGAAAACCCAACACCTTGCGAACCTTGACATGAGAAAACAAAAACTTCTCTTTTTATTTCAAATCTTCAAGATATAATCAAGGCAAGACAAAATCAATCCTCAAGGAATTTTATCAATTTGAAACAATCAATTGGACCCCAAAGTGGGTCCAGCTAATTTTTTTTTTTCATTTTTGAACAACTAATTCCTAGAATTGATCCATTGAGATCTTCTCAAACTGACTAAAATAAAATGCAAGCACTGAATCACCCCTTAGAACTTGTTTACCCTGTTTTCACCAACTGTGATTTTCTGATAAGAGGGCCTGTAGGTTGGCTTGAAAAATTGACCCAAACAAATAACTAGGTTCTAAAAACTAAAATATTGGTTCTTTGTTGCATATTCTTGCACCCTACCAGATTTTGTATCATGGAAATCATTCAGTCAAAAGATATTGACTATCAAAATTGCCTACTTGAAATTGCCTGCAAACCAACATGTTAGAAAACTAGAAAGTGTGTTTGGTTTGAGCTTTAAAAATAGGGTAAAAAAATACTTGAGGGCTTGAAAATTGGGGTGTTAGTTCATTTTCATGAGGAGAAAATAATTTTGTGATTTGGGGTCATGAAAAATAACGGGGCAAGTTTTGCATCAGTAGAAAAGTGTTTTTTGCAAATGGAATGGCCCTAGCAAAGTATGCAGATAGATTCATCAAGGTTTACAAACTAGCACACTTGAAGTATTTTTAGATTAGAAAGCAATGGTACAAAAACATTTATCTAGGAATTCATGTATTTAGAGTTATAACATCCTAAACTAGGGTACTGATCAATCTGCATTTCATGACACTAGTAAAAAAGTTATAAATTGCATTCAGAATCATGTTTGAAAATTGATCAAACAGATTCATCACAAGCTCAAATCTAGAATGTAGAAAGTGTGTGACCTCTAGAATGTAATGCAAAAGGAATTTTATTAGTAGGTTCAATTGGGTCAAAGTTATAATCGGTGAAACATGGCTTCCCAAATTTTTGAGAAATATGCATTAGCGTGAAAAAGATAAGTAGCCAACTTTGAGGGATTTAAAACCTTGTCAAAACATATCAGAACAATTCAAAATCTGGAACATAGGTTCATTTATATGAATACTAAAAAATCCCAAAGTGGTGAGTCATGAAACATTACTAGGTACAAGATATTCAAATGCAAACTAGGCCTCCTATCACTGTTTGACATAGGCAAAAATACAGAATTGAACACTACTCAAAATAGAACTTCGCAAAATGATGCAGAATGTCAATTTATCATTATAGAACACATAAATATTCTGAATGAAAGGTGGTAGAAACATAAAACACCCCTTAGTCCTTAATATGATAGCTGGGTACACAAGCAAGAAAATGCACTTATTGGGCTCAAAGTGACTCAAAATTTGGAATGGTACTCAAAATGAGGAATACAAATTTGAGTCTCAAAAAACAAAGAATGAATTCTTATTTTCCTTGACTTTTTTTAGGAGGGTAATAATCTTTAACTTCAAGGATCATATTTTCTCACATCAAGGGGTGAGGATGATGAAATCCTCCTTTATCAAGCTTGAAAAACCATTTTTTAGGAACGACATTATTGAATTTGTTGTTATTAGTGAAAAACTAGGAATTAGACAAGTTGATGGTCTAGGCTTTATATTCCTCATGTGGAGGAATTCTTAGGGTACCCATGATCCTAACTCTATTTACATACACAAACACTTCTTCTTCATATGTTCTAATGAGCCTTTTGGTAGCACCCTACTTTTTTCTACATTCCAAAACCAGTTTTGGGCAAGAAACCACCTCTAGAAAAACCCCAGCCTACAAGAACCTACTCATCTCTACCTTCTCTAGAATTGACCCAGGCTTAGGTTTCAAGAACCTAGCTTCCCAATATCTTTATTAGCAATAAAAGTATCTCCTAATTGAGGTAAGAAATTGGTAAGGGTGGTGGTTGTCTTTTCTTTAGGTAACTTAGGACAAAAAGAATCCATTATAGAGAAAAAGATTTCAATTTTATCTTTAAGGAAAAGACAAAATAAAAGAGTACCAATAAATTTTATCTTTACCTTTAAGAAGGAATAAAATAGTAGCTAATGAGGAAAGATAATGAGACTCACCAAGAAGAACACATGATCAATCTCTTAATGAAAAGATTATGTTATGACTCCTTGCATCTCCAAGAAAAATTAGAATGCTTACCTCATATAGTGATGGTATAATAAAAAAAAATAGAAATTTTTTAATAGTTTAAGGAAAAGAACATATCACAGATAAATGATGAATGTACCAATTTGATAGGTTTTCTTAATCATGTCACTACTTAGCTTCACACATACCAAATCACTCCACCACATTTCACACCTATTAGTAATTAATGCATGTCTTTTCTTCCTTCTTAGGAAAGATTTAACAATCTTTGTACTACCACTTGTCATTGTTCATACACCTTTTAGAATGATGAACCTTGAACCATTAAACCATGGGAAAGGTTCGAGGTTCTAGTTTTTATAGTCTTAAAATGTGGCAATACAATGCTCATATATCAATTCATCATGATGGGAAAATTTTAGCTATCAAAAACTCAAAACTTGAACTACTTGATGGTTCAAAATTCAACTTCATGGAGAGCACCAAAATCCAACTGATACCATAGGTCCTATTGGGATTAAAAAAAACATGCAGGTTGAAGCAATGAACTTTGAACTTTGAATGAATAGGTTCAAGAGTTCAAGTTCAAGGTTCAACTAAAAAGTAATATAGGATTAAGTGCAACCAATGGTGTCCCAACAAGACCAAGGCAACTTGAACCTTTGAACTTTGAACTTTGAACCGATCAGTTCAAGGGTAAGACAAAGAAAGAGAACCTCATGAAAATAAAAATACAAGTGTAAAAGGTCAAGACCAAAACATGGATAATAGGTTGCCCTGAATAGGGATTTATATTGTAAGGGACTGAAGATGAATTCAAACTCTTTGATTTTGAAACACATGAGAAAAAATGAGATAGAAAGGGAAAAGCATGGGTGAAACAAGAATAGAAGCTAAAAATGAAATACAACGCAAAATATATACAATATATACAAAGGGGAAATAGAAATAAAATTACAGTTGATAAATTTTTAGATCATGTTTGTTATAAGATAGGGGCAATTCAATTCCATCCAAGTACTTTAGCTTGAAGGAATTAGGTCTAGGGATTCTGTTGATTTTGAAATGGCATTCTAAAGTGATTCAAACTTTTGATGAGCACATTTGGGCTCCTTTCTTTAATTGCACAACAATACTTTATCATCTTGCATGAACTTCTTTACCCTAGCTCTGTAATTAAAGATCTTTTTAACTTTGGCTTAGTGTTCTGTGATAGATTCCACCACCTTTTCTCATTCCTCTTCTACTTTCATGAGGTAACATATTTGTTTCTCCAAGACACTCTTGAATGTTTCATCTTCTAATATTTTTTGCAATTTGGCAGCTACTAATTCAAAGTGTAATGAAAGTTATGCTTTTGCGACATACACCAATTCAAAAGGTGTCATTCCAATTTCTCTCTTTGAAGTTTTTTGATCAACCCATAGAGCTTTAGATAACCTTTTGTGCCAGTCCTTTGCATTCCCACTAACCAATTTCTTCATGATGGAAATGAGATTTGTATTTGAGGACTCTGCTTGGCTCTTTCCTTGAGAAAAGTAATTAGAGGCATGTGAAAGTCTTCTTAGGCATTTTGAATATAACAAAGATATTTTCCGTTAAGAAATTTCACACAACTTCAAATGTTGTTTTCTTTATTGGTGTCACTTTGACCCATTTCATAAAATAATCAGCAATAGTTAGGATGTGGGTATGACCAATGCTTGAAGTAGGGTTAAGTGGTCCAATGAAGTCTAAGACCCATTGCTTGAAGGGTTCTTCTATGAGTATGAGCCTTAGGGAAAGTGTTTCCAACTTAGGCTTCCTTAAGAACATTTTACATTTCTCGCATCATTCAAGGCATTTATATGCATCACCAAACATACCTAGCCATTAGTATGGACTTTGAAGTATTTTTAAAGTAGTCATTATGGAAGAAAAATGCCCCCACATACTTCATCATTAAAGGCATGAAGAAAATTCTCCTTCTAGTCTTTGTCAACACATTTGAGGAACATACTATCTAATCCTTTCTTTTAAAGAACATCATAAAAAAATACATATTTGGTGGATTTCAATCTCAAGGTTCTTTTTTCTTTACTTGTGAGATGCTCAAGGCACTCACTATAGGTGATGTAGTAAGAAATGTCTAAAAACCATCTGGAAAGCTTACAAATAATGCTAATGATTTTTTTTCACTGTCTTCTTCTTGATTATCAACCATTAATTTGTAGAGGCCTTATCCTCTTATGAAATTTGTTGGCTTTATTTCAAGTTCAAACTCTTGAAATTTTGATACCCATGTCACTCTATTATTCATCACCACTTCTTGTTGTGTAAGGATTCTTTTGAAATCTACATTTGAGATGAACACTATAGAATGGGAGTGAAGGATGTAGTAGCAAAACTTATTTACCACCTTTACCATTGAAAATGTTTTTTTTCTAGTGAGAGAGTATCGCAAGTCATGATATTTCAAGGACACACTCATGAAGGAGATTGGAACCTCTTCCCCCTCTTCATTCTTTTGTAGCAAGACTACAGACATGGTGTTCTCACTAGCATAATAATATATTTTTAAATCCTTTTTATGGTTAGAGTGAGCCAAGACTAGCATGTATACAATGGTGGTGTTTACTTCTTTGAAAGATTCCATGGCTTTATTATTCCATTTGAAGATTAATTTTTAACTAAGAAGATTAGCAATAGGCCCAGTGGTTTCAGATAATTTAGACACAAATCTTCTTAGAAAGTTTATGTGGTTGAAGAATGGGCCCACTCCATTGCTATTGGAAGGTAGGCATAATTGTTGAATCACCCAAACTCTTTCTAGATTGATATTGATCCCCTCTTTTAACACCATGTATCCTAGGATTTTTCCTTCTGTAACACAAAATATAGACTTCTTGGGGTTGAGAGACACTCCATGTTCTCTACACTTTTGAAGGACTAGTCTTAGGTAATACAAATGTTTCTTCTTTCTCCTTGATAAGATAGTCATGTCATCCAAATATATGACCATTATTTCATTCAACAAGTTATCGAATGAAGAATTTATTGCACTTTGAAAGGTGGAACCAACATTTATGATCCCAAAAGGCATCCATTTATAAGCAAAATATCCCCAAGGAGTAGAAAAAGAAGTTTTATGCCGGTCTTTAGAAGCCATACTGATTTGATTATATCTAGAGAATCTATCTAACATGGACATCATATTTGAACTTACTACCATCTACAAAATGTGATCCATATTTGGTAGATCAAAATTGTACTCAAACTTGCCTGATTAAAAATTTTATAGTCTACAAAAATCCTAACTCCCCACTTTTTTTGTGTATTGGCACTATATTAGCCACCCAAGTAGAATGGTGGATGGGATATATTATACGGGCTTTAAGATTTTTTTCAACCTCTTTGAAAATTGCATCCACTACCGTTGGGTTATAATTTCTCAACTTTTGTTGAATAGGGGTTTTTTGAGGCTTTAATGGAATTTGATGTTTGAATTGTCCTTATTTGAAATCATTTAAATACTTTTAGGAACATGCAAATACATCTCTGAATTCTTTAACAAACTAGTGAAATTAGGCCTTTAAATTTTTGTACAACTTTTTTCCAAGTTAATTAGCTTTAGATAATCTTCGATGCCTATGTTAATCTTTTCACATGCTCTAGGTTGCTCTTCCTTTACTTCAATATTCCTTTTAAGGTGGTGGTCTTTTCTATCAAATATAGTTTTAAGAGATACTAAACCTTTAGGACTATAATTTCCTTTAAATTGAATGATCCCATCATCATTCTCACCTCCATCATTTGGACAAAAATCATGGCACACTAAAGAGAACCCTCAAAGATAAGAGAGCCAACTTTCTTTACCCCTTGAAGAATGCATTAATTTGTGCATCATTAGCAAACACTTTAAGGGAATTTGAATTGTCAGGTACACTAGTTTTGTGAGGCCTCACCGATTTGTCATAGTATAGATGACATATTTACATTATGACACTTCTAATTTGATGTTTTGATATACTTTTGAGACTATAGGGTTATGTTATCTTAATATCTACATTTTGATGATTTGCACTTATGTCTGCACATTAAGATCTAAATGATATAATGAATGATCTTGTTCATGTACTATTTTTTTTTTCAATTGATTTGATAGAAGTTGAATTGAAAAAATGCTTGTAATGTAATGTTTGAGTGGGGGTATATTGCTTTTTGATATTCAAGATTTGGATATTTTGATATTATTCAAGACTTAGTAGGACAATGGCTTATTTTATCTATTGATTTTGACATTTACAATAGTGTTCTACATCTATGATATGTACTATGAACCTGATATTGTGAATGGAATGATCAAACACATATGGATGCAATTTTATGACATAATAGAATTAGATTATGATATGATGATTTATGATTTAATGTGATATGAATATAAATGTTAATTTTATAATGATGATTAATGATTTAATGTAAAATGCAGATAAATGTTGATTTGATTATGATTATAAATGTTAATTTGATCTTGATATTTTAACATTTTGAATGATTTATTTGAAATGATTAGGAGAGGAAATTTAATTGAATTATGTCAATAAGATTATGTAACATTTGAAATTATATGCATTTATGATATATATTTATATGACCTCCTTGAACTACTGATGCTCGAGTTTAATGTGCAACAAGTGGAACCATGGAAATTTTGGGGGGAAACAAGATCCAAACCTATGTGAATACAGTTTAACCAAGGAAAATCTTTGGAAGATTCAAAAACCTAGTTGTGATGTATTTTATTCCATAAATGTAAGTTTTCTTGTATGTGGAAATGTTTAATCATAAAGATGCATTAGGGACATGACATGGTGATGTGGAATGTGCTTTTATGTGTCACTAGACACTTGTGGATTTTGGGTGCAATGACATGTCATCTAGGGTTTTGGTTATGGTGGCATTTTACCCCAAGACTAATTACCTTGCTAATGACTAAGTAAACTCGCTTGACAAGGGGTAGGATGGGTCACAATCAAAGGAAATTCGAATTTAGACTTGACTAGGATTTGAGGGATCATTAGGTGGTCCCAAAGTGTCTTTTATGTGAAAATGAGCTACCCATGTGATAGTATAACATGTTAGGGACCTAATTTAACCATGATACTAACTAGACAGACTAGGGGGCCTCTTTACCCATGCATTCTTCCATCAATTCAAAATTTGAGTTGTCACTTGTGTTCTCTTCCATGTTCCCACTAAGTCAAATATAGAAAATTTAGAGGGAGACAAGTTTGTAAGGGGGAGTGGCTTAGTGTCTTTGCTAAAATAGATAGTGGGAAGGCCCTATTTGAGAGTCTTAGAAAAACTAGTGGGGTGTTAACCCACTCTCTAAGTTTAGAGATAGTTAGGGTTTTTGGAGGAATACTAAGGAGCTCTACAACAACTATCATTTCCTTTAGCTTGGACCAAGGTTGGTGTTCAAACCATGTTCTTTTCATTTCTTTTAGTATTTCATAACTAATCTACAACCATGGAGTATTTGTTATGTGGTCATGCATGGTATTGTGAATCTTTGGATGGTAGAATTTGGTATTGTGTTGTACCATTGTGAATCTTTGTATTACAATGTGGTGGTGTGATTTTGCATTGTGTATCATGGAATTTCTTGATTTTCTTTCTTTCTTGAATCTCCTTGTTTTGATTTGAATGTCAAGTGTTGTTATGGGTGTGAGGGCTTCACTCACCCTTTGGGGAGGGAAGAGAAGTCTAGGGTGAAGGGCTTAGTTGGACTTAAAATATAGTTGAGAACCTTGGAGTATGGGCTCCATTGTATAGCATATTTATTCATATCTTGCTTGGGCTTGGTAAGGAAAGATGGTGTAGAGAGGAAGTTGATGGAGTATGGGCTTCAAGGAAGCTATAGCTATTGGTAGTATGTTTGGAGGATGTTTGTGGAAGCCTCGAAAGGGTATGGAATTTGTTGATTTGTGAAAAGCCCCAAAAGGGCATGAAATAATTTTTATTGTAGGTATGGTATGATATGGTAAGATTCCTTTTTGAAAGCACACCTTCACCCTATGTTCAATGGTTCCAATGGTGAATCAATGTGTAAGCCATGTGATGGATTGTTTAGTGTTATGTGATATTCTTTATGCATTGGTGAGTGTTGTGTGTGTGTATCCCATTTGGACTTGTTTCCCCTACTTAGCGGGTGGCTTCATAGAAGCCTAGGATGGGAGGTGAGCCTCCATGGTTCAAAGTTTGTGTGGTTTGCAGGTTTTGGAGAAGATGCTTCTATGAAGAGATTAGGGTTTCCATTGGCAATGTTAAAAAAGAAAAAAACAAGTGTGTAGAGAGAGACCAATGTTCCATGTCATCTCAAAATGTGTTGTTATATTAAGTCTCCATTATCATTTCAATGTGATGTAAAAAGGGATTTTTTTACCATTGTATATTGTTGAAATTGTGTAAGGAAAGATTGAGAAATTGAATATAATTACTTGTAAGGAAATATGCATTGTAAGTTTCATATTTTGTGATTCAACATAATATGGAGAATCATGTAAATGAGATACTTCTTCTTATAAATCAATTGGTGAAATATTTCATAATGGTTATGTTTTTTTTTATATAGTTGATTTAAATCAAAGCATAGATGATTGCATTGTAAGTTTATATGTTATGTATTTAATATAATGGAGGAAAGTTATCATATTTGATAGTTCATTGCATGTGTATGAAAATTAGTTCATTCGAATTCCAAGTCTAATATACATTTGCAAATTAATAATTAATAGAGAAGTCAAAAAAGAAGAAGTCAATGCCAACTCATAAACATAGCCTCCTAAGATGAGAGTAGAAGAAAATAAATCCTAAATGACATAGTTAAAAAAAAACATAAGAGAAAAGTTGTTGTAGGTGCATATTCCATCCTTTGGAATTTGTATGGGGAAAGTTAAAATGTGTTGAAAACTTACTATAGATCAATATTTTATTCAGAAGGCATATACCCAGAATCTTTTATGAAGATACAATTAAAAATAAACACCTTAGAACAAAAGAAAACATAATAATAATAAACTAACCTAAGAACCCACTTAGATACCTAGACTATGCCTACTCACCTTGGGATGTTACATAATACTCGACCTTCAAGTGGAGCCCACATGAGTAGAGATGTGTTTCACTTTTAAAATTTAACCAAATAAAAGAAATTATAAACTTTCAACACACTTGGACCCAAGAAAAAAAAAGAGTCTAACATATATGTATGCTAAACTTAAATATTGGTCAACCTTCCATATCTAGGCGTCCATGCTCTAGACACCACCTTGGACTTAGAGAAAAGGCCATGATATGACCTTTTGTACTAACATATGTTAGCCACCTTCTCTTGGGTGTCCACTTCCTTGCTTGGAGATGTGAGTTAGTGTAAAACTTCACCCAATCATGTCATGCCTAGGGAGGAGCAAGTTAAGTTATGAAGTGATCAATGTTTGATTTGATGTCTTCATTGGGATCCATGTTTCCCACATGACATGATTTTCTCCTAGGTGTCCTTGATGGATGTGACCCTTGTCATGCCACCTTGGGAAGAACAAGAAGGGTACATGAATCATGAAAAAGGAGGGACTTTGTATAAAAAGGAAAGACATATTTTTTAAGAGGCTAAAGTTTAATGAGTGGTTTGTGTAAGTAGATGTATAAAATTTTATTTTATTTAGGATAAAGTGGGAGTTAGTAGGTATTGTGGAATAGTAGGTAGGTGGGTAGGATAGTTAGGACTAATTTAATCTAAGTCAGAGGCTAATTTAATCAAAATGACTAGTGTAAATAATAAAGTTGGCATTTAGGTTTTTAACTAAATATAAATTGATAGTTTTTTTTTGTGGTTATGTACATAGTCATAGAATTATGGGTAAGGAAGATAGAGTTTGAGTGTTAAATAAAATTATCATCTTATTATTATTTCAACTATTACTTTATTATAGAAAAATTGTGTTAATAAAGTAAGTTGGAGGCTTAAGCAAGTAATTAATTATATGTAATTAGTAAATAGGATCTTAAGAAAATAAGGATATGTTATAAATACTAATTAAATTAACATTGTTTGGATTAAGTGTTAGATTCTTAGTAGTAAGGTAGCATTAGGTTAGCATAGAAATGTAGGTGATTAGTAATATTGCGCATTAAATCATTTCATAACACCATGGGTTTGGATGTAGAGTGGAAATGTAAGTAATAGAAGTCAAGATTTAATGTAATAACTAACTCCATTTCTAGGGGGTAAAGGAAATTTGAAAACACTTTTGGTTATGAGTTATCATTGGGATTATGTTGGTAGTAGTTAGTAGAAATTGGTTAATTTTAGATTTAGGAAATGTGCTACATGTTATAATTAGTTCATTGTAGATAGTATATTTAATGTTAAGAGGTATTGTGTATTACTATACACGTTAAATATATATGCATTTTTTTGTTAATAAATCTCCCTACAAACTGTGACCAATGAATGTTACATACTATAATAAATATGTAATCAAATTTATGTGTGGAAGTGAAATATGGCATTGAAAAAATAAATGTTAAAAAATTAATTAATATGTACATCACTTTGAGGATATATATAAAGATATAAAGAATATGACACTTAGATGGGTCATGGGGAATTATTAGAGTATCTTTAGTTTATACGAGAATTATCAAAATTTAGTAATTAAAAAGGGAACATTGAGTATGGATAGATGGGTTATTAGAAGGTAACACTATAGGGAAATTTGGAGGATAAATAATTAAGGATCAATTTAAAATAACTAGGTGGTAAACAGTAATTTAATCAAAAACTAATAAAGAATAAAATGTAATCATCCTATTTAAATAGCACTAGCTATACCCTAATAGTATTAAACATAGAACGTAATGAGTACGATTATATGACATAATGTCAGAACATCTAGGATAATTGAAAAAGCATAGTCATACTCATAAATGATGGAATTATTGCAACCTCATGGATATACAACTTGTACTTTACATTTATACACGAAATGTCTTATTTGAGAATTGGATGTAGAATCAAAATGATAACCTAACCTACCTCTTATATCATAACCTAGCTCTTAAATAAATGAGACAATTTGACACTGTCGTAGAAAATTGTAGTACATTATTTCAATGAAAACAAATGTCATTACACCAACTAACTTTATCATCTCCAAACTCAATGATTGAATTAGTAAAATTTCCAACAACCTTGAGGATATATAAACTGCATGATTTGTTTCTAGATTTTATTGTGTATAATTTTAAGCATCAATGTTTCAAATCACACTCTGTGATCCATCATTAGGATATATAAATTGTTATTTGGACAACTCATAATTCAATAGAATGTTCATAAGAAGTATAAATCTATACATATTACCTTTGGCTCACCTTTCAAAATAAAATAAAAAATTTGTTGGTTGTGTTTTTCTCTGTTAAATTTAGGGCATGACAAGTTTGATGGATTAATTTAATAGTGTATAGATCCTTTATAAAATTAATATGTGGTATCAACAAGGATGTTAATCCAACTAGTGCATCTACTCTAGTGTTAAGCTCCTTGGGCATGACTTCTATTGGAAAAACTTCAAATTCTTCAAGTTCATCCCACACCCTAGTTGTGTAATGTTTCAACCTCATATTTTTCATAGAAAAGATGTCTTTGACCTTCTTAACCACCAATTTTGCATCTCCTTTGGCTTTTAAAAATTCAATTCCTCTCCTTTTAGCTTCTTCTATTCCCAAAAGAAAGGCTTCATACTCGACAATGTTATTGGTGTTTTCAAATTCAACTTGAAAGCTTGAGGAAAAAATTTACCAGAGGGTGAAATATGTACTAATCCTTCTCTAGAGTCAATTGATGTGAAACTTCCATAAAATTCTAGGACCCACAACCTTTTTTTCACCAGTTATTCTAATCTTGCCACATCTTCTTTTCAAAAAACAACATAGTTAGAAAAATCTATTTTAAGGTACATGATATGAGACCTGGGATCTTCTAAAGGAAAGATTGTGTATTTCACTTTAGTTTTAGGTTTCAAAAGTCACTCTTTTACTATCGATAGGAATAGTTTCTTGGGACTAGTCTAGTTTAACTTCCCCTCCTAGGTCTTTGTCTAATGTCCAACTGAGTAGCATCCCATAGCTAGCTGGGATATTTGCAACTAGGATGATCAACTTGATCCTCTTTTTAGGGAGTTTAGCCAAGGAGACTTGTGCATCTATTGTTTGCCCTACTAATGTAACTTATTTGGAGTCCATCACATAACATTTACCAAATATTTTGGTCATAGGCAAATCAAGGGTTTTGGTAATGATAGAGGACATGATGTTGTTAGAGGCTCCAAAATCTATAATATAATTATTTAGCTTATGTCCATGGATAAATAGGGATACAGAGAAGGAGTTAGGCTTCTCAGTGATAGTTAGATTTTGTGAAGTCTCTATATGTATGGATGTATCTTTTGTTAAAGGCTTTTACTTGGGTTCAATGGAAAGATCATGAGATGATACAATGTTAACATGTTAAACCCCATTTGGAGAAGGAGAATCTCTTACAAATTCAATAAACTTATTAGTTCATTAGCAATAGATCTCAAGTAATCAGTAGGATAGATTTGAATCCTTAAATACTTACAAAATTCAACGATGTCAAAGGAAGGTTCAGGCACAGAATTATTTAAGATCAAGTCACCTTTGGCATAGGGATCAAGACCTTTGGATCACTCTTTAGCTAAACAAAGGTTCTTTCCCTTTTCTTGTTGGTGTAGAAACTAAAGGATAGACCAAAAACCTAGTTCTACACTGATTTCACATGACTAAAGAGCATGTAGGATCTTCAAGGGTGATAAGAATATTGACACTGCATTTGAAATCTGACTCATATTCGAAGGTAATAATTTACAATGTCACTAGGTCCACTTGAGTCTTCATCTTCAACATGAACTTCTTCCACTATCTCTGTGTTCATGTCTATTTCTCTATAGTGTATCATCTTGGAATAGGAGGTACCATCATGATCATATATGGAATGAAAGATACACATACTTGACTTGCATGTAGTAGGTCATTTAGTCAACAACTTTTGATTGTTAGGTAACATATGAGATTTTCTTCCTATTTCTCCTTGGTTTGGATATTTCATTGAAATATCCTAATAAGGAATATAAGCCTTGGGAAGTTTCCTTTTAACCATTATCATGTCATTCACAAACCTTTGAACCAGAGGATCACTTTAACTAGAAGTAGATGTTTGTAAATTGGGTGTCTGTATATCCCATCTCCACTTGCCTATGGCAAGAAAGTCATCCTCTAATTTGATAGATAATATTTGGGATGCATTAATTTCTTTTACCCTATCATGTCTTAAGTGAAAGATGTTGGGTGGCATGGCATTGATGAAGAAGTCTTTCCTATTATTTTTGTTTGGCCTGTTTGTAGTAGTGATCTTATGTCAGAGCTTGTTGAATTTTGATACAAAATATTACATGGGTTCTTGGGCCTCCTTTTTAAGTTGTGTTAACTATAATAAGATGGTAAGTTCATCCTCAACAAACTTGAAACTTTCTTTGAAGGCAGTTCTCATTGTGGCCCAGTTAGTAATGGCTCCACTAAGAAGATGGTGGAACTAGTCTACAACAACTTTAGTTAAGGTTCGCACAAATAGACAGACTATTACATTTTCAATTAAGACAACTAGGACTCCACATGAAGTATTAAAAGCTTTTAGATGTTCATCTATTGATTTCTTCCCATCACCATTGAACTTGGGAAGGATATCCATTGCTCCTTTTGGAAGAGGATATGGATTGGTCCCAAGGTTAAGAGGTCCAATTTGAGCACCCCAAGGATTAGAAACCATGTTAGGTAGTATGAAATTGAGAGGTTGAACATTAAAGTATGTTGGGATTAGTGTTCTAGGTAACACTAAATCTTGTAGGATAGTAGCAACTAGTGTCGGTCTTTTAGGAGAAGGTATTCTACTTCTACACTTAGTTATCCTTTTCCTCCTATGGGTAAGGCTAGGAGAAAAAATTATTGTCTCACAAATTCATACAACTCATCAAAAAAACCTTTATGTTTGTCACTTAGGGTGTACTTACTTTCGACCAGCTTTCTTGAATCAAGAATTAGGGGTTGGGTTGTTGAACAGGATTAGGAGGGTTAACTTTGCATTATTGGTCTAATCTTTCCACTACGATTTCTTCTTGAACAATAGGTACTCTTGTGGTTAGTTCAACATGTTCTTCTTCATCTTTAAGAACTTGACTAACCTATAAATATTCTCTAGGCTAGTTCTAATATTCCAAGCTAGGGTATTCAAGTCAAAAAAATATCTTCTTGTGTGTTATCAAACCCTAAGCCTAGTTGGAGCATAAGAAATATTTCTTGATGAGGCAATATCATCCGACAATATAATCTATTACTTTATAATTTTGATTATCAGGTTGGCTCCCTAGCAAAGATGCCAAAAACTGTTAGTGAATAGTTTTCCCCTTTACTACTATAAATTCTAGCAACAAGAAAAACTACTTCACAAAAAAATAGTTCTTCAATTCTAACTATTTATGTTTAGAGGTACAACTCCCTCACAAATAGATTTAGTGATAAGTTCCTTTATTTTAAAAGAATAAAGCAAAATCTTCTCTTTTAACTAGAAAGAACAAAAGACATTCAAAATACTTTTCCATAAACATGTAAAAGTGTTTCTAAATAGGATATGATTTCATGAATGATCCTTAAGACTCATAGAATGAAGTACCACATAATCTGATCAATTTTACTGAACATAACCAATTCAAATGCCATTCACAGAGATAAAAATAAATCAATTACCACAATCAAGACCATATTCCTTATGAAATCAATCTAGATTACCAAAAACCATAAGATTTCAAGTTACTAATGACACCACATGAGGAACCAATAGATTCATCACTATCTTTTATTAATTCATATGAAAATGGTACTATCCAATTTTTTTTTGGATAAAGTATTATAACTAATTATATCCAAAAATTATGTCCAAAGAATTGACCCTCCACATTATCAAATAAAACAACATATATAGCCACACATGGATTTCAAAGACAGCTTCTAAAACTAACTCCATATGGAATAATTAACTACTAAAAGTTTTAAACTAAAAATCCTATATATAACTTATCAAAAATGAGAAATAACTAATGGCTAAGGGCCTCTAACTTTAATCTAATTGCCAGCTACATTGGTAGTATTAGTTTGATATCCTTGGTCTGTGGGTGCATTTCTACTTGATTATTTCCCTTCCTTGTAGCCAACTCTGATCTCAATGAGCTCCTTTTGTTGTGGAACTCCCAATTTCCCTATTCTTAATTTCCAAATAGTGATCACCTTGCAAGCATGCTCTAGCTTCTTGTCTTGAACCATTAGCTAATTGTCATAGATTATCATCATGGAATCCACCCAAGATGTGATAATGAAATTCATGATAGAGTCCTCTTTGACTTCTTTCATGGCCTTCAATTTATCTTGGTAATCAACACCTATATCTTTTAAATCTTTATATTCTTGATCCTTATTCCCCATGATCTAGACATTGATACATTTGGTGTTGTTATCTAGAATCTATTTTAGACACTCCAATTTTTTACCAGCCTCAAACTGTAGTGCCTCTCCCATTTGACTTTTGTAAGTCATCCTTATGGATGCACCTTTGCTGATCTTTTGTTGTGATGGATCATGATTGTGACCCCGAGTGATCTACACCGTTGAGGTGTTTAGATTTATGTTTCTATATCAGTTGCTTTGATTATGCTTTTGACTGATCTTTAAGATTATGATGTGATTTTTGGTTCACTGAGGTTTGTGCCAGTGGTTACCAAGATCGATGTGGTATCATGAGGTTGTTCTATGATTACCCTGAGATGTGTGCAGAGATTGCACTGTGTACTATTACCATGCTACACTGGACTGGGTTCCTGTAGCGATGGTTAGTCATGTTTATGACTGTGTTTGCTTATGTGTTTTAAATGCCTTTTAATGTAGAGTAATTAATCATTATTAAATGCTTAAGTAATTAGAATGGATTGTTCTTGTTGGATTATTTGGTTATGTGCTTCAGACATTTACCTTGTTTTATTTTGATATGAGAGATATTTGTTCTCATGTTATGTTTACATTTGAGATGACCTGAGGGTCAAATGTTACTCTTTGATTCTAGTATCATAGATATTAGACTACTATGCTGTTCAGTTAATCATATTGCAGGATGATGCTATTTTGAGATGACAGTGTGTTTTGTGATGTTATCTAGTTATTTGGTATTTGGAAATACCTCTAATTATATTATGTGATGGATTTAATGCTATGGTTATTTACTTCATTCTTGCATTGCTATGCCTTTTGCGAATGTGAGTGATGTAAATAGATTATTTTAATATAATTAAATAAATGGTTAAATTAGGTGATTTAATGCATTTATGGCTTCGGTTATGTTATTATATGCAATTGCACTTGATCGTGTTGTTTAGTGTGCAGGATTTATATCCCTGGTAGTGGCACATGGAGTTAGTGATTCAGTCGTTCATATTTTACCAATGTCATCCTTGTATGGTCGATGTATCCTTAATTAAATGTTTAATTTAAACCTTTCAATGATTATTAAATCCGAACTCATTTGCATTATGTGATTAGACCAGTAATCGTGTCTGTGCATTTAGTGTTTCACTTTGTCGCGAAAGTTGTTTAGGAGATTTATGTGTTTTTGGGTTTTTGGGCTTTTTAATTGATTTATTTTAATTTTTGGCAGCTTTGCCATAGATGAATTCCTATTTATAGGAATAGCCTATTTTCGTTTGGGTCAATTCGGGGTTTAACTAGATTGGCTGGTTAAATGCCCTAATCGATTATTCACCCAAAAAGTGAATAAGTATCCAAAAAGGAATTTAATTCCTCACTTCTCACTTTCAAATTGGAAAGTTGGAGAGTAAAACCCAAAATCCTCGTCATGAGGATTTACTGTTTTGTTCATTGTGGGAGCTATGGGCATGGGATCATCGCGAGGTTGGGCTCATTGGATCCAGCTTGGAGAAACCTTGGATTGCCATGATTTTCAGCTACTTCTATGAGATATTTATTTTATGGTTCAGATTCCCGTTTTGCCCTTTTGGCTGTGAGGTAGGGCTTTCTTGTTTTATTGTTTCTACTCTGTTTCTGCTTCTATTTTTGGTAGTCGTTTGTTTGGAGGCTAAGAACTAGTGTTCCCCTCCATTTCTGTATGTTAGTTCTACCCGGTTGGGCGGGTATGAACATTTCCCTATTTTTTGGGAAGAGGGTTTGGAGTTTTGCATCGTTATGCTGGCCGTTTTTGCATACGGTGTTCGATTCCATTTATTTTTGGATTTTTGGGGTTTTTGAACCCAAAGGCCAAATGGGTTTTAATTTTGAAATTTTCTAAAATTTTGGGGTTTTCACCTCGTTTTGCATGTCGCCTTGTTTTCTCGGGTTTTCTTGGCACATTGTGGTTTGTGGACCTTGATGATCTGTTTGGATATCAATTAGACCACTTTTGCACTTTTATGTTGCATTGGGATGTGTGTCACACCCGTACTTCTGACTTTGTGTTCGGTTGAGTGATTTGTTACCTGTTATGGTTTCTTTTGGACCTTTGCTTTTGTTTCGTGAATGTTAGGATTCATGTAGAATCCATACTCTCGGATTGAGGCCGGTTGAGTGATTTCATGATGTATGGTTTTATTGGCTTTGGGATTTGTGTAGAATCCATCCTTCCCGTGTTGCTTTCAGTTGGGTGTTCTCTTTGCATTGTGTTCTCATTCCTGTCCTTGTGTTATGATCTTCGTGATGGTGGTGCGCCACACACGAGTACGTACGTGTACATTTGTTGGGTGACTTGCAAGGCCTGATCTTCCGTGGATTTTTTGAAAGTTATGATCATTGGGGTTGGGATGGGAGTATGCATGCCCACGGGCACTTGTCGTAGGATGAGCATGGGTAGGGTAGGGTAGCATATGGAGGGGGCTTCTATCTCGTAGCCTGGTGACCTTAGTCCTATAGGGTTGGCAGAGGAAGTTTTAAATAAGTGATAATTAAAGAAAATGTGTGACTGGTAATAAAGGTGACATTACCAATGATCTATTTGGTTTGTTCAATGGATTTCAAAGATAGATGAAACAAAGGCATAAAATACCTAGGTTATTTATGGAGAATTATGTTGATACAATTTATTTTATGGTTGAAACTGAGTTTACATGCATGGAGGTTGTGGTTATGAGGTTACCCAAGATATTTTAGAACAATATGTTGAAGTTATGTTGGCCTCACCTAGAGATAAAGATGAAAAATATATAAGACATATAAAGATAAATCTAGCCAAGTAAGGGAAGAATTATATATAGGAGATATAAAAAGGAAGGTGGAGAAATTTGGGAAAATATTGTAGAAAAAGAGGGTATTAACAAAGGAGAGTGGACAATGATGAAGAAGGGAAGAAAATTTCCCACAAAGGCTAAGTTGTAAATCAAAAGCATAAAACTTGTAAAGGATAGTACCAAAAAAAGAGAAGAGGTGGTAGATACACCCTAATTTATAATCTTGTCTACTCTTGTCACTTTTTTGTGTAATTTCTAATTGCCACTTAAGGAAAATGTTGATTTATGCCCATTAAATGTCTTATTTCTTGGGCCTAATAATATATTCTTTTTTGCAATATCTAACTTTCCATATTCAAGATGTGTGGAATAATCTTTGGATATAAGGTGTAATATGTGTATAGGATGTATGATACATATATAGTAGCACATACAAAAGCATTATATTTATTCAAAATGATAGATATAAAATAGTATATATTGGAACAATCTATGATAGATCTATAGAAGAAAATATTGGAACATTATATTTATTTGGAATGATAGATATACAATGGTAAATACTTGAGTGTATTTAAGAAAATTTTTGGGTGTAACACATGATAGTAGCATGCTGATTTTAGAGAAAATTGCACTCAATGAAGTTTGTGCTGACCTATTTGAATGGTCTTGTGTTACATTTTCCCTCTGCAAGCAATATAATTTTCTTTGTGGACCAATTTTTCTTTTTCTCTATCCTATATAATTTGCATCTCATTCATCAACAAGATCATTGGATCCCAAGGCAATTTGGAAAACATTGCTTTAATGTTATGCTACACCAATCTGACAACTATAAAAAATTAAAGTATGGATGAAGTTAAAATCATCAACTAGTAAATAAATAACTAACATATTACAAGGACTTGGTGAAAAATCTCAAGGTGCATTGTAGTTTCCCTCATTATTCATCAAATTCAACTCAATTTTTTATTCATTAGAAGTGTTATCAATTAAACCAGCATCTTCACCAATATTGGAATGATTTCCATTAAGTGAAATTTTATAACTAGCATCTCTTGGCTTGTTGTCATCCTCATGTGAAAAGGTTGTTACCTCATGATATTATGAAGACATATTACTGCTCTTGTAAAAACCATAATTTTTGTGGCAACCTTTTCTCATATCTTCTCTCTTCACAAGTACAACACCTTCTAATTTTTGAAGACCCTTGATCATTTTTGTCTCATGGTTGAAGCTAGTATGAAATTCTCCCATGGAATCTATTATAGCAACTATTTCATTGCTACATAATGAAGCATCATTGATAGATTATTCATCAAAGTTCTTGAGTTTGACTTCTTGTTGGTCCTTATTTTTACATCCTTGATAAAGACTAATATTGTCACTATATTCATGCCCTTGTTTTTACATCCTTTGAATGTCCTTTGTTTTTCCATCACATAAATGACACAACCTTTTCACTCATATAAACTATTGTCTTCACTCTTCCATATTTCTTCCTTCCATGGTGTTGTTAAGTTTGGTGGTAAGACGAGAAGTGGTAACAACATATATCGAGTGACATGTATAAATGATTGTTTTTTTGTTCAAAATCAATGGCAATATATAATATTGTTGATGATAAGGAATTCTCACAATTCTGAATGTCAAAGGCTTTAATTGTAGATGTCTATTTCATTCTCATCAGTGTGTACAACAATTTCACATGTTACTATGGTATTTCATTTCTTATGGATTAAATCAAACTAGTTGTAGGTTTGGTATGGATTAATTTCCATATATTCTCCAATCAAAGCTAACAACAACATGGATCGTAGTTTTTCAAGCACCAATAATTATAGTGATATTTTTTTTAATGAATGTTTTTCTTATATATATATAATTCATTTGATTTGTTTAGATGTCAACCTTATTGAAGAGATAGTAATATTTAATTATTATCAATTATATACAAGATACTACTAATGCTTGTATGTTTATATTTGATATAATTTTATAGGCTGAATACTTGCTTGTAAAGAAAGTCCATGCCTAACAATATGAACCCAAAAAAAAAAAGGTGAGAATTGCTAGATTATAGTCTTAGTTCAAAATAAATGGTGATAGAAAATGTTATTGTCCTTGCAAAAAATGCAAGGGCTTAAAGAATCAAAGAATTCTAATCACAACAACTTAGAGACATTGTAGGCCACATGATTACATTGAAGGGGGAAAGGATTTTCATCCTTTGGTGAATGGGTATTTAAAACTAGTGGAACAAGGAGGTGTGAATATCAAAGTAGAAGGTAATTCTCCCATGAAAGAAAATGATCTAGAGGCAGAGAATAATTGAAGATGTTGGTATTGGTGCAGTTGATAATGTGCCAAAGAACATGATTGAAGAAGATGTTACTGGTGCAACTGATGAAGATGAAAATAGTCACACATCTAATGATTATGATGAAGAGAGCCTTGATATACCCTTAATTAAAAAGGCATACGGGCCCCTGTACCAAGGCTCCCAAAGAAACACTTCTCTCTGATGTATTGTTGCTAGTAAACTTGAAGGTTATGAATGGTATATCCAATGTAGAAATCTCATGTATGCTAAGGTATAGTGTCATTTTTATCATCTTCTATGTTAGCGTATCATTAATGTTATTTATATTAACAATTTTTTTCCATAGGTTGATAGGTGACTATTTGTTACCATCATTAAACATTCTACCTTGCTCTTATCGAGAATTATCAACTAATATGAAAGATATTGGAATGGAGTATCAAACAATACATGCATATCCCAATGATCGTATTATATATCATAAACAACATGAATTGGAAACACAATGTGTTGATTGTCACATTAGTAGATATCAATTAGATAGAATAACCAAAAAGGTACCTCACAAGGTTCTTTGATACATTCCTATTATTTCACATCTGCAACGATTATTTAGGTTTACTAGCTTGACACAATTTATGGATTATCGTGCACACAATAGAGATAAAGATGACATTATACGAATGCCAACATATGGTTCTACATTTAAGGACATAGAAGTTAGGTGGCCAATATTTAAAGAAGAATCTCATAATCTGAAGCTTTCATTGATAGTAGACAGTGTCAATCCATTTGGAGAGATGAGATCTATTTACTCGGTCTAGCTTGTTTTTGTTATTAATAATAACATTCCTCCTTGAATGTCTATAAAGAGGGAGCTCATAATGTTGGAAATGATTGTACTAGGTATTTTTCCATTTAATAGTCATCTAAATTAATTTATAAACATAGTGTCAAAATGACCATAATAATTATGTGTTGTTTATGTTCATTCAACTAGGTAAGTACCAAGTGAAAGATATGAACATATATATTGAGCCTTTGATTGATGAGTTGTTGAAAGTATGGAATGGGGTCACTATGTACAACATCTCTAGACCAATTGGTGAAAGACAATTTCAATTTTGTGCAATGCTTGTATGGACAATACATGATATCCCTGGACTAACACATGCATTTTTGTGGTTTGTAATTTTGTTAACACATATTTTTGGTATGTAATAGTGCTAATGCATTTTGGTTGTATGTTTTAGTTGTGTGTGATAATTGTAAATATGAATCTTATAGTACACATATCATCTAATTATACACGATCTTGTAGGTCTTCAGACAAAAGGAAAATTTGCATGTCCAATTTGTGATCCAAAGATGAAATCTCGTCATTCAAAAAGTTTAGGAAAGTAGGTGTTTGATGAGCATAGACACTTTTCTCCACAAAAATCATAAGTATCAAATTGCCAAAAAATATCTTTTCAATTAGAAAGAAGAGAAAACATCAAAGCCATGAAGAATGACACCTCACATGTAGAATTTGGAATAAGTTAGAATGAACCATCGAGGTAATGTCATTCCATTTGATGCCAGTCTTTGTATTAAATTTAAATTTGGATATTTTCTTTTGTTTAGTAATAATATAATTGATGTTCATGAAGGTTGTCAAGGCATTGATGAGAAACTTCAAAAAGGACTTAAAAGTTATCCTAGAAAATTTAGTAGGTTGTCATAATACAAGAACCTCCCAAACATGCATTTGTTTGATTCTATACATATTAGAAAGAATTTAACATAGAAACTATGGAAAATATTGGATGGAAGGTGTGACAAAGAAAAATTGGTCAAAATTTGCAATGAAATTAAAGAATCCAATCATGCATTAAATTTTTTCACTGAATCAAATAGAAATGTAAACTAGATTAATATGAGTGTCATTCCTTGGTTATTAATGCAACAACAAACTGATGCCAAAAAAAACTAAATTTCCCACAGGATTTGTTGCAAACATAAGAAGTCTCATATCAAAGAAAGGACATTTTGGGTTAGGGTTTAAAATACATGATTGGCATACCTTCGTCAAGGTAAGTCATGTTATTCTCTATTTACAATAAATTTGTAAAAAATCATGTACTTTTGATTGTTTTTTTTAATAATATAATGAAAAGATCATTTTATTATTACTACAGTATGTTCTACCTCTATCTCTCCCACACAACTTTGACAACATGAGTTTCAAACATGTTATATATGATCTTGGGAAATACATGAGGTTGGAAGTGTTATTAGTCTTTTTAATATGTTTTTGTGTGATGAATATCTTGTAGGTGGTTATTAGCTAAAGAAATTGATAAAAAAGACATAAAGCAATGGAAGAAAAAAATTCCTCAGCTTGTGTGAGATGCAAAAGTGTCTACCTTCAAGTTTTTTCAATGTACAAGAACACTACCTCATACATTTAGTTAAGAAGATTGAATTGTGTGGACCTATACCAACTAGGTCAATGTGGATGGTTGAGAGGTACTTGAAATTTATGAAATGCTTGGTTTGACAGAGATAACATCTTGAGGGTTCCATGGTTAAGGGATATATGGTCTACCAGGCCATGGTGTACATTAGTGAATATCTTCTCAAGTTTGGATCAAAGATCCATGTAGATCTCCTTTGGGATCCCAAGTCCATTAACAAATTAGAAGGGGAGTACTTGATGGTGGAAGGTAGATTGAGGAAAGTGAGAGGTAATTATAAGGTGTTATTGTAGTTAATTAATTCTTATCCATCATGACTATAAGTAATTTATAATTGGCTTATTTATTTTATATAGTTACTCATAAGTAGGATGCACTTTATTTGTATACTGAAAATAATCTTGATTGGATGATGGTATGGATTAAACAATCTCAACAAAATGGGTACTTATTAACATGGGAAGGTGTTACTTCCTTGGTTAAAGAAGCTCATCGTAAGGGAGATCTCAATGTTACACCAATGGTAATTGATCTAAAAACTTGTTTAAGATGTGGAAAAGTATGTATAACTTAATCTATCATGACCCACTTGTTTATTATCAACTCATAGATGGATGCATAATTTTAAAATGTTTGAAAAATAACAAGTCAAAAACCATAAAACTATGTACTACAATGGCTGTAAATTTCACATAAAAAAGGTTGATGAGACTAAGAGAACTTGTGATTATGGGATAACTGTAGTCTTCAAGGTCACCAATATTTTATCTAGAAACAACATGCATCTTCAATAATACTTTGGTCAATATAATTGAGTGTGACTTTAATTCCTTCAAACTAGTTCTATTCATTGTCAAATGGTAGAGACTACGACTGAATCAAAATGATCCTAATAGAACTATTATTGAACATGATAATGGATTTACAATGATTAATACAAGATCATTTGAGATAGTTGGAAATGAGCCCTATGTTCTTCCAAGCTAATGTGAGCAAGTGTTTTCCTTTGGTATTCCACATAAGCTGGGTTGGTCATTCATCAATAAACACAATCCAAGAGGAAGATAGATAAAGTAAAATGTGATTGAAGAAGAAGATACTGAAGAAATGGAAGATGAAGTAAATGATGATGATGACAAAGAAGTTCAAGATGTGGTGATTATAATGCCCTGCCTGAAGATCCTTGGAACAAGGATTCAATACAAGCCAAGATATATATATATATATATATATATATATATATATATATATGAATGCACATTAGAATCAACATACAAGGATCACAAAGATCACAATGGAAGACTAAAAAACCATCCAAACACCAATGACTCTCCAAATGCAACCATTGACAAAAAACAAAAAACTACAGAAGATGCAAATGATTTCAAATTCAAAATCCAATTCCAAGGGATTTAAGAACACCATAGAGGGTAGTCAAAACATATCTCAAAAAATTTTAGATCAGACAAACTAAAAAATGTTTGCTATTTACGTGAATAGGTTTTCCCAAACACCCAAGAAATACTTTCATGCAACAATATGGTATACTTTCCAATATCGTGCGATATTTTTCCTTTGCATGTGTGATACTTTCTAGTATGATACAATATTCCTTCCTTAGGTGTGTGGTACTTTAAAAGTATTGCCCAGTGTTAGAATACTATCACCCAAAAGAACCAAGAAACAAACCTAGAATAATTAGAGGGATAAAATGAAGAGTTGGGACCTCCACATTGAGGAGTACCGAATCCACAAGTCTAGGCTTGGATACTCAAACAAAAAGTAGAAAGATGAAAGTATAACTAGCCATCTAAAACATAATAACATATGGAATGTACTGAAAGAAACATCACAATGAATGAACATAAAAAATGTGCAGTTCATCCCAACCATAATAGCATCATGAGACCTCAAAGGTCCTAGCCATCCCTTTCATGTAACATCCCAAACTACCAACTAGATGGTCAAAGTTGTCTTATGAGGATGGCACACCTAAAATGTAATAACACCATAAGAATAGGAAATCTAACATTCTAATCCAATAAGAAATAGATACTCTAACTAAGAAAATCACATCATCTAATAATATTCTAAACATCATAATATAGGAATGTATCAAATAAACTAACATCATCTAAACATGACATCTAAGCATTCTAATGAAAGCATAAACTGCAAGGAAGCATACTTTGGAATCTCGAATATACCAAGTGAAACACCAAGCACCGATCGCACTGGAATAATAGACCATCTCTGTACACTGGTCCCCAATAGTGGTAAAGGTAGCTACACCTCCCAACCACATGAAACTTATAGGTCCACTCCCATTATGCTAATAGAGATAATGATCCAACCACAAAATAAACGTAAAGAAATCATCCATGGCTAGCACTCATGCTAGACAGTAAGATGACTATGACCAAGATCATGAGACAATGAAAGTGCAATAGATCTTGGTCAAACACCCAATGGGTTACTATGTCAGGACTTGCCAAGAGGGGAAATAAATTGGCATCAAGTAGCCCAAGCTAGCGTGGTGCAGAATCAACTTCCCAAGGGAAGGGTCATACAATGTGTCCTCAAACTTAATCAAGTACTCACACATTTTATTATCTTAACTTATTACCCAGTAATTTATTTAGTTATCACTTAATTAAGCCTTCTTCCTGTCAACTTGGGAAAGGTCACTGAGGTTGCGATAGAAGCCCCTCCATGAAACTACCCTATCCTACCCATACTCATCCCATGATGAGTTCCTGTAGACATACATATTCTCAACCCAACCCCAAAAGACATAACTCAACAGAATTACCACTAGGAGTGTAGGCCTTGCAAGTCACCCAAAAACACACGTGCATGTGCTCATGTGTGAGTGCACCACCATCACAAAAGTCAAAACACAAGGGATGGACGAGAACATAAGAAAAATCACACTCAACTGATAACAACTCAGGAGAACAGATGCAACATGCATCCCATTGCAACATAAAAGTGAAAAATGGTCTAAATAACATCCTAAGGATGATCCAAGTCCATGACCAACATCATGCCAAGAAAACCAGAGAGAACTAGGTGGCATGCAAATCGAGGTAAATACCCCACAACTCAAACTCTTCAAAAATAAAATCCATTTGGTCTTTGGGAAAAAAAAGCCACAAAAATTCAATAAAATTCAGGTTTGGACACTGTATACAAAAATGACCAGCATAATAGTGTGAAACCCCAAACCCTCATCCTGAAAAAATAAGAAAGCATTCATAGCCATCCAATCGGGTAGAACTAACAATTAGAAATAAGGGAACACTAGTTCTCAGCCTCCTAACATACAACTACTAGAAACAAAAGTAGAAATGAAGCTGAAATACAAAAATGAGAGAGCCCTACTTGACAACCAAAAGGGCTAAAATGGGAATCAACTAGATAAAATAAATATCTCGTGAAAGCTGTTGAAAGTCATAGAAAAGCAAGGTCTCCATAAGCTAAATCCAACAAGACTGACCTCATGAAGATCCCAAGCCTGTATCTCTTACAACAAATAGAAACACAATCCTCCAATAGAGGATTTTAGAAAATGCTCTTAATTTTGTAATTTCCAAAAGTGAGAAGTGAGGAATTAATTTCCTCTTTGGATACTTATTCACTTTTCGAGTGAATAATCAATTAGGGTGAATAACTAGGTAACCTAGTTAAATCCCAAATCAACCCAAGAAAAAACATGCTATACCAAGTAATTGGAATTCATCTATGAAAAAGCTACCAGAAATTAAAATTAATTAAAATAAAGCCCAAAAAACCTTAATCACAAAAATTCCTAAATAGCTTTCGTAACAATTGTGAACCTCTAAATGTGCAAACACATTCATAGGTCTAGTCATATTATGAAAATGAGTCTATATTTATCAAATCATCAGAAGGTTTAATTTAAATATTTAAATAAGATATGTTGACCACACAAGGATGACATTGGTAAATATGAATAGCTCAATCACTAAGTCCATGTGCCACTACTAGGGATATACACACTAAAACAAATGATCAAGTGTAACTGCATATAATAACATAGTTGAAGCAATAAATGCATTAAATATCCAATTTAACCATTTATTTAATTATACTAAAATAATCTATTTACATCACTCACATTCACATGAAGCATAACAAAGTAAGAATGAAGTAAATCACCATAGCATTAAATCCACATCTAACATAATCAGAGATATGTCCAAATACTACATAACCAAATATCATCATAAAATGTATTGTCATCTCAAAATGGCATCATCATGCAAATATGATAAACTTGTAAGCATAGTAGTCTAGCATCTATGATACTGAAATCAAAGTATAACATCTGACCCTTAGGTCATCTCAAATGTAAAACATAACATGAGTAACAAGTATCTCTTAGATCAAAATAAACAAGGTATAGACAACAAACATGAGCAACACTACATTCTCCTCCACTAGGCATAAGCTTACTCCTAGAATCTTGCAAAAGGATAGGGGTAAAAATCTCTCAAATGTGTAGCATCATCCCAAGTAGCAGAGGTTTCATTAGTCAGATCCCATTGACCCTTACCTACTCTATGTCCTAACCTCTTAAAGTCAATCTACAATGTTGAAGGATATGAATGGGCTCCAAAGAAAGATGCCCGTCCTCCACCTGTAAAGTATTCCAATCAAGAAAATGGATCAGATCAGGAATATACTATCTCAAAACATAAACATGAAAAAAATCATGGATGCACGATAGGCTAGATGGTAACACTAGTTGATAAGAAACAAGACTGATCCTCTCAAGGATCTCAAACATTCTGAGAAAACATGCCATTGACTTAGAGCCTTTCCCATAATGGATGGGGCTCTTCCTCAAATGTACTCTAAAAAATACCTTATCACAAACAAAAAAGTAATGGTCCAACCTATATGCATCTACATACTTCTTATGTCTATCCTAAGCAATAACCAAATGCTCTCTAATATGAATAATCTACTGCTCCATATCCTAAAGCATCTTTGTACCTAGAAGAAATCGGTCCTCTAAATGATCCCAACTCAAAGGGGTACGATACGTTGTACCATACAAGGCCTAAAAAAGTGGTCTGTCAAGAGAATTATGATACCTATTGTTGTATGCATACTCAAAGATATAAATAATCCTCCCACTTCACCTAGCTATCTGTGACATACATGTGAAACATATATTCCAGAACCTAGTTCACTCTATTTGTCTAACCATCAATCTTTGGGTGATAAGCCAATCTAAAATTGAGTTGCATGCCCAAAAAATGCTGGAGAGACATCCATAGTGCTAAATTAAACACTAGATCTCTATCTGAAATGATCCAATGAAGGATACCATGCAAACTAACAATATCCTCCAAGAGAACATGCGCTACAAAAGAAGTTGTGTATGATGTTCTCATGGGTTAAAAATGTGCTACCTTGGACAAATTTTCCATTTTCACCATAATACAATCATGTCATCATGATGACATAGGTAACCCTATGATAAAATCAATAGATGTCGTATCCCACTTCCACTCTAGAATGGCATGTGACTACAAAAGATCCGTTGGATACTAATACTCTACCTTCACTCTTTGGCCCTTGAGACATCAACCAACAAAATCAACAACGTCATACCTCATCCTTGTCCAAAAGTACAACTGTTTAAGATCAACATGCATCTTCTTGACATCGAGATGTGCATAATATAGTGCACAATGCACTTTCAATAAAACCAAGGTACGAAGATCACCTGACACTAGTACATAGATATGCCCCAAGTGTTGCAGTAGTCCATTAGACTCAATCAAGTAATCAAAAAGTCTCCCCTCAAGGGTACACCTAGACTTGATCTCCACTCTCACTTCCTAATACCATGTATCACTAGAAAAGGCCTCCAAGACATGACCTCTCAAATCCACTCCAATTGACAAAATTGATATCTCATGTCACCTCCCACTCAAGGCATCTACAATGACATTCTCCTCCCCTTTAATGTAGTGAACATCAAATTCATATTCACATAGGAAGTCCATCCAATGATAATGTCATGCATTCAAGTTTAGCTGAGTAAAGATATACTACAAGCTTCTATGATCGCTATGCAAATTAAACCTATGTCACAAAAGGAAATGCCTCCAATGAACAAGAACATGCACCACAACTGCAAGTTCTTGTGAGTGGGGTAGTTGAGCTCCTGGTCCTTGAGTTTTCTAGACTCGTAGGAAATCACTTTTCCATCCTACATCAACACCACACCCACACCTTTCAATGAAGCATTTTTGTAAACCATAAAATCACCTATAGGATTAGGAACTAAAAGGACTGGTGCACTAGTCAAACACTCCTTAAGAGTTATAAATGTTGCCTTATACTAGTTTGACCAAATATACTTCTTCACTTTCTACTGAAGAGAAGTCATGGGATGAACCACTCATGAGAAATTCTTCATGAAGTGATGGTAATAACCTGCCAATCCCATGAAACTATGAACCTCAGAAACATTAGTGGGTACTGGCCAATCCATGATATCTCAGATCTTTTTTGGATCTACTACAATACCATCATTAGTGATGATATGCCCTAAATACTTCACCTCCAACTAGAATAATCCAAATTTACCCAAGTTTCCATATAATTGATGATCTCTTCTCTTAAGCATTTCAATACTTGGCATAAATGGAGCTCATGTTCCTCTATAATCTTCAAATAGATCAATATGTCATCCAAGAATACAATGACACACTAATCAAGATATATACAAAATACTCCATTCTTTAGGTTCATGAACACTGATGGCACATTGTTTAACCCAAAGGGTACAACCCTGAACTCATAGTGTGCATACTATGTACAAAAAGTTGTCTAATGAATGTTAATCTCCTGAATATGAAGTTAATGGTATCCTAATTTAAGATCAATCTTTGAGAACACTCACACTCCCTTCATCTAATCAAACAAGTCATCTATACTCGATAAATAATATTGGTTCTTCACCATCACCTTATTCAACAACTAGTAGTCAATACATAAACATAATGATATGTCTTTATTTTTCATAAAGATGATTGGTGCACCATATGGGGATACACTAGGATGAATATGGTCCTTGGCCAAAAATTCCTCCAACTACAATCTAAGCTCACTCAACTCCTGAGAAGTCATGTAATAAGGAGCTCATGAAATCAAATCCACTCCTAGTATGATATTGATCTGAAAATCAATGTCACGCTATGTGGCATATCTGGTATCTCATATGGAAACACATCTACATACTCATGAAGGAGTGGGTGATCATCAAGTGTCATCATATGGCTCTTGGCTTCCTCAAGATCACTAATAGAAATAAAAAATATATGTCATCCCTTCTACACACTTCACTTCAGCTAGTTAGCTAAGATCATCCAATGTGAGACTGGTCTCTAGACCCCTAAAAGTTCCACCTGCCCAACCATGTCATCAACATACTAAATTGACTTACAACAGAAATCTATATTCACCTGATAGGAAGCTAACCAATCTATTCTTAACACAATGTCATATGATCCTAGTAGTAGGATGAAAAGATCCACTATGGTGGTGAAGATACCAAAGTTCAATCTACAACCACTAACCAAGGAGTCTACAACCACTTTGGATCCTATGGCTAACTCAACCTACCACCTATCAACCTAATGTGTTGCCACTAGCCCACATCATTGAAAAAGAGATGGTGAAATAAAAGAATCTAAAGCACTTGAGTCAAATAATATTGAAGATGAAATATCATGTAATATACCTATAGCCTCAACAATGGTACCCTGGTGCTCATCTTAACAGTTATCAACCATCACAAATACTCAATTGTTTTGACCAACATCTCCCACAGTAGGCTCTGATCTAGCTACACCTTTTCTAGGTCTTGTAGATAGCTCAATATGACATTTCCATGCTTTATTTCCAAGATGACCACAAGAGAAACATTCTCTTAGAAATTTGGAACTGTTATTGCAACCACCTTGGGTAGTACTAGAATAAGGTGCACTACCCTTGCTAGAGTTTTTCTAGCTACTCTAAGAAAGGTGATTTTTTGAGGCTTTTGACCACTACTTTGCTCATCACCTTTCTTCCTTGAGGCACTATAATTTTGTCCACCCTTATCCCATTGATGATAGCCATGTCGCTTTTGGTGCCCTTGGTCCCCTTGCGAAGGTGTTGACTAAGTGTGGCCCTTACCTAAGGAATGAGTAAACTTAACATATTTTCCTAAATTTCATGCACTATATTTTTGAGAACCTAATTTGCTACTAAACCTTCCAACCAAATTACTCCCTGCAATTTGTGCCTTCTCTACAGTAAGAATAAGACTCCTAGGTTGAAGCATACGAACCTCTCCAATAAGAAAGTCCTTCATTCCTCAGACAAAATATTGAGTATGGATTATCTCATCATAATTATAGCATGAGCACTACCTAAGGTCAAAGAATTTGATCTCATTCTAGTCCAGTGATAGGTTTCCTTGTCTAACCTCATGGAACTCATCTGCACAATCCTCCCTGAACTAGGGAGATAGGAATCTCTCTCAAAACTTCTCCTGAAAGATCTCCCAGGTGAGATCTATGATATTTATTTGGAGCTTCTACTCCTCTATATTCCACCAAATAGATGTGTGGTCCCTCAGTTTCATAATTACACAATGGGCCTTCAGATTGGTTGCATATGGATACATGGTAAAACAACACTCCATGTCCAATAACCAAGTCTCCTCCTTGAGGCTACCTCCCTTTCCATCATAGAATGGTGGTTTAGACTAGTGAAGGGTCTTCATAATGTCTAAATGGATAGAATCCTCATCATTGTGGTTCCTACTACCCTAATGGTCCCTTTGGCCACTCGGTGGTGTATGAGAATGTTTGCACTCCTGCTCTCTATGCTTAGACATATGGTAATCTCCATGATGAGATCCCTCTTCCAAGTCATGGTTGCATTGGCTACCCTCTACATGAGGCCCCAACTAAGCAAGAATCTTGTAGCTCATCGACATTAATGCCCCAATGCCACCCTAATATTATTCCTCTTGGTATTCTTTGTCATTAACAACTCATCAGTTACCACCTTGACAACTAGGTCTATGTTTAGGAGGCATCACTATAGAGAAACAAGATAGGGTCAGAATCACACATTAGAAGCATAAGCATCATGAGCATAAGCCACAATGAGATATAAAAATAATAAAGATAAGATGATAATACATTCACTAAAACAAAACATAGTGGAAGCATAACATAGAGATCCCAATATTGTAACATAGGTTCTAATACTAGATGTAATGTTCTGCCCAGAGATCCTTGGAAAAAGGATTCAATACAAGCCAAGATATATATATTTTAAAATAAGTATGAATGCAAACAACAATCAACATACAATGATCACAAAGATCACAATGAAAGACTAAATAACCACCCAAACACCAATGGATCTCCAAATGCCAAAACTGACTAAAACTGAAAAAATATGAAAGATACAAACAATTTCTAATCCAAAACATTCCAAATTTAAAATCCCATTCCAAGGGATTCAAGAACACCATAGAGGGTACTAAAAAAACCTCTCAAAAACTTTCAAACAAACCAAAAAGTATTTGATGTCTACCTGAACAAGTTTTCCCAAAGAACCAAGCAATACTTTCATGTAGCACTGTGTGATACTTTCTAGTATTGTACAACATTTCTTCAATGGGCATGTGATACTTTCAGGGTCTAGGAGATACATCTCCCAAAGCTGTGCAACACTCTTTAAATGTTGTATGATAGTTTCTCAAAGGGTGTGTGATACTTTCTAGTATCAAATGATAGTTTTCCTTTGGGCATGTGATACTTTTTAGTATCGCATGATATTCCTTCCTTGGGTGTGTGATATGTGAGGCCTCGCCCTGACCCATCATAGCATGGGATATCTTATTTACATTTTTATATTTGTGACCTTGATATTTTGAGAATTATTTGAGACTTAGATGGATAGTGGATTTTCTTTATCTATTCATTTTGATGCTCTAGTAGTGTTTTACATTGTTGTGTGCACTAAGAACCTGTTATTATGTAAGAAATGTTTGAACATATATGGATGCAACTTTATGACACGTTATTATAAGATTTTGATGCAATGCAAATGTTAATTTGATCTTGATGATTTCTAATTTATAGATAAATGCTAAATTGATTATGATGTTTTATGACATGCAGATGAATGGTTAGGATATGCAGATAGATGTTAATCTGATAATGATGGCTTATGACATGTAGATTTTGATATCTTAACATATCAAATGGAATAATTGAAAGACTAGGAAATAAATCTAATTTGAATTATGTTAATATGGATATTATTATTATGTGCACTTATGTAGCATATGTTTATTTGACCCCTTGGACTACTGATGCTCGAATTTGATGTGCAGGAAGAGGAACCATGGAAATCTAATGGGGAAACAAGGTATAAACACATGTTTAAATGACTCTACCAAGGTGAATCTTGTAAGATTTGTAAACCTCATTGTGATGTGTTTATTTTGTAAATTTGTGATGTATGTGTATAGTATGCATTTCATGAGTAGGTTCTAAACATGTCATGTGTGATGTATAGTGTATTTTGGTGTGCCACTTGACACTTGTATTTGTTATGTGAAATGAAATGTTCTTTGATGACGGATCATGTGACCACGTTATTCTGAGTAAAATGCCTTAATTGAAAAATTTGATTATTGCCAAAATTAGTAATGAGAACAAGGTTATCACCATGGGAAAATTTGAAATTTAAATTACCTAACATTGGGAGGGCCCACCTTCACCCTATTCTTGATTCAATTGTTGAATCTTTGTGCAAAGCCTTGGGATGGGATGTGTTGAAATGTATTGTGTTAAATCTTGTCATATTTTTGTGAATATGCATAGCATGATAATGTGTAGTATGCAACCGTTTATGCCTTGTTTCCCCAATCTCGATGGGTGGTCTCCTTGAGGCCTAGGTTGGGAGGTGAGCCTTCATGGTTCCCAAATTCTTTTGTTTTTTTTTTTTCTTTCTTTCTTTTGTAGGGTTTCATTTAATGAGCTTGGAAACTTGATGTCTATATAGCCCATTCTTGCATAAGAGAAGGAGACTTTTTTTTTTTTTGTATTGGAAATGGAGTAATAAACTCCACTTGTTATGTGAAGCAATTTATATTGTAGTAGAGTTGTCACTGTTCTCATTCATATGTCCATAGAGGGAGAGATTTGCAAAATCTATGTATCAAATGATCCTTCCATAATGTATAGCTTGGTATGTACCACCCTTGTTCATGCTTGATATTATGATCTGAAGTAAATTTTTGAAAGGATCATGAAGGAGAGATTTGTAGTGTTGATGTTGTCTTATCTATATTTAAATTGGAATGTGTTAAAGGAAATAATTTTGTGTCATGATATACCATTAAGGATGAATTAGACAATTATCTCCTTGATATCTTTATCTCCTCAATTACATGAGAGTAAATTAGTTGTTTGATGTTTAACATTGAAGTGAATTAGTAGTAAGATATGCAATTGAAAGTAATAAAATTATAGATAGCATAAATTATGGAATTTGGATGGCATTAAAGTATTTTGAATTTTGATGCGATGTAATTTTGGCTTCAAGGATTTCTTGAGTTCGATTTTGCAATTAGATTTTGTTAACAATAAGGTAGTTTGCTTCAGGATAAATTGTTTATTAGAATAGAAAATGATAATGTATAGTGCAATAATAGACCATATCTAATTCAATCTTAGCAACCATAGAGATTGCATGAAAGAAACTAGACAATTAGTTAAGTTAAAAAGAAGACCTATAGGTGTATAAATACACTCTTCCTAGATATAGTCAATAAAAAAAGACATAAAGGAGAATAGAATAATTTTTTTTTGTAAATTTTAAATATAATATATATGAGTCACTAATCATGAATATGATAAAAAAAATTCAAGTTTCAACTAAAATATATATATATAAAAGCACCCCTTCCATAAGGGGCAACCAGGAGCATTTAAGGCTTGGCAGGCTCCTAATTCTTAAAACTATATACATATAAGTGCAAGTAGGGCATGGGTCACATCCTCACCCACCCCCTTCCTATCAATTTTCTAAGGAGACAAAGCTTGGGTAAAAATTAAACATAAATACTCCCTTCTTATGTCCTAAAAACAAAGAAATCTTTCCTAGGCACCTAAATCTTTCCTTGTCATGTCAACCACTTACCTCTCACATGCCATCTTGCCTTAGGGATACGTTAGCAGCAAGGTAGAAAAAAAGGATTAAGGGGGTAGGTAGCCATGGAAGGAATTATGTGGAGTTTTGTACAATGTTTAATCATTACCATAATCTACCAAACTAAATGCTTCTAGGCACCTAAACCTATACATGGAAAAAGAGCATGTTATTTGAATCCCCAAACACCCATGCCTAGTTGAGAAGAATGTTCACATGGGAAAGGGAATTGGGGCTGATCATCCAAAAATATTTATATAGGTGCATTTACATTATCTTGAATTGTTAAGTAGACGCATAGCCTAGGAATGTATGCATAGTATTGATTGCAGATTAGTAATAATAGGATGGTATGGGTAGGATAGTGGATATTGTATTAAGTTATATGGATTATGTTTGGTTAGTGGGTAAATATATATTTAAAATTTAGTTTATTGGAGCACATTACATTATAGATTTAAATATTATTTCTTTTATAGTTGTTAAGGGTTGGAGGTGTCTTCTTGTTTCTTTGTTTAATGAAACATATGCATAGTATAGGAATGACATAATGGAGTTTATTTTTATTTATTTATTTTATTAATGATTGCATTGATTTAGGATTTTCAAGTAGAAATATAGGGAAAACTAATTATTGTTATTAAATAATTTTGGGGTAATTCATGTATGCATATTAATTTAAAGGCAATTTGATTATAATATAAATTGATTAGAATACTTGAGGGAGTATTAGGTGTATATGTACAAAATCATTTAAATATTACTATTAAGGGGTGAGCATCTACCCTTCAATTTTTTAGGATAGATAATTTCCCATTTAGTATTAATATTAATGTATTGGATGAAGATAAGGGTTGGTGTAAGGAAGATGATAAATTGACTTGATTGTTCATACACAATCGTCTTAATATAGTAATCTTTATTTATTTATTTTATGTCAATAATGTTAGCAATGGAGATTAAGATGTATATTATTATTGAAGATATAGGTGTTGAGAATAATAACTAATAGGATAATTAAACTAAAATCATTATTATTATAGCTATAAATTGGAAAACCTAACATTAAAAGAAGGAAATGTAAATTGATAAGGTACCTTCATGATACAATCCTTAGCACTTTCATCATCTTATAACTCTACTTGTATTCCTTTTGCAACTAGGTGATCGCCCCTATAGGACTTGAAACCTAGATTTCAAATAAGTCAACTTCACGTCCTCACTTTCAAGTATAGAATTGAATAAGTTTCTTACCTTTAGTTACTACTTTAAAAAAAAAAAATAGTTGTGTTTTCTCCTATTAGAATTGTGGCATGACATTCTAGTATTAGAGCTTTTTGTTTCAACACTTGGAGCATAACCCACTACGTCTAACCTATGAACTGCAACTTTGTGTGGGATGCCTACAGTCACTTGCAATAGTCGTCAGAGGGCTAGGGGTCCTAGAGAAAACCTTGTAGGCCAAGAGGGGGTAGGAAAGGATGTGGGAGGACCCCCAATGGGGAAATCTCCCAATATTGATCAGGTTCTAAATGCTATTAATAATCTGATTGGAGTAGTGCAGCAGAGGTTACCACCTGTCGTCTCACAGCTAGGACAATAGGATGTAGAGGAGCATGGGGCCAATATTAGAGAATGAAGTAGGAGTCCCCCACCTAGGCTTGTAGAGGATTAGGGGGAAGCATCAGTACATTAGGTCAAACCACCTCCTACATTAGAGTGAGCACCAGTGAGAGCACCTCAAGATATTGGGGATGAGATTAGTGACCTTCTACGACTTAAGCCACCCCTATTCACTAGTACCATAGATGGAACACATGTAGAGGAATGGCTATAGAGCTTGCATAGGTGTTTTGGATTGTGTACCCATGAGAGAAATCTAAAGGCATGACTAGCCATACACCTACTATGAGAGGATGTCTCCACTTGGTGGTAGCATGAGGAGACTATAGGGAGAGTCAACATAGAGACACTCACATGGGAGTCCTTTGTGGCCCATTTTAGCGATAGATACTTGTCAAAACACTTTAGATAGAGGCAGGTTGAGGAGTTTCATGATCTTCAGTAGAGGGGTCTCACAGTGGCCTAGTATAAGAGCAGGTTCTTAGAGTTACTCCTTTATGTGGAGTACATGAGAGATGAGAAGCTTCACATCCATTAGTCCATTAAGGGCCTTAACTTATCTCTCTAGAGACCAGTGTGGTTGGCTTTCCCTACCATTTTTAGAGAGGTATTTGAGATGGTAGTGGTTGCCAAAGATGTTTGTTCTAGACAAGAATCTTCAGATAGGTCCCATAACCAGAACCACTCCCAGCAGCCAACTCATCAGAAACCCTCTTTGAAGGGTAATCAGAGTCATTTAGCAAGGCCCTCAAAGGGACCACAAATACAATAGAGAGGATAGCATGACACTAGACAAAGGCCATCATAGTGTTACCAGGGCTCAAAGCCCAAATAGTGGTAGTCACAGGGCCCTAGATGGGATCAGAGGCCACAAAGCTAGTATGCATAGCCAACCAAGACTCAACAGTCCTCTAGGGGCAGTTTTAGCAAGTCTAGTAGGATCGAGGGTCAGCAGCAGCCTAGGCCATAGGGAGTATAGATTCAAACCCATGGACCATGTTATGCTTGTGGTGGTATGGGTCATGTTGTGAGAGAGTGTCCATAGGGTCCCATAGTAGGTAGTTAGTGAGGGGCCACCTCAGAGCCTATAGTAGGTGATATTGGTAGGTCCCACAGGGTATTTGTAGTGGTTGATGACTGCCAAGCTGAGCATCAAGCTACAGTGATTGAGGCTACAGGTATGGTTAGAGGTTTTGAGGTTACTATACTATTTGACTCCAGAGCTATAGACTCTTTTATTTTCCCATTTGTAGTAGAGCATTGTAGGCTAGTGATAGCTAGAAAAGATGTTGACTGGGAAGTTGAGTTAGCTTCAGGGGCTACGGTGTCAATTGATTCCTTGATCCATGAGTGCCCAATTCATATTGGAGATATGACCACCACTTTAGACTTGCATATTACTCCATTGGGATCCTATGATATAGTCCTTGGCATGGATTGGCTTAACACCCACATCGCCAAGGTGGATTGCAGATGAAAGAAGATCGAGTATGTAGATGATCATGGTACACCTATGGTGATTTCAAGAGTTTAGAGGCTAATATCCCTCCGTATGATTTTTTCCATGCAGCTTAAGTGATGCATGTGAAAGGGGTGTCAATTTTTTTCCATCACCATCAGTGGTAGAGAGGAGGATATAGGGGAGGAACCTTCCCTAGATGACTATCTGATATTACAATAATTTGTAGATGTGTTTCCATCAGAGCTTTCTAGTATGCCACCACCAAGGGTAGTTGATTTTCACATTGATCTCATACTAGGGGCTAAACCTATATCTAGAGCACCCTATAAGATGACCACCCATGAGCTCAATGAGCTTAAGATTTAGCTAGAGGAACTTTTGGATAAGGGTCATATCCAACCTAGTGTATCACCTTGGGGAGAACCAATGATTTTTTTAAAGAAGAAGGATGGATCACTTAGATTGTGCATTGAGTATCGACAGCTGAATAAGGTGACTATCAGGAATTGATACCTATTATCGAGGATTGATGACTTATTTGATCAATTACAAGGTGTCTGGGTATTCTCCAAAATAGACTTGAAGTTAGGATACCATCAATTGCACATCGTGGAAAGTGACATCCACAAGATTGCATTTCACATGAGATATGGTCACTACAAGTTCATGGTGCTACCTTTTGGTCTCATGAATGCCCCAACTATATTTATGAGCTTCATGAATGGGGTATTTCACACCTTCTTAGAAAAGTTTGTAGTAGTGTTCCTAGATGATTTATTGGTTTATTCTTGTGATGAGAAGGAACATGAAGAGCACCTTTGGCAGGTATTGCAACAGTTGAGGGAGAATCAACTTTATGGTAGTTTGTCAAAATGTGCCTTTTTCAAATGGGAAGTGAATTATTTTGGTCATGTGATATCAGGGGATGGGGTCTTAGTAGACCCATCCAAGAGTCAAGCCATCATGGATTGGCTAGCACCCACCAACATCACAGAAGTCAAAAGTTTCATGGGATTAGCAAGATACTATAGGCAGTTTGTGGCAAGCTTTTCTAAGGTAGCTCACCCTATTACCTCTCTTCAAAGAAAGGGAAAGAAGTTTGAGTGGACAAAAAAGTGTGAAGAAGCCTTTCAAAAGCTCAAGAGGGCACTCATTAGTGCACCCATTTTAGCGGTACTCTATCCCTCAAAGGATTTTGTAGTATGCACAGATGCTTCCTTGGATGGAATTGGAGTTATTCTTATGAAAGAAGGATGAGCCATAGCTTATGAGTCAAGAAAACTCAAAGGAAATGAGTTCAATTATCCTACTCATGATCTCAAGCTCACAGTAGTGGTCCATGCCTTGGCACAATGGCAACATTTCTTGCTAGGGCAACGATTTGAACTTCATTTAGATCACCAAAGCTTGTAGTATATTTTCTCACAGCTAAATCTTAATGCTTGAAGGAGGGGATGGATGGAGTTCCTATGTGAGTATGATTTTGATGTACATTACATTAAGGGTAAGGAGAATGTGGTGGCATATGCCTTGAGTAGATGATGACATGAGCTCACTTCCATGGTTACTAGCATAGATTTGAGGGAGCACATTATGCATCACCTATCAGAGGATGAATTCTATGCATAATTTTTTCAGATAATCCACTCTCAGAGACCTCTTGAGGATAAATTTGTTGACTATTCATTGGATTCTAAGGGATTTATATGACATAAGTGGTACATCTATGTACCCTCTATAGGTGACTTACAAGAGTTCATCATTTTGGAGGCTCACAGAGCACCCTATGCAGCACATCCAAGTGTTAAGAAGCTTCATATAGATTTGAGGTAGCTATATCATTGGCCAAGAATGAGAATTCAGATTGCCAACATTGTTAAAAAATGCCTAGAGTGTCAGAGAGTTAAGGTAGAACATGGCCATCTAGGTGGACTTTTACAGCCACATGAGATACCAGAGTGGAAGTGGGACACTATCTCCATGGATTTCATTGTTGGGCTCCTAATGTCTTCTCATCATCATGATGCCATCATGGTGAAAATTGACACTTTGACCAAGGTTACTAACTTTTCACCAATCTGTACCACTTTCATAGCACCCACATTGGCATAGGTATTCTTGTGAGACATTGTTAGACTCCATGTCATTCCTTGCAAGATAATATCTGATAGGGACTCCTTATTTACATCATCCTTTTGGAGGGAGTTGCAAATTTGTGTACTACTTATCATCCTCAAATGGATGGGAAACAAAGAGAGTTAACCAAATCCTAGAAGATATGCTATGAATGTAAGTGATGGACCACTAGTCCAAGTGGGAAGAGTACCTTCATCTCACAAAATTGTCCTACAACAATGTGCATCAGACTTCTATAGGCATGCCACCCTATCAAGCCTTGTATGGTAGGCCTTGCAGGACACCACTAAGTTGGGATAGATAGAAGATAGAGTATCTATAGGGCCACAGTTAGTCAAGGACATGGAGAAGCAAGTAGTTTTGATCAGACAATGCCTCAAAGAATCCCAAGATAGATAAAAGAAATATGTAGATGCAAGGAGGGTAGATAGAGAGTACATGGTTGGAGAGAAAGTATTTTTGAGGGTGAGACCACATAAGAGTCTGATCCATTTCGAAAAAGGCTCTAAGTTAGAACCTCATTTTGTGGGTCCCTTTGAGATGTTGGAGCAGATAGGACCAGTTTCTTATCATTTAGCTCTGCCACCTAGCCTATCATGCATTCATGATGTATTTCATGTGTATGCATTAAGGAAGAATGTTTATGATGAGTCTTACATCATACACTGGGATGCTTTGTAGGTGCAGTTAGACAAACAAATACCATTGGAGCCCATTTGCATTTTGGCTTGATGAACCCTCACACTTCGAGGCTGAGAGCTGGACTAGGTTAGGGTCTAGTGCAATTTATGATGAGGTCATAGCTTCGTGGGAAGATGTAGCTAAGATGAAGACATGGTACCCATATCTTTTTGATGAAATCTAGGAGGAAGTTCATGCCTAGGGGGGGAGCATGTGAGGCCTCACCCTGACCCATCATAGGATGGGATATCTTATTTACATCTTGATATTTGTGAGCTTGATATTTTGACAATTATTCAAGACTTAGATGGATAGTGGATTTGATTTATCTATTGATTTTGATGCTTTAGTAGTGTTTTACATTATTGTGTGCACTAAGAACCAATTATTGTGTAAGAAATGTTTGAACATATATGGATGCAGCTTTATCACATGATATTATCAAATTTTGATCCAATGGAAAGGTTAATTTGATCCTGATGATTTTTGATTTATAGATAAATGTTAAATTGATTATGATGTTTTATGACATGCAGATGAATGGTTAGGATATGTAGATAGATGTTAATATGAAAATGATGGCTTATGATTTTGATATCTTAACATATCAAATGGAATAATTGAAAGACTAGTAGGAAAGAAATCTAATTTGAATTATGTTAATATGGATATTATTATTATGTGCACTTATGTAGTATATGTTTATTTGACCCCTTGGACTACTGATGCTCAAGTTTGATGTGCAGGAAGAGGAACCATGGAAATCTAATGGGGAAATAAGGTATAGACACATGTTTAAATGACTCTGCCAAGGTGAATCTTGTAAGATTCATAAACCTCATTGTGATGTGTTTATTTTGTAAATGTGTGATGTATGTGTATAGTATGCATTCCATGAGTAGGTTCTAAATGTGTCATGTGTGATGTATAGTGTATTTTGTGGTCGTGTCACTTGACACTTGTATTCATTATGTGAAATGACATGTTCTCTAATGACAGATCATCTGATCACCTTATTCTGAGGTAAATGCCTTAATTAAGAAATTTGATTATTGCCAAAATTAGTAATTAGAACAAGGTTATCACCATGGGAAAATTTGAAATTTAAATTACCCAACATTGGGAGGGCCATAATGTAACTCTAAGGTGATTTTGCGACAAAAATAAACCCTACCCAAGTTAGTACCTTAAGTTAGGGGGCTAATAATGACCTCTAGGGTGCCTAGTTGACCTAGGAGACCCCAAAAAAATTGCATTCTTTATTGAATCCGAAAATGAGAAGGATATATAGGAGTATGGCTAAATTGGAAACTCACTTGGCCACTCTCTATCTTTAGAGACAACTAGGGTTGGAGAAAAAGAGGTTAAGGAGCTCTTCTACAACTATCCATTGCCATTGCTTGGAGTGAGGTTGGTACCTTGTTTCATGGTGTTCATCCTTTTGTATGTAGAATAGATGAGGTGTTCTTCATTTCATGGTGGATTTTTTTGGTGTATTGTAGATGTGGTTTGTGGAAAAGATCTTGTTTGAGTGTTGCACATGAGTAGTTTTGTGTGAATTCTTCCTTGAATGTTGTTTGGCTTTCATGCTTTGTGTTTTGTGTAATGGGTGTGAAGCATCACTCACCCTTGGGAGGGAAGAGATGCTTGAGTGAAGTGGTTAGTTGGGATCACACATGTAGTTGAGGAACTCTCTCATGTGTGGAGGTGATTGTCTATGTTCAATGGAATGTGTTCATCTTGCTTACTTTCATTTTGGGAGGTATAACTCTCCCATGTGTGGAGATGATTGCATATGTCCAATCGAATGTGTTCATCTTGATTAATTGCATTTTGGAGGTATAAGGAGGTGTGTGGAAGTTAAGTTATTGTAAGCCCCAAAAGGGCATGTTGATAATGAGAAGATGTGTTTATTGTGAATCATAGTTTGAAAATCCTCCTGATGGTGAGAGCCCATCTTCACCTTATTCTTGATTCAATTGTTGAATCTTTGTGCAATACCTTGGGATGGGATGTGTTGAAATTTATTGTGTTAAATATTGTCATATTTTTGTGAATATGTATAGCATGAGAATGTGCAGTATGCAACCATTTATGCCTTGTTTCCCCAAGCTTGGTGGGTGGTCTCCTTGAGGCCTAGGTTGGGAGGTGAGCCTCCATGGTTCCCAAATTCTTTTTTTTTTTTTTTTTTCTCTTTCTTTTGTAGGGTTTCATTTGATGAGCTTGGAAACTTGATGTCTATATAGCCCATTCTTGCATAAGAGAAGGAGACTCTTTTTTTTTTTGTATTGGAAATGGAGTAATAAAATACACTTGTTATGTGAAACAATTTAAATTGTAGTAGAGTTGTCATTGTTCTCATTCATATGTCCATAGAGAGAGAGATTTGCAAGTTCTATGTATCAAATGATCCTTCCATAATGTATAGCTTGATATGGGCATTCTACCACCCTTGTTCATGCTTGATATTGTGATTTGAAGTAAATTTTTGAAAGGATCATGAAGGAGAGATTTGTAGTGTTGATGTTGTCTTATCTGTATTTAAATTGGAATGTGTTCAAGGAAAGAATTTTGTGTCATGATATACCATTAACGATGAATTGGACAATTATCTCCTTGATATCTTTATCTCCTCAATTACATCAGAGTAAATTAGTTGTTTGATGTTTAGCATTGAAGTGAATTAGTAGTAAGATATGCAATTGAAATTAATGAAATTGTAGATAGCATAAATTATAGAATTTGGATGGAATTAAATTATTTTGAATTTTGATGCAATGTAATTTTGGCTTCAAGGATTTCTTGAGTTCAATTTTGCAATTAGATTTTGTTAACAAAAAGGTAGTTTGCTTCAGGTTAAATTTTTTATTAGAATAGAAAATGATAATGTATAGTGCAATAATAGAGCATCACTAATTCAATCTTAGCAACCATAGAGATTGCATGAAAGAAACTAGACAATTGGTTAAGTTTAAAAAGAAGACTTTTCGGTGTATACACACTCTTTGGAAAATGTATGGGCAACAAAAAAATACACTCTTCCTAGATACAATCAATAAAGAAAGACAAAAAGGAGAATAGAATAATTTTTTTTTAAGTTTGAAATATAATATATATGAGTCACTAATCATAAATATGATTAAAAAAATTCAATTTGCAACTATATATATATATATATATATATATATATATAAGCATCCCTTCCATAAGGGGCGACCAGGAGCATTTAAGGCTTGGTAGGCTCCTCATTCTTTAAAAAATATACATATAAGTGCAAGTAGGGGATGGGTCACATCCTCACCCACCCCCTTCCTATCGATTTTCTAAGGAGACAAAGCTTGGGTAAAAAGTCAAAATAAATAATCCCTTCTTATGTCCTAAAAACAAAGAAATCTTTCCTAGGCGCCTAAAGCTAGAGTAGCTTAGTAAATGTGGGAGAAAGCTATCATGTCAACCACTTACCTCTCACATGCCATCTTTCCTTAGGGATATGTGAGCAAAAAGGAAAAAAAAAGATTAACAGGGTAGGCGGCCATGGAAGGAATTATGTGGAGTGTTGTACAAGGTTTAATCATTACCATAATCTGCCCCACTAAATTCTTCTAGGTGCCTAAATCTATACATGGAAAAAGAGCATGTTATTTGAATCCCCAAAAACCCACGCCTAGTTGAGAAGAATGTACATGTGGGAAAGGGAATTGGGGCTGATCATCCACAAATATTTATATAGGTGCATTTACATAATCTTGAATTGTTAAGTAGACACATAGCCTAGGAATGTATGCATAGTATTGATTGCAAATTAGTAATAATAGGATGGTATGGGTAGGATAGTGGATATTGTATTAAGTTATATGAATTATGTTTGCTTAGTGGGTAAATATATATTTAAATTTTAGTTTATTGGAGCACATTAAATTATAGATTTAAATATTATTTCTTTTATAGTTGTTAAGGGTTGGAGGTGTCTTCTTGTTTCTTTGTTTAATGAAACATATGCATAGTATAGGAATGGCATAATGGAGTTTATTTTTATTTATTTATTTTATTAATGATTACATTGATTTAGGATTTTCAAGTAGAAATATAGGGAAAACTAATTATTGTTATTAAATAATTTTGGGGTAATTAATGTATGCATATTAATTTAAAGGCAATTTGATTATAATATAAATTGATTAGAATACTTGAGGGAGTATTAGGTGTATATGTACAAAATCATTTAAAGATTACTGTTAAGGGTGAACATCTAACCTTCAATTTGTTAGGATAGATAATTTCCCAATTAGTATTAATATTAATTTTATTGGATGAAGATAAGGGTTGGTGTAAGGAAGATGATAAATTGACTTGATTGTTCATGCACAATCGTCTTAATATAGTAATCTTTATTTATTTATTTTATGTCAATAATGTTAAAAATAGAGATCAAGATATATATTAGTATTGAAGATATAGGTGTTGAGAATAATAATTAATAGGATAATTAAACTGAAATCATAATTATTATAGTTATAAATTGGCAAACCTAATATTAAAAGAAGGAAATGTAAATTGATAAGGTACCTTCTCGATACAATCCTTAACACTTTCACCATCTTATAACTCTGCTTGTATTCCTTTTGCAACTAGGTGATCACCCCTATAGGACTTGAAACCTAGATTTCGAATAAGTCAACTTCATTTCCTCACTTTCAAGTATAGAATTGAATAAGTTTCTTACCTTTAGTTACTAGTTTAAAAAAAAAATTACTTGTGTTTTTGTCTATCAAACTTGTGGCATGACATGTACTTTAAAAGTATTAGCCAAAACTAGAATATTGTCACCCAAAACATGAAAGAAATGAACCAAGCACAATCAGAGGGATAAAATAGATAGTTAGGACCTCCACATCTAATAGTATTGGATCCATAAGTCGAGGCTCGGACACTCAAAATCACAAGTTGAGGCTTGGATGCTCGAACACAAGGTAGCAAGATGAAATTACAACCACCATCCAAAACACAATATCATAGGGAACGTACTAAAAAAATATCGCAATGAAAAAAAATAAAAAACTCATGTGTAGTTCCTCCCAACTATACTATTATCATTAGACCTCAAAGACCCTAGCCATCCCTCGCACATAACATCCCAAACTATTGACTAGATAGTTGGAGCTATCTTATGAGGACATCACTACTAAAATATAATAACATCATAAGAATAGGAAATCTAACATGCTAATCCAATAAGCAATAGATACTCGAACTAACAAAATCACATCATCTTATCATATGCTAAACATCGTAATATAGGAATGCATCAAATAAACTAACATCATCTAAACATGATACCCAAGCATTCTAATGAAAGCATACTCCAGAATCTCGAATATACCAAGTGAAACATCAAGCACCAATTGCAGTGGAATAATAGATTATCTTTGTAGATTGGTCCCCAATAGTGGTAAAGGTAGTTGCACCTCCCAACCACATGAGACCCATAGGTCTACTCTCACCATACTGATGGAGATAATGATCCAACCAAAAAATAAACATAAAGTAAACATTTATGGCTCACACTCATGCCAAATAGTAAGATGACTACTACCAAGATCATGAGACAATAAAAGTACAATAGGTACTAGTTAGACACTCAATGGGTTACTATGTAGGGACTTTCCTAGAGGAGAAATAACTTGGCATCAAGTAGCTAAAGCTAGAGTGGTGCGGAATCAACCTCCCCATGGAAGGGTCATGCATCATGTCCTCAAACTTAATTAGGTGCTTACACATTTTATTATCTTAAGTTTATTACCCATTAATTTGTTTGGTTATCACTGAATTAAGCCTTCTCTTAGTCAACCTAGGAAAAGTCACCAAGGTTGTAGTAGAAGCCCCTCCATGAAGCTACCCTACCCTACCCATACTCATCCCATGATGAACACCCATAGGCATGCGTATTCCCAAATGATCCCCCAAAAACATAACTCAACTAAACTACCACTAGGAGTTTGGGCCTCACAAGTTACCTGATAAATGCATGTGCATGTGCTCATATGTGGGCACACCACCATCATGAAAGTCAAAACACAAGGGTTGGATGAGAATAAAAGAAAAATCAAACTCAACTGATAAAAACTTGTGAGAACAAATGTGAAATGCATCCCAGTGCAATGGAAAAGGTGCAACAATGGTCTGACTGACATCTTTGGGATGATCTAGGTCTATGACCAAGATCATGCCAAGAAAGCCTAAGAAAACTAGATGGTACACAAATCAAGGTAAAAACCCCAAAACTCAAAAACTTTGAAAATAAAACCCATTTTTTCTGTGGGCACAAAAGCCACAAAAGTCCAATAAATTTTGGGTTTGGATATCATATCCAAAAATGACCAGCATAATGGTGCAAAACCTCAAACCCTCATCTGAAAAAATAGTAAAATTTTCATACCCATCCAATTAGGTAGAAATAGCAATAAAAAATAGAGGGGAACACTAGTTCTTGACCTCCTAACATACAACTACCAGAAAGAAAAGTAAAAATAGAGCTAAAATATAAAAATGGGAGAGCCCTACCTGATAGTCAAAATGGTTAAAATGGGAATCAACCAGATAAAATAAATATCCTATAGAAGTTGCCAAAATTTGTGGCAAAACAAAGTCTCCCTGAGCTAGATCCAACGAGACTGACCTCGTGAAGATCCCATGCCCTTAGCTCTCACAATGAATAGAAATGCAATCCTCTAGACAAGCATTTTAGAAAAAAATCTCAATTTTTTAATTTCCAAAAGTGAGAAGTAAGGAATTAATTTCATCTTTGGATACTTATTCACTTTTCAAGTGGATAATCGATTAGGGTGAATAACCATTAACCTAGTTAAATCTCAAATCAACCCCAATGAAAATTGCATATTCCAAGTAATTGGAATTCATTTATGGAAAAGCTATAAAAAATTAAAATCAATTATAATAAAGCATGAAAACTCTTAGTCACAAAAATTCCTAAACAACTTTCATGACAATTGCAAACCTCTAAATGCACAAACACATTCACAAGTCTAGTCACATAATGCAAATGAGTTTGGATTTATCAAATCATTGTAAGGTTTAATTTAAACATTTAAATAAGATACATTGACCATACAAAGATGAAATTGGTAAATATGAATAGCTCAATAACTAACTCCACATGCCACTGTTAGAGATATAAATCATGCACCCTAAAACACATGATCAAATGAAATTTCATATAATAACATAGTCAAACCAATAAATAGATTAAATACATAATTTGACCATTTATTTAATTATACTGAAATAATCCATTTACATCACTCACTTTCACATAAAGCATAACAAAGTAAGAATGAAGTAAATCACTATAGCATTAAATCCACATCTAACATAATCCAAGATATGTCCAAATACCAGTTAACTAAATATCATCATAAAACATAATATCATCTCAAAATGGCATCATCATGAAAATATAATCAACTGAACAATGTAGCAGTCTAACATCTATGATACTAAAATAAAAGTATAACATCTGACCCTGAGGTCATCTCAAATGTAAAACATAACATGAGTAACAAGTTGATGTAGTGCAAGGCAAGGGAATCCCCAAAGGAGATGTCCTAGGCCCCAACAAATAACCACACAATGGAAGATAAACAATAATGCAAGATTTGAAACCAAGTCACAATAATTTATTCATAGATATAACTAAATTACATGCAATGTGTCAGGCTATAAGGCCTTCCCAGTTATGGCCAAATACAAAGCAAGTAATAGTTCTACAAGATCCCTCAAGATCCAATCTAAACCCTAGCTAGTCTAGATCCACACTCTTGTAGAAACCTCCAAGGAAGATCCAACTGGTACTCACAAGCCCACCAAGAAATCTCCTTGTTTCCCAAGCCTCATCTACTAGCCTTTCTCAAAATTTTCTCTCTACCTCCTCTTCTTCTTTAAGATGGATGAATAATCACAAGCCCACCAAGAAATCTCCTTGCTTCCCAAGCCTCATCTACTAGCCTTTCTCAAAATTTTCTCTCTACCTCCTCTTCTTCTTTAAGATGGATGAATAATCACAATCCTGTTCTAAATTGACTCACATTTGGTGTTCTATCCAAAAACTTAGAAAAAAATTACTCTCCAACTACTTTCCTCACTCACTCCTCCTCCTTGTGAATAAATAATAATGACCAAAGACTTCACCACAAGCCCTAATTATATCAACCTAAGCCACAAGTCATCCTAGTATGATACAAATTAAATATCCCTCACATTCAGTACTTGAAGAGCCACAAGTCAACCTCCAACTGAAATTAAATACCAAATTCCTTTAAAGGCTTACAATACTTATTAAATACATAATAATTAATTACCTAAGACCCAAATAGATCCACTCAAGTCCACTAAATTCCCTTAATCATATAGGATAGCCAAGTACCCCAGGATGCTCCTGCATTAGACTCCCCAGGTGCAAAAAGAAAAGTGTGTCTAAGTAACAAGTTGATGTAGTGCAAGGCAAGAGAATCCCCAAAGGAGATGTCCTAGGCCCCAAAAAATAACCACACAATGAAAGGTAAACAACAATGTAAGATTTGAAGCCAAGTCACAATAATTGATTCATAGATATAACTAATTACATGCAATGTATCAGGCTATAAGGCCTTCTTAGTTATGGCCAAATACAAAGCAAGTAATAGTTTTGCAAGATCCCTCAAGATCCAATCCAAACCCTAGCTAGTCTAGATCCACACTCTGGTAGAAACCTCCAACAAATATCCAAATGGTACTCACAATCCCACCAAGCAATCTCCTTGTTTCCCAATCCTCAACTATTAGCCTTTCTTAAAATTTTCTCCTCTACCTCCTCCTCTTCTCCAAGATGGATGAATAATCAAAATCCTGTTGTAAATTGACTAACATTTGGTGCTCTATCCATAAACTTGGGAAAAAATTGTTCTCCAACTACCTTTCTCACTCACTTCTCCTCCTGATGAATGAATAATAATGACTAAAGACTTCACCATAACCCCTAATTATATCAACCTAAGCCACAAGTCAACCTCCAATAGGAATTAAATACCAAATTCCTTTAAAGGCATACAATACTTATTAAATACATCATAATTAATTACCCAAGACCCAAATAGGTCCACTCAAGTCCACTAAATTCCCTTAATCATACAAGATAGCTAAGTACCCTAGGATGCTCCTGCATTAGATTCCCCAGGTGAAAAAAGAAAAGTGTGTCCCACATTTTGATGCCCAATATAAAAAATCCACAATGCTCTTTATCTTCACCAAAGGCTTCCACTCCGATAGGGACAAGAAAACCAATATTCGAATCATCCACATCTACATCACTCTATCAAACACCAAAATCTCAACCATGCAATTAGCATGCTCACTCCCAGGAACAAACTAAACATATTGCTTCTATAGAAAACCCTCATCCACATCAACAACTAGTTAATCCACACTAGCAATAACAAACTCCATATCAACAACAATGTGTAGATTTCCATGAATACATTCCAAGCCCACAACACTAGTGGTCTTATTGCTCACAACAAGATGCTCTGCAACAAACAAGTCACCAAAAATTGAAACTAAATCATCCACGACCAAGTGCTCCACAATCTCCATGTTAGAATCAACCAAATAATCGTGAAAACCAATCTCAATCCTAGCATCAATAATATTGGGAATATCCTCAGCAACAACCTCTAGTTGCTCTACAAGTTCTATATTAGGCACCACAAACTGATCAACAAAACCCAAATCTTTTGCCTCGACCTTGTGATGCAATCTTCTCTCTCAAACAAGTATTCTAATTGGCTAGACAACTCTCTTTTGGATATGTAGACTCCATCTCCAAAAACAACCATTAAATGCTTCACCACCCTGTCCTTAACTCGATCAACCAAGCTAGATTCAAACTAAGAAGAAATCTCAAAAAACCTCCTCTCCACCACATCACAAAGATTTGCAATTACCATAGGGTCCAATCCTCTCATAGTCATCTTTCAAGATCTTCACAAAGCCTTTGTGATAAATTACCAGTAGATCAATCTTCCTAAACAAGATCAACCTTCTATCTTTGCAACCATAGATCCATCTAAATGTCCTACCAAGGTCTTGGTGAAAAACCCCCTCAACTTCAGTGCTCAGTCTACACACTTGGGAAAAACTCACTCTCCATCTACTCTCCACACTCACTCCTCCCCCTCATGAATGAATAATAATGACTAAAGACTTCACCACAACCCCTACTTATACCAAACTAAGCTACAATTCAGCCTATTATGATACAAATTAAATATCCCTCACATTAAATACTTGAAGAGCCACAAGTCAACCTCCAAAAAATATTAAATACAAAATGACTTTAAAGGCTTACAATACTTATTAAACACATCAAAATTAATTCCACTAAATTCCCTTAATCATATAGGATAGCCAACTACCCTAGGATGCTCTTGCATCATAAGTATCTCTCAAATCAAAATAAATAAGGTACAAACTGTAAACATGAGAGGCACTACAATGATAGAATTGATGATGATAATGATGTTGGAAATAAAATAGGGAGAGTAAACTCTAAGGTGGGGAGGGGGGGTGGGGGTGAATCAATGCTTCATTACTTTAACCATAAAATCATTCACCACACATCCATCTGACAATTTACATCTAAACTAAAATAGCTAACTAAACATATTCATCCATAGTATAAAAGTAAATAACATTCAACACATATATGACACAAGATATTTGGTTACCCAAAAAGCCTCCAATGAGAAGGTAAAATTGGGGTTAGGATGACACCCACAAATCTTCACTACTATAGTTGTAAAGTGTATCTAATGAAGGTTACAATGTTTGATCATAAACTATGATCTACCCTATGAAAGGTTTTCCCTCTTAAAGGATTACAAGATTGTTAGATCTTACCCTATTAAAGGATTTCAACACCCTATTAGAAGTGTTCCTAATTAAAGGAATTAAAAATTACAATGAAGTAAGAACCATGTTAAAGGATTTAGAACAACCTATTAGGACTACTTTGTTAAGAGGTTTAACTAATTCACCTGCTAGAATGTCTTAGCTATAATCCTATTGTTAGCACTCTACTGCTAGATAGTAGATCACCTCTTTGCATAGATCCTTGATCCTCTTTGATCAAATGTATCTCTTATGTCCTCTAACTCCTTTCCTCTATTCTCCTCTAACTGATTCTATAATGTATAACTTGATTCACAACTCCTTAGCCACCATGAATGTTCTTTTTGCACATGCAAACTTCTTTCTTTGTACATACAATGTTTAGGGTTTGTCTTCCTTAAGAATACCTAGGTGAATTAGGGTTAGGTATGAATCAATGATAGTGATTAATTCATTTTTATGCTTAATCCATTCCTTTAACTAATGGGTTGCATGTACTGCATATGGATCTTCAATATAGATTTGTTCTTATGATCTAGAATTACAAGATAATCCTTAAGTCGGCTCAAAAATGGTTTGCATAGAAGTTTGTGCCATTACAAACAACTATGTCCAAAACTATTTTACTTGGTACTTGAAGTCTCTGATGCTAGGCACTCACTGTATCTTCAATGTTTTAACTTGGCCACTGAATGAATCAACATTCATTGATCACTCAACATTTGATTCACTCAGCATCAACTGTCTTCTTGGCACTTGAGTGACTTGGTGCTTACTAGTTACTTGAAACATACTATATATCTCTCTTGTTATATACTATCTGACAACTTATGCTCAACATGCATTACTTTCTTGACATGAACTATGTTCTATCTTGTAATTGACTTAAGTGTATTATCACTCATATGTCAAAACCAATCTGAGATTAACAATTTCCCCCTTTCACATGAGTGACAAAAATACCGGGTCATACATGAATAACCTTAACTTATGAGCATAACTTAGATAATCTACATTTAGTACTTGGTTTACATACAAAATTTCAAAACTTCAAAATTTTGTAAAACTTGTGACTTATTAGTCATACCTCAAAATTTTATAACTCCCCCTGAGTTGATTGTGCATTCTAAATCTAAATACTCCTGTTGAGTAAATATGCAATATTGTTATGTTGATTCTATTTATGTACTAACTCCCCTTTAGTTTGGACTCCCCCAAAACTTATGCATTCTCCCCTTGTGTCTTATTCAAAATTTAGTCTCCCCCTTTTTGACACTTATGTCATGGGTGGTATGCAAATTGTGTATTTGTCCAAAAATGAATTGTGGACCTCCATTATGAGATTTAGTGCTAAATCCTTGTTGCTACTTCTAGAGATTTGATTTGAATAGCTATCTTAGTAGCAAGAATGATTAGGCCTTCATGAGTAGAAAGATTGGGATCTTTCTTCATTAATGTTTTTGCAAAGGTTAGTTCCTTGTGTAACACCTCCATGTGAGGGGTTAACATGGACTAGATCCTAATTAGTGTAGCCTAAATGTTGGAATCTTGAGCTTGCAATGTTGATAACTAACCTTGAGCTAACAAAAAAATTATGAAATGAGAATGACTTTGACCAAGAGATTGTTGTAGGATTTTACTTATTGACTTCAAATCTCCCTCTAGGTAGTCAATGTGTCTTTGCACTTCTTGTGTGAACAAATGTAAATCACACAACTTGGTGCAAAGAGAGAAAATGTTCTCCAAAACTTTCTCCACACCATCAATTTTGGTTTCTAACTCAACTTGACTAAGTGTAATGGCACTTGATATCTTTTCAATTACCATGGCATGAAATTTCTTCTCAGACCATTGTAGAAATCTGACATTTGTGTCTAGGTCTTCATGACTTTCCTTCTCCATAATATTTTTCCAACTACTCAATGATTGGATTTTTTTCATTAGGTTTAGGTAGGTTGAATGCATCAAGAAATATGTCCTTTCTTGTAGTTCTTGTTTCTACCTATGCTCCTTTCTGAGCAATTCTTGGTGTTTATTTTTGGCTAGAGCATGTTGTAATATGCACATTTTCTATATGATGATTGATGTAAGATCAAAATTTGGTAGTTTAATCACCTCATATAAGTTGATATCACCATAAGATGTAACTTCATCAACCTTAGATGTGCTAGGACTATGCCTTGATGACTGCAATGGTATAGCTTCTACACTTGGCCTATGAAGTACTTGACTAGGAATAGGTATAGCAGTATCTATTAGGGTAACCAGTGTCTGAATTACTATTACTTTATCTAGCTTTGTAGTCAAGACTGAATATTTAGTCCCATCCTTCTCATTTTTTGTGATCTCTATATCACCTTGTGTTTATGTTGTAGGTACAAGACTGGCTTCTTGACCTATTTGGACTGGTGTCCCCTTTTTCTCATTTATGGAAACTACATGTACTAAAATATTTGACACCAATGTGATGACATGTGATGGAATTATGTCCTTCCTTTGATATACTACCATAGGCATAGTAGATTGCACTTCTATAGATTGAGGAGAGGCAATGAATAGTTCTTGAGTTTTCTCCCATGTAGATGCCAATTCAACCTTCTCAATCTCATCCACACTCACCAATACAGGATGGTTGCATAGTTTTTCCTTGGTGGTGGTATCAATCAATATCTTTTTCATATCCTCCTTTGTTAATGGATTGATGTTCCAAGTGGAGTTTTCAGAGACATCCTTGATCTTTACTATTTTTGCTTGTTGATCTACTTTTTCCACATGAGGGGGACTAGCACTCAACATATGTACCTCTGGTACATTTTTTTCTTGTTGTTTCTCTTCCTCAGTTGTAGCCTCTGTATCTTCTTCTTTTACTATGCCTTCCACATGTTCCTCACTTATATTTTCATCCTTTGTTATCTTAACAACCTCTTGTTCTGCTTTGTCTTCACCTACTTCCATAGCTGTCTATTTGATTGACTCATCTATTGTTAACCCACATATCACTTTCCATAGTTGGGTGGTCTTTTGCACAACATCCTCAATACTGTTCTATAAAATGTTAAATGCTCTATATTTTGGAGAAAATTTTCCTTTATGCTTATTAATTGCCTTTTCCATTGCAAAATTGTCCAAGTCTGGCATCAATCTTTCTAGAGTAGCCTCTCTAATATTCCTTTTGGTTGAAAGACTATATTTCCACCTTTTCTCACTTCTATCATAAAGAGTTTTGGGTAAAGAGTTGGAAATCTCAATTGGAGTAGTCTTCAAAGTTGCCATCATAGCATACATAGATTCTTCTACTTTATTCATTGTTATTTTCCCAAGTTTATCAAATTCAACATGTATGAACCCTAATAAATCAAAATTTTTCTTGATATTATCACACAAGTTGTCCAAATTACAAGAGCGTCGGTGACTTACAATTTTGAATTGGTTGTTGTCATTTTACTCGGTCCTCTCTTCATCTGATTTAGCTTAAGCAATATATTTTCTCCTTTTCTTCTGCTCAAGTTTGTCTTCCTTGGTAATTGTACTAGCTCTCTTGCCTTTAGCCTTCTCAACTTCCTAAGTCCACTTAGTAGTAGCTCTTGTGCTAGCCATAGTGATAGGAACTATAGGAATTTTTTGTGAAGGCTTCATAACTTTCTTGGGTTTTCTTGCTGCTAGTTTCTTTTCTTTTCTCTTATTATTTTCTATAGCAATAGGTTCTTTATTGGATTCTTCTCCCTTAACACCTTCATCAAATTTTGTTTCTTCTTCTCCTTGGTCCTCACCTTGACCCTATGTGAGAGCAAGTGGTGCTTGAGTGGGTGTATCTTCATCATCTTCATTATCCTCTTCCTCTTCATCTCCTTCCGCCTCTTCACCAAATTGTTCCTTGAGCTTTTTCACAATTTTGTTATTTTTCCTCATCACAAAAGCTATCTTCAAGTCCATCATGATTTTAGACTTGACTACATCATAGTTATCAAATGCAATAGCCTTCTTATCTACTTCCTCTGCTAGTAAAGTAGTGATGGCTGCAAATGTCTCATCCACATTAATTTCATAAGGCAATGGCCTGAGCCATCTACCCCTTGGAACAATAGCTTAAACATAAGTGAAATCAACATCAACTAGAAAACAAACATCATTGAAATGTTTCTCTACTCCTAACACTGGTATTCTCATTCATTATTTCTTGACTTCTTAAAGTCTTCAAAATAACATGTCATTATAGTCTCAAAATTATCACCAAGTTGCTCTATGTATTCTCCAATTTGCACTGTAATAAACTTGACGGTCTTCCAAGCAATTTTACCAAATGAGGGAAAAGTGTTTTGCACATAAAAAAATATACAAACAAGAATTGAACGAAATTTGCATTGTGCACTTTTTTTCTTCCTTATAGCTCCTAATTTTTCTAATAACTATTGCATTTATAACTTGACAAGGTCATAAAAATGGCCCTTCTTTACTATCTTATAGCCTAAATCCATAGCTATACATGGTACACTATTTAGTCTACTAGATTGAAAGAAATTATCTGCGATGAATCTTATTGTAAATGTAAGTAGGGGATTAGTGATTGTGTCTATGGTCATCCCTCTCTTGTTCCATACTATCCCTATATTGTTGTCAATTGCCTCTTTTGCATCACTTCTCATAGTCTTTGTTCTATCTAGGGTAGGATATCCTGTTACTCTTTGAATAATCCTCTTTATAATATTGATAGGGTCATCTTCTAACCATACAAAATTGTCATGTATTCTACTTAGAACTATCTTAATCCACTTTGTCTTGAATACATTAGGAAAATCTAGGGCATGGGTTAACCCTTTCCTCTCTACAATTTTTTTCCCCTTTTTCAACACTTTGTTTTCACACAATTTTCCATACAAGTCTCTGATTTCCATGTCTCCTATACTCCCTACCTTACAAGTGTAGCAACACCTTACATTTTTTATTATTAAAACTTGTGGTGGTATCATAGTTAACACACCAGATGGGTCTCTTTTGTATGAAATATCATGAATTTCTAGGAAATGTGGTTGTTTAATCTCATTACTAATCAATGGAACATTTAAAAATTCCTTTCCTTCCTTAACCACAACAAAAAAAGAGCTAGATGCCATAACAACTATCTAGGGTTTTCATAAATTCAAACAACATAGTTTGGCACATGATAAATACCTTGAAAAATTTGATGTTTAGTGGCGAGTAGCAGTTGAATTTAGTATGAAAATGCTTGAATCAATTTCTCCAATTTTCTTTAAGCTCTTTGTGCCCTCTTCAATCTCAAATGATTGCAAATGAGTTGAAAATCGACCATATCACCCTTGAAACTTTGCAATAAATGCTTAGTGCTTACACAACTATAAGCTCAGCTCTAATAGAAATTTTGACTCACTCAACTTCCGTGTAATTCCTACCATGATCAGAAACCATAGTGAGCTCAAGCAACACTATCACCTTTGATAGCTCATCAACAACTAAACTTTCACTTGGCAGCAATAGTGAAACTTTTCATGCTTGACACTAACATGAAAACTTATAGATTTGTTCTAAGTTCTAACCAATACTTTGCATCTTACTTCATGCATATATGATCTTTCTAGAACTTAATCCTTGAAACTGATGTATAATTTAACTTTGAAATATCAATCCCATACATACCTCTTGATTTCCTAGTTGGGGGTGGTGTGATCACCTGATCCATTAGATGAAGTGATCCCATCTAAACTTGATGTGTTGAAATCTTCCTTTTTCTTTCGTGTCTTGTTTATTTTCACTTTGACTTCTTCAAAATCAAACTTTTCTTTTCCTTTATTGAATTCACTGCTAGGTGATTTTGACCTTGTTGGACGATTTTTGCCTATGTGACCAGTCTTCAAATAGCTGAAACATGTAGTTTGACTCAACCATCTACTATAGTCACTTCTAAAATGTGTTCTAATAAGAACATGTCCATACTCTTAACAATAGTGACAACAATATCTTGTACTATAATCCCAATTGTAGGATCTAACAGTAAGGTTTACCTTAGCTTGCTTGTTTGATGACCAGTTAGGCTTGGATCTACACTCATATGATCTATGTCCATACTTCTTATAGTTGTAGCAATAACCTTCAAATATTTTTATGCTTGATGTCTTGCTCTTACATTCACGTGCCCGATGTCCTTGATTGTTGCACTTATGACAATTACCTGTGAATTTCTTTTTAAGGTTCTGATTTGCATTGTTGCTCCTACAAACATTTGTTGTATGACATATCTTTCCACAATTATGACAAGTAGGTTTGTAATTCTTACCTTTTTTTCTTCTTTGTTCACCACTTTTAGATGATTCTCCTTGTCCAGTGCTAGTGTAACCCAATCTAGTAGTAGCACTGTTGGATCTAGGAGATCTCTTTCAAAAAATTATTTTTCTCTTTTCAGATCATTTCTTAGTTGTTCATTCTGCAACTTCAGGGTTGTAGTCTCAATATCCTTCCCATTCAATTCATGATTGGAAATCATCATTTGATTCATTATTTCTAGTTGCATGTGAGCAATCCTGTTCATCTTTGATGTCTTTTCTTCTAGTTTGTTGGTTAATACTTTTTGTCATCTTCAATCATGAATTTGTCTTCCTCAACTTCTTTTTTTCCTCGATCACCTCATATAGCAATATTGATTTGACTTCTTGTTCTATCTTAAGATTTATGACCTCTTTAGGTAGGGAACCATTCTTGGAAATACAATGGTGAAAGTAAACTATGAGAGGTGGTGTGAACCAATCCTCCAAAACGTTAACAATAAATTCATTCACCACACCTCCATCTCACAATTTGCATGTAAACTGAAATAATTAGATAAACATTTTCATCCATAGCATGAAAGTAAATAACATTCATCACATATATGACACAAGATATTTGGTTACCCAGAAATCCTCCAATGAGAAGGTAAAATTGGGGTGGGGGTACACCCACAAATCTTCACTACTGTAGTTGTAAAGTGTACCAAATTAAGGTTACAATGTTTGATCATAAACTATGATCTACCCTATTAAAGGCTTACAAGATTGTTAGATCTTACCCTATTAAAGGATTTCAACACCCTATTAGAAGTTTTTTTTATTAAAGGAATTAAAACTTATAATGAAGTAAGAACCCTATTAAAGGATTTACAACATCCTGTTAGGACTACTCTATTAAAGAGATTTAACTGATTCACCTAATAGAATGTCTTAGCAATACTTTGTTGGTAGATAACATATGACCTCTTTGCATGTATCCTTGATCCTCTCTGATCAGATGTATCTCTTCTATTCTCTAACTCCTTTCCTTTGTTCTCCTCTAACTGATTCTCTAATGTATAACTTGATTCACAACTCCTTAGCCACCATGAATGTTCTATTTGCACATGCAAACTTCTCTCTCCACACATACAATGTTTAAGGTTTGTCTTCCTTAAGAAGACCCAGGTGACTTAGGGTTATATATGAATCAATGATTGTGATTCATCTATTTTTCCACTTAATCCATTCCTTTAACAGATTGGTTGCGTGTATTACATAGGGATCTTCAATATAGATCTATCCTTATCATCTAGAATTGCAAAAAAATTCTTAAGTCAGCTAAAAAAAAGGTATAAATAGAAGTTTGTGCCATTACAAACAACTATATCAAAAACTATTTTACTTGGCACTTACTATATTTTCAATGCTATAGCTTGACCTCTAAATGAATTGGCATCCATTGATCACTCAACATCAAATATTTTCCTAACACTTGAGTGATATCTCTCTCAACATATACTATCTAGAAACTTATGCTTGACATACATTTCTTGTTTGGCATGAGCTAAGTTCTATCTTACAAATGACTTACATGTATTGTCACTCATATATCAAAACCAATCTAAGATTAAAAGATGTTGGTGGTGGTGGTGGTGGTGAAGATGATGGTGATGGTGATGGTGATGGTGATGGTGATGGTGATGGTGATGGTGATGGTGATGATGATGATGATGACAATGATGATGACGATGGTCATAGTGATGATCATGATGTTGACGATGGTCATTTTGATGATTTGGATGATGATAGTGATAATTATGATGTTCATGATGATGAGATGGACAAAGAATATGCTCAATAGAAATGTATTAGGTGCTGATTAGGTTGAAATATTTTTTATGATGCTCAATTATTTGTGCCAATTACTTATAATATGTATTTTGTAGTGGTAACCAATTAAAAAATATACAAATTTTTTTTTTGCAATGTATGCATATTGTTAATGTTATGTTCTATGTAATTTGTAGCATAAGTATCATGTAATTTGTAACTCACTTAAGACAAATGATTTACATATGCAAGAAACTATACTCCTTTAATGAGGATTGTACAAAGTGATATGGATCGATAGGTATAAGTTTATTACATGCTTTCTTTCTTTTTACCTTCAACATTAACTTTAGGAAAAATTAATCAATATTAAGCTCATTTTATAGCAAAATATTTTGCTCCTTAAACTATATCTCTCCTTTGATGGGTTAGAGGTACCACCAAATAGATATCTGTTAGATTTGTCTTCCTCAAGTGAGGAAAATGCAGGAATAGAAGAGGATAGCAAGACATGTAGTAGGTCTATGAAAGAGAGACAAACTAGAGGTAAAAAGATTAGAAGAAAATTCAATAAACACAAGCAATTTTTCCTTTGTCAAGGGGGGTCATGTTCTTATGATAATGAGAAAAAAGGAAACATCAAGGTTCCCTTGAGGTACACACATCTTGAGAAAGAATGGGTACCCAAGGAATTACCTCCAACTAACATTGATTTTTGTGTTAATGAGAGGATATATCACACAAGTCCATCATCATTACATGGCTTGGGCCTATTTTCCATGGATGGAATAAAGGTTAGTTATAAAGAAGTTGTTGAATTCATGGAGTATGTAGGACCTTGTTACAATTACAATAATTGGATGTAGATAACATTTAATATATAAAACTATATGCAGGTATGCACTGTCAGCAAATAATCTACAATAGAAAGAAAATGATCAAGGAAAAAGACTTCCTATGTACATTGATGGAAGGCCAAAATAAATAGAGAACATTGGAGGTTTTATAAATATTATGTGTTCTAGGTCAACTAATAAGTAACCCAATTGCATTTTTGAGGTGCATGAGGGAAATCATGTTTTTGTTTATGTGATAAAATCAATAAGTTCAGGGGAAGAGTTACTAATAGATTACAATTTAAATCACATAGATACAAATAAATTTACTATCATGGGACTTGTAAGTACTATATATCTAATATTTAAACTAATTACTTCTAATTATAACTCCAATATACAATATACCATTTTATTAATTTTTTTTTTTGCTAAGTCTACTATTCCTTTCATTATGCTGATGTTTTTATATATATTCTTTGTCATAGAGTGACATGGCCAATCCATTGGATGGTAGAGGTAGTAATGTTTCTCCCACCCCTTCTCTAGTGCAGGTAAACCTTTTGTATAAAAATTTATGCAATTGTGATTTTCCAAAATGGCATATTATTATGTTATTTTTGTTAAGGATTTGGACTTGTTTTGATCATTTTACTGATGTTTTTGCCACAATTTGATGCTTAGTGAAAGGGAAAAGAACATATTACATAACAATAAATACTTTTTAATATGGTGGCCACAATATTATGTGATGATGACATCACATATAGTAATGACCCTATAAGCATGTGTAAAAACACCCTCAAGATCGTCAATCTACAAATTCTTGGGCTTGTGATGTATCTGAATCCAACATAAGAGAAAGAGGCCACATGAAATGAATTTTATTGTAGAACACTTTGTCTAGAAGTAAGGAAAAATGAGTCTTTTGCTAGGACAATAGTTCAATAAAGCTTTATGTTTTATACTAATTTATGGATCATGAACCATAATATGTATGTTTTGTTACAACAATTTTTGAGACCACACTGAGTTGTTCCACCTAAGGAGGGCACCAATGTAGCTCCTATAGGTATGTGATTTAATTTCTCAATTATTAGAAGGGACATTATTTTCTTCATGATTATTATTGGCATTTTTATATTACTGTTGTCATGTTTTTGCAATCTATATTTTAAAAAGATAATACATTGTATATATATAAGATTATTTTTTAGGTGGTAATGATGTGCATACACCTACTTTCACAAGGCTGAGAAACACTCCAAGATTTCCAACTATGGGATTGGCAACAAGGAGCTTGCAAACATCCACACATGCTATAACTAGAGCTAGTAAATCCTTGTTTTGCTATATTTTGTTATGTGTTAAATATGATTTGATTGTACTTTCTTGTTCATTTGAGTATAGTATGACATTGATCAACTTTTTTGTAGGGATAGGTACACCTCCTCATGATGATATAATTGATACCAGTATTAGTGATAATTTACCAGCCTTTCCTGGATCATCCTATGTTACTTATGCTAGATTGGTGGAGGCATCATTGTTGATGGCCAAGAAAGATATATGATTCCCTTAAAATTTCCTCAGCTTCTGGGTACTTTAAAATTGTAATTATTTAGAGTGTAAATGTAGTTTACTTATTCATAACTCATTTTTGACTAATGATCTGGTGATGATTTTGTAGGAAATGATCTTTTTTTATGAAACTTTTTATGATTTAACATTAAAGATATTTGGGCCCACATTATGTAAAAGATACGCAGCTTGATATAAATGGTTGCTACATTTTTCCATTCATCCATTTGTTATAATATATTCAAGGTACATAGCTTGAACTCATTTTTTAAGCTAAAAATTTGTTTTTTGTTAAAAGGTGGAATGAGAAAGGCCCTAAATTAAAAGATCAACTCATAAGAACTATGGAGGAGCTCTTTGGTCAAAATTTTGAACAGAGTCCAAATTCTTAAAAAATCTTGCAAACATCTAAAGACTATAAGAGACCAATATAGAAGGGCTCTAAATCTCAACCCAAAGTACAAGTGTCCTCCTATGGTTCTAGAGCTGGAGTGGAATGAAATAATTAAAGATGCAAAAGTAATAAGACTAAGAGATAAAAGAATTAACCCACCACCAAGAAAAAATAGGTATGTGGTAGTATTAATGTAATTATGCACAAATCAGTGATCTCTAGTTATTCATTAAAATGATTGACTTGATTACAATAACTACTTGAGATTCTTAAAATAAATCAATATATAAACATTCTAAACAAATGTAATAGACTATCTTGGAGTGTCTTTGAAGCCTTGACTCTTCTAATTCATTCCTTCGGAATAGTTAATTCCATTGGATGAAAAAAATACTTATTTTACAACTGCTCCATACCAATTCCACTTCATTCTAAATAAAAAAATGATAGGAAGAATGAGAATCCCCTTGATTGATCACATAAATTCAAATTTAGTCCACCTTGTACATACTAGACAAAACCATACCATCAAGTATTCAGTTAGAGATAAAAAACTATCTAAGAATCTTGTAAAATGAACTTATCTAGATAAGAAATCCATACCTCTGATTGTCATACTTTTCTTTTTCTTTTGTAATAATGATGCTGGTAATTTCACTTTTTGTGTATATAGGAAGCTCAATTCTACAAGAGGGGATTGTTAATGGCAGCCATAGTGATGACACACCATAATCTTAATTCTCCACATGTATAATTAGAAATAGTTTTCCTTTGCTCCTCAACATTGTATAAATGCCTCGGTGTGCCCTTTTAGGCTTTAGAGGTGTGGATTTGCGTTAATCTAAATATCAGGTAGGAGGTAAAATATTGACAGTTTGTTTATGTTTGTCGAGCATGTTGGTATGATAAACATGATAACAACTACTATAGTAACTCTAGAAGCACTTTGGGGCATGACAACTACATCTAAAACAAAAAAATGTACTCATCAACAAACTCACCGAGCATTAGTCCCATAACCTCCATAAAAAATCCAACTCTACTTGATTTTGAAAAAGAAAGTTCATAACACCCCAACACCATAGCATGAGCTAATGAAACCTTATAACATAACTTTAACTAAAAAATGTATGTTTGTGTTCCTTCAAATCATTTTATTAATCATCATGTTTCACAACCTTACCTTACTATCTAATAATTACATATTTGTATAAAATCTAAATTTCAAAGAAACTAATATACATATTAGGGTCTAACTGAAGTTGATCTTGTAAAACCACCCTATTTCCTTTTGTTCATCATGTCCCTATACAAGATTCAAATGCACTTCATTTGGATTATCTTCTTTAGGAATTTGAATTAGATTAAGAGATCACCTACAAGAATGTTTTTCATGCATTTCGTAGTGTCTGACATATCAGAGTGTCCATCATCAACACTAGTGTTCTATTTGATCATCAAGGAAGGGGAAGGCCACACTATTACTATGTCTATGTCCTAATTTTGTGTCCAAGTAATGGCTAGAGTGCCTACATTTAGTGCTAGAGCCCTAATTTGGTGACCACGAATTACAAGAATGTGCTCTACTAGTATTGAGGCAAATGAATGCTCACATGATCATAAAATAAAAATAATAATATTATTCATTTGGAATATAACAAATATGTCATAAATTGAATTGATTAAAATATGATGGCAACCACAAGATGTTAACAAAACTATTTGGAAGTACATTATTTTTTCAAACACTAAAACTTATTGTAGATTGCATGCCTGGAGAGTTCTATAATGCTATCAATCATCAAATATCCTTATGACACTAACAACATTATTAAATTATTAAGCACAAATTGCAACATGCAACCTACACCATATTTGTACTACCCTAAAATCAACATAGTATGGAAACAATGATATATTTATTTGAATTGTGGATTTTGGTAGATATTTTTAGAAGTGTGATTGTGGATTTATATAATCTAACATATTTCTAACATATTTCAAAGTTTACATATACAAGCTACAAGACACATCAAAGGGTACACAAGCTAGGAAAGAGAAGGTTGGTCAACACTATCTTGGTTCTGGTGGATATATGAAAATTTAGTCACACCATCTAAGTAGCAATAAATGAAATTTCATTTCAACATTTTTATATAAAATTAAAAATAAGAAATAAATTCAATATTGATGATATTATGCAAAAATGCAGGGCATTGAATTTAATCTAGTGCCCACAAAAGAGGACAAATAAGTTGGCTTCAAGCATGACTATAAAGTAGTGGTTGCTTGCCACCACACAGATTCCAGTGGCCAAAGAGATTTAGAAGATTCTGGTGCATGGATTAAAACATAGGTAAATAGACCTAATGAATAATAATAGAAATTGAGAACTTCATGAGAAATAATCTATTTTAAGTTAATTTTAAACAATGATAACAATGTGTGCATGACATTTCACTACAACGTACTACTCCTAGCACAAATCTTACTCATGATGACAAAGGCACAGATCCTACACATGACGAAGGCCTTGATGTACATAAAAATCATACAGGTAAATATTCAATTTCTATTAAAAATTAATTATGTAATTATTAATAAAATTTAACATCTTAAATTGAAATTGATGTAACCTTTATGTGATAATTTTTGAGTATGTAGAGCGTGATGTTATTGTTGAGCATGTTGAGGTTGGGCCTTAACAAAATGTTAGAGTAGATGATGTGGTACAATTAGGTAAAGAAAAATCCCTGTTATGTTCTTTAGATTAATGAAATACTTATAACATTAAAAAAAATTACAATTAAAGCCATTTATTTCTTATTGTAGGGGCTCATTAGCCTTATCCTAGAAAAAAAGAGAGGAAGCCTCATGTCATAAGATCAAAACCACAAGAGCCACATGAGAATGTTGAGATACTCATGATGTTCTTATTATCCTTTATCTTTAACAAAATAAAAAATAAAAAAAGAAATGAATTTTAAAAATCTTGTTTGATGATGAATATGTTGATGAATTTTTATGAATGTTGCTTATTAATGAATTCTATGTCATGTTATTGAATAATGTTATGTGATTATAATGATTGATGTTTTCACAAATTATTGATGAATGTTTATAGGTATTAATGAATTATATGTTGTGTTAATGAATATATGTGAATATAATGATTTATGTGTTCACAAATTATTGATGAATGTTTATACATATTAATTAATTGTATATTGTGTTAATGAATGTTATGTGATTATAATGATTCAATGATATACTTTAAAATGAATGAATGAAATATTTATTTAGTTGTTAATGGAGAATTTAGAGTGATTATAGTGGGGGGGAGAGGCCAAATGAGCTTCCACCTTCACGTGGTTGGCCTTGTTAAGTAGAGAATATGAAAGGATTCTTGAAACCAAGTGAAGATCAAACTACACCTATCAAAACTAAACAACAATATATGGTCCCATTAATTCTTCCCAAATGCCTTACCAACTTGATACTCGAATAAACCTTCACTAAATTTCATCATAACACCTTCTAAACAGGATCATATGGATCAAACTCATTTGTTAATTGCAAAGGCTTTATGAACAAACTCCCAATAGAAGCTTCACCATTTCCATCACAATCTAACTTGAATGTCATATTGTGGTTGTGGTATAAAAGTGACACATGAAAGGATCCAAACCTTCACAATGCATACTTCAAACCAAATAAATAACCTCAATGCACTTGAACCATACATATCTTGAACCAACTCATTTTGAAGTTGTTCTTCCTTTTGTTGCTTCAACCCCATCTTTCTCTCTATGGCATCAAGCCTCATTATCTATCTCTTTCTCAATAGTATAGCTCTACCTCCTTTCCTCACACAATTTTCCCCTCTTCTCATCTTTCTCTCTTTTCTTATTTTCATTATTCAATGATCCCTTCAGTACTTTGTTATATAAGTCCAACCATATAAATATGCTTTAAATAAAACCATATTGGTAACATGTTGATCTTAGTCTTCTTAAAGTTGTTATTATAAATGCTAATTGATCATGATTTCATTGTATTTGGTTGCAAGATACTGAGCAACAAAACTAAAAAACTTAAGCTAGAGTGCATGAGTTGACAATGATACTTGAGCTTTATTACTGCACTAACAATCCCTTTTATTAATTTATGATCTCGTTAAAATATTAGTGGTTTTAATTTCCCTGTTAAAAGCATTTTAGTTATAACTTATTTTTGTATCATGTCATTATTGTCTCTAACATGCATTATTGTCGTTATTGTAGATGGGGATGCTTGAAACTTGAAGTCTCCAACATGGTACTTACTTTTAGTGGGTGAACATAGTAGGTTCTAGGTGAACGCCTTAAAATGACCTTAACATAAGTACAATTTTTGTTGCTGAGCAACTTTTGCCTTCCCAAAAAAATGCAAAAGTTTCTCAGCAAAAAAAATTGTTGCATGACAACCTTTTTTGTCAGTTTTGCAACTTTTATTGATTTTCACTCTAAATGCCTTCAAATTCCTACAAAATGCATGTCAAAAATAGTCAAGACTCCTAATAAACATAAAAATGTATATATTAATATCATTTAATTACTTTGTAATGATAAACTTTATATAAATGTTTCTATTTAATATTTGTAATTTTTATTTGGAAATTACATTTTCTCATAGGAGCCAACAATGGGATAACTACCATTGAAATATATTTTTTCCACTACTAAGTGCCATGTTATTGGTGCAAAGAGTCAAAGCTCACATAAAGAATGGTTAACTACCCATGTGAGTGAGAGGTAAGGACTTAATCACAAATCATATCTTGGGAAATGAAGCTTGTTAGTGTCTAATAGACTTTAACATTTCCATACTTCACTCATGCAATACACCTATCATAATTAATATTATTCAATACAAGTCATTGATGTGATGAGGATTGTATTATATGTACACTTTTCATTTTCAATTAAGTTGAAGTGTTAATATCTCTATGCATATTAATGAGTAAATGCTATTAAATAGTGTTATTAATTTATAATAATTATGTAGGATGGTAAGCATAATTATTTTCTGATTGGGGAATAGTGTATAGTTCAAGAACCTCAATAGCTATCTGACATAGTAGGTAATGATACCTATTCAGGAACATCCAATGAGAATGACAAGAATTTAAAGGTCCAAAATTTACACATACATTATGAAATTTGAATGTATCGATCATAATTACACTTTGGTATGCTCACTATTTAGTTTTCTAAGGATCCCATTGAGTGGATGTAGAGGGAATTGGTGATGTATTCATTATTTGGCATGGTAAAACTTGTGAAAAATTGTAGGATCCCAACTACAAGATTCAAATCAGAGGCTTGTAGTGCCCTCAAGAAAATCTTGATCTTTGTGTTAATCTCCTTCCACTCTTTTCCTTGTAGGCTTCCTCATCACATCAATAACTTTACAATCACTTGAACTCAACTTCAACCCATTTTCCCCAACTTCACTATAAAAATCTCTATGATTCACAACTTATAGGATTGGGCAGGTCTTGAAGATGCATCAGAAGCCATGGAAGAGTCACCTTCATCCTTGTGCTAAAACCAAGAATGAAAATTTATCCCATTTCTAGCCTCATTACACAAATGCATTTATATTTATCCTATTCTTAACTAGGTTTTTGAAGGCTAGTTCAAATGCATAACATATTATGCATGGCTTTACATTGGAATTCATGGTGAGGTACACACATGGTGCATGGATTCCAATTAGAGAAAGTATTGGCTAATCTTAGCTTTCCATTCATTGAAAATGTTTAGAACTAGGAAGCTAGGTCTTTCACTTTGCATTCTCTTTTCCTTAACCAAGTCTCTCCTCTTTCCTTACGAGCTATATATAGATGACAACTAGTAAAAACTATGGATTTTTATGGATCATTTAAAGCTTATTTTGTAGTTGTACTCCATGCTTTGCTTAATCTACATCAAGAGAATCCACTCCTTGCAAATTATCATAATATTTACTAGCCTACATTGCCCCTTAAGCATGTAATATCTATGCTCAATATTCTTCCTCTCTCACAAACCTAAACCATTATCCTATTTAATTAAAAATAATCAATGACCTACTTCCTTCACATCAACTATAGCCTAAAATTAATTTAGGTAATATTGGACACTGTACCATTTTACTATTCTCTACATGAAATGGTAGGCTTGTATAAATAAAATTTATCTTAAGTACTTGTTTCCAATAAGCCCTCCCTATGGATCAGTTAAATTTTAAGTTTTGAATGTTACTATTAAATATGTACTATGTTGAATGTTAAATCATAAATATCTAATAAGTTTACAAACTTGTTGTTGTAGTATGGGTTCTTGACTTCAATTGACTTCATATGATTTTTATTAGCCTAATACAGTGAGACTATTTGATTTATTTTCTAAAACTCTAGTTGTCAATGATATTTTGATGAGGCTTGTCATTGATGGTATGAAAAACTCGTCTAAACAACTCTGGTTGTTGTCAATATTTTGACAAGGCCTGTCATTGACGGTATGCCAAACTTGTCTAAAAAATTCTAGTTGTCATTGATATTTTGATGAGGTTTATCATCAATGGTATGAAAAACTTGTCTAAACAACTTTGGTTATCATCGATATATCGATGAGGCCTATCATTGATGGTATGACAAAATCATGTAAACAACTCAGGATGTCATCAGTATTTGATGTTTTGTACTAGTTATCTGACATCGCCCTGTGACATAGATGGGGATGATATTTGATGGAGTGGTCTATCGATAAATAAACAATTGTGGAGTTCGTCAAAATCTTGGTGAAATTATAGCAACAAAGTTTTTCAACCTTCAAGCATCAAACTTTTGACCAGTCTGCGTCCAAAAAAAGGTCCAAATTTACTAGTGGCATATCTAAAGCTTTGGATGTTGTGTAATGCCCCACCAAAAAACCCAAGATAAATTAACCTATAATGTCACTAATTTTGATAAAACATTAAAAAAATTTAAAAAATAAGAGATAAAAAAGCAGAAGTAATAACTCACATACATACATTAGCAATACAATAACAGTTACATCTCTCATGGGTTCCATAATGTTGAATCACACACATAAGTTTTAATAAGATTAAATCTGATAAGTAAACAAAGTCCATGTAACATCTTGATAACAATCTACATCAATATACAAGAATATACAAGTACATTAGGTGCCACATGGAAAATTCAGAATGCATACTCATCTGCTGCATATGTCACGGGATATGAAATGCTAAAAGAATGTACATCATGATAAGATACAACATCTCATAGGGGAATGCACATCATGATAAGATAGAACATCTCATAGGATCTCAAATAACCAAAGTACAAAATACTAGAATATGGTCCCATAGAACATAATCACAAGTTCAAAAGAATAGAACAACTACACAAGGTACATCCATCATTGACATCCAGCTGTCGAATCTTAATGGTATAAGAAATAGTACCACCCAACCTCATGGAAGCTAAATGGCCCACTCCCACCATGCTTAGGAGATAATCTCAATTCACATATAGATAACAATCCAAAAGTCATAAAAAGAATCTACATCAAGGAATCTTGATAACAATCTATCTCAAAGGTATGAAGTACACAAGTAACATCTAAACCTAGAGCCAATAAGACATGTAAGAAAATTAATATTCATGTAGGAAAGTGTCATCACATGAGTCAACTCTAAGACTACCCTGACAGTATCTCTAGACATTGACCCCTTAATGACTATTTGCGGCATCAATATCCTTTCTTACATACAAGGCATACTAACAAGGCAAGGTCGCAACCAAGCATCATCTCTACTCCCATCCTAACCTATACTAGCACTCAAACCATGGGC